>OY728148.1:2032537460-2033786210 GCA_963277665.1 Viscum album | reverse complement strand
TTTTTTGTTTTCAAAGTTTAATGGAAATCTTTTAAATAAAGGGTGTAAATGATTTTGAAATAGAAAATGGTGTTTTTACACCTCTTTTTTAAATATGGGTTGTATGTTTGATAAATATTGGTTTTGTGAAATGATTAAAGTCCCATTCGGCAACTTTGTGAAATTGATGAAAGTATTTTTTATGAAAACCTCCATTAGATGTTTCTCATGACTTGTATATATATAATGGATTGGATTTCCTAATTTTGGAATCATCATGATCCATTATCAGGGTTCGTTAGTGGTAACTCTTTGTGTTCTATTTGTTCTAAGACATGTGATTGGTCCTTGGGTTGGCTCGGTGTGAAGCCTATTGTGGATTTATTATTATATATCTTGTGATTGGATGCTCGGCTAGCATCAGTTGGATCAACCCCATTATATAAATGATACATGGGAACCTGATATATTGAGATAATTATCCAATAAATATTGTCGCACTGGTAGTTCACGTACTGACCAGTGGCCCATATTAGGTGGATATATTTGGGTTTATTACTATGGGATTGGGACCCTTGGTCTGTCCTGAGTTAGGGTGGCCGGGTGTTTGGGAAATTTTAATTCATCTAGTGTTAAATGATACTAGGGATGGGGTATCTTGTATAGGTTTTTTCTGGATAGTTCTTGATCTCCTGGGTTCACCTATGTCGATTAGCTCTTAGTTTCTTACAGTGATGATTTAGATACGAGTATCCATATTTCCATTTCCCTTGTTGTGTAATCACTATTGTTCTCTCTTGTGTAGTGTTTTTTAGAAAGTGTTGTATTAGTTTTTAAAAAATTATGAATTTTTTTTCAAGAAAAGCGTTTCATCCTCTTTTGTGTAGGTTGAAAATATAGACATTATTCTCCCCTTAAAAATTCTAATGTCTCCCTAATGAAATGAACTTGGTTTTGGAAAATAATAATGGCAAGGATTTGTACTTTATTTTGAGTAAATATTTAGAAAATCATACTTTGATATATTGTAGTTCAAACTTGAAAATTTATGTTTCTTTTATTTTAAAGGAAGTGCATTGGGAAATAGAATACCATGCTAGCCTACTAAGTTTTAATACTCATGCCTATAGTTTCATTTTGTTTTTAGTTTCTGTTGTAGGTTTCATCTTAGGATCAATCACCTTGGGCGATGTTTGGTATGAATTGGAGAGTGACCCTCGGGGTCACATGGAGGTGTCTTGGGTATCAAATTCAGTTTGGTTATTATGGTTTTGTTTTTTTGGGTCAGTTTGTTATACTTTTAATTGAAATTAAATGATGTAAATCTTTGAAAAGAATTTTTAGTTTGGTTTGTTCTTTTAATTATTCAGTTTCCTTATTTATTTTATTGGTAGAAACCATTCCCATTGTCTCTAATGATGCCCTTGGTGCTTGTCTCCATACCGGTAGGACCGGGAATGCCTCTCGGGCCTTTCCACGGATCATCTAGGGTGACATATTTAGGGTTGACCTGGGTTGGTTCATGAAAAAATGTCATCATAGGAGGTTGTCTCTTTAGTGGACCTTAATTTTTAGAGTTCCCATTGTTACTTGGGGATGTCAAGGTATAAGGATTAGGATTTTCAGGACTCGAGGGGTAGGAGCGGGAAGAGCGTCGTGAACTCTGGCTCGTTCTAAACCTCAGGTTACCATGGGATGTCTGGGTTTATTGGTGTCCTTTGGTTCTTGTGTATTTTTTGGTGTTGGGAAATGAAAATGGATTTGAGAAAGTGGCCTCTGTGAGCTCTCAGGGCCTGGAAAGACATGTGGATCCAAGGAAATTTCCCCAGAATACTCTCTGTGATAGTGGTGTGACTGACGTATAGCTGCCAACCATATGTCTAAGTCACCCATCAATACTAGTTTATCGCTATGAAAGGCATCTTTTATTCTTTTGGGTTATGGAAATCCTTTTGAAAACCTTATTTTTATATTGAGGAAAAATGATAGTTTTAAAGGAAAAAGTGGTTTGATTTTAAAAAGGTGGAAAAATGTGTTTTTCAGGATTGTTTTGGATGAAGTTTTAGAAAAGTGGATTTTTTATTAAATGATTATTATGTAAGATGAGAATGGTTTTAATGGGAATGAGTTTTTGTAATCCAAACTTGAGGTTTTTCGGAAACTTGTTTTTCGAAAAATGGAAATTTACCATTGAATGGATTTTGGAATTTTTTTTCGAAATGAGAAGAGTTGGGTTTTTAATTAAAATGGTTTTTAATAAAATGATCTTTGTTGTGACAATGGATTTGTGGGTTGAATGTTTATTTTGAAAAGTGGAAAAGTTTTGTTTGACCTTTGGTGATCCCATGAGTGACCACATGCATGGTTATGTGTGAAACGTGGATGGGTGCCCGGTATGGCATGAGGATATGCATGTGTGAGACTCTATGGGATACCCTTGGTGAGTATGTAACTCATAAATTCTGTTTTATTTCTAAACTTGTTTTACTTTAAAGTAGATAGGTGTGTTTCCTTTTACTTTAAGAATTTTGGTTGTGAGGCATTTTGAACCTGAAGATTCTTTTTTGTCGATTAGTGTTTCGATTTTGAGTTCTTGTTGGTGGGATGGTTTTGGGAACATGGCTGGTGGTTTCTTTCAAGGATTTTTTCAGGGATTCTTTATGTCAGTTCCTTTTTTTGTGATAGGTGATTTTTGTATTGTGTTTGGGCCAATGGACCAGTTTGGTTTGTGTTCTTGGTCCTCCTTTTGGGCTAGTGCGTGCCCCCATGAAGAGTTAATGCACGATTGAAGTGAATAAACGGGTGATTCGCTGTGGGAAAACCCTCTAGTTGATCAAAGTGAGGATTCTTATCTTGGGTATTGGATTAGGTAGGTTTCTCTTCTTTTTCAATTAAGTGAATGCTCTCACAGTGGAAGAGCAGATATAGGAGGAGTTGAAGGAAATCATAGTTTCTTGGGTTACTTGAATTGTTGAAGGTGAAATATAACATCTTTGAATCTGGAGGTCATATCCACCAAGACACACAGTCTGAGGCTATTGGTTCTAGATGCTGTCCTAGGAAGTATCTTTGGATCTTTCATCGATTTCTTTTAGCAATATGTCATTCTAGGCCACTAGTGTAGCTAGCCTGGTCATGAGAGGCTATTATAGTCATTAGCGGGAATCATGTGCTGTTTGGGACCTAGGTTAAGATCCCTCTCCTTATAATGCTTCTTTGGGTTACAGGAGTCATGTTTGGTGACGTCTTGCAGTGTCGTTTCCTTGTTGTGGAGCCTTTTTAGAACTTCTATTTTGACATAAGCGTATCCTTCATTTGGGAATTCTGAACTTCTCATTTCTCTTGTGTTCTTTCTTCCACGTTCCTTGTTCGAGGTGAAAGGGGTGATGCGTGTTCAACTTCTGAGTCCCTATTACGATAAAGTGATATGTTGAGGTGGAATGAATCGTGGGGTGTGTTGAATTTTATTGGTTCTATTTGGTAGGTGGTGTAGTTATTGTGGCACTAGGAAGGAAGTTATGTTCAGGGGTCTCTGAAGCCTGGTTGGGAGGAAGGAGATGCTTCAATCATCAAAGCTCCACCCATAGGTTCCAAAGTGAAGCCGACACATAGTCAGGATAACCCTAACAATGAGAAAGTCTTGGATCTAATTTATGTTGTCAAAATGGGATATAGAGACGGTTTAAGCCTTCGGTGTTGTTATCCGGTTTTGGTTATCCCCATTTGGTGTAAAGAGGTGGGAGGACCTTGTTTCCACGTTATGAACCATTTGGGTGTAAGTGTTCTTCCTTGATTATGAGGAGGTTTAGTTGCCTCGTCTTCTTAAAATCCCAGTGGTTGTGTCTCACCAGGTGTAGGCCTTTATTAAATGGGCCTTGTATAGTCTGTTTGTGTGAACCGAGTGTGGCATGGTTTGTGTTATTTTGGGGGTGTGAAGTTTTTGGTATGTGCCAGTTTTGGTTTTGATGCTCCATCAGTTGGGCCCTTCCCTCCCCTTACCTTGTGGTGGGGGTTTTTTTCCCGTGCGGGAGAGTTCTCGTGTCCATTTAATCTCATTGGTTTTTATAGTGGGGAGACCCATTGTGTCTCTCGCTGAATTTAGTGTTTGCATGTTTCTTATAGTGGGGAGTCCATTTGGGCCTCCCTGTGTTGGTATCCCGATTTCATCACAGGTTTTGGTTTGTTTCTAAAGGTGGGGAGTCTGTTCGGGCCTCCCCGCATCAATAACACAATTTCATTTCTGGTATCATTTTGGTGGTGGGTGGTCTCGTGCAGAACCACCTAATTCTAAGTTTTTCTTTGATTAAATGTTGGGATGGGTGAATTCCCATCGGTTTTGTTAGAGTAAGGTTATAAAGGTATTTTCCATATGTGGTTTGAATTTGTTTGGTTGTTTTGGGTGAATGTTTGAGTTCCATTTTATGATGTTTAAGGTGTATGTATTTTAAGGTTGGATTTAGAATCATGAAATTCTGTGCCTTTTGGATCGATCAACTAGAGCTGTATAAGCTTTTGGGGGTGGGTGGCACTTAGTAGGGAGTCAGTTTCAGTCTCTCGAGTTCATCTAATTAGCCTTTCTATAATTGGAGGTGTTTTAATGATCTATTCATTTATCACTCTTTGGGAATCTCTTTGAACTGTAAAGGAGTATCAGTTTATGTTTTGGGATTTGACCTTATTATGGATATCCGGGGGCATAAAGCATTATGGTGGGGAGAATTTTCACACCCGACCTTCGTAATTACTTTATTTTATTATTTTCTTGGATTTGAATAATTTTCCAGGGTTTGGGTTGAGTCCTGGTTTTAATTTTTGAGTTTTTATCCAGAGATGCATGTTTTGGGTTTGGCGGTATCTGGTGCACGAGCAGAGCATAGTTTGGAAACCGTGTGGCTTTGCCCAGGCATCCGTGCAACCTACCCATCTTTAAAAAAACGAATTTAACTGAGTAATAAAATAAGAGTTAAAATAAAATAAAATAAAAGTAAAATAGAATTAAAAGTATTGTTTTGATAATAATAATAATGATAATATTATTAATGGGAATATCATCATTATTATTAGTAGTATTATTATAAAAAAATAATATTATTAAAATTTTTATTATCATTATTATTATGAAAATTATTGTTATCATTATTATTATTAAAAATTAAATGAAGATTGTTATTATTATTTTTATCATTATGTTGTTGTTGTTGTTATTATTATTATTATTATGGTTAATATCATTTTTTATGGTTTTCTTTTTTTATCTTATCTTCCTTCCCTTTATCCCCCCTCCCCTTAACAATGCAGTGTGACCCCCCATCTACCCTTACCTATGTAGCGCGCGACCCCCTACATTCTGGGCTTCCAGTGGTCTCCCTTCCTCCCTTAGGTGGCCTCCCTTTCACCCTCCAGTGACCTCCTCTCCCTCACACAAACCCCCTCCAGCCACCTCCTCTCCAGCACCATACTTCTTTCCGGCGCACGACCCAGCCAAACCTCCTCTCCAACACCACCTTTATCTCCAGCGCACGACCTAGCTGGCGCCACCTTCCTCTCTAGTGCTTCCCTCCTCTCTAGTGCACGACCTCACCAATTCCTCCTTCGGCTGGTATTCTCTTCAGTTTTTGGTTCGGCCAAAACCCAAGGTGAGGGTTTGATTTAGTTTTTATTGATTCTTCTGATTTTAGGGTATGTAAGGAGTAACTCAGGACCCATTGGTTTGTGTTTTGGAAACTATTGCCAATGGAGAGGCAGTTTAGGTCGATTTTCACCACCGTTGTTATTTTGGGGTAAGATTCTAAACTCATTATTTTTTTCACACCCTCTATTTTATGATCTTATGGTGTTTATGAGTCTTGAGGAATTGTTGTAGGATGTTGTAATTGATTTCCAAGGGCACGAATGCTTATTACCAGGTATGGATATGTATAAATATACATATCTTATGTGTGTGTGTTCCCTCATGGGGGGGAACACATGCATCAGTTTAAGGATATATATATATATATACATATACATATATGAAAGTGTGTGCGTGCGAGAGGGTTGTTTATTGAGTTACAAAGCTTTTTTTGACCATCCTTTGAGGTAGGTTTTCCCATTCACTCGCCCTTTTTAATTTAATAACCGTTAGTTTCATGATTTTGAAACCTTTTTTAATTTATAAATGTTGATGTATGATCCTTGGTTTAATCATTTGGTGTGAAAAGTGGTATTTTATGACTTGATTTATGATAAATAGAATTGTTGTGTTAGATAATGCACACTATGTGTTCGATTAAATGCCTGGTTGTATTTTTTGATTAACTTGTGATATAAATTTCTTGGTTTGTATTTGTAAACATGTTAGTATTATATGAAATTATGTATTGGGTGCCTTGTATGGGATTCCTAAGTGATTTTGGGTTTTATCAAGGAATGGGTATCGAGTTTTAAGGTGTTTTGATATGCCTTACTGATGAATGGAACATTTGGACCTTTTTTAAGAAATTATTTGTTTCTAAATTGTAATGGAAATTTTTTAAGGAAATGGTGTAAATGGTTTTGAAAAGGAAAATGGTGTGTTTACACCTCTTTTTGAAAGATTGATTGTATATTTGATAAATGTTGGTTTTGTGAAATACTTAAAGGCCCATTTGGAAACTTTGTGAAATTTATAAGAGTATTTATTATGAAAACCTACATTGGATGTTTCTCATGCCTTGTCTATGTATAATGGATAAGATTTCCTCACTGTGGAATCATCGTGATCCATTATTAGGGTTCCTCAATGGAAACTCTTTGTGTTCTATTTTTCTAAGGCATGAGATTGGTCCTTGGGGTGGCTTGGGGTGAAGCCTATTGTTGATTTATTATTATATATGATTGTGATTGGATGATCGACTGGAATCAGTTGGCTCACCCCTTTTATATACATGAGACATGGGAACCTGGCATATTGAGATAATTATCTAAGAAATATTTCCACACTGGTAGTTTACGTACTGACTAGTGGCCCATAGTAGGTGGATATATTTGGGTTTATTGTTATGGGATTGGTCCCCTTAGTTTGTCCTGAGTTAGGGTGGTCTAGTGTTTGGGAGTTTTGATTTCATTATATGTGGTATAATATCGGGGATGGTGTCTCATGAAGATGTGTGTTTTGGATAGTTATTGATCTCTTGGGTTCACCTATGTCGATTAGATCTTAGTTGCTTGTAGTGATAATTAAGATATGAGTATACATATTTCCATTTCCCTTATTGTGTAATCACTATTATGGTCTCTTGTGTAGTGTTTTACTTGGAAAGTGATGTGATGGTTTTTAAAATATTGTGAAAAATTGTTTTGAAGAAAATATTTTCATCCTCTTTTGTGTAGGTTGAACATATAGACATTATTCTCCCCCTGAAAATTATAATGTCTCCCTAATGAAATGAACTAATTTTTGGAAAAGAATAAGGGAAAGGGGTTGTAATTTGTTTTGAGTAAATATATAGAAAATCATACATTGATATATTGTAGTTAAAACTTTAAAATTGATGTTTCTTATATTTTAAAGGAAGTACATTGGGAAATAGAATATCGAGCTAGCCTACTGAGTTTTAATACTCATGCCTATAATTTACTTTGGTTTTTAGTTTCTTATGTAGGTTATATCTTGGTCTCAATCGCCTTGGACGATATTTGGTAAGGATTAGAGGGTGACCCTTGAGGTCACATGGAGGTGTCTTAGGTATTAAGTTCTGTTTGGTTATTCTGGTTTTGTTTTTTTATTCAGTTTATTGTACATTTAATTGAAATGTAAATAATATAAATCTTTGTTTTTTTAGTTTGGTTTGTTATTTTAATTATTCAGTTTCCTTATTTATTTTATTGGGATAAACTGTTCCCATTGCTTCTAATGATGCCCTTGGTGCTTGTCGCTAGCCCAGGAGGATCAGGAAAGCCTCTTGGGACTTTCCACAGATCGGATCGGGTGACCGGTTCAAGGTTGACCCTAGCTGGTTCATGAAATTCATGGTATTTAATTATTCATTTAAATTTATTTATTTCATGGGGATTATGATATAAAATTTACCAAAGTGGTAAGGGTTCATTTCATAATCTCATAATTATTTAGGATTGTTTTTGTTAACTCTCCCTTGGGGAATTATTTGATATTTCTATCTAGAAATCAATATATTTTTTTTTCTAATTTTATTATTCATGAACTTTTTCAAGTAATAGTACCATTTTACCACTATTTGGTACATAAAATTATTGAAAAAATGTTTTTAATAAAATTCAACTTTATTTATCTTTTCGGTCAGAAATCTGTTTTTATCAAAACCCATGTTTTCTAAAAATATTTTCAATTTTTTAAAAAATATTTTTATCCTTTTCCAAATGTTTTATTAAATAAATTTATACCCATATTACATTTTATAAAATGTTTTGAAATAAATATTCATGCTGTTTTAAAAAACAATGCTCATTTAGATTTTATAAAAAAGGTGAAAGGAATATTTGTTTTAAAAAGTACGACATGAATGGAATTTTCATTATTCATGACCACTCAAATGTTTTAAATATTCCTTTATAAGTTTCAAAGGTTATTTTCAATGATTTTTTTTTCAATTTTTTTTTCAATTTTTAGTTTGAAAATTTAATTTTCAAAATGAAAAGGATATTTTCCACAAGAATGTTTTTAAAGATATTTTATAGTATTTATATTAATCAATAAAATCAACCCTTTAATTTGATTATTATCCATTGGGGATATGTTGTATTGATATCATCCATATTCTTTCTTTGGAAGATTTATGATCAGTTTAATTGAGTATGTACAATTTTATTACCATTCACCATTTTACTATGAATGGTTTATGATTGTGTTTATAGATTGGGGTATGTATTAACATTTAGTATGTTAGTTTCTAAATATGAATGTTTATGTTGATTATGTTTCAACCCTTTTATATAAGTAATGCATTGGACTTTTTAAGTGATGGTGGGGCCCACTATATCCCCTCTGTGCATCGGTAGGTCGCATGAGACAAACTGGATTTGGTTTTGGTCAAGGCCTTGCCCATTTGTATAAATGTCTTGGTATAAGATTAAATGGTATTATATGTCTCAGAACAAGCCTTGATGGTATTAGATTTCTTGGCACAAGCCTCGACAATATGTTTTACAAGTCCAACATTATGCATTTCATCGTTATGAATTCAGTTATTGATATTCCATGTGATTATTTGATTAGTTGGAATATCCATGGTCAAGTTTCAAGCTTATGTGATTACATATATGACATTGTTTAATCATATTTTATTCCTAACATATTATGATCAAGTTAATGATTAAATGACATGTGTTTCAGTCATTTACCTTTCCATATTGATTGTGCTTCATTTATTCATAGCTTCCACTTTACTCTTACCCTTACCGAGTATCTGAACTAATCCATTTCTTATGTTTTATTTTCCATAGGATAAGAGGAAATATTTTTTGATTGATATGCAGGGATACCCTAAGGGTAATAATGGAATTCTCAAATAAAATTCTCTATGTATTTTATGTTTTAAAAAATAATGTTAATTTCATGTATATATCTAGTTTACCAAGGATACTGAACTATTCGGTCCTTAGAGATGTTATTACTTGTATCTTATAAAAATGTAATAAAGTAGACACTGTCTCTAAGCTACTAGGTTCAGGGTGATTTGGTTGGTATCAAAGGAATTTTAGTAGAAACCTTACGAACTAAATTTAGGAAAACATAGATTCGGTAACATAACCCTATGATAGAATTTGAGGATAATCATAGAAGAACATACTAAAGTTTTGGTAAGGAATAGATTATGTAGTTTCCCTAGAAATAGATCCCTATCAGGATATTACAAGTAGACATGGTTCTGGTACAGATGTACCTTGGGGTATACCTCTGAAAAGGGCACATTAGGCTTGACCCGATCATCACTTGGTGTGTGACAATGGTTCTTACTGCGCACCTAGTTTGACACTACCAAGGATATTAATAAGATAATTCATATTTTATCTATAACCCATTATAAAGGATTTTAAAATAGAGATATCCTTAAATAAACCATGTTTATGATGATGAGATTAACTATGCATACATTTTTCAATTTATGTTATATATTTTACAATTTTTGGGATTATACATTATGTTTCATTATGATATGATCTAATATAGTGTATGCCATCATTTATAAATGGAACCTAGAAGAAGGAATGCGAACCACATCAGTATACATAATCTAAAGAGTAAAAATGATTGTTTCTTTGATGGTCTTAAGCCAATATTTTTAAGGGAACTAGTTTCCAAAACATTATCATCATATGAGGACATAGTATCATGTTATAACAAGATTTATAAGGAATTATCTAAGTATTATGTATTCTAATGGAGGTAAGATAAGAAGGGGATGACATACAAAAAATGGATAAGGTGAATAAGGGAAAGAATGGTTTTTCCATATGTGATAATTGTGTAAAGAAACACTCTGGTACTTTCTTCAAGGGAATGATAGTTTTATACAAGTGTGGAGAGAAATTACATAATTTTCATTATTGAAAGGGAAATAAAAAGGTTTCAAATATTCAATGATTCAATTTTAAGGATATGAGTCACTATGAAAACTAATTCCCCAAGCATAAAAGAAATATACATCAAAAGTAGCTAATTTATCATGATCAAGATTGTGTTATTACCATAAATGAAGTGGAATGATTAATTTTCTTGTGTTTGGATTCAAGAATTATGTCATTTGAATATTTTATCAATGATATCTTGGTTATAAGGATTATTAAATGTATAAGTATTGTACTACATTACTTTTTCATAAAGTATTTGAGAGCATATGATGAGTGGAACTGATGACCAAGAAAAATGATTCAGTTTAAATTCAAACTACTTGGAAAATAGATGATTGATGGAAATATAACCCTTAATATGTTATTGATGTTGATATGATCATGTTGATATAAAGAGATGATTTATATGGATAAATTAAATTAGATAGTATGAAATTCCTTGTAACCGATTAATGATTTGTTGAAAAAGTGGTTTATGTTATCATTGGAGTTAACAATATTTTTGGATTTAATGAATATATCCAATAATATGTGTTTTATTTATGGATTAAGGAATCATTAATGTTTTATATAAATTTTTATGGAAATTTAGGTTATTACCATGATTCAAGAGAATACATGATAAAGGGATTTACATGGATGGTATGTGATGATTAAGATCCACTTCATGTTGTTTGGGGGATTAATGATTAGTTAATTTTGAAAATTTAGTGACCTTATTTCTACTGTTTTGGATCTTAATCATTTAGAAGTTTCATAAGTTTAACCATTTATGAAATGGTTTAATTTAAACATTGGATGAGGTTTTAGAGATTATTGTATTACTTCACCATATGAAGATTTATGCATATTGGATAACCTGTAATAATGTAATATACTGACCTTTTTTGGAGATTTCTCAGGCTTGTTTAGAGGTGTTATTTTTTCTTTTTTTTGAGTATAAATTGTTTGGGTTATACCTTGGGGTGTGTTTGGGTGAATTTTTGAGAAAAAATAAAGGAATAAAGGTTGTGCATGATTGGTGAATGGTTAGAGAAAACCGTGCGCCCTAGCCTAGAAAATAGTTTAACCCTAGATAGTGTGGGTTCACATGTCTAGTGCATGGTTTTTCAAACCATGTACCCTAAAAGGAAAAAAAGTTCCAAGGAAGATAAGAAATCCCTTGAAAGTAATAAAAACTTCACTAAAAAGAATAGAATAAGTATGTTGAGTAATAAATTTGAATACAAATCAACTAAAAATAGTTCTTTATAAGATGAAACTCTATAGAATTTTAAAACTTTCTTTACAAATGTTGAGAGAAAGTAAGATTACTCAAATAGTGAAGAATCGGAAGGTGAAGAAACCTATAGAGAATATCAGATAAGATCAAAGCTTATGTAATGTATTCAGAAAAACAAAAAAAAATCAAGAAAGAAATCATATTTTTGAAAAATTAAATTTGGAAAAGGAATATAGGAAAGGAATAATTCCTTAAAAATTAATATTCATACAATGATGTGATTAAAACCTCAAGTTAAAAGTTGCATAAAAAGGAAACATGGTGGATGATCTTGGCAATAAGCTCATGGATAAGTAATATGAGATTTTTAAAACCCAATAAATACTCATTGATGTGGAAATTAACTTAAAGAATATGAATAAAAATTTTAATAAGGATTTAGATATAAAGTATGAAACATATCAAGCTACTGAGAAAAATCATTCCAAGAATCAGGTGAAATCTACACCCACTAAATATAAAAGTTAATTTGATTTTACTAACCATGCAGGTGTTATAAACAATTTTGGGAAAAAATGTATTGAGAAAAAAAGTGATAAACACATCACATCAATATGATTTGGAAATAACCTCAAAGAATAAGGTTCCACAAACCTAGTGAAATCAGGTGATGAGAATTATGCAGAACCTCAACAAACTTTCTACAGAGAAATGTCCTACTTCTATAGAAGATCAAGATTCGATGGATATTGTTGGTGTTTTGATATATATGGGCACAAGGAATATAATTTTTGGCACAACGTGTCTCTCCTTGTGAATAGACATGAACTAAGTGGGAGCAATGGTGAAAAAAAATAAATAAATTTTCTTAAGTTAAAAAAAAATAAAAATCATCAGATGCTAGAAAGTTTCCAATGAAAAATCAATTTTTCTAGAAAAAGTTTGTGGAATATGTGACCAACTAGGTCACTATGCTAAAGAATGTATGAAAACACTTCTAATACATATTTCCTATGCTAGAAAAGAAAAGGAATCTGAAAAGAATAAAATTGAGGAAAGATATTTTGTTATTGAGACTACTCTAAAATCTAACAAAAGAAACAAACCTTCTATTCTTGTTAGTGTTTATTCCTAAAATATAATAGGTTATATATAAATCTTAAAATATTTTGAATAAAATGAAGTATAATGAGTTATTTTTGGCAATTAAAATTCCTTAAAAATCAAAGGAATAGGAACAGATGAGATTAAACCTCAGAAACTACAATCAAAGAAGGGTTTTTTTGTTGATGAACTTAAGAACAGATTTTTGAGCATTAGTAAAATTTGTGATTGTGGTAATAAATTTATCTTTAAAAAACCTTCTTGTATCATCAAAATTTTGAAATATGTACAAGTTGTTACTAAGAGAGAAAGAATCAGCAATAACCTATTCTAGATTGGAGATTTTTATAACACATGTTACTTAAGTGTTGAGGATAAAAAGAAGTTGTGGAATGTAAGACTTGGGAATATTGGATAAAAAAATTATGAACCAAATTTACAAAGTATGTTTTATAATATAATTTATACTAATGAAAATTAAATAAGATTTTTTTTTGAAAAACATTTCAAAAAGGGAATATGGTTAGTGGAAGACATAAGGAAGTTGAAATCCAATAAATCATACCACTTAATCTCATTCACTCTGATCTGTTTGGGTCTATGAGATATAAATCAAAAAAAGTTGATTTTTAATTTGTTAATTTAATTTATTATTTCACTTGGATGAACAATATAATTTTTATGGAAGATAAATCAGAAGTTGTAGAGATGTTTAGATGTTTTAGAAGGGAAGTTGAAAGAGATATGGGTGTTTATATATTGAAGTAGTAAATGAAAATAGAAAGGAGTATAAAATAATTTCTTTCAAATACTATGAGTATAAACATGGAATTAAACACCAATACTATTCTCTATATACTTATCAATAAAATGGAGTGGCAGAATAAAAAAAGAGAAGTTTGGTGGAAATGGGAAGAAGTATTATTGCTGAATATAAAATTTCTAAAATTTTCTAGGGAGAAATTGTAAGTACAAATGTTCATGTAAAAAATAGATTTTTGTTGAGTCCAGAATAAAAAATGACCCCTTATGAGATGTATTATAAGAAAAATTCAATGGTGAAATACTTTAAACTTTTTGGGAGTGTTTTCTTAATAATGATAAAAAATATGGATCTTGAAATGTTTGATGAGAAGCTTGAAAACGGATTTTTCATTGGTTAATCACCATATGGAATAAGTTAAAAATGTTGGAATAAACAACTTTCATAATTTTTTTATTCATATGATGTGAAATTTATTGAAAATCCAACATCCTTAACAAAAATTATTGAAGATGTTGCAGAATATAGATTGATGACATCTAATGAAGATAATAAAAGGGAAGTTGAATGTGAAACAAAAGGTGTATAGGATTATTTAGAAGATTATTGTAATGGAAAAATTGATACAAGAATAAAATCTCTAAAATTCTATACTTTACAAAAATAGGTTGAATTGGACAACATCATTGGAAATTAGAAAGCTCCAGTTCGAGCCAGAAACACTGAGGATCTTATTCCACGACCAGCAGGAAATAATTTTATAGGAATAAAGTGGGTGTTTAGAAAAAAACTCAATGAATATAGATTAATATCAAGAAACAAATCACTTCTTATTTTAAAGGGTTTCTCACAAATGGAAGGTGTTTATTTTTAAGAAACATTGTCCTCTATTGCGAGACATGAAACTATACAAAAAGTTTGGTAGTTTCTGCACATCATTATTACAAATTATATCATCTGGATGTTAAGTTGTATTTATTAAAAGGATAAATTAATGAATAATTTTATATTGAGAAACCTATAAGGTTCTTACTTTATAAATATGGAACCATGGTGTTTAATCTAAATAAATCTTTGCATGGGATGAAACAAGCTCCTCATGCATGGTACTCTAAACTTGACAGTTTCTTGAAGCAGTAGAACTTTTCTAAATGAAAAATTTATATCAACCTATATATTAATGATATGATCATAGGTAACCTTATTATAATTGTTTACATTGACAGTATAATTTATGCAAGTGACTGGGATAAAACTTGTGAATAATTTACTGAACAAATAAAGAAAAACATTAAAATGTCAATGCTATGAGAGTTAAATTTATTTATAGTCCTACAAGTTCAAAAAAAAGAAAGATATATCTTTATATAATAGGAAAATTATGTCAAGTTTTTGTTATAAAAGTTTTTTAGGGTAGAATCAAAATAATTTTCAACACCTATATTTTTTGGTGTAAAGTTGAGTAAAGATGAAGCTGGGAAAAGTGTGAATCAGAAAGAATTATGGAACTTGATAAGAAGCTTTCTCTATCTTAAAAATTCAAGGATAGACATTTTATATATTGTTACATTGTATGAAAAATATCATAGTGACCCAAAGGAATTACATATTTTGGAAGTAAAACAAAATTAGGTATGTTAAAGGAACATCATCTTATGGCCTGTTGTAACACACTGAGATTTTAAAATATGAATATCATATTTGATAGCATGTATGAAACAAAAAACCAAGAATAGAAGATAATATAACATCCCAAGATTTTATGATATATTTATTTTTTAAAATAAATTCAATCTCTTCCATATCTTGCAATGCACGCAACATCGGGTTTGAACGAAATGTGATACTTTATTAAAATATTATTATTTAAACATTACCATTGTAACCTAGTCGTTAAATTGGTGGGTATGAATAGTACTAACTAAATTATAAAAATTATATAGTCTACACATTTAAAAATTAAATAAAATTTATATCTATTAATTATATATAAAATTAAAACAATTTGAAATAAGAAGAAATGTTTTCTAAAAAATGGTATTTTTCTATAAGGTGGTTTAATCGCCCTTTGCGCACATGATTTATAATTAAATTTTACCATTTTTAGAAAATTTATTTGAAAAATAAAATTTATTTTTTAAATTACCATAAAAAAATTATATTAGGGTTAATTTTTTGTATTTTTCTAAAAAGATTCATTTTTTGATGAATAGTGAAAATACTGAATTTTAATTGAAAATCACATTTTCGTTTAAATTATTTATAATGATAAATTATATTTTGAATTGGTTTTAAAGTAATATTATATAAATTATATATCAATTAATCCAATTTATGTTATTTGAATCATTTTCATATTGAATTTTGATTTAAAAATTTTGTAAAGTTTTTAATATTTTCTCTTTGAAAACCCGCTTTCTCATCACGTCTATGAGATTGATTTTAAATTAAATTTTCCAATTATGTGAATTTAATTTTGGAAAAATGGATTAAATATTTTTAATAAGAATAATTTATATGATATAATAAGTTTAACTAGATTTTTACCATAATTATTAGTGAAAACAATTAATAACTAATTACCCCAATTATGGTTAAAACGGGGTTTTGTGCATTACATGTGATTGTGTTAAAATTTATTTTCTACACACATAGGATTTTAATTTAATAAATTTGTTTTAATATTTATAATCATTAGTTATAAATTATCTAAAAAGGATCATTTTATTTTATTCTTAAAGGATAAATTACCCAGGTTAAAAAAACTAGTTACCGTGGTGAAAATTAAAATGGTAAAAGTGAGTAAAACTTAAAGGTTAAGGAATGGAATGTTTAAAACATGTGTTCTTTTAGTTATAGGTGTTTATAGACCATATAATATCTACCATATATTATTTATCAATTTTGGAGCCATGTGAGGTGAGAGTGACCTCCCATTATTGAATACTTTTGGGTATTTACAAAAATGCCACTCCTCAATTATAAAAGGACTTTCACTCCCCTCACTTATTCACACCTCCAAATCCATTTTTATTGATAAATACCTACCCAAATCACTTCCAAAATTCCATAACCTCATTCTATATTCCATATTTTTGTGTGGAAATCCATCGTAGGATGGAATTTGGTGCAAACCTACAGAGGTTACATGAAGAAGAAGTAACGTTATTTAACAAGTGTTTTTATTTTATTTCTTTCTCCACCTAATTTAATTATTATTAAAACATGATTATATAATAAAACCAATATATTCCATATAATTATATGTTTTTATGTTAATTTAATTACCTAAAACCATCCTGAATTCTATCAAATGGGTTACGAAATCATCATTCTTGTGTACAAAAAACTACCACCTCACGAACCAATGTCATTATTTTTTCCATTACCACCTATCACGGTTGGGTGTGATGATGAATATAAAGTATACATATGATATTTATAATATAATTATACCTATGCAGTCATTATATCATATATTAATTTTTTTACTTTCCATTTATTAGGTGATACGATAACGTCTCTCATGTGTACAACGAACGAACTCCTCGCAGAGTGATCTGATTCATTTTTTAGAAACACTCTACATGGAAGTTAATAAGGATAAATTTAATGAATATATATATTATATAAATTAAATAATTATTATTTTCATTAAATATTTATCTTTTCTAAAAGATAACATATCATTTTATTTTTTACACTAAAAATATGAAAACATCATTCGTGGACGTGTGGACTATCACCTTCACGAAGTGATGTGACTCTATTTTCATCACCACACCACATGGATGATATATATAAGTATATTTAAATAAATAATATTTTATATATGATATTATGATAATTCTGTAAAGATAAAATATTACTTAACTCCTTTCCATAATAATCATTGAAAAATGGAAATGTTACTCATGAGTACGTAGGGCATACCGTCTCCATATTCGTAACGTACTTCATTTTTCAAAACCATATTTCATTATTAGTATTAAAATTATAATTGATGTATAAGTACTATAATTATTATATTATTATTATTATATATATGATGGAACTATATAATATGTGCAAGAATCAGATCTTTTATATCAAAACACACATGAGAAAACAAGGCAATTAACACACGAAACAATGAAAATAATGAAAGATTATTAACAAAAGAGTGATTAGATGTTATAAAAGGATAATATATGATATTATAAATATTAATATGGTTATGTTATAAGTTAATAACATTTTTAAAACCATTATACATGAGGTTAAATCATGTTCAGCCAAAAGGATGCGTGAGGTAAGGGTTTCTCATCTCACTTTTACTTTTGTAATACATATGCCATATTCGCCACTTATTTATTTTGTGTGGTGTATGAATTAATCTATATTCATGGTATTTAATGTTTCATTTAAAGTTATTTCTTTCATGGGGCTTATGATATAAAAGTTACCAATGTGGTAAGAGTTTATTTCACAATCTCATCATTATTCAGGATTATTTTTATTAAGTCTCACTAGGGGAGATTATTTGATATTTATATCTTAAAATTAATATATTTTATTCTAATATGGTTATTCATGAAATTTTTCAAGTAATAGTTCCATTTTCCCACTCTTTGGTACTTAAAATGACTGAGAAAATGTTTTTAAGAAAATCCAACTTTATTTCTCTCTTTGGTCGGAAATCTGTTTTCATCAAAACCCATGTTTTCTAAAAAAAAGATTTCAAAAAAGTTTTTAATATTTTACAAATTATTTATTAAATACATTTTTACCCATTTTTTACTTTTAAAAAAAATTAAAGGAATCTTTATGTTTTTTTCAAAACAATGTCCATTTAGATTTTTTTGAAAAAGTAAAAGGAATATTTGTTTTAACATATATGGAATAAACATAATTTCCAATGTACAAGACCACTCAAATGTTTTAAATATTAATTTATAAGTTTCAAAGGTTATTTTTAAATAATTTTTTTTCAAAATGTTTTGTTAACTTTTAGTTTTAATAGGAAATTTTAAAAATAAAAAGGATATTTTCTTTAATAATGTTTTTAAATATATTTTTATGGTATTTCTATTCATCAATGACATCAACCCTTTAATGTAATTAGGATCCATTGGGGATATTTTTGTATTTATATCATCCTTATTATTTATTTGGATTATTTATGATCAGTTTAATTGAGGATGTACAATTTTATTACCATTCACCATTTTACTCTAAATGGTTTATGATTATGTTTATTGATTGGGGTAAGTATTAAACTTTCATATGTTAGTTTCCAAATATGATTTTTTATATATATTATGTTTCAACCCTTTCATATAAGGAATACATTGGACTTTTTAAGTGATGGGAGATACCTACTATAGTCCCTCGGTGCATCAGTAGTTCTCATGAGATAAACTATATATGGTTTTGGTTGAGGATTTTCCCATTTATATAGATGTCTTAGCACAATCCTCAATGATTTTAGTTGTCTTGGCATAAGACTTGATGGTATTAGATGTCTTTGAAAAATCCTTTATGGTATGTTTTATATGTTTATCATTATGTATTCCATCATTATGAATTCATTTATTGATATTCCAAGTGATTATTTGATTGGTTATAATATTTGTGTTTAATTTTTAAGGTTATTTGATTATTTATATGAAATTATTCGATCATCATTTATTCCTGCCATATTATGCTCAAGTTAATGATTAAATGGAATGAATTTTAGTTATATACCTTTACTTATTAATTATGGCTCATTTATTCATATATTACACTATATGTTTACCCTTACTGAACATCTGAGATCACCCCTTTATTTTGTTTTATTTTCCCCTGAATACGAGGAAGTATTTTTTGATTGATATGCAGGGATATGCTAAGGAGAATAATGACATTATCAAAGAAAAATATTTAAATATTTTATGTTTTAGAATATAATATGAATTTCACATATGTATCTAGTTTACCAAGAATACTAAACTATTCGGTCCTTCAGGATGAGATTCCTTACATATTATTCCAATGAATAAAGTAGACACCAGCTTTGGGAAACTGGGGTCAGGGTGCTATAGTTGGTATCAAAGGATGTTTATTAGAAACCTAGAGAACTATATTTAAGAAAACATATATTTGGGACCATAACCCTATGATATAATTTGATGATAAGTATATAATAAAATCCTTATTTATTTCACTAGTTTGGGGATTATACATTATGTTTTGTAATAATATGATCTAATCTAGTATATGATGTCATTTAGAAATGGCATGTCACAAACCGGACCAGATACCCTGGTACCCTAACACCTGATCCAAGACTGACATATCCCTAAGGGTGTTACCAATCCCCATGGGTTGGAAATGAGCACTTGGCATCATACAAGATAAAATATGGAATGATTTTTTGCTACAAAAATAGTGAAAGATAAAGAAACATATCAGTATGCTCAAAGAAAACTCCCAAGGGAGACTAAACCAAAATTCAAACAGGTAAAAAAACCCAAGAAGTACACCATCAAAGTACCAAAAACTGATAAGAAAAATAACCCAACATCTCAAAGGACACACCAATTCAAGTTCCAAGTAATCAAGAACAACTTACACCTCCAAAAGGTTATTTCCTTTTACTTGTAACTAGCAGGATAAAATCTAAAAATATCAAAATTAAAAGGTAGGGTGTGATCTAAAAATACTAGTAGGGTATCTCAAAGTGTTCCATAATAATATGTTATAATAAAAAAACCAAATCATGCTTTAAATTAAAAAAATAGGTATGGAAGTACATTTTCATATTTAAAATAAATCATAATTTTCATGTCAAATAATGGAAAACATTTCAAACATGGATTAAATAAACACTTTATATAAAATAGTTTATATAAATCATTAGGCATGCGAAATAGTAGTTTCACAAACAATGGCATATATATATATAATCAAAAAAATCACAATAAGAAACATGGTCATCTGTCAAGAGGTATTATAGTTTCTAGTTATGAGATCCTCACACACTTTTATCTGTGATCATGGAAATGTGCACACACATCTGTTAGGATCAGGCTAAATAGGACCCATTAACATCTCACCTTGGATAAGATCTGTCGAACTATGTTTTTTAGAGTTTTAAAGTCTCAATACATTGCTAGTTCATTACCATCCTAGAGTGTTTGTCCCAAATAACTTACTAACTACCTAGACTCGCATGTACTCAATCTATCAATCAATAATATGCAAATCATTTCAAAATAGTTACAAAGGAAATTTCCCCATTTCTAGTTTCAATATTCCATTTTCATTTCAAAACCATACATATATTTTAATTTCATAAATTCATACTTTTTCAAATAAAACCAACCATAGTTTTTTAAAAATTTAATTTAAGAAGTTTTCTAACAAAAGGAATCTATTCAAATAATTTCACAACTTCCATCAATTTCAAATTAATCCCCAAATTCCAACTCCATTGGAATTGGGAATTTTTCCAAAATCCAAACTATAGAAATTCAATTTTCAATTTGCATCAATTGGGTTTCCATAAATTATTTGAAATCAATTTCAATCAATAATCAAATCAAGTTTTAATCAATTTTCCATCTTAAATGGAACCACCTATGTTTTTCATGATAACACAACGCTTACAACAGAACCCACCAACAAGAATGAGGGACCAGAAGATCTAGGAACTCAACCAAAAAAACAAGATTAAACAACATGAAGTTTATATCCATAAATACCAAGATGATCTATCAAACTCCAAGGAGGTAAATAGAAATATATGGAGAAACAAGGAGACTTCTTACCCATAGAGACACACTACAACTGCAACAACGATCAATCACTGAAAAAAATGATCTGAAAGGGTTGGAGGGATCCAAAATAACACGGATATGGATTTAGGTTGAGAGAAAGAAATCTTGAAGGAAAGGGAATAAAATTTTTAATCTGACCCACCTATTTGAAACTAACACTTGGGAATTTATACAAAATGTAACGCAAATTAACATTATGTAATTATCAAGTCCCACATACGCTGGAAAACCCATCACTTTTTATTAAAAGGATGGTTTTTAATTTATAAACGACATTTAAAATGTACAAAATGTGTATCCTTTCATGCTATGTAATAGTTTCATGACATATGTTAGGTGACAATTACACATTGTGTAACCAAATTACATGGCATATAAATCCCCAGAAGACAATAGAACCCATAGGTTTTATGATGAAAATTCCAAAAAATATTTGACTTCACCATTATAACGCTCCTCCCAATTCCTTCTCAGTCCTACCCCAACAACAAAAAAGGAAAACCACAACAAAGCTTAAAACATACCTATTATAAAGTTGACAGGATGTTATATTGCACCTAGCAGAAGGAATGGGAACCGTATTAGTGAACATAATCTAAAGAGTAAGAATGGTCGTTTCTTTGATGAGATTAAACCAATATTTCAATGGGAACTAATCTCACAAAATATTTCATCATATGAGGACATAGTATCATGTGATAAAAATACATCGAAGGAATTATCTAAGTATTGTGTATTTGAAGGGAAGTAAGTGAATAAGGGGATGAGAGAGAAAAAAATAGATATGGGGAATAAGGGAAAGAAAGGTTTTCCTATATGTGATAATTGTGGAAAGAAACACCTTAGTAATTTATTGAAGGTAATGAGAGTTTGCTATAATTTGGAGAGACATTTCACCATGCTCATGATTTAAAGGGTATGAAAAAGGTTTCCAATATTCAATGCTTCAACTATAAGGATATGGAGCATTATGCAAACGAATTCCCTAAAATTTCAAATAAATATACCTCAAAAGTATCTAATGGGTGGTTAAGTTTATGATATTACCATAAATGAAGTGGAATGATTAATATGCTTGTGTTTAGATTCAATAATTATGTCGTTTTAGTATTTTATCAATGATATATAGGTTATAATAATTATGAAATGTATAAGGATTGTATTGCAGTACTTTTTCATAAAATATTTGAGAGCATATGTTTTATGGAACCGATGAACAAGAAAAAGGATTCAGTGTAAAGTTTAACTTCTTGTGAAACATGTGATTGAGGGAAAGATAAACCTTAATATGTTCCTGATTTTGAGATAATGATGTTGACATAAAGGGATGATTGATATGGATAAAGAAAATTCGATAGTATTGACTACCATGGAACTGATTAATGATTTACTGACAAAGTTTTTTACGCTATCATTGATGGAGTTAACAACATTTTTGGATTTAAGGTATGTATCTAATAATATGTGTTTTATTAAATGAATAAGTAAGAATTTATGTTTTCAATAAATTTTTATGGTAATTTAGGTTATTACCATGATTAAATAGAATACATGATCAAGGTATTGTCATGGTTGGTATGTGACTCTTAATATATACTTCATTTTGTTTGGGGGATTAATGATAAGTTAATTTTGTAAATTTATTGACCTTATTTATAAAGTTTTTTTTTATCTTAATCTTTTGTAAGGGTCATAAGGTTAACCATTTATGAAATGGTTTAAGTTGAAATTTAGATGGAGTTTTATAGATTAATTTATTAATTCACTATATGAATATTTATGCATATTGGATAACTTGTACTAACATTTTGTTATGATAATAACTATATATCGAATTAAGGACTAATCATTCCATTATGGATCTTACGATCTGTTAAAACAAATTAGTGCCTCGGGCATAAAGATTTATTTTTTGGATTTTCATTTCAAGTAAGTGATGAATTGGAAATTATATAATCATAGAAAAAATATGAAATTATTCCTATGAAATATAAATTTATCAAGTATGTTTTCATATATTCTTAGTCTTGATGCTAAAGGAATTTCTTAACACTTGGAAAAGTATTTTGGGAAAAAAATTTATCCTGATACCTCCATTTATGTTGAACTAATGAAATTTTAAATCATCACAAATATATGGTTTTTAGGTCCTTAAATTTCCATTTATCATTAAGTATCTGGTGATCAATGACTTCTATCACTCACTATAATTATTTACGCTTTTCTTTCATGTTCATGTCTAGGTCTGTCATCAATGTTTTCATACTTAGAAATTTGGTTATGTGTTATTCCATCCAACCTTTTTATTTACATTATCTCTTATCAAAAGTATGTTTTATTAAACCTTATCATGATTTGGTATTTCAAGAAGGGTATTTTCAAATGACAAACCCTTTATTATCGAGATTAAGATTAAATTGTGAGGATGCAATTTATTTAAGGGGGTAAAATGTAACACCCTGAGATTTTAAAATATGAATATCATATTTGATAGAGTATATGACACAGAAAAACCAAGAATATAAGGGAATATAACATCCCAAGACTTTATAATATATTTATTTTTAAAAATAAATTCAATCTCTTCGATAGCTTTTAATACACACAACACCGGGTTCGAATAAAATGAGATACATTTTTAAAATATTATTATTTAAACATTACCATTATAACTTAGATATTGAAATTGTGGGTATGAATAGTAATAAATAAATTATAAAAATTATATTTCTTACACATGTATAAAATAAATAAAATGTATATCTATGGATTAGAGATAAAATTAGAACCATTTGAAATAAAAAAGAAATGTTTTCTGAAAAATAATATTTTTCTATAAGACGGTTTAGTAACGCTTTGCGCATCTAATTTATAATTAACTTTTATAAATTTTAGAAAATTTATTTGATTTTTTTTAAATCATCATATCAAAATTCTGTTAGGTTGAATTTTTGGGATTTTTCTGAAAAGTTTCATTTTTTGATAAATAGTGAAAAATACTGAATTTTAATTGAAAATTGATTTTTCATTTAAATTATTTATATTGATAAATTATATTTTTAATTGGTTTTAAAGTCACATTAGTTAAATTATATATCAATTAATCCAATTTAGTTCATTGGAATCACTTTTACATTGAATTTTTATATAGAAACATTGTGAACTTTTGAACATTTTAAATTTCAAAACCCGCTTTCTAGTCGAGTCTATGGGATTAATTTTAAATTTAAATTTTTCAATTATATGAGTTAGATTTGAAAAACTGCATTAAATATTTTGAATCATATTAATTTATATTATCTAATAATATCAAAAGATATTTGACCATAATGATTAGTAAAAACAGTTAAAAACTAATTACCCTGATTAAGGTTAAAATGGGGTTTTGCGCATTACATGTGCTTGTATTAAAATTAATTTTCCACACAGATGAGTTTTTTATTTAATAAATTGGATTTAATATTTATAATTAGTAGGTATAAATTATATAATAATGGCCATTTTATTTTAGGTTTAAAGGATAAATTACCTAGGTTAAAAAACTACTTACCATGGTGAAAATTAAAATGGTAAAAGTGAGTAAAACTTAAAGGTTAAGGAATAAAATGTTTAAAAAATGTGTTTTTTTTTGTATAGGTTTTTATATAACCTTTCATATATATACTAAATTATTTATCAATTTTTGAGCCACATTAGGTGAGATTGACCCCCCATTGTTGAATACTTTTGGGTATTTACAAAAATGTCACTCCTACTCAATTATAAGAGAGAATTCACTCCCCTCACTTATTAACACCTACCAAGCCATTTGGATCAGAAAATAACTACCCAAATCACTTAAAAAAATCCATCCCATCATCTTAGAATCCTTATTTTGGGCATAAATTTTACCTAGGAAGTATTTTGGTGCAAACCTAAGGTGGTTACCCAAAGAAGAGGTAACGTTCTTTAACGATTGTTTTTATTTTATTTCTTCCTCCACCTCCTTAAATCATTATTAAACCATTATAATATAATAAAATAAGTATATTTAATATATTTATATTTTTTTTTGTTAATTTTATGACCTAAAACCATCCCCACATCCATCAAATGGGTTATGAAATAATCACTCATGTATACGATGGACCACCACCTCACGAACTGATGTCATTAGTTTTTAAATTTCCACCTCTCATGGTTAAATATGATTATTATAATATAATTATACCTATGGGGTAATTATATAATATATACCATTTTTATTTCCATTTTGTAGGGGATACAATAACATCGCTCGTGTGTACGGAAGACAACCGCCTCGCGAAGCGATGTGATTCATTTTTCACTAACGCTTTACATGGAAAGTAATAAGGATAAATTTAATGAATATATGTGATATAAATGATATAATTATGATATTAATTAAATATTTATAATTCTAAAAATATATTATATAATTTTATTTTTTACACTAAAAAGATGATAACATCGTTCGTGTGTGTGTGGACTACTGCTTTCACGAAGCGATGTGACTCTATTTTCAACACCACACCACATAGATGATATATATAAGTATATTTTAAAAAAATAATATTTTATATAATATATTATTATTATTATTGAAAGATAAAATATTACTTACTTCATTTTCATAATGATCATTGAAAAATGGAAATTTTACTCATACGTACGTACGACCTACCGTCTACATGATCGTAACATACTTCATTTATCAAAACCATCTTTCATGATTGGTATTAAAAGTATAATTTATGTATAAATATTATATTTAAATCAATATTATTATTATGGAGGTGATGTAACTATATAATATGTGCAAGAACCGTATCTTTCATGGAAAAACACGCATGAGAAAATAAGGAAATTAACACCCAAAACAATGAAAATAACAAAGGGTTATCAACGAATGGGTGATAATATGTTATTAAAGGATCATATATGATATTATAAATGTTATTTTGTTTCTAATATAAGTTAATAATATTTTTCAAACCACTATATATGAGGTTAAATCACGTTCAACCAAAATCAAAGGTCGGGTAAAGGTTTCTCATCTCACTTTTACTTCTGTAAGACATACGCCATATTCACCACTTATTTATTTTGTGTGGTGTATATAATGTCATTTTTTATCTTATATATTGAATTAATTTATATTCATGGTATTTAATGTGTCATTTAAAGTTATTTATTTAAAGGGTATTATGATATAAAATTTACCAAAGTTGTAAGAGTTTATTTCACAATCTCATCATTATTCGCGATTGTTTTTGTTAAGTCTCCCTTGGGGAATTATTTGATATTTCTATCTATAAATAAATATATTTTCTTCTAATATTATTATTCATGAACTTTTTTCAAGTAATATTACCATTTTCCACTCTTTGGTACTTAAAATTATTGAGATTTATTTTTTAATAAAATCCTACTTTATTTCTCTCTTCGGTCGGAAATCTGTTTTTATCAAAACCCATGTTTTCTAAAAAATATCGAAACAAATTTCAAAAAGGTTTTTAAAAATTTCCAAATAATTTATTAAATAAATTTACACCCATTTTTACATTTTAAAAAATGTTTTCAAAGGAATCTTCATGACATTTTCAAAACAATGCTCGTTTGAATTTTATTGAAAAAGTGAAAGGAATATTTGTTTTAATATGTACGGAATGAATGAAATTTTCATCCATCATGACCACTAAAATGTTTTAAATATTAATTTATAAGTTTACAAGGTTATTTTAAAAGATATTTTTTCAGAACTTTTCGTTAACTTTTAGTTTTAAAAGTTAATTTTCAAAATGAAAAGTATATTTTCCTCAAGAACGTTTTTAAATATATTTTTATAGTATTTATAACATCAATGACATAAAACCTTTAATGTACTTATGATCCACTGGGGATATGTTGTATTGATATCATCCTTATTCTTTTTTTTTAATATTTGTGATCATTTTAATTGAGGTTGT
Source organism: Viscum album (assembly GCA_963277665.1). Classification (NCBI taxonomy): domain Eukaryota; kingdom Viridiplantae; phylum Streptophyta; class Magnoliopsida; order Santalales; family Viscaceae; genus Viscum; species Viscum album. The sequence goes on along the minus strand of OY728148.1, from coordinate 2,033,758,802 downwards.
ACAATTTTATTACCATTCACCAGTTTACTCTGAATGATTTATAAATATGTTTATTGATTGGGGTATGTATTAACATTTAGTATGTTAGTTTATAAATATTAATGTTTATATTGATTATATTTAACAACTTTTATATAAGTAATGCATTGGACTTTTTAAGTGATGGTGGGGCCTACTATAGCCCCTCCATGCATTGGTAGGTCTCATGAGACAAACTAGATATGGTTTTGGATGAGGCATTAACCATTTATATATATGTCTTGGCACAATCCTAAATGATATTAGATTTCTTGGAACATGAATTTATGGTATTAGATGTCTTGGCACAATCCTCGAAAGTATGTTTTACATGTCCAGCATTATGCATTTCATAGTTATGAATTCAGTAATTGATATTCCATGTTATTATTCAATTAGTTTGAATATCTGTGGTCAAGTTTCAAGATTATGTAATTATTTATATGGAATTATTTGATTATCTTTTATTCTTAACATATTATGCTCAATTTAATAATTAAATGGCATGTGTTTCAGTTATTTACCTTTCCATATTGATTATGCCTCATTTATTCATAGCTTCCACTTTACACTTACCCTTACTGAGTATCTGATCTAACCCCTTTATTATATTTTATTTTCCCTAGGATATGAGGAATTATTTTGTGATTAATATGCAGGGATACGCTAAGGGTAATAATTTCATTATCAAAGAAAATTATTCATGTATTTTATGTTTTAAAATATAACGTGAATTTCATATATATATATATATATATATATATATCTATTTTACCAAGAATATTGAACTATTCAGTTCTTCAGGATGTGATTCCTTATATCTTATGAAAATTTAATATAGTAGACACTGGATCCAATCTATTGGGTTCGAGACACTACAGTTGGTATCAAAGGAATTTTATTAAAAAACCTTGGGAACTAGATTTATGAAAACATAGATTTGGCAACATAACCCAATGATAGACTTTTTGGATAATCATAGAAGATCATCCTAAAGTTTTGTTAAGGAATATATTATGTGGTTTCCCTAGAAATAGATCCCTGTTAGGGTACTATAAGTAGACGTGGTTCTGATATAGATATACCTTGGGGTATAACTCTGAAAATGGCATATTGGGCTTGACCCGATCATCACCTGGTGAATGACAACGAGTCTTACTGAACACATGGTTTGATACTATCGGGAATATACATAGGATAATTCACATTTTCTTTAAAACCCATTATAAAGTATTTTAAAATAGATATATCCTCAAAGAAACCATGTTTATGATCATGAGATTAACTACACATACATTTTTTAATTTATGTTATGTATTTCACTAGTTTTGGGATTATGCATTATGTTTCATAATGATATAATCTAATATAGTTCATGAAATCATTTAGAAATGGTGCCTAGAATAAGAAATGTGAACCTCATAAGTGTATATAATCTAAAGAGTAAGAATGATTGTTTCTTTAATGGGATTAAGCCAATCTTTCAAAGGGAACTAGTTTCCAAAAAAATCTCATCATATAAGGACATAGTATCATGTTTTAAGAATATAGAGAAGGATTTATCTAAGTATTATGTATTCTAATGGAGGTAAGAGAATAAGGGGATGACATAGAAAAAAATGGATAAGGGGAATAAGGGAAATAAGGGTTTTCCCATATGTGATAATTGTGGAAAGAAACACCCTAGTACTTTCTTGAAGGGAATGATAGTTTTCTACAAGTGTGGAGATAAATGCCACCAGGATCATGATTTAAATGGAAATAAAAGGGTTTCAAAATGATTCAATTGTAAGGATATGGGTCACTATGAAATCTAATGCCCCAAGAGTTAAAGAAATATTCCTCAAAATTAGCTAATTAATCATGGTCAAGATTATGCTATTATCATAGATAAAGTGGAATGATTAATGTTCTTGTGTTTGGATTCAAGAATTATGTTATTTGATTATTTTATCAATGATATCTTGGTTATAAGAATTATGAAATGTATAAGGATTGTACCATAGTACTTTTTCATAAAGGATTTGAGAGGATATGATGAGTGGAACTGATGACCGAGAAAAATGATTTAGTGGTAAGTTAAACTACTTGGAAAACACATGATTGGTGGAAATATAACCCTTAATATGTTCTTGATGTTGAGATAATGATTTTGAGATAAAGATATGATTTATATGTATAAATTAAATTGTATAGTACCGAATTCCTTGGAACTGATTAATGATTTGTTGACAAAGTGGTTTATGTTATCATTGATGAAGTTAATAATGTTTTTGGATTTAAGGAATATATCCAATAATTTGTGTTTTATTTATGGAATCAGAAAGAATGCATGTTTTCTATAAATTTTTATGGTAATTTAGGTTATTACCATGATTCAAGAGAATACATGATAAAGGAATTTACATGGTTGGTATGCGATGATTAATATCCAGTTCATGTTGTTTGGGGGATTAATGATAAGTTCATTTTGAAAATTTAGTAACCTTATTTCTAATGTTTTGGATCTTAATCATTTAGAAGTTTCATAAGGTTAACTATTTATGAAATGGTTTAATTTTAACTTTGGATGAGTTTTTAGAGATTAATGCATCACTTCACCATATAAATATTTATGCATATTAGATAACCTGTAATAATGTAAGATTCCGACCATTTTTGGAGATTTATCAAGAATTTTTAAAGGTGTTATTTTTTTTTGTTTTGAATATAACTTTTTTGGGTTATACCTTGGGTTTTTTTGGGTTAATTTTGAGAAAAATTGAAGGAAAAAGGATTGTGCATGGTTGGCGCGTGGTTAGAGAAAACCGTGCACCCCAGCCTAGCAAACTGTTTAACCCAGGGCAGTGGGGGTTCGAACAGCTGGTGCACGGTTCGACAAAACATTCACCCTAAAAGGAGAAACCATGCACCCCCTTTAAATAGGTGAACGATTAAGGCACACAGTTAAGGGAAATTGTGTGTCGTTTCCCATAAAACCATGTATATGGTTCTAATTAACCCAGAAATTAGATTTTAAATTCTAGAACCCCCTATTTTCACCCCTATTTAACCCCAAATCACCCCAAAACTTTCTCTCTTATTTTTTGAGGCTCCTGGATGAATTCCCGAGGCTCCTAACCTCTATTCTTGGTGATTTAAAAACCGAATTGTAGATCTGCACCTCTACTGGTAAGAGATTTCAATCCCAATTGTTTTCTCGTTCTTCTTCCATTCTTATCTCATTACTTAAGGGAAGTTATACTATATTTTATTAAACATAGATCCTTATTTAAGGGATATGTATCTAGGATTTTGGATCTAGATCTATAATTAAGAGATATTGTTTTGTTTAATCATGGATTTGGGTTTTGGATCTTGACCGTGTTCATCATCACATTCCTGATTGATTTGCTTTAAATTAGAGATTTTCGTTGGGTGATCGTTCGTCAAAGAATTGAGGTTGGTGGTCTATAATTAAAATCCCAAAGTCTTAATTAAAATTATGTGTATGTAATTAAATAATTGTTATTAGAAGTTTAGCAATTGTGTTATTAATCGAATTAATTAATTGGTGAATTAATTAATTAAGGGAAATATTCAAATTAGGGATATTGGGATTATAGATTATGGATAATTAATTGTTGAATTAATTATTAGGGAATTGATATTGTTAATTTGGGGATAATTAATTGTTGAGATTAATTATCGAAATATTTAATTGATTAAGATAGAACAATTAATTGATGAATTAATTGGGGTTGTTGAATTGTTTAAGTTGGAATAACTAATTGATAATTTAATTATAGAGATATTGAATTGATTGAATTGTAATAATTAATTGATGAATTGGTTCTGGGGTTATTGAATTGAGTGAGTTGAAATAATTAATTAAGGAATTCATTATGGGGTTATGGAATTGAGTGAGTTGGAATAATTAATTGAGGGATTGATTATGGGGTTATTGAATTGAGTAAGTTTGAATAATTAATTGATGAATTAATTATGGGGATTTTTATGATTGTGGTTTTGATTAATTTATTGATAAATTAATTAATGTAAGTAATGTGATTATTTAATTGTTGAATTAAATAAAGATATTAATTAATTGATGAATTAATTAATGAGAGTTATGTGATTATTTAATTGTTGAATTAAATAAAGATATTAATTAATTGATGGATTAATTAATGAGAGTTATGTGATTATTTAATTGTTGAATTAAATAAAGGGATTAATTAATTAATTAATAAATTAATGAGAGTTATGTGATTATTTAATTATTGATTCAAATAAATGGATTTATTAATTAATGAATTAATTAATGAGAGTTATGTGATTATTTAATTATTTAATTAAATAAAGGGAATAATTAATTGACGAATCAATTAATGGGATTTATGTGATTATTTAATTATTTAATTAAATAAAGGGATTAATTAATTGACAAATTAATTAATGGGAGTTATGTGATTATTTAATTATTGAATTAAATAAAGGGATTAATTAATTGATGAGTTAATTAGTGAGGATCAATGTGATTATTTAATTGATTAATTAAATAATAGGATTGATGAGATTAATTAATTGGTGAATTAATTGAAGGAGTTTGATATGATTAATTAATTGTGGAATTAATTAATGGGATTGATGTGAACAATTAATTGGAGAATTAATTGATGGATGAAATGTTTGGATTATTATTTTGGATAATTAATTATTGAATTAAATATGAGATATAGAGATTATTGATTTGGATAAATGGTATAATTAATTATGAGATATTAATTCTATTGATTTGAGATAATTAATTGATAAATTAATTATGAGATATTGAGTATGTTAAATTGAGATGATTAATTTTTGAATTAATTATGTGATATTTAGATTATAGATCTTGAATAATTAATTGTTAAATTAATTATGTGACATTGTGATTATGAATTTAATAATTAATAATTGAATTAATTATGAATTATTGAGATTGTGAATGAGATAATTAATTATGGGGTTTTTAATTTGTGGATATTGATTAATTAATTGATGAATTAATTAATGGAATTGACATACTTAATTAAGTGGGGAATTAATTAAGGGTATTTATGTGACAAAATAATTATTGAATTAGTAATGAAATGGGTGTAATTAGTTAATTTTTGAATTGACTAATGGAATTGAAGTGATTAATTATTTGTTGAATTAATTAATGAAATTGAAATGTTCAATTAATTGTTGAGTTAACTAATGGAATAGTCATTATTAACTAATCATTGAATTAGTAATGAAATTGATGTTGATAATTAATTGTTGAATTAATTATATTTAAAAGAATGGGAACATGGTCATTCTAATGTGACAAATATGAATGTAAACATGGTCATTCACTTGTGAGTAAAGGAATGAGAACATGGTCATTCAATTGAGAAGTATAGATGGTAACATGGTCACTATACTTGTGAGTAAAGGAATGATAACATGATCATTCAATTGAGAAGTAATAATGGTAACATGGTCATATTACTTGTGAATAAAATAATGGGAATATTGTCATTCTTTTGTGTGATGTTTGAGTGGTAACATGGGAATTCAAGCATGAAATTAATAATGTTAACATGAGAAATCAAGTATGAACTAAAGAATGGTAACAAAGGCACTCTGAGACATGACCACACTTGAGAATACTTCAAGCTCTAGTATGAACCGAAGTAGGTATTGAGATATGATATCACCATCGAATACTTCGGGCTCTGGCATGATCTGAAGCAATTATTAAGATATGATATTACCTAGGAACACTTCAGGCTTCGACATGGGCCAAATCTAGCGTTGAGGTACGGGTGTCCTCAGGAACCCGAGAGTTAATGTGGTTAAGTAAAGAATAAATGATAATGCGATAACTGTTTACTTATGCATTGTTCTTATTTATATATAAAATTGTATATACTATTTGACTGGATATTGTTTTAGACACTGTTGGTAGTGGCCTACTGAGTCATACTCACACCCTACTTGGGCTACCTAATCGGTACTCGAATAGATTACATGATTGCATAACAGGTTAAGGGAAAATGCCCTGTGTTGGATAGATGATTTGAGGATGGAGCATGGATGAGGGAACCATACATGGTTCATGATCTACTTGGGTGTTGTCAGTGTCTTTACTTTTGAGGTTGCATATTAACACTTAGCACATAAATTAGTATGACATATTTATTATTCATTTTTGATATTTCACTTCATGATTTTTTATCATGAGATATTGGTATTTTTTTTGTTATTCAGTTGATTATTTTTATTTATTTTCACCAGTGTATTACTCTAATGAAAATAAGAGGGCATCGTATCCCCGTGATCGATATTAGACTCACGCTGCTAGTCGGCAGCCTCTGGCATATGTGGAGGCATGCCTGAGTTCATGTGGTGAACCGGCTCGGGGCACCGGGGTGTGGCACCAGGGTTGGGATGTTAAAACTAACCATTTTATTATAATAATAACTAGAAATTGAAGGAAGGACTTATCAATCTATTATGGATCTTACAATAAGTTAAAAGTAAATTTTAGTGCCTCATGCATTAAAAATTCATTTTTGGATATTTATTTCTTTGAGTAAGTAATTAATTAGAAATTATTGAAGCACAACCAAAGGATGAAATTGTTCCTGTAAAATAAAAATTTATAAAGTGATTGTATTTTCATATATTCCCAATCTATATGGTAAAGTAATCTCTTAACTCTAGAAAAATGATATTGAAAAAATGTTATTCTAATAACTTCATTTATATTGAACCAATGGTATTTCAAATAATCATATATTTATGGTTTTTACAACCTTAACTTGCTATTTATAATTCAATTTTTTGTGATCAATGAACTCTCACACTCACTATAATTATTTACACTTTTCTTTCATGTCCATATCTTCACCTTCTAACAATGTTCTCCTACTTAGAAACCTAGTTATGTGTTACTCTATCTGAACTTTGTATTTCACTTCTCTATTATCAAGAGGATGTTTTATTAAACCTTATTATGATGTGTGATTTCAAGAAGGGTATTTTCAAATGAAAAACCCTTGATTACTAAGATCAAGATTAAATTGTGAGGAGGCAATTTATTTAAGGGGGTAGAATGTAACAACCTAAGATTTTAAAATATGAATATCATATTCAATAGTGTGTATGACATGCAAAAACAATCATATAATGGAATATAACATCCCAAGACTTCAAAATATATTTAGTCTTTTCTAAATAAATTCAATCACTTTGATAACTTGCAATGCACGCAACATCGGGTTTGAACGAAACAAGATAGTTTATTAAAATATTATTATTTAAACATTATCATTATAACTTATCCATTAAATTAGCGGGTATGAATGGTACTAATTAAATTATGAAAATTATATTGTTTTTAAATTTATAAAATAAATAAAATGGACATCCATTTATTAGAGATAAAATTAGAACCAATTGAAAAAAATAGAAATATTTTCGAAAAAATGGTATTTTTTTATATGGCGGTTTAGTCGCGCTTTGCTCACATAATTTATAATTAAATTTTACCAATTAGAGAAAATTTATTTGATAAAATAAAATTAATTTTTTAAATCAGAATATCAAATTTATATTAGGGTTAATTTTTTAGATTTTTCTAAAAAGTTTCATTTTTGATGAATAGTGAAAAATACTGAATTTTAATTGAAAATCGCCTTTTCATTTAAATTATTTATAATTATAAATTATATTTTTAATTAGTTTTAAAGTTTAATTAGTTAAAAAATATAAAAATTAATCCAATTTAGGTCATTTAAATCATTTTCATATTGAATTTTGATATAAAAACTTTGTCAACTTTTGAGCATTTTCTCTTTGAAAAACTGCTTTGTCGTTGCGTCTTCAGGATTAATTTTAAATTAAAATTTACCAATTCTATTAATTTAAATTTGAAAAATATATTCCATGTTTTTAATCAGAATAATTTATATTATCTAATAATTTTAACTGATTTTTGACCAAATGATTAGTGAAAACAGTTAAAAGCTAATTACCCTAATTACGGTTAAACCAGGATTTTTCACATTACATATGCTTATGTTAAAATTATTTTTTCACACAGGTTTTTTATTTAATAAATTAGATTTAATATTTATTTTTATTTTTTTATAAATTATCTAATAAGGATCATTTTATTTTAGGCTTAAAGGATAGATTACCTTGGTTAAAAAAACTAGTTATCGTGGTGAAAATTAAAATGGTAAAGGTGAGTAAAACTTAAAGGAAAAGGAATGAAATTTCTAAAAAAATGTGTTTTTTTGTGTGTTAGAGGTGTTTCTAGACCATATAATATCTACCCTAAATTATTTATCATTCTTGGATCCACATTAGGTGAGAGTGACCTCCCATTATTGAATACTTTTGGGTATTTACAAAAAATGTCACTCCTCCTCAATTATAAAAGGGAACTCACTCCACTCACTTATTCATACCTCTCAAGACATTTGTATTGTCCAATAAATACCAAAATAACTTCACAAATTACACACCCTAATCCTAGAATCCTTATTTTTTTGTGAAAATCCAACCTAGGAACGATTTGGTGCAAACCTAAGGAGGTTACCCGTAGAAGAGGTAACATTCTTTAACGGGCATTTTTTTTATTTCTTCCTCCACATCCTTAAATTATTATTAAACATGATTATATAATAACCTCAGTATATTACATATACTAAGATGTTGTTATGTTAAGGTCATGACCTACAACCATCCCCACTTTCATCGAATGGGTTACAAAATCGTCACTCGTGTGTACGGAGGACTACTGCCTCGCGAACTGATGTCATTTATTTTTCCATTACCAACTCTCACAGTTGGCTATGATAATGGATCTAATGTATAAATATGATATTTATAAAATAATTATACCTCTGTAGTCATTATGTTATATGTACCTTTTTTACTTTTCATTCCATAGGGGATACGATAATGTCGCTCATGTGTACGACAGACTATCGCCTCAGGAAACGTTGTGATTCATTTTTCACGAATGCTTTACATGAAAAGTAATAATGATAAATTTAATGAATATATGTGATATAAATGAAATAATTATGATATTAAAAACATATTTATAATTTTAAAAATATAATATATCATTTTCTTTTTTACACTAAAAAGATGATAACATCATTCGTGTACATGTCGCTACCACGTTCACGAAGAAATGTGACTCTATTTTCATCACCACACCACAAGGATGAAATATATATATATATATATGTGTGTGTGTGTATTTAAATAAATAATATGTTGTATATTAACACCCTAAATAATGAAAATAATGAAATATTATTAATGAACGGGTGATAAGATGTTATAAAAGGATCATATATGATATTATAAATATTAATACGGTTATGGTATAAGTTAATAACTTGTTTGAAGCCACTATATTGGAGGTTAAAACATGTTCAACCAAAATGAAGCATCAATTAAGGGTTTCTCATCACACTATTACTTTCACGAGACATACGCCATATTCACCACTTATTTATTTTGCGTGGTGTATATACTGCCCTTTTGTATGTTAAATCACAAATTCATTTATATTCAGGGTATTTAATATTTCATTTAAAGTTATTTCTTTCATGGGGATTATGATACAAAAGTTACCAAAGTGTTAAGAGTTTATTTCACAATCTTATCATTATTGAGGATTATTTTTATTAAGTCTCCCTTGGGAGAATTATTTGATATTTCAATCTTAAAATCAATCTAATTTTTATACTCTGGTTATTAATCAACTTTTTCAATTAATAATACAATTTTTTCACTCTTTGGTACTTAAAAGGATTGCAAATTGTTTTTAAGAAAAACCTACTTTATTTATCTTTTTAGTCGAAAATTCGTTTTCATTAAAACCAGTGTTTTTTAGAAATGTTTTCAAAAATGTTTTTAACCTTTTCAAAATGTTTTATTAAATAATTTTTTACCCATTTTTACTTTTTTTAAAGGAATATTCATGTCGTTTTCAAAACAATAACCCTTTGGATTTTATCAAAAAAGTGAAAGGAAAATTTGTTTTAACATTTACGACATGAACAAAATTTCAAGCCGTCATGACCACTCAAATGTTTTAAAGATTCCTTTATAAGTTTTAAATGTTATTTTCAAAGAAAAATGTTTTCAAAATGTTTTGGGAACTTTTAGTTTTAAAAGGATATTTTCAAAATGAAAAGGATATTTTGATTAAGAATGTTTTTAAAGATATTTTTATGGTATTTTTATTCATCAATGAAATAAATCCTTTAATGTACTTATGATCCACTAAGGATATGTTGTATTGATATCATACTTATTCATTCTTTGGAATATTTATGATCAGTTTAATTGAGGATGTATAATTTTATTACCATTCACCATTTTACTCTAGGTGGTTTATAATTATGTTTATTGATTGGGGTAAGTATTAACATTTTATATGCTAGTTTCTCAATATGAATTTTTGTGTTGATTATGTTTCACCCCTTTCATATAAGGAATGCATTGGACTTTTTAAGTGATATACGGGGCCTGCTATAACCCCTCGATACATCAGTAGATCTCATGAGACAAACCAGATATGGTTTTGGCCGAGACCTTGCCCATTTATATAGATGTCTTGACACAATCCTCGATGGTATTAAATGAATTGGAACACGCGTCGATGGTATTAGATGTCTTGTAACAAGCCTCGATGATATGTTTTAGATATCAAGTATTATGCATTTCATCATTATTAATTCATTGAATATTATTTTTGATAATCAAAGTTTCATTGATCTTTCCAAAAATCATATACAACATTCTAGATCAAATCACGATGATATTAAGTACCATTTAATAAAAAGATATATTTTTTGGTGGAGATGTTATGCTTGAGTATATTTCAACAAAGTATAAAATTGTTGATGTTTTCACCAAATCTACGATGAAGGAAATATTTGAGGAATTGAGGCTATAACTACATGTTCAGCCTATACTAAAAAGTTCCTAAAGTTCTTAAAGAAGTATCCCACACCTCCTTTTGGATTATATATTCAAAGAAGGATAGTAAGTATAACTTTGTAAGAAGATATACAACACTTTATTTTATGAATCTAAATCTATTGTTATCATAAAAATGAGGAGAGAAAAAAAATGAGGGGGAGTTTATCTTATCATGGCCACAAAAATTGCTTGTCACCAAGGGTATGGAATTCTTTCAAAAACATTGCTTTATATATCAATGTAATGTTAGTACATACTCTATGAGAAGTGTTGTGATTTGATAAAAAGTTGAGAAAAGAGTTATTTTTAAAAAAATGTCAAAAGTTATTGTGAATGCTGCCATCAAATCCAAATGGGGGGGATTGAAGATACTTTGAGATGTTTTTGTAACAAGTTTTTTATTTTTTCTCAGCATATCTTGTTATGAATGATTTTATATATAAAGTTAGAAAGATTTATTGAAAAGTCAAGAAAGTTTTTGTTATAAAGTGCTTGAGTAGGTGAAGGAAGTTTCCTTAACCATGTTAGGAAACTAAGTTGAATGATGTTGTGTCGATATTCATGTTCCTAACATCATGAAGATTCAAATGATCCGAGCTAAAGATTCACACTCTCATACAAAGAGAGATAAGTACATACAACAATTACATCAGACGGACCAAGGCTGAAGTTATCAGATAGTGATCTATGAGAAGTTGAATTTCAAGCTACAAAGTTCAAGTACAACAATGTCACTAGACAGACAACGCTCAATGTCACCGAATGAACTAGGGACAATGTCACCAGATGAATATATAGGATTAAAAAAACAAGAAGTTTGAGGTACTGAGTTTTCTCACACTCATACAAAGTGTGAGAAGTCCAAAGGGTGTGGGGAGTAAATGGTGCGAGAAGATTGATGTTTGAGCGGCAATACAAAGTTGAAGCTGCAATACCAGAAGGGGCAGGGATGTTGTAACCACACAAAGGGGGAGAGATAAAATTTCGAGTCAATATAACCCAATGAAGAAGTCTTTTGTGAAATAAATATTTATAAGTTACAAAAATATCATAAAAAATTCAACAACTCGAGTACATAAAATAGAGTTAGCTTAGGTGACCAAACCAATAGAGTGTACAAAGTTTATGTTGTTGTATGAAGTCGTCGATTCAAGTCCATCAGGAAAAGAACCATCGGAATGAGTATGGAGAAGAGTTTTTACAGACCCTAACAATGTTCATTGGATGAACAAGTTAAAGGAAGTGCATCAGACAAAGAAGAAAAATGATCAATGAGTCTCCAAAACGAGTTTAACAAATTCATGTGTTTGGTAAAAGTTCCATCGGATGGATGAACATCAAAAAAATAATGTAATGTCATCAAATGGACAACTTCATCAAGATATACCAGAGTTGATGCTAGATGAACCAGACATAACAATTCCATTTCATCGGCCAGAACTTGAATGAGAAGAGAACCAGTGGAAGCCATGATGAGTTTATCGAATTGAGTTAATCGTTCGATGTAGAATTGATAGAAGGGAGTCATACAAAGCAGAGCCGGACGAAGAATCTCTTTGAAAAGGCATTAGAAAAACATGTGTCAAATGAAGTTCTTAAGAGCTTACAAATATTTGTAAATACCTTTTATATTGACGATGTTATGTTGTTCACTCAAAATTTTCTTATCTATCAAGGTTAAGAAAGTTTGAAGATGTTTATTAACGCTGAGTTTAAGGAAGTTTGAAGAAGTTACTTAATTCCATTAGGAAGTTCAAAGAAATGTTCTTGACACCAAGTTTTCATGAAAATTCAAGAATATTATATAAGGCTTGATAAGCATCTGGTAAAATTGAGTTGAGTGGGAGTTTTGAAATTTGAGCTTTCATTGGGCGGGAAAATGAATTTGAGTTTCTGTATTTTCTCCTATGAGCGCACTTATAAAAGGGGGGTGCAAGTACTATATGGGTATAAGAAAGAAACAGTGTCCACCCGTACGAAAGAGATAATACGCTGAAGTTTCTTAAGCGGTGCAAGTTTCCAACCAAGATGGTTGAAGAAGAGAGGGAACTGATCGGAGTCACTAAATAGAGGCTTCAATTTGAGACACTGGATAGAGATACAGATCAAAGATATCAGACACAATCATTAGTTAGAGATACTAGACAAAGGTTGTATCGAACATAGATTCTGAATAGTGAGAGGCGTAGGTGTTTTGTTCACTGTACATAACACATATCAGAGGCACAATTAGTAAGGTGCACTAGATCGAGTATACGGGATGAAGATAGAAGGCACACCAGATAGATATACCAGAAGGGGTCATCGAGTGAAGATTTTTTCATATGAACTTTCAGTGAGTTGTGTTGAGAAGTTTCTTAACTTTTTGTGGCTTAGTTTCACAAGAAAAATTTTGTAACTTATGGGAGTTGGTATAATCTTTCCTATCGAGAGATATAAAGATTCTAACGGGATTTGACTCAAGTATAATCTTTACTATCGAAAGATAGGAGTCTAATGGGAGTTGGCTCATTGTATTCACTTTTCTATTATAGTGAATTTTCATGGAACGACGAGAATCACCATGGAAAGGATGTAGTCACCCACACTAGGGATGAACCTTGTAAATATTGTGTAAATTTCTTTACTTTCTAATATTTTCATGCTTGTGATATTGTTATATAAAGTTGATAAGGAAAAAAACTCTAACAAGTTTTAGGGGTTAATTTCAAGAGAATTGAAATTTTAAAAGTTCACCAGTGATTCAATTCAACCCCCCTCTTTGTGTAAACTTGAGTTTTAATTATGATTATGTTTTCTATACATATTTATAGCTTACATATCAAGTATCATAATTTATAGATTCATTCGTACCTTGAATTCAAATCTACAAAAACAACTAAAATGCCATTTTTAAATTCATGCCTCGAGAATCAATAGAGTCTCTCAATCATGCTCCCTGATTTTCATATAGGTTGAAGATTATCATTGAGGGTTATTGGATTGGTGTAGACTGATCCTGTAACATCCCAGGTAAATAATGAATAAAACATTTTCATATTTGTTAATATTTACGAATTAAATATTAATTTTACTTTAAAGGGGTTGCAATGTTCGATAGCGTACCCGATACACAACAAAGAGTTTCATTGAAATCTTACGTTGCACACTAGTAATAAAATAATATTATTTTAAATGGTAGTTAACACATAGCCGTTGTATTGGCAGGAATGGATAGAAATAACTAAAATATGATTATATATGTTTTTAAATGTTTTTACATTTATCCAATAAAAGATAAAGGCTTAAAATACGAAAAGAATTCAATTTTAGGCTTTTATACCCTAATTTTCACTAAAGGTTCACTTATCGCCTTTTGATGGCGAACCGTCATTAAATATAGTTTTGGTCACTTTTATACATTCTATTGGACCAAATAAAACTCTTCTTTAGAATCGGGACAACAAAATTTACTTTGTGTAAATTTTTGGTATTTTTCCGATAAAGTTCATTTTTTAATGAATAGTGTAAAATGTTGTATTTTAATTCAAAACCTCTTTTTAATATAATTTATTTATATGATTAGATTATATTTTGAATTGTTTTTAAAGTGAAATTAGAATATATTTTTACCAATAAATCTAATAGTGGTCGTTGGAATTAATTTCACTTTGAAATCGGACTTAAACTAGTGTCAATCTTTTGATACTTATTGTTTCATAAAAACATGCTATTTCTCATGACAGCGGGAATTAATTATTAAATTAATTAATGAAACTTATATGTTTTGAATTTTTTAAAATGGACTTAATTTTTGAATTCATAATATCAAATATAGTTTAGGGTGAAGTTTTGGTATTTTTCTGAAAAACTTCAATTTTTGATGAATAGTGAAACCACTAAGTGGTAGTTAAAGAAACTGATTTTTCGTTTAAATGAAACTTTTTCACTTCTGTGATTTTATTTTCAAAAATCCGACATACATGGTTTTCATTAAGAAGTAAAATGTGGTTCAATGAGATTAAAATAATTTTTTGGTGAATAGTAACTTCTAAGTTCTTAATCGCGATTAGAGGTAATTAGTGTAGTTTAAGGTAAAAATAATGTTTTAATAAAATGAGATGAGCTTGACACATGTCCTACCCTAATTGGATGTGTCATGGCCGACCAAGAAAATCCATGGGTCAACTTGGGGACCCCATGGAGCCACTTTTTTTGGGAAGTGACATAAATAACTTTTTATTAAATGTAAAAGTAAAAATGACACAAACATGAGTTGTTTTACTAAAACAATTTTTACATGGGGTTATACAAGTCAGATTTTTGACTATAAATATTAATTGGAAAGATATAAATATTTACTACATCATGATATTTTTTTTATAATTTTTAGAAATTAAATATATTAAGTTATTTATGACATTGTGATGATGCAGCGATGACCTCATTAATAATGGATTTAAATAAAATGAAAAGATAATTTAAAATCTATGACCTACACACGTCCAAAACCAATTGGATGGGTATATTTCAAACCCTTATCACCGTATCCTCGAATTATATCAATGTGGGACCTCTTAAATCCGAATATCATTTTAAAATAAAGTGACTTTTCTTTACTTTCCAAGAGTGCCCCTCCTCTCCTCTTATAAAAGCCCCCCACCTCTACCTCTTTACCCACACTTCCAAAGCCTTTGGCTCAGCCAACCCCTGCCCATTTTGTCTCTCCACATCCCTATCTTACTCTTTGAAGCCTCACTTTGGGCAGAAGTCTTCCCAAGGAAGCCTTTGAGCTCAAACCAAAGGGAGTTACCCGATTTCAAGGTAATGTCTTCTTTTGAGTCCTTTTGTTTTATTTTGCTTCTCCAACCCCCTAAACTCTTTTTATTATTTTATTTTGTAACAACTCCAGTATATTCAATATAATAGGATGTTGTTATAAGAAGTATTCTAGCTACACCTATACACACCTACATCTAATGGTTAAAGAACATACTGTTTCCATGGATGGCGAATTTCTGCCTCCCGAAACGATGATTGTTCAACATTATTTTAACACCTTAAAAGGTGGCCATTAAGATGACACTATATTGATATATGATATATAATATGTTTATTTTTTTTCCTTAAGCTTCTGTATTTTTCATTTTGAGCATACCTTTATGGCTTCCATTATGGGTAAACACGATAATTTCATTTTAGGAAGTGCGGACTACCGCCCCCTCAAAGTGATGTGATTCGTTAATGCCATGTGTGGGATGTATAAAGGATGGATTTAAAGTTATTATATATGATTTTATACTGGAATTATAATATACCTCTATATAATTTTTTTTCCATTAAAGTATGAGATAGAAATGAAAGTAGCGTTCATGCGTACGTACGGCTTACCGTCTCCATGAACGGTGCATTTCATTTCTTATCCCCAAATGCAATGTACTATTATAAGTACATATATATAATGGATATATATGATGTATGTTACATATAAATGATTAATATAATTCTGGAATTAAAATATACATACCTCTCATTTAGTTTTAATTCCATTAATATGACATAGAAATGAAAGTAGCGTTCATGCGTACGTACGGCTTACCGTCTCCATGAACTGTGCATTTCATTTATTACCTCTAAATGATTATGTAATATTATAAATGCATTTATATAATGGATATATATGATATATATGATATCTACCTCATGAGTATAACTCTGGATATAATGGATACATGAACAACTTGTAATTATAAAGAGCATATTTTTGACTCAAGTACCAATGATCGTTAAAACGACCGTTAATAACTTAAATAATTAAATAGTGTTCATGACATGGTAATAAATGATATAAAAGGAATAATGAACTTGAAAAAGGTTCTTAAGCAAGTATAAATTAACTTAAGTTTTTTATTCAGGAGGTTAAAGAACGATTGAGTCAAGACGGACCCGAGGTAAGGGACTTCGTCTCAATCTCCTTTCATTGAGGCATATTTACTTTTATACAAAACTATATTTTATACGGTGTATAAAACCCTTTGACTTTTACTTTTATAAAAAAGGAATCTTTTTCTACGAAGCTTTTTACTAAACGACAAAAAGGAATGTTTCTTTTAACGTACGCGGTGACAACGACCTTTTCCGCCGCCGCGAGTATTATTTGGTCTTTGGCTTCTTCAACAAGCCGTAAGGTTTTTAAAGTGAAATAAATACCATATACTCTTTTATGTATTTTGGTATTGAAAATGGTTTTTATAATGGATTTGTTATGTCAATATATTTATGTGATATATTGTGATCAAAGTGTGGAAATGTTTTCTTTCCATTATATTTGTTTTATGTCTTATGATTTTATAATGGTACTTGGACATTTGACGGGTGGTTACGTGATTAACCATATGATGGGTGGTGCCTTGAATACCAGGATGGGTGGTTACGTTATAACCTCCAATGCATTTTGTATGGAAGTCGGCCGTATGGCTATTCCATTAAGTATGTATGGAAGTTGGCCGTATGGCTATTCCATTAAGTGATATGTGTGGAAGTCGACCGTATGGTTATTCCACTTAAGTATGTTTATGTCCCAAGTTACCTTTATATGTTATGTGTTCTTTATATGGGTTTTATGGTAATCCTTTGGTTACAAAAGGGTAAGTAATGATATTTTATTCAGTGAAGAGTTTTTACTACTTCATGAAGGTGAAGGTATTACTTTGATAAAGTATACATGATTTACTTGATGTTTGAAAAACTAATAGTTTTCATTCTTTGTGTATCCATTATTGAGCTTTTTATGCTCACCCCAAGTTTTTTTGAAATTTTTTTCACAGGACTTAATGTGGAATTGGGTCAAGGATGGGATCAAGGAAAAGTCATGATATCTAAAACATGGAACTAGACATGTTTCTTTTTAAGAGTTTTTATTTTATGGAAACTTAGTAGAAGTGTATACTTTGTAATATTTTGAGATGTAATAGTTATGATCTAATTCTCTAAACTCTAAACCTGAAAAGATCCTCAATAGAAATTATTCATTTAATTCAATATTAAGTAAGGTTTAAGGCCGGGGCCTTATAGTTGGTATCAGAGGTCGATTTAGACAACTTTAGGAGTTAGAAAATTGTTAAATTATTAATTAATTTATGGTATGATTGAAAATGATATAGCATTTGAAGATTATCATGTTGCTTCATCTAAGACATGTTTGTTCAGAATGGTTTTTCATGGAGGAAACAGAACAGATTTTCTGGGAAGGAATACAGAGGGAAATGACCTTTCAAATTAGTATCCTAAGATGGTCAGAATAAGAACCAAACAGTTTGTTGCAGTGATGGCTCAGTTGACTCAGGAGTTGAAAAGAAGATTGGTGAATGCTCCAGTTTTGGCACTTCCTTCTAGGAATGGTGAGTTTGTTATATACAGTGATGCTTCGTTGAAGGGACTTGGCTATGTCCTTATGCATAATGATCATGTAATTGCTTATGCTTCACGTCAGTTGAAAACTCATGAGGTAAATTACCCTACACATGATTTGGAATTAGATGCTGTTTTTTTTTGCTTTAAAAATTTGGAGGCATCATTTGTATGGAGTAAAGTGTGAAATATATACTGATCACAAAATTTTAAAGTATATATTCACTCAGAAAGAGTTGAGCATGAGATAGAGGAGATGGCTGGAATTAATCAAGGATTATGATTGTACAATTCATTACCATTCGGGAAAAGAAAATAAAGTGGTCGATGCTTTGAGTCGAAAAAGTAATGCTTCATTAACCATGCTACGTTTGGAATGAGATCCTTTGGTTTTTGATTTGATGAACTTTGGCATAGAAGTTGTTGGTGTAGGAAGTTCTTCTATTTTGTTTCAGGTATTAGTGAGATCATCCCTATCAGACAGAATTAAGCAAGCACAGAGGGAAGACAGTGAGTCGCAGAAAAAGGTAGAGCTGGTTCAGAAGGGTAAGTTGCCTAAATTCAACATTGATAATGATTGTGTTTTGAGGTTTAGGAAGAGATTATGTGTTCCTTGTGATTCACAGTTGAAGAATGAGTCGTTATGTGAGGCTCATAGTTCCCCGTTTTCAGTTCATCCTGGCAGTACTAAGATGTACAGAGATCTGCGGGAGTATTACTGGTGGGATGGAATGAAAAGGGATATTGCTGATTTTACTGTGAAGTGTTTGACTTGTCAGCAGGTTAAAGCAGAGCAGCAGTTACCGAAAGGGATGCTTCAACCTTTACCAGTGCCATAGTGGAAATGGGAAAATATATCCATGGACTTTGTTGTGGGATTACCGAGGACATCTCAAGGTAATAATGCAATCTGGGTTATTGTTGATCGATTGACTAAATCTGCTCATTTCCTTGCCATACGAGATAATTGTTCCCTAGATCAACTTTCCCATTTGTATCTTAAAGAGATAGTCAGGTTACATGGATTTCCTCTCTCCATTGTATCTGACCGTGATCTCAGGTTTACTTCTAACTTTTGGAAAGGCCTTCAGAAGTTGTTGGGTACTGAATTAAATTTTAGTACAGCTTTTCATCTGCAATCCGATGGGCAGTCAGAACGAACAATTCAGACCTTGGAGGATATGCTACAAGCTTGTTAGATGGATTATCAGGGAAGTTGGGACCAACATCTTTCTTTGGTTGAGTTTTCATATATTAACAGTTTTTATTCTAGTATACAGATGGCACCATTTGAGGCATTATATGGGAAGCGGTGTCGAACTCCAGCTTTTTGGGATGAAGTGGGTGAAAGGAAGCTGATGGGACCAGAATTGGTAGAAGAGATGACAAAAAAAGTTCAGTTGATTCAGAAACACATGAGAACAGCTCAGAGCAGGCAGAAGAGTTATGCGGATAACCGGAGGAAGGGTTTATCTTTCGAGGTAGGTGATCATGTTTTTCTCAAGGTTTCTCCATGGAAAAGTGTGATGAGATTTGGTAAGAAAGGAAAGCTGAGTCCATGTTTTATTGGACCATATGAAATTCTGGAGAAAGTTAGATCATTTGCTTACTGAGTGGATTTACCTCCGCTTTTATCTCAGGTACACAATGTTTTTCATGTTTCTATGTTGAGGAAGTATATGCCAGATCCATCTCATGTTTTGAGTCCAGAGGTAGTTCAGCTGGAGGAGAACCTAACTTATGAAGAACAACCAGTCCAGATTCTTGACTGAAGAGAGAAAGTGTTGCGAAATAAGGTAATTCACCAGGTAAAGGTTTTGTGGAAAAACCATATTATTGAAGAGGCAACGTGGGAATCTGAAAATGCTATGAGGGATAAATACCCCCACTTATTTTGATAAGTGAATAAAATTGCGAGGAAGCAATTCCCAAAAGGGGGGAAGGATGTAACATCCCAGGTAAATAATGAATAAAACATTTTCATATTTATTAATATTTATGAATTAAATATTAATTTTACTTTAAAGGGGTTGCTATGTTCGATAGCGTACCCGATACACAACAAAGAGTTTCATTGAAATCTTACGTTGCACACTAGTAATAAAATAATATTATTTTAAATGGTAGTTAACACATAGACGTTGTATTGGCGGGAATGGATATAAATAACAAAAATATGATTATATATGTTTTTAAATGTTTTTACATTTATCCAATAAAAGATAGAGGCTTAAAATACGAAAAGAATTCAATTTTAGGCTTTTATATCCTAATTTTCACTAAAGGTTCACTTATCGCCTTTTGATGGTGAACCGTCATTAAATATAGTTTTGGTCACTTTTATAGATTCTATTGGACCAAATAAAACTCTTCTTTAGAATCAGGACATCAAAATTTACTTTGTGTAATTTTTTGGTATTTTTCCGATAAAGTTCATTTTTTAATGAATAGTGTAAAATGTTGTATTTTAATTCAAAACCTCTTTTTAATCTAATTTATTTATATGATTAGATTATATTTTGAATTGGTTTTAAAGTGAAATTAGAATATATTTTTACCATTAAATCCAATAGTGGTTGTTGGAATTAATTTCACTTTGAAATCGGACTTAAACTAGTGTCAATCTTTTGATACTTATTGTTTCATAAAAACACGCTATTTGTAATGACAGCAGGAATTAATTATTAAATTAATTAATGCAGCTTATATGTTTTGAATTTTTTAAAATGGAATTAATTTTTGAATTCATAATATCAAATATATTTTAGGGTGAAGTTTTGGTATTTTTCTGAAAAACTTCAATTTTTGATGAATAGTGAAACCACTAAGTGGTAGTTAAAGAAACTGATTTTTCGTTTAAATGAAACTTTGTCACTTCTGTGATTTGATTTTCAAAAATCCAACATACATGGTTGTCATTAAGAAGTAAAATGTGATTCAATGAGATTAAAATAATTTTTTGGTGAATAGTAACTTTTAAGTTCTTAATCGCGATTAGAGGTAATTAGTGTAGTTTAAGGTAAAAATAATGTTTTAATAATATGAGATGAGCTTGAAACATGTCCTACCCTCATTGGATGTGTCATGGCCGACCAAGAAAATCCATGGGTCAACTTGGGGACCCCATGGAGCCACTTTGTTTGCGAAGTGACATAAATAACTTTTTATTAAATGTAAAAGTAAAAATGACACAAACATGAGTTGTTTTACTAAAACAATTTTTACATAGGGTTATACAAGTCATATTTTTTACTATAAATATTAATTGGAAATCTAAAACGATTTCCTAAATCATGATATTTTTTTATAATTTTTAGAAATTAAATATATTAAATTATTTATGACATCATGATGATGCATCGATTACCTCATTAATAATGGATTTAAATAAAATGAAAAGATAATTTAAAATATATGACCTACACATGTCCAAAACCAATTGGATGGGTATATTTAAAACCCTTATCACCTTATCCTAGAATTATATCAATGTGGGACCTCTTAAATCTGAATATCATTTTAAAATAAAGTGACTTTTATTTACTTTCCAAGAGTTCCCCTCCTCTCCTCTTATAAAAGGCCCCCACCTCTACCTCTTTACCCACACTTAAAAAGCCTTTGGCTTGGACAACCCCTGCCCATTTTGTCTCTCCACATCCCTCTATTACTCCTTGAAGCCTCACTTTGGGCAGAAGTCTTCCCAAGGAAGCCTTTGATCTCAAACCAAAGGGAGTTACCTGATTTCAAGGTAATGTCTTCTTTTGAGTCCTTTTGTTTTATTTTTCTTCTCCAACCCCTAAACTCTTTTTATTATTTTCTTTTGTAACAAATCCAGTATATTCAATATAATAGAATGTTGTTATAAGAAGTATTCTAGCTACACTTACACACACCTACATCTAATGGTTAAAGAACATATTGTTTCTGTGGATGGTGAATTTCAGCCTCCCGAAACAATGATTGTTCAACATTATTTTAATACCTTCAAAGGTGGCCATTAAGATGACACTATATTGATATATGATATATAATATGTTTATTTTTTTCCTTAATCTTCTGTATTTTTCATTTTTATCATACCTTTATGGCTTCCATTATGGGTAAACACGATAATTTCATTTTAGGAAGTGCGGACTACCGCCCCCTCAAAGTGATGTGATTCGTTAATGCCATGTGTGAGACGTATAAAGGACAGATTTAAAGTTATTATATATGATGTTATACAGGAATTATAATATACCTCTATATCATTATTATTTCTTTCCATTAAATTATGAGATAGAAATGAAAGTAGCGTTCATGCGTACGTACGGCTTACCGTCTCCATGAACGGTGCATTTCATTTCTTATCCCCAAATGTAATGTACTATTATAAGTACATATATATAATGGATATATATGATGTATGTTACATCTAAATGATTAATATAATTCTGTAATTAAAATATACATACCTCTCATTTAGTTTTAATTCCATTAATATGACATAGAAATGAAAGTAGCGTTCATGCGTACGTACGGCTTACCGTCTCCATGAACAGTGCATTTCATTTCTTACCTCTAAATGATTATGTAATATTATATATGCATTTATATACTGGATATATATGATATATATTATATCTACATCATGAGTATAACTCTGGATATAATGGATACATGAACAACTTGTAATTATAAAGAGCATATTTTTGACTCAAGTACCAATGATCGTTAAAACGACCGTTAATAACTTAAATAATTACATAGTGTTAATGATATGGTAATAAGTGATATAAAAGGAATAATGAACTTGAAAAAGGTTCTTAAGAAAGTAGAAATTAACTTAAGTTTAGTATTCATGAGGTTAAAGAACGATCGAGTCAAGACGGACCCGAGGTAAGGGACTTCGTCTCAATCTCCTTTCATTGAGGCATATTTCGTTTTATACAAAACTATCTTTTATATAGTGTATAAACCCCTTTGACTTTTACTTTTATACAAAAGGAATCTTTTTCTACGAAGCATTTTACTAAACGACAAAAAGGAATGTTTCTTTTAACGTACGCGGTGACAACGACCTTTTCCGCCGCCGCGAGTATTATTTGGTCTTTGGCTTCTTCAACAAGCCGTAAGGTTTTTAAAGTGAAATAAATTCCGTATAATCTTTTATGTATTTTGGTATTGAAAATGGTTTTTATAATGGATTTTTTATGTCAATATATTTATGTGATATATTGTGATCAAAGTGTGGAAATTTTTTCTTTCCATTATATTTGTTTTATGTCTTATGATTTTATAATGGAACTTGGACATTTGACGGGTGGTTAGGTGATTAACCATATGACGGGTGGTGCCGTGAATACCAGGATAGGTGGTTACGTTATAACCTCCAATGCATTGGGTATGGAAGTCAGCCGTATGGCTATTCCATTAAGTATGTATGGAAGTTGGCCGTATGGCTATTCCATTAAGTGATATGTGTGGAAGTCGACCGTATGGTTATTCCACTTAAGTATGTTTATGTCCCAAGTTACCTTTATATGTTATGTGTTCTTTATATGGGTTTTATGGTAATCCTTTGGTTACAAAAGGGTAAGTAATGATATTTTATTCAGTGAAGAGTTTTTACTACTTCATGAAGGTGAAGGTATTACTTTGATAAAGTATACATGGTTTACTTGATGTTTGAAAAAATAACAGTTTTCATTCTTTGTGTATCCCTTACTGAGCTTTTTATGCTCACCCCAAGTTTTTTTGAAATGTTTTTCACAGGACTTAATGTGGAATTGGGTCAAGGATGGGATCAAGGTAAAGTCATGCTATCTAAAACATGGAACTAGACATGTTTCTTTTTAAGAGTTTTTATTTTATGGAAACTTAGTAGAAGTGTATACTTTGTAATCTTTTGAGATGTAATAGTTATGATCTATTTATCTAAAATCTAAACCTGAAAAGATCCTCAATGGGAATTATTCATTTAATTAAATATTAAGTAAGGTTTAAGGCCGGGGCCTTATAGATCCGGTTGGGCTGAATACTTGTGGCCCATAATGTGCACCAGCCCAAAACTTTCATGGGTCAAGCTCCACGGTGAGCTCATTGGGGGTTACATGGGCAATGCTCCCCTACTTTGGGGGTCTAGTGGCCGAAGGCCCCCGGCCCAATTTTTTCAGGCACGGTAGCCTCTCTAACACTGTAGCAGAGCTGACCTGTCATGACCCGCCTTCATCAAGATGAGAGAAGGGACAATAGGTTTCCATACCATTCCTTATTCAAGTTGAAGGAGAGATAATGACCCCCGAGACCCGCCTTCAATAGGTCCCGGAGTGGCGACTAGCACCAAGGGTATAGAATCACACAAAAGGTGGAGGGATTTACCCTTTTTATTTAATAGGATCGGGTGATAAGATAGTAAATCCCAACAACACCAAAAGTGGAAGTACTAGTAAAGCCAAAACAAACCATTCTCATATGGATGTTCCAAAAGTAAATGATACAAAAGTAAAAGAAAACCCCAAAAAGAAGTACCAAAAGAAAGGAAAACAACAACAACAATTGTCCCAACGTCTGAACTAGTACGACCCTGCATGATCCTTGAAGTCCTCCTAGAAACCTGAAAATAGTTTTATATATATAGGGTGAGCATACAAGTATACTCAGTAAGGAAAACACAAAGCTCTCTTGCACAAGTGGGGAGGCATTCTAATGCCCCATGATAAAAGAGATAACCAAAACACCTAGCAATGAAAACTACCCACCCAAGCCTCACCAAGGAATGATCCCCAAATAACACAAGTCAAGAAATACAATAGTAATAACACATCGATGTTTGGGTACCTCGCGCCACTTCCCCACTGGTTATTGAAGACATCCTATGCATTGAACCTCCCCCTCTATTCTCACCGTAGTCCCATTGCCACACCCCGCCCGCACACACCTGGGCCACAACCACACATCCTGCCCGCAAACACCTGAGCCACAACAACTACCCGTAACCATGCCTGCAAACACCTGGTCCAGAACAACTACAGCCACGACCGAAGACACCTGGGCCTCATCCCAAAAACTCTTGGGAAACAACCTGCCCGCACACACCTGGGCCAACCACCACAACTACCCTACCCGAAGAATCTTGGGATATAATGGAACTCAAGCCGTCACAACCTACCCGAAGAGTCTTGAGCTATTCGGGAAAGGGAGCAGAAAAGGAGCTAATAACCAGCCACTCATAGGAGTGTTGGAAAAAACACCCTCCCCCATGAAATAGGGGTGTTCGACACTAAGTGCTCAACTTGGGTGGGGTGAGAATAAGAAACATAAGAACTACAATTGTATAATATATATAAAAAGCACTCATCCCAACCTAGGAGTTCCAAAACCAACTTAAGCACAAACACCCTCGTTACTATTCATTCACAAGAAACACCGAACCCACGAACATGTCACCACTCATCCCGGAAAACAATTCCCCATTGGGCCCATTCTTGTTTTCATGTTCAAGTGATCCCATTTAAGTAAATTCTGCACTAATAGGCAACTAACAGGCATAACCACAAGCTAGAGAAATAGAAATAGCCAAAAAACAACTTAAGCATTCACATTCGGTTCTCTTGTAAAGTCACAACAACAAAGGGATCCGTGAGATCCCTCAAAGTAATGGAACCAAACAAAGCCTCGAGATACAACCACATACATCTTCAGATTCACAACCAACAATCGTGCCACAACAGAGGATCCCATCCTCATCCACATCACCCTGTAAGCATCAAGCAGAACAACACACCTACTACCAAAACAGAGTAGGGAAAATTCTAGGTTCAAGCACATCATTCATTGGGTTATTCTTTCTGTTGGTTAACTGGGGTGACCACATAAGGATTGATGTTCACTGGGCATCCATTTAACCAATCGAGTATAGGTGATTCACCAATTTCCATGTTACAGTCATTTAATCATCACAGAATACAAGGGTTCATTAGTGCGCAAGGAAAGACCACCAACGACCATGATTTTCAGTGAGCATAAGCCCATAGAGTTCACAACATATAACAATTAAAAAAAAAGTGCAGCAGAATTTTCAAACACACCCCATCATTCTTTGAAATCCTATTTATTATCTTTGTTAAGGTTTGATTTCATCCTTTCCCACATAAACAGTAGCGTACTCACCCCGCATGATACACAGTAAGGAGAGACGAAGGAAAATCCCTACTTGGTTGATCAAGGATCGAAGTTATTCTCCACGCGCCAAGAAATGGGGATGCGTGACTTATAGGGGAGGAACATCGGGGACTCCAAGGGTGAGTAGAAAGGATCTAGCACAGGCACACCACTTGCATCGGGAAGGGGAACACCAAACACATAAAAAATAAAAGGAGACTAGCCAAGAGGAAGAAGAAATTATTCCTAGTGTGATATAAATATGAGATCCCGTTATTATGGGATATGGAATTTTGAAAGGCTATAAAGTTGGATCGTGGTTTCACCACGTGGTTGGGCAGTTACGCACGATGGAATTAATCACTGTTTAACAATTCTACTTAGAGAGGGGGTCATAACGACTATGCGTTAAACAATTTTCTTTAACCATAAGGAAGCGTGTGACAGGGGCAGATCTGGAAGGTACAGGGAAGGGAATGACACCGAGGAAAAACCACACGTTTTGGTAAGTTAAGGGTTGCCTGATTCTTGGGGGATTTTAGATATTATTTATGGGATTTAAATGGCCTTGAAATGGGGGGGGGGATTAAATAATCTTTACATCAATAGATATGTTGTGGGAGAGGAAAAGTTGAGAACTGGAAAAGATCAAAGACCGCTTGGTGAGGACATGGTTCCACCGTGACTGGTGCCACCGTGACTGGTGCACGACTGTCACGGTGCCACAGTTTCGGTGGAGCTGTGTTTTGGAAAAGTAATGGACCAGGTGGGCCCCGACCATTACATCAGATACCTCTCAACCTATTCTCGCCCTCAAAAATCAAATCTAGACCTAAAGAAAAGAGGGGGTTCCGAACAACCACCTCGAAAGATACCTCTCAGGAGTAAACCTCATCGACATCTAGGAACACCTCTCCCTAAAGTAACCAGGCAACATTAGAGGGTCAAACTATCCATTCATATGGCTTAGGGAGTTTCTTCCCCCATGTCAAGATACTATCCGCTTTTGGTGGCACTGACTCACCTGCACGAGTTTAATTGCATCCACCTTAATGCGTTTGATTAGGGATCAGGTCCTCCCCTCCCCATAGTCAGGACTCTTCACACATATCCAAAGAATAAGGAAAACTGAACGTTCCATATTTAACAAGGTAAAGTGTTCCATCACAAACAAGTACAAAAAAAATAGAAAAAAACTCAAAAAAGCTCTGGGTACTGGGCGTGCATTTGCGTCTCTCGTTCCCAGGTACTTTCCTCGAGCCCGCCATGCCTCCACAACACATGAACCAAAGGAATGGTCCATCCACGAAGCACCTTTTCCTCACGATACTCGATCCCCACTGGCTTTTCCACAAAAGTCACGTCGTCCTCGATATCCAGCTTTCCCCAGTCGACGACGTGTGAATCGTCGTGTAGATACTGTCGGATTTGAGACACATGGAAGACATCGTGCAATCTCAGCAGTGGTGATGGTAGCTCTAGCTGATAAGCCACTTCACCAACCCACCGCAGCACTTCGAATGGTCTGAAGAACCTGAGAGAAATCTTACTCCCCTTACTGAACATCTGTTGCCCACGCCGAGGGGAGATCTTCAGGAACATGTGGTCCCCGACCTCGAACTCCAAGGGTCTCCTACTATTATCGACATATGACTTTTTCTGGTCCTGGGACACCTTAATCCTCCCCCGTATAAGCTGAACCTTCTCCGTCGTGCTCTGCACCACCTCCGGGCCAAGAACACCTGCCTCCCCAACCTCGGTCCAGCACACGGGTGAGAGACATGGCCTCCCATACAAAGCTTAGAACGAATCCATGCCAATGGTAGAGTGATAGCTATTATTGTAGGCAAACTCTACCAGAGGAAAGTGTCGCACCCACGATTCCCCAGAGTCCAGAATACATGCCTGTAGCATAACCTCCATTGTCTGGATGGTGCGCTCTATCTGTCCATCTGTTTGGGGGTGGAAAGCAGTGCTAAGACGTAGCTGGGTGAAAAAATCATGCTACAATCCTCTCCAGACTCGTGAGGTAAACCGTGCATCCCTATCCGAGACTATGGACCTCAGAACTCCATGCAACCACACCACCTAATCCATGTACCTCCATGCTAAGGCATCCACTGTACCCGACTCCTTGATCGCCAGAAAGTGAGCCAATTTTGTCAACTGGTCCACCACTACCTAGATAGCGTCACAACCTCCTTGAAGCTTGGGTAGCCCCATGAAAAAATCCATCGAGATGCCATCCCACTTCCACTCAGGGACGTCTAAAGGTTGTAACAGACCACCTGGAACATGGTGTTCAGCCTTCACCTGCTGACACACTAGGCACCTGTCCATGAACTCTTTCGCTGCCTGCTTTACCCCGGGCCACCAAAACTGACTCCTCAAACCCTGGTACATCTTGGAAACTCCCGGGTGTACTGCCAGGGGTGAGTTGTGGAACTCAACAAGAACTCTCTCATGCATCGTATCCGGAACAAACAACTTCCCTCTGAAAATCATCTGATTCTAACCATCCTTTGTCCACCCTTTCGGAGCATCGCCTTGGTTAACCTGGTCACGCATCACTTCACTTTATGAGTCGCCCCATTGAGACTCCTCTACCCGCTGCAACAGAGAAGACTGCACTGTCATCTGATATAGGCAACCTCTACCACCATCCATCCTCGCATCCAGGTGTAGGGAAGCCAACTCCTCCATCGCCTTCCAAGCATCTGCTGACTCTCGAACCGCATCCTTCTGCGACTTCCTGCTCAAGGAATCAGTGGCCACATTCCCTTTTCCTGAGGTGTAGGAAATATCGAAGTCATAGTCCTGAAGGAACTCCATCCACCTTCGCTACCGCAAGTTCATGTCCTATTGGGTAAAGATATAATTCAATCTCTTGTGATCCGTGAATACCACGAAGCGCTCCCCGATGAGGTAATGCCGCCACAACTTTAGTGTGAACAATATTACCACAAGATCCAGATCATGGGTTGCATAATTACGCTCATGGGGACGTAACTGTCTAGACCTATATGAAATCACCCCTTGTTGTTGCATCAATACACACCCAAGGCCTTGTCTTGAAGCATCATAGAACACCTCATATGATACCCCTTCTTCTGGAAACCTCAGCACTGAGGCACTAACCAACTTCTCCTTCAGATAGCTGAAGGCTGCCTCGTACTAATCATCCCATACAAAATCCTGTCACTTCTTGGTCAAGGATGTCAAAGGTGCTGTAACTCGGGAGAATTTGGGCACGAACCTCCGATAGTAACCTTCCAGACCTAGGAAACTAAGAACTTCTTCCACGTTCTTGGGTGCTTCCCAAGAAACAACCGCCTCGACCTTCGATGGGTCCAACTCTATTCCCTTCTCAGACACCACATGCCCAAGGAAGTTCACTTCTCGCATCCAGAACTTGCACTTGGACATCTTCCCATAGAGTTGGTGTTGTCGGAGGACCTCTAAAACTGTTCTCAGGTGCTCAACATGATCTTCCTCTGACCTTGAGTAAATCAAGATGTCGTCAATAAACACGACTACGAACCAGTCTAGGTATTCCCAGAAAATGGAGTTCATGAGCCCCATGAACACATTTGGAGCGTTCGTAATGCCGAACGACATGACCAAAAACTCAAAGTGCCCATATCTGCACCTGAAGGAAGTCCTCGAGATGTCACCCTCCTTCACCCTCAGCGGGTGATATCCCAACCGCAGGTCAATCTTGGAGAACCACCCTACCCATTTTAATTGGTCAAAAAGGTTGTCTATTCTCAGGAGAGGGTAACAGTTCTTGACCGTTACCTGATTCAGTCTCCTGTAGTCTATGCACATCCTCAGACCACCAAATGTCTTCTTTGAAAATAAGACAGGATCACCCCATGGTGAGACACTTGGTCAAACAAAACCCTTCTTCATCAGATCGTCAATATGGATCTGCAACTCTCGCAACTCAGAAGGTGTCATCTGGTAGGGAGCCATCAAAATCGGACGGGCACCGGGTCACAAGTATATCCTGAACTCAACATCACATCAAGGGGTAGAGTCTCCACCTCTTCAGGGAAGACATCCATGAATTCATTGATGAACTCCAGGACTTCCACCATCTCTGTATCCACCAACTCCACTGACAGTTCAGCTAACAAGGAAAGGAGGGGTTCCACTCCCTGGTTACCTTCCTAGTAACCCTGATCGCCGATGAAAGTCACACGTCGGCCTCCCAAGTCTGAAAACACGATCCTTCCTTAGAAGTAGTCTATCACGAAACATACAGAGAACAACCAGTCAATGCATAGGATGACATCGTATGGATGTATCTGCAACAGTAGAAGATCCCCGGTTGACTGATATGGCCCTATCATCAATCTAAACCCTCTAAAAACATAAAACAAGTCGGTCTGACCTCCGACTGGTGTACTCAACACCAAGGGAACTTGAAGTCTCTCATCATCTAGACCCAGAGCATGGGCCAGAATCAGCTCAACAAAGGAGTGTGAATCTCTTGTATCGAACAAGGCATAGGCAAGAGCACTAAACAAGCCGATCGTACCTCAAATGACTTCTGGCCCTGCTGGAGCTACTGCCTCTGTGGCGTGCAACTGCCCACACCCAGCTCCTCTTCCTCTTGACTGTCAGCTACCTCACCGAACATGCCCTGGTCGAGGTCCTTGAGGGGCACCCTGGGGTCGGCCTCTTCCCGCCACGTCTGGTTTCGGAGGGTTGGGAGCTTGCTGCCCCTACTACTACTGGAAGGGATTAGCTGGAAACGGCTGCTGCTGAGGTGTCCATTGAACCTGCCCACCTCCAATGTACTGTACTCGGTCCAAGCACTGATTCTGAAGGTGCACATGGCTGCCACAGATGAAGCATCTCGGTTCTGGTCCCGAAAGGAAAGGCCTAGGATCAGAAGATCGGAACTGGAACTGATGGGGCCTGCTCCCTACTAGTCGAAACCTAGAGGGCCCTGATGCTGGAGGCCTGCTGCTAATGGCCTTGCCCTTCGATGAGCCCAACTAGATTCCCTCTCACGATACACCTCCCAACGTGTGCATCCTCTCCACCACTTCATCCTTTTTCTGGACCTCCAAGTACGTCGGTAGGGTGAAGGGAGTAACAACATACTAGAGGGAAGGTCTAAGTGCCTCCTCCAAACGTCTAGCCCAAGACTCCTCATTCGGAAAGAGGTCAGGAGAAAAGCGAAGGAGATCCTTAAAATTGATCCCCAACTCTCTTACTAACATATTCCACTACTGGAGGGAGAGTAGTTCCTGCCTCTTCTTATCCTTCATTGTGGAAGTGAGGAATTCCACCCAGAACTCCTTCTCGAAGTCAGTCCACGTAACCTCATCCTCCCTCTTCTCCCCAAGATAGAGCGTCCACCACTGACGCGTTGCTCCCCGCATCTTGCTTATAGCAAGAGAAACCCCATATTTCGTCGGAGCCTGGATCAAGCTGAAAGCTATCACCAGCTCCTCTAGCCAGCTTTATGTCTCCATGTCTGAGATGCTACCCCCGTACTTCCCGTGGGTCTGCCACTAAAAGTCACAAAGCATCCTCTGCCACTGATCGTCCTCCACCTCTCAGTCATCCCTCTATCAATCGGCCAAGTCAACCTCTTGGGCCTCGATCGCCCGCACTACTCGTGGTCATCTCCTAAGTGCCATAGCTTCAAGGTAAACAAGAAATGCCTAAGCCCGAGTAGTGTATAATATTGTTCTTAAATTTTCTTAGACTTCTTATTCATTTTAAATCCCCAAAATACCCAAGAAACACAAGAACACAAGTAATTATGATGCATGCACCTTTCCTAGGGTCTCTACCCTGCAATCAGTGCAGCCTCACTTAGTCGTTCAGTAGGCCTAGAGTCCTTGCATCGGATCACGGGGGGCCCTAAAATCTCGTGTCCTAGATGGTCTTCCCTGTCCTATTTCACGCACCAAGATTTCACAACACTGTTTTCCTACCATACCATGCAATCCTCACTGTGCCTAACTCCGAACTCCATCCTATCTCCAACCTCCTCCCTCCGATACCATTCTGTCATGACCAACCTTCACCAAGATGAGAGAAGGGACAACAGGTTTCCAGACCCATCATTCTTCAAGTTGAAGGAGAGATAATGACCCCAGAGACCTGACTTCAATAGGTCCCAGAGTGGCGACTAGAACCAAGGGTATAGAATCAAACACAAGATGAAAGGCATTACCATTTTTACTTAATAGGATCGGGAGATAAGATAGTAAATCCCAACAACACTAAAAGTGGAAGTACATGTAAAGCCAAAACAAACCATTCTCATATGCATGTTCCAAAAGTAAATGATACAAAAGTAAAAGAAAACCCCAAAAACAAGTACCAAAAGAAAGAAAAACAACAACAGTAACTGTCTCAACATCTGAACTAGTACAACCCTGCACGATCCCTGAAGTTCTCCTAGAAACCTGAAAACTGTTTTATATACATAGGGTGAGCATACAAGTATACTCAGTAGGAAAAAACCAAAGCTCTCGTGCACAAGTGGGGATACATTCTAATGCCCCGTGAGAAAAGAGATAACCGAAACACCTAGCAAGAAAAACTACCCACCCAAGACTCACTAAGGAACGCTCCCCAAATAACACAAGTCAAGAAATACAATAGTAATAACACATCAATGTTTGGGTACCCCGCGCCACTTCCCCACTGGTTATTGAAGACATCCTACGCATCGAACCTCCCCCGCCATTCTCACCGCAGTCTCACTGCCACACCCCACCCGCACACACCTGGGCCACAACCACAGATACCGCCCGCAAACACCTGGGCCACAACAACTACCTATAACCACGCCCGCAAACACCTGGGCCAGAACAACTACTGCCACGCCCGAAGACACCTGGGCCTCATCCCGAAAACTCTTAGGAAACAACATGCCCGCACACACCTGGTCCAACCACAACAACTACCCAGCCTAAAGAATCTTGGGCTATAATGGACCTCGGGCCATCACAGCCTGCCCGAAGAGTCTTGGACTATTCGGGAAAGGGAGATGAAAAGGAGCTAATAACCGGCCACTCGTAGGAGTGTTGGGAAAAACACCCTCCCCCATGAAATAGGGGTGTTCGACACTAAGTGCTCAACTTGAGAGGGTACGAATAAGAAACATAAGAACTACAATTATATAATACATATAAAAAGAACTCATCCCAACCTAGGAGTTCCAAAACCAACTTAAGCACAAACACCCTCGTTACTATTCATTCACAAGAAACACCGAACCCACGACCATGTCACCACTCATCCTGGAAAACAATTCCCAATTGATCCCATTATTGTTTTCATGTTCAAGTAATCCCATTTAAGTAAATTCTGCACTACTGGGAAACTAACAGGAATAACCACAAGCCAGAGAAAGAGAAATAGCCAAACAACAACTTAAGCATTCACACCTAGTTCTCTTGTAAAGTCACAACAACAAAGGGATATGTGAGATCCCTCAAAGTACTAGAACCAAACCAAGCCTCATGATACAGCCTCACACAGCTTCAGATTCACAACCAACAATCACGCCAAAACAGAGGATCTCATCCCCATCCACATCACCCCATAAGCATCAAGCATAACAACACACCTACTACCAAAATAGAGTAGGGAAACTTCCAGGTTCAAGCATGTCATTCATTAGGTTCTTCTTTCTGTTGGTTAACCAAGGTGACCACAGAAGGATTGATTTTCACTAGGCATCCATTTAACCAATCGAGTTTAGGTGATTCACCAATTTCCATGTTACTATCATTTAATCATCACAAAAGACAAGGGTTCATTAGTGCACAAGGAAAGACCACCAACGACCATGATTTTCAGTGAGCATAAGCCCATACAGTTCACAACATATAGCAATTAAAAAAAAGTGCAATAGAATTGTCAAACGCACCCCATCATTCTTTAACAGTCTGTTTATTATCTTTATTAAGGTTTGATTTCATCCTTTCCCACAGAAACAGTAGCGTACCCACCCCTCATGATACACAGTAAGGAGAGACGAAGGAAAATCCCTACTTGGTTGATCAAGGATCGAAGTTCTTCTCCATGAGCCAAGAACTGAGGATGCGTGACTTGTAGGGGAGGAACGTCAGGGACTCCAAGGGTGAGTAGAAAGGCTCCAACACAGGTGCACTACTTGCCTCGGGAAGGGAAAATCCAAACGCACAAAGAAGAAAAGGAGACTAGCCAAGAGGAAGAAGAAAGAATTCCTAGCGTGATATAAAGACGATATCACGTTGTTACGTGATATGGAATTTTGAACGGTTATAAAGTCGGATCATGGTTTCACCACGCGGTAGGGCAGTTACGCACGATGGAATTAATCGCAATTTAATAATTCTCCTTGGAGAGGGGGTCATAACGGCTATGCGTTAAAAAGTTTTCTTTAACTATAAGAAAGTGTGTAACAGGGGTGGATCTGGAAGGTATAGGGAAGGGCGTGACACTGAGGAAAAACCACACGTTTTGGTAAGTTAAGGGTTTCCCGACTCTTAGGGGATTTCAGATATTATTTATGGGAGTTAAATGGCCTTGAAAGGGGGGCATTAAATCATCTTTACGTCAAAAGATATGTTGCGGGAGCGGAAAAGTCGGGAACTGGAAAAGAACGAAGACCGCTCGGTGAGGACACGGTGCCACCGTCACCGTTCAACACACCTGCTCCAAGCTAATTACAAAAAAATAGCCGATGCACTAACACCTAAAGCCCAGCCACCCTTATTTCAAACTCGGGCACAACAAGCCGCATTTCTTCACCAATGCCATCCAATTCCGAATTCAACAAACCTGCCGTAGAATCCCTGGCTTCCCACTTCACCAAAGATTCCGAACACTTCACTTCCATCTCATTATCCACACAAAATAAAATTCATAATCAATTAAAAAAAAGATGAAGGGTAAAAAATGACAATGAACTGCTCCTCGTGAAGGTGTTTGAAGAACAATTGATTTCACAGTCCTTTCTTTCTATACAAGTGTGAATTTTCTTTGAAGCAATAAACTATGGTACCAGAATCTTGCATAGATTTGACAGCAATTTCCAGTGGTATTCCTCTCTTTCTATAAATTTTATTTTTCTTAGACTCTAGTCCAATAACAATTGAATGTTTGAGCTCCTGCACAAATTAAGACAATACAACTGATCAGGAAAATCAATAGAAATGGATCTTTCTTTTGGAAAGAAAAATAACATCAACCTTACTTTTCAGTGTAATGAAAAATAGACAATTAATGAACATACTGCATACTAAAATAAAAGTTGGGTTTGAGCACTAAAAAACCAAGTGGGTGATTTTAAGACTAATAATTTTTTTTAGTTTAAGAAAATTTTAAAACCCAAATCAATTAATCTAGTAATAGGGTAAAAGTATTAAAATATAAATTAGTTGTTTAGGGTTCTCTTACATGCATTTCACAATTGTGTGTAATTGACAATGTGTGACACCTAATTCAATAAGCAGAACACAAGAAACAGAGAAGACGTCTTGCATATAAATAGATTTTCATTTCTACTCCTCGGTGTTTGTTACGAATATTAGATGTTTTTAGATATTTTTAATATTTGTGTCCCATATCGGTATGAGTTATCTATTGTACTCTTTTTCTCATCTATAAATAAAGTATCATATCTCATTGTGAGATACGGTTTCCATTCCAACTCGATATCAGAGCAGGTTTAGTGTGTCGCCCATCCCTGCACGTCGCGCATCCCTGCACGTCTGCCCCTCCTACGCAATGACCCCCTGCGCAACGAACCCT
Organism: Viscum album; assembly: GCA_963277665.1. Lineage (NCBI taxonomy): Eukaryota > Viridiplantae > Streptophyta > Magnoliopsida > Santalales > Viscaceae > Viscum > Viscum album. The sequence continues at coordinate 2,033,722,472 of OY728148.1, read as the reverse complement.
TCCTCGACCGCCCTGTGATCATCTGCACCTCCAGTGTGATGGACCTCCCTGCGCAATGTTGGGTTGGTGTATCCCGATCCGGTTGGGCCGAATGCTTGTGGCCTGTAACTGTCGCGGGTTGAGCTTTGCGGTGAGCTCGTTGAGGGTTGCAGGGGACAACGCGCCCCTGCTCCGGGGGACGAAGGCCTCCGAACCAATTTTTTTGCACTATAGCAATGCTGAAACTGTAGCAGAGTTGACCGACCGACACTGATAGGAACTGTAGCAGGGTGGACTTCGGAGTCAACTTCACTGTAGCACTTTTGACTTCCAAAAGGCAGTCACTGTAGCGCTTTTGAAAAAGTTGGCCGCCGTTCACTGTAGCGACACGGACTCACTTTTCAAATAGTAATCATCTTCTCCATTGTTTTATAGCCCATTTTCGGGCAAGGGTTACTACTGAAAAAAAATCCTCTGTAATTTTGTGCTCCTGAATAGTGAAATTCTGTCTCTCCTGTGGATGTAGGGATTATTCCCGAACCACATAAATCGTTGTGTTCTTGTTTCTTTCTTTCTTTCATTTCTCATTTTTGTCGTTGCGACTCCTGGCGATTCCGTAACACGCAACGCCTCCCTGCGCGACCAGCCTTGTGCACGTCGCCCCTTCCTGTCCGACATCACCCTTCCGCATCACCCCTCCTTGAGCAGCAACCCCCCCACCCCACCTCATCGCCTCTCCAAGTGAAACCCCTCAAACCGACCACCCCTCCCTATGTGCCAACCCCCATCCCGTCGTTTCTTATGTGACACCCCAAACTACATAGCCTCGCCCCATCGCCATCAATGATACTATTTCTTCTATGATCTAATTGATATCCAAATGTTCTGACTATACATTTTAAGCACCTACTTTCTACCCGCCACTACATCCCCCTCTCGCAATAACCCACTTCTCATCTACCATCAGCAATCGTCTTCACCACAGAGTTCCTCCTGTGCGCTCGCGCCGAAACCATGACTTTGTCTTGGATTCCTCCAAAACCGATCGCAGTAAGTAAAGGTTGTGCAATTTCAGCACCTATTGTCTACCAATTGTGCACCTCAACATGCATCTTCAACACCCAGCGACCCTCTACCTTTGGTCTTCTATCACCCTATGGCATCATCGAACGCCATTGTTGCTCATTGTGATCCTCCAATGGCATGTCTATATCAACGGTCCACCTCATGGGTTATTGACCCTAGTGCCTCGATCATATCACTGGGGATGCAGGTATTCTTCAGTCCTAACACACAACTTCAAATGGAGGTAATATTACTGTGGTCGATGGCCAGACAATGCAGATTTCTAGTTATGGGAGTTGTACGATCATGTCTGGATTCACGCTATCTATTGTTGCCTTTGTTCCCAAATGTCCCTTTAATTTACTATCTATTAGTAAAATTATAGCTGATTTACAATGTTAGACCATCTTCTCACCTACTTCAGTTATCTTTTAGGAGCATTTGACAACTCGGGTGCTTGGTAATGGACGCCTTCAGGGTGGTGTGTAGGTGCTTGTCTCATCCCCAGCTCCCTCGCATGTCCTACCACTTCTTCTCATGCCCTCCAGCTTCACTATCACTTCAGCCATCCACCTGACCCCCATTCTTCAGAATCTTTTTCCAAGGTTGAGTCCTCTTCTTCCTTTTAACTGCGAGTTTTTTCATTACACAAAGCATCATCGGGTCACCTATGTTCCCTGAACAATCCCCCGTGCATTAACTCCTTTTCATTTGGTTCATTATAATATTTGGGAACTCAGTCCTTGTCCATCTAAACTGAGATATCGATATTTTGTCACTTTCATCGATAGTTTTTCACAAATGACTTGGGTCTATTTGTTCAAAAATAGTTATGAAATTTTTATCATGTTTCGTTCCTATTATCAAGAAATCGCCACCCAATTTTCTATTAAACTTCACCGTTTGCATTCTGACAATGGTTGTGAATATTTATCTAGACTAATGCAGTCTTTTTTAGATGATCATGAAATTATCCATCAAACTTTTTTGTCCTGATACATCTCAATAAAATGATGTTGTTGAACGAATGAACCGCCATTTGTTAGAAGTTGCTCGTGCACTTTTATTTCAGAAGAAAGTGTCAATCGTTTTTTGGGGGAGATGTCATTCTCACAGCCACTTATCTTATCAACCAAATTTTCATCGTCTGTTATTCAGGGGATACCATTCCATTCTTTCCTTCCAACATCACCTAATTCTCTGTCTCTATGAATTTTTGGATGTGTGTGTTATGTTTGGGATATTCACCCCTCTATTTACAAGTTTGATACACACGCTATCAAATACATTTTTCTTGGCTACTCCTGAACTCAGTGCAGATATCGTTGTTTCTCTCCGGATTTTCATCATTATGTCATATCAGATGATGTTTCCTTTGTCGAATCCTCAGTTTTTTCTATTCCCGATCTCCCACCACCATATGTCGTTCTTGATTCTGAAGTTATTTAACTATATTCCCTCGATACTCCACTACCCTCGTCTCTTCCTAATGATGTTGTTGGATCACGATTTGGCCAAGTATATACTTGCCGACCTAGCACACGTGCCACCCCGGGGCTTGAGGTTACCACACTGGACGACTCACCTGATCCTGATCCTTCATCACCAGAGTTTCCTATTTTCCTATTGCAATTCATAAAGGATCCCACTCTTGTCAGTCTTATCAAGGCTTATTTGTGGCTACCTATTGAGTTATTAAGACACTAGCTGCTCACTCGACACCGCACTGTGGATGAGGCAAAATCACATCCCGGCTGGTTAAAAGCAATGCAAGATGAACTTCAAGCCTTTGAAACCAACATACTTGGGATCTCGTCCAGCTCCCTTTGGATAAACAGGTTGTTGGTTGCAAGTGGATCTATACTGTTCGAGTCAATGTCGATGACACTTTTAATCGTCTCAAAGCCCGCCTTGTTTCCAAGGGTTATGTGTAGACGTGGCATTGAGTACTTTGATATCATTTCTCCAATAGCCAATATGGAATCGGTCGGCTTCATTTATCTCTCTTATCGTCTCATATCACTGGTCTTTCCATCAGTTGGATGTTAAAAATGTTTTTCTTCATGGTTTTCTTGATAAAGTTTATATGGAGAAACCACTAGGATTTGTTGCTCAAGGGGGGTCTTCCAAAGTTTTTTACCTTCATCGATCATTTTATGACCTCAAGCAGTCACCCCGTGGTTGGTTTGAGTGTTTTTGCACCATTGTGCTTAGCTTTGGCATGTGTCAAATCATAAATGATTATTCTGTTTTCTATCATCAATCTACAACAGACAACATTCTCTTGATTGTCTCTGTGGATGACATTGTCATTACTGGAAATGATAACGTTGGTATTGATCGACTCAAATCCTTCATTAGAATTTTCAAACGAATAATTTGGGTCTATTATGATATTTTTGATGATTGTGGTATCCAAAAATACCAAAGGAAATTTTCTATCTATGAGAAAGTATGTTCTTGGTCTTCTACAGCAGATTGGAATGACTCGAGCTGACTCGGTTGGTTCACCCCTCGAACCTAGAGAAAAATCACTTCATACTGACAACAAGATGTTTTCTTCACCCAACGGATATAAACGACTTGTTGGGAAGCTTAACTATTTGATGATGACTCAAACCTATATTCCTCGTGCGGTTAGTAAAGTCAGTTAGTTTATGGAATTGACAACAAAAAGCGGTCCCGATCAAATGTAGAGTCAGAGTATCGTGTCATGGTATATGTGACTGCAAAGATTATTTGGAAACAATAAATTCTACAGGAGATTGGGTATACTGGAAAAAAATCAACACATATCTGGTGTGACAATCAAACTGCTCTAAAGATTGTTACAAATCCAGTATTTCATGCGTGGAAAAATCATATTGAAGTTGATTGTCACTTCATTCAAGAATACTTTGAGAAGAAGATCACCTTCAACCATATTCACATCTTTGATAAACATATGAATGTTCTCAAAAAAGGAGTGTCTGGACCACGTGTCCATTTTTTGTGTACCAAGATGGACATGAAAAATATATATGTCTCGGCTTGAGGGGGTGTTAAAGAGTATTAGATATTTTTAATATTCGTGTCCCATATCAGTATGGGTTCTCTATTGTACTATTTTTCTCATCTATAAATAAAGTATCCTACCTTGTTATGAGGAACGGTTTCCATTACAACAGTACCTAATGACTATTTTTATTTAAAACTTTATATAACACATTTTTATCATTTTTTATTGCAGGACTCTAATTCACTCAGACGTGCACCTTTCTAGTACCTCCGGCCTAAGGCGTTTTAGGAGCACAACACCTTAATGGTGACCTTTCAACTTTAATTTTAGCCTCCACAATCTATAACTAAAACTTCTAGCCCTAGGAATCATGTTCTCTGTTTCTTTTTCTTTTTTCTTTCATTTGGGAGGGGGGAGTTAATATTACTATCGGACTCAATATATGTGTAACTAACCCATCACTCGCATAGATAAGTCAAACTTTCATATATTTCCATCCCACGTTGATAAGTATATATGTAAATTGAAAAGCAATGCAAAGCATGTAAGCATCGCATTCTGGTAGAGGGCATCACAGAATTCATGATCACGGAGTGCTGGCACATTCCCTACTTTTAACCTTAGGAAATACAGAAATAGAAACCACTGTTGGATTGGTGTAGTCTAATCGGTTGGGTTGAATGCTTGTGGCCCACATTGCGCATTAGCCCACAACTTTCGCGGGTCAAGTTCAGCGATGAACTCATTGGGGGTTGCAGGGGGAAACACGCCATTGCTTTGGGGGTCTAGGGGCCGAAGGCCCCCGACCCAATGTTTGGGGCACTGTAGGAATGCTCACCACTATTGAAGAGCTGACCGACAGACACTGTAATGACTCGGACCTCCAACCGCCATTCACTGTTGCTCCTTGGACTTCCAGCCGGCAACCACTATAGCACTTTTGACTTCGGTTCTTGTTCTGTTTTTTTCCATTTTACTCTTCTCTGAATCGTTGTTTTGTCATTGCGACTCTCAACATTTCTGTATCAACCATGTGACAGTAGGAGAAGGAAACCTCTCATCATAAAATAATCAATGCATTGCTTTCGACAACTAACTTACCGAATCGTGGGTGTTGTTGCCTTCAGTTCCTAAGATCGTATTTTGGGTGTCCCCTGCTCTTTTGTTTCCACATGTCCTGTCATTCCCAGCCCACTGTTGCCACCCTAATGTACTCAAAATTTCCTTAAGACAGAATAAAAAATTTAACCAAAGTACCCAAACCTAACATAGATTCAAGAAGAAAAAAGCAATCATTTATTGTTGAAAGAAACTAATATGTTAAGTGGATCACACAAGCACGGTTATTATAATCAAATAAGTAGAGGATGTTGGAATAATATAGACTGATCCATTTGGATGAAGTTCAGTTGAATGCTAGCATCCCAAACTGTACACCAGACCGCAACTCTCATGGTTCGACCTCTGTGGTGAGGCCATTGGGGGTTGTAGGGGGCAGCGCGCCCCTGCTCCGGGAGTCCAGGGGTCAAAGGCCCTCAACCCAAATTATGTGGAATTGAACCAATGATGACTCGCTATAGCAGGGCATACCAATGACAACGACAAGGCATTGTAGCAGTGCGGACTTATTGTAGCAGTATGCAACAGGACACTTTAGCATCTTGGACTTTGGAGACAGCGGTCACAGTAGATCTACGGACTTCTTGTCACCGAAACCATAGAAACTTGCATTGTTATTAATGTCACGCTCCATGGCGCACCATTGCGCCATGGGTGACACCAGGTGGTGGTGCGCCGTGCCATGGCTCATCTAAGTTGGCTCACTACAGCGCGCGCCATGGCGCATAGTGGCGTAGCGTGCACCATTGCGCTTTTCTAATTTTATTTTATTTTTTTCATTTTTTAACCTGCCAACTCGTATGCCTTGATTGAAAATATCTATTTTGAGGTCAAACAATGACCTTCCTTTCCGACGCTACACAACACTCTACTCTTCCCATGAGCGCAGCGACCCAACCGGTGTCAGACCACATCAACCGCCACGACCCAGCCGAGATCTGTCGACCGCCGCGACCCAGCCAAGCTCCCACGACTGCCACGACTCAGATATGCGATGTTGTCCAATGCTAGTGCACCATCTATGCGAATCAATCACTTTTTTGTTTTTAATTCAATTTTATTTATGTTGCTCGCCCCTTTTTTTCTCCGAGTTACATTTGTTGTTATTTTTACTACCAGTTTTTCTTCCTGTGATTTGTTACAAACTGTATAAGGCAAGGCAAGGAAAGACCCAGCTTTATTTTTTGAGATATACGATTTTTAATATATTTCAAGAATTGGGATATATGATTTTTTGAGATATATGGTTTTTAATATTTAATTGTTGGTGTCATTGTTGACTTCATTTGTTTTTTGATGTATGAAATATGAATTATTGACAAATATTTTATATTTATATATATATTATATAATTTATTATTTGTTAATATTGATATATGTATACACCTATTTTGTGATCCACAAGCTAATATTGGCACACGTCATGCGCTATGCCGTGCACTTTTGCACTGGGGGTCCTTGTCGTCGTTGTGCGTCATACACCGCAAATAACTATGACACCTTTGACTTGAGTGGTTGCGACACTGTAGCACAACAAACTTACTGTGTGGTTGGTGGAACAGTTGCAATGTCTCCTTTATGAGAGCTCATTCAAGCTAAGGTTTTTTCATGTTTGAAACTTTGAAAATCTCCCAGTAATTATGCACTCGATCATAGTGAATTTTTTGCCTCTGAGGACGTATGGATTTTTCCCGAACCACATAAATCTTTGTGTCTTGCGATCTTCTTCTCATTCTTTTGTTTTTTCCTTTTACTCTTCTATGAACCATTTTTCGTTTGTTATTCCCGGTGTTTCCGCAACTGCTATCATAGCTTCGGTTTGAAAGATCAAGTTTCGGTTTTCTCGAATCATACGTTGTCTATGGAAGAAGGCCAGATGAAGATTGATCGCTTCGACGGAACTGATTTCAGTTATTGGAGGATGCAGATAGAGGATTATTTTTATCAGAAAAATATGCATCTACCACTTATGGGTGTAAAACCAATAGATATGGACCAGATGGAGTGGGATCTACTGGATCGAAAGATTAATGGTGTTGTACGCTTTACATTGGTAAAAAAAGAAGCACTCAACATCAAAGAGGAGAAGACAACAACTGGGTTGATGAAAGCTCTCGCAAATATGTACGAGAAGCCACTTGCATCAAACAAAATGTACCTGGTGTGAAGACTGCTCAATCTGAAAATGATTGAAGGGAGGATTGTTGCAAATCACATCAACGAATTCAACACCATCACAATTCAGTTCAGATCGGTGGAAATTGCGCTTGATGACGATGTGTGTGCACTTACTATCTTCATTACCTAATAGTTGGGAAGTAATTGTAATAGCCATGAGTAGTTATTCGGGGAATAGAAAGCTGATTCTGAAAGATGTTTGAGACATGATCCTTGGTGAAGATATTCGAAGAAGAGAATCGTGAAAATTCTCTAGTTCTACTCTAAACGTGGAAGGAAGATGAAGATATGTGGATAATTGTAGAGAACAATCAAAATCAAGAGGAAAGAGTCGAGACATGGCAAAGGGGTCTGATCCAACCTGCTATATTTGTAGGTAGAAGGGACACGTCAAGGAGTGCAGAGAAAAATGGAAGGCACCTGAAACCAATACAGTAAGTACGACAGCTGAAGGAACTGGTGGTGTACTGTTACTGAGTGTGGATAACCCTATGGAGTCTTGGATTTTAGAATTAGGAGTATCCTTACATTCCACATAGAAGAAGGGTTTCTTTAACAATTGTGTTTCTGAAAATTTTGGCAAGGTACATCTTGTTGATGATGAGTCCTTGTAGTTTATGGGGAAGGGAGATGCACGGATTAAAACCAACAGTGAGAGTTTGCTGGTTCTCGAGAATGCAAGGTCCCTAGACTAAGAAGAATTTTTATTTCTATCAAGCAGCTTGATGATGCAGGTTTTAAAACCACTTTCATTGGTGGTGAATGAAAGATTACCAAGGGAGCTATGGTCATAGCTCTTGGAGAAAATAATGGTACCCTGTACAACATGATAGATACTTGCATGGACATGATTGCATCAATAAAATCTATCAGGGATTTACAATTGTGGCACTATAGGCTAGACTACATGAGTGAGAAGAGGATGAAGATGCTGGAAACAAAAGGAATTCTAGAAAAGATGAAGTTAGTGGAAGTTGGCTTATGTGAAGATTGTATCCTTAGAAAGAATAAGGTATCCTTTGCAAAAGGATGCAGAACACTAAAAGATGAGAAGCTGGACCTAGTGCATATTGATGTTTGGGGGCCTATACCGATATATTTCTTTAGAGGGTCACTATATTATGCGACATTTATCGACGACCCAACTAGGAAGGTATGGGTTTACTTTATAAAAAGAAAATTTGATATATTTAAGGTGTTTTAGAAATGGAAGTCCATGGTGAAAAATGAATTAGGAACAAATCTAAAATTCTTTAGGTCTGCTCCGATAGCTAAGATATTCACTGGGACATATATGGGGGAATAGTTGCTATCCCATGGTTTTGAAAGCTCAAAATGAACTATAAAATTCCCAATTATCTGTTTGAGTTGCGATGCAAGGAAAACTGGGTGAAGCCGATAAGTAGCTGACAAAGAGAGTCAATAAGCAATGTTTCCCAAGAGGGCTAAAATTGGAAAAGGGCCATAAAAGTGGGCAGCTAACTTGGGATTAACTTATAAGATTTTGAAGTCTGAACATTGGGTCGAAGTTTGACAAAAACAAGTTCTCCAACATCAAAAGAAACCTCTCTTCCATGTTTGTTGGAAGCCCATATCATCAACTGCTAATCATGGGAAAGATTATGTCGGAGTTGGAGCATTAGCTGATCACGTTCAGTAAGGAGTGTAGCCACGATTTCAACTAGCGAATCTCCTATCAAAAAACGCTTCACAACAGAAGGCATATGGCCATTGGCGGCCTCAAAAGGGGACATTTTGGTGGAAGAATGTGTAGCCATATTATAACAATATTTGGCTCAAGGTATCCACCGAGCCCAAGAAAGGGGTCTCTCTGAAGCAAAACATCACAACTAAGTTTCAAGACATTTATTAAAAATTTCCATTTGATCATCTGTTTGTGTATAAAGAACTCATTTTTAAGGTGGTTCACTGCAAAACAGAATAGCTCTCTTCAAAAATTACTAACAAAAATAAGATCTTGATCACTGAGAATGGAATGAGGAATGCCATGCAAATGGACTACTTATCTAAAAAACAATTCAGCCACAATCTTAGCTGTATAAAGACGTCGCAGCAGCATAAAATGAGCATAATTGGTCAAAAAATCCCCAACAACTAACATAAATCAATACCCCAGGTACTTGGACAGGCCAGAGATAAAGTCCATCGAAACCTCGTCCCAAACTAAATCTGGAATCGGAAGTGGCTGGAGAAGCCCCGCAGGAGACATAGCCTGATATTTATGGTGATGACGCTTATCACATTCATGGACAAACTGCTGAATCTTATTTGTCATACCCCTCAAAACAAACCATCATCCATCCATATATAAGTTTTGTGGAACCCAGCATGGCCACCAACAAGAGATGAGTGATAGTATTGTAGAAATTTAGGAATAAGGTTGGACTGGAAGGAGAAAACTAACTGATCTCAGTAGTATAACAGCCCATGATGCAAGGAATATCCCTGCCGTGAAGCTGTATTGAGTTACAAAGATGAAATTAAACTTCATAACATAGGATCTTGGTGTATTTCTGCTTTCACTGTGTCAACATCCAGCCAAAGTGGTTCTGAAATTACAGAACCCAAAAAAACAGGCTCGCTACAAGTGTCAAGGTCACCCGTAACTCGTCGAGAAAGAGAGTCTGCTGCCTGGTTGTTGCGCCCAGGTTTGTACAACACTTCAAAATCAAGTCCCAACAAATTAGATTTTCAGTCCTACTAATTTGTGGTGTGATACCGTTGACTAAGAATACGTTTAAGAGCTTTATGATCAGTATAAACAACAAAATGTCTGCCAACCAGATATTCCCGCGAAGGGTTAACGGCTAAAATGAGTGGCATTACTTCTTTTTCATAAACAGATTTGGAAATATTGACTTCAGCCAAATCCTTAATGAAATATGTCATTGGACATCCTTCTTTCATTAGGATAGCACCAACCCCACATCCGGAAGCAACACACTCAATGAAAAATGTCTAGAGAAAATCTCGTAAAGCTAATAAAGGTGCCTAAACCAAACACACTTTGAGAACGACAAAAGCTTGTTCAGTAGCAGGAGACCAATGAAAACAATTTTTCTTAGTCAATGCAGTAAGGGGTTTAGCTATTTTTCGTACCCAACAAAAAATTTTATATAGTACCTAGTCAAATCCAAAAAACCTCAAACACCTTTCACAGTTTGAGGTCGTGGCCATCTAAGAGCACACTCCACCTTCATGGGGTCCATCGAAACTCCTTCAGAAGAGATTACATGACCCAAATATTCCACAGACGGTTGTGCAAAAAAACATTTCTTCCTGTTTAAGCTGAGATTATTGTGTATCAGTACTTGGAAGATAGTTTGTAAGTGACACATATGGTCTTCCCAAGTTTTACTTTAAACAAGAATGTCATCAAAGAAAACCAAAACAATTTTCTGCAAAAAATATTTGAACATTTTGTTCATTGTGGATTGGAAAGTGGTTGGTGTGTTCATCAATCCAAAGGGCATAACAAGGAATTCATAGTGCCCCTCATGTGTTCGGAATGTAGTTTTGTGAACATCTCCTATCTTAACTCGAATCTGATGAAATCCGGATTAAATCCAATTTAGAGAAAAAATTGGCACCATGTAACTCATCCAATAGTTCCTCTATGATTGGAATAGGGAACCTATCCGGAACAGTGAGTTTATTAAGTGCTCGGTAGTCGATAAACATTCGCCAACTTCCATCCTTTTTCTTTACAAGTATAATGGGACAAGAAAAAGGACCATTACTATGCTAGATTATTCCTTATTCCATCATTGTATTATTTGTTGGTCTACCTCATATTTAATGTAATGAGATAACTTGTATGGCCTAATACTCAACCAAACTGCCCCTACCACAAGAGTAATAACATGGTCTATTTCCCTGCTCGGTGGTAGGCCTTTAGGTTTTTCAAACATAAACTGAAATTTGTTCAAAATTTTATCCAACTGATTATGGTCATCATTAGCACCATTTCTAACTACCCTTGCTGGAATATGAAGTCGGGTCCACCAATTCCACCCTTCTACAAGCAAATATTTGACCGAAAGATGTTTTGACACCCATTTAAAATTCCCTTTCCAGCATAATTTCCCTGCAATTTGATCTCCTGCCCTGCCAAAAAAAAACTCATGTCCCCAGTTTTTCAAAACACTACCCAAACTTCTCAGCCATTGCATCCCTAAAATCACATCCGGTCCTCCAATGTCAAAAACAAAACCATCAACTGTGATAATTGTTGGAGTTTGTGACCCACATCGGACGTGAGTGTTTTGTCATCTTTATTATTGATTATAAAATAATTTCAAGGCCTCCCTTAGGGAGGCATCTTCAGTATTGGGGTCACCACTCTTATTATATTCTACATGGTATCATAGAAGGTTATTCAACCCTAGACCACCCTCCCCTCTTTTTTTTTTCTCGGAGGACTCCTCTATACCGCCCCCCCCCCGTCAGGGGCCGTGACTCCCGGTGGAATGAGTCACCCCCAACCCCTTCTTCGTCTTTACGTGCAGCCCTCCCTATGGGAAGAGCCTTCCTTTGCCTGGACTCGTGCCCCGTCTCATCAGCCTCTTCCTGCGCGGCTCGTCCGCCACTCCCGTGTGACGGCCCCTCCTGCTTCACCCCTGTAGCCGGCACTCCCGTGCCTGTCACCAGCAATCTCCCGCACGGCTCCCCCAACCCTTCACATCAGAAACTCTCATACAACGGCCCCTCTGCGGGAGCTCCACCATCGACAGCCCCTCCGCGGGAGATCCAAGAGGTTGTTCGTTCTCGTGCCATTTGTTATTGCGCAATTTCCAGAACTGGCCCCAACTGTGCTGCTATCCCAACATCCCGTTGACCAACCCCGCCTGTGCAGCTTTCCTGACACTACATCGACTGACCCCGCCTATGTGGATTTCCCAACGCTTCATTGACCGTCCTTGCCTGTGCGGATTTCCTGACGCTCAATCGACCAGCCCTGCCTATGTGGCTTTCCAAGCGTCCTGTCGATCGGCTCCGCCTATGCGGCTTTCCCGACACCCCGTCGACCGGACCTGCCTGTGCGGTTCCTTTGTTGCGCCTCGATGACTTTCCGCATCATTGATGTAATCCAGCTATTTCACCCCTCCCGTGCAACTGCCTTCATCCCCAACGCACCCCTTATCTCATGCGCAAAGTTCTCCTGCACACGATTTCCAAATCCAAGAGGTTGTTCGTGCTCGTGTCGTTTGTTATTGCACGATTTCCAGAACCAGCCCCATCTGTGCGGCTATCCCAGAATCCCGTTGACCGACCCCGCCTGTGTGGATTTCCCAGCACTACATCGAATGACCCCGTGCGGCTTTCTCGGCGCTCCATCGACCGACCACACCTGTGCGGCTTTTCCGATGCTTAATCAACCGGCATCGCCTATGCGTCTTTCCCGGCGTCCCATCGATCGGCTCTGCCTGTGTGACTTTCCCGACACCCTATCGACCAGCCCTACCTGTGTGGTTCCTTTGTTGCACCTCGACGACTTGTTGCGTCAATGATGTAATCCGGATTTCGGTGACATCTTCCATCATCCATCATTTTCACCTTAAGGGGGAGGTGGAATCGCGAATGATTTATTTTGTTTCATCTTGTTTTGTAATCAAGATGGGTATTTCCAGCATGAGGGGGAGTGTTTGCTTTGTTTTTTCTTTGTTTTGGTTTGTTTTCTTTATGTGTCCAAGCTAGGTACACCTAGCTTGAGGGGGGTGTTGGAGTCTGTGTCCCACATCAGACATGATTGTTTTGTCGTCTTTATTATTGGTTATAAAATAATCTCAAAACCTCTTTTAGAGAGGCATCTTGGGTATGAGGGTCACCACTCTTATCATATTCTACAATAACAAAATTTTCTAAGCTGATATTTATCTGTTTACATAATCATTGAGAGAAATATCTCGAGTCATTACCAAGTTCAATTCTGAAAGTGTTAGTTGGGATGACCTCCACATTTTCTAACTTCGCAAGATGTCTTGATATGAAATTATGGATGGCTCCACTATCCACTAATATTAATACCAGAACACTAGAGAGGTGTCCAATGAGCATCATCGAATTTGTCCCGGCTTCTCTCATACTACAGAATTCTATATATTCTCCTATCATAACTATCAACTACCCAACCGGTTTTTCCCCCTCAGTTATCAAGCATCCATCTTGCTCCTTGGCATTATCTATCTCTCCCAGCGGTTCCTCTGGTTCTTCAATTTCCCAAACCAACACCGGAAGATGTTTGTTGGAGCATTTATGCATTGGTATGAATGGTTGTCCACAGTGGAAACATAGACCTTTCAACTTGTGGTCTTCCCATTCCTATTGACTCAACACCCTTACCCCATTTGAGCGTTCCTCCTCTACATTCTTCTTTAATTCTTCCTCGGTGATTTCGTACAAAAGTAGGTAGATTTTTGAGCAAATTCGTTGTCACCACTCCTGAATTTCATGACAAAGGAGGTACTTCAGAACGTGAATGAGTATTCCAATGTAATCCCTCACTGATTAGCTCTTTTTCAACCTTTCTTGTCGGGACCAATATCCGAACTTTACTTGTCAGCTCATGCGTGGAGATTTGGTTCTCTATCTCAGGCCGCAACCCTCCAATAAACATACCCGTATACCATGATTCTATAAAGTCCGACAATCTCAAAGAAATCTGCTCGAACTCCTCAATATATTCCTCCCCTGAACTGGTCTACCTCAAATTTTTAAGACATTTCAATGGATCTCCATCAGTATTTCTTCCATATCGATTCATAAGCGCTGGCTTGAACACGCTCCAGGAAAAACCAGGAGTATCTCTGTGCCAGGAAAAAATCCAATATAATGTTGTACCTTCCATACATATTTGTTCATAATGCAATTTCATATCCTCCAGAGTCCTGTTAACCAAAAAATAGAGGTATCTGCTTTGGTAATTCGTCCAAATGGATCGTCTCCATCAAACATTGGCAGTTCGACCCTAAACATTGCGCATCCCATCTAACACAACAACCTCAACAGAATAAATATCCCTTAGATGTGTGTCGAACTCCACAATTTTCAACTCGGCCTCCGAAATTTTTTGGCGCATGTTTTCTTTGTTTCGCCACTTTTGATCCCCATTCCACTAACTTTTCTACACCTTTTAAACGTTTCAAGGTTTGTTCCTCCAAGTCTCGAACTCTTAGTATAATGCATTACTCTGTCTATTACGCCACATCCAAAGCCACTCATTGGCTCTCATTCTGTATACGCATAATTTTCTCCATGTTTTCCTACATCGAAGTCATTTCTTCCTTTATACTTTCCATGGGTGATTCTACCAATCCCACTAGATTCTCCACTCTTGTTTGCATCAAAATCAGAACGCTACTTTCTTGCTCGTGCAAAGAGAAAATCAAACTCTCTGTCGTTTACTTCTAAACAATTCAGAAACGTCTATACGTGTACAATGTATGAAACTCGCGTGATTCGCTACTCCAAATGCAAGACGTATCTGCCTCCAATTTTCCTCTCCAGCCAAAGCATCCCCAGCGGAGTCGCCAAACTGTCACGCAAGTGCGTGAGGTTGGAAAGATAAATATCTAGCAGAAGTGTAGATGGAGAATTCTCCGTACCTCAATGTAAGGTGGGGACATTCTTTTATAGATGAGTAAGATGGAATACATGGTGGAGTATTCCGATGTGGGACTCAGAAATACCCAATATAATAAAACTGGGTTTAACACTCCCCCTAAAGTTGGACATGCCCATCTTGGACCAAGATTCCCACAAAAGAAAGATGACAACAAACAAGACCATACACACTCCCCCTCAAACAGGGCTATGGATGTTGTGGATACTCATATTGGTTCTGAGAAAGTCCAGACAAGCTCCCGGGAGGCCTTTTGTGAAGATGTCAGCAAGCTAATCCATCATCGGAATATGGATGAAACTGATATGGTTTTGTTCGAGATGATGACGAAGAAAGTGGTAGTCCACCTCTATATGCTTTGTTCATTCATGGAAGATGGGATTCGAAACAATCTTTGTGGCCACCTGATTGTCATACCAGATATGAGAATACGTCTATGGTGAGAAGCCAAGATCATAGAGTAGATGACGAGGCCAAATAATCTTAGTAGTGACCATGGTCATGGCACGGTATTCAGATCCCGCACTAGATCTAGAGATGATAGTCTGCTTCTTGCTGCGCCAAAAGATGAGGTTACCTGCCACGAAAACAACAAACTCAGAAGTAGAATTGCGGGTAGCAAGGAAACCAGCATAGTAAGCATCACAAAATTCCTCAAAATTTAGATGAGTGTGATGTGATTACACAGACAGGGTCTTTTTTGATGTATTTTACGATGCGGAGGACAACATCCCATTGAAATTTGGTCAGATTCTCCATGAACTAACTCATTTTTCAAACAGTGTAGGAAATGTCTGGTCATTTCATGGTAAGGTAATTGAGTTTTCCCACAAGACAATGGTTGCTATCTGGGTGAGGAAAGGGAGCCGTGTCGTCATAGAGAGAACGGTCCTTAGGCTCAAGAGGAGTGTCCATGGAAGTTGTCCGACTCAAACCCGCATCCTGCAAGATATCCATGACATATTTCCATTGGTAGAGAAAGATAGTGCCCTTAGAATGGGAGACCTCGATACCAAAGAAGTATGTGAGAGGACCAAGATCTTTGGTGTGGAAGTGGTGGTGAAGATACCCCTTGAGTTGGGCGATTCCAGTGGAGTCGGTCCTAGTGATAATGATATAATAAACATATACCACCAGCAGGATGCAGCCGTTGGACATCGTATGGTAGAAGACGGTGTGTTCCTTCATACTACGAGAGTCCAAAGGTGGTGACGACAGTGCTGAAGTGTCCAAACCAAGAACTAGAAGACTACTTGATACCATATAGAGAGCGACAAATTCGACATACATGAGAGTCGTCTCCAGAGGTATGAAATCCAAGGGCCTGCTGTAGATATACATCTTCTTCAAAAAATCCATGGAGAAAGACATTCTTGACATCTAGTTGATGAAGCAGTTAGTGATGATGAGCGGCCAGAAATATGGATAAGCGGACAGATGTCGTCTTGGCAACCAGATAAAATGTCTCAAAAATAGTCGATGTCATATGTCTGAGAAAATCCTTTTGCCACAAGTCGGGCTTTGAGGTGATGGAGAGTGTCATCAGCATTGAGACGGACCATATAAATCCATTTGCAGCTGACCGCCTGTTTTCATTCTGGAACCATAGCTTGCAGTTCATCCCACATCGCTTGTAGCCACCCCGGGTGAGATTTAGAGTGCAGGAAATTGATATCATCTCTAGAGAAGAAAGACCCCTATATGAGGATATGAACAGAGGAGTATCCTGATAGGAACGGGTACCTTTTCAGAGTGCAATGTGCAATTCATCTAGATCAGAAGCAGGGGCATAAGACGACTCTGGGATGATGGTGTCCTCGTCTTGGATGGGGGATACAGTCGATGGGCGGCGGGAGTAGACAGTGCCAAACTGGTGACCATCAGAGTGGGGAACCAGAGATGGGTGGATGATGAGTGGAAGACAATCATCAATGGTGGTGTTTGGATTGGGAGAGAGAAGATTGAAAGGAGACCTCTCAACAAATGACACATCGGCAGAGATGATATAGCACCCCATGTTTGGAGAGAAGCACCAGTATCCGCGCTGAGTGCAGGAATATCCAAGGAAAATGCAACGGAGGGATTTAGGAGAAAGTTTAGAGAGGTTGGGATGAGTTTCCTGAACATAACACAGACACCCAAACACACAGAGTGGAAGTGAGTGAGGAGGGAGAGGAGAACAGAGTCCGAAAAGGAGTCTCCCCCTGGAGATTAGAAGAAGGGAGACAGTTTAGAAGGTAGGTAGCAGTCAGGATGACATCAGACCAAAAAAGGAGTCACCTTCATGTGGAATAGGAGGGCACGAGCAGTCTACAGAATATGACGTTTTTTTTCGATGCTTTCACCGGGGCGCACACATCCGTCTGTGGAGGATGCGCTGCTGTTACCCTGCATTCCCGCTTTCCAAAGACAGGTGGCATCTGCTCCTTATTCAGGGGCGTCTGCTCCTTGATCAAAATGGGATAATGGGATGTCAGTTCTTCTTTCCGTGGATTCCTCCTCGGAACTCATCAGCTAGTCTGGGTCTCCCTCATATATTTAATACGTTGTTCATGAAACTCTTCCCAGTGCCATATTTCCATGGACGCCGGTTAATTACACTGCTTCTGTCAGGACATTCCAAATGGTCCGGTCAGGGCAGAAACCTTCAGTTGGGGGAGTAGTCAAGTCGAGGCATCATTAACGCTTCTAAACGCTGGGGGATTGGCGTGTCTGTTGTTGGTCCCTTATTATAGGGCTTCTCGAGGGCGCGGAATCCCGAGTCATCCCACATCGAACGCGGGGTATTGTATGCCATAGGCATGTATCTAAGGTTTTCCTTAGATTACCATTTTTAACATGGGGTATGCCGAAAGTTTAACATTCAGCGGAGATGGGTTGGGCTGATCAGAACACTAACTGGAGTAGATCAGATCAAGGAATCCCCCCTTGAGGGAATACCGAAGTCGGAGCCAGCCCGTGGACGGCTTCCCGAATGCTGTGGAAGGGAATGGGGTGGCATGATTTCACCGGGATGTGGTGGCCCGGGTGATAATCAAGGTGGATGATGGAGAATTGCATGGAGTGGAAGGGGAGTGAAATGGGGCCATCGTGGAGATGACGGCGGTGATGGGCTGGAGCCTCGAAGAGACTTCCTACGTATCCCCTTGGCAGGGAATCAAAGTCTGCGTAGTTCGGCATGGAATGGGGCTTACACTCTGACGCGACCCGAGGATATGGGGTCGGTGAACCGACGTGAGGGGACCAGGGGTCCAGGTGGTCTTGAACCTTGTGTAGGTTTCCTACATACCATGCCTTGACATGGATCAAAGATCACATAGTTCAGAAAAGGGCACCAGAGAACCATCGTGAAGGGACCATGGGTCTAGGTGGGTGGTGGTCTTGAACCTCATAGAGGCTTCCTATGTACCATGCCTTTACACGGATCAAAGACCTCGTAGTTCAATGAGGGGCGTGTCAGAGAAATGACATGAATGCGGACCTTGGTCCGGATGGCGTGGGGCTTACACTCTAGGTTGCCCAGG
Organism: Viscum album; assembly: GCA_963277665.1. Classification (NCBI taxonomy): domain Eukaryota; kingdom Viridiplantae; phylum Streptophyta; class Magnoliopsida; order Santalales; family Viscaceae; genus Viscum; species Viscum album. The sequence goes on along the minus strand of OY728148.1, from coordinate 2,033,703,967 downwards.
TGTTGGTGAACCGACGCGAAGGGGGTAGGAATGACCAATGGGTGGTGGGCTTGAACTTCATGGAGGCTTCCTATGTACCATTCCTTAGCATAGATCAAAGACCACGTAGTTCAGGTTGGATGCCGGAAGGCCGACGTGAAGGGACCAGGGGTCCAGGTGGGTGGTGGGATTGAAACTCATAGAGGCTTCCTACGTACCATGCCTTAGCACGGATCAAATACCACGTAGTTCGGATGGTGCTTCGTTGGTGAACCGACATGAAGGTGAACCCAGGGGGTCCACTGGTGGTGGGTTTGAACCTTGTGGAGGCTTCCTACGTACCATGCCTTGACACGGATCAAAGTCCTCGTAGTTCGGGTGTGCATTTTACGTCGTGCTGGACGGGGGGTGGAACTCGACGTGAAGAAATGAGTGAGTAGTGGTGGGCTTGAACCTCATGGAGACTTCCTATGTACCATGCCTTATCACAGATCAAAGTCCTCGTAGTTCATTGAGGTCACAACGGCTTACCGCTGGACTGGGATGCAGTTTAACATCATGCGGGACGGGGGAGGAACTCGACGTGAAGAAACGACCGAGTAGTGGTGGTATTGAACCTCGTGGAGGCTTCCTACGTACCATGAATTAGCATGGATCAAAGTCCTTCTAGTTCAGTGAGGCCACAACGGCTTACCGCTGGACTGGGATGCAGTTTAACGTCATGCGGGACGGGGGTGGAACTCGACGTGAAGAAATGACCGAGTAGTAGTGGGCTTGAACCTCGTGAGGTCTTCATACGTACCATGCCTTAGCACGGATCAAAGTCCTTTTAGTTCAGTGAGGTCACAATGGCTTACCGTTGGACTGGGATGTAGTTTAACGTCATGCGGGACGGGGGTGGAACTCGACGTGAAGAAACAATCGAGTAGTGGTGGGCTTGAACCTCGTGGAGGCTTCCTACGTACCATGCCTTAGCACGGATCAAAGTCCTCGTAGTTCAGTGAGGTCACAATGGCTTACCGCTGGACTGGGATGCAGTTTAACATCATGCGGGACGAGGCATTTTCATGGTTGATGCTTACTCTAAGCCCACATGAGTCATGCTCGGTGTGAGAAACAAGAGGCAGCAGAGATGTGACGATCACGTCGCGAAGGGTGCGTTCGTGGGAAGCGAAGAGGGGCTTACGCGTTAGGCGGCCCATGGTGCTGGGACTTACTCCAGGATGGAGGCCCAGGGTGTGACAGATCACCGCGAGATAGGTATTCGAGACACAAGAAAGGAGGAGTCCCACCTCCCTATCATGTCCCTCGCTGGCATTGGAACTGAGGAAGTGAGGAGGGGCAGGGGTAGTGCCTCCTGCATGAGAAGCTAGGGGCTTATACCAAGGTGGCTACCCTTTCCCCATGGACAAACGCCACTCCAAAATGGAGGATATCATTCCATGTGAGTAAGATTCCATTCATGTGAAGACGAGTAGTGTAAAGAATGTCTGAGCCGGGGGGACCCTGCGTGCGAGGCATGGGGTCGGGTCACAGTTTAATGTCATGTGTTAAGGATGAGGTGCTTGGCAGTTTAACGTCCTGAAGGTCGGACGAGGTGGGCTTACTCCACACCCCTAGGACTTACATAACTAGTACCCTCTGCTCCTTGTGGGAGGGAAGGCATCAGAAAGGCTGTGTATAAGGGGGGTCGCAGAGCGAACCATCAGGGGGTCCACATTAGCGTGGCTATGCGAAGAAGCAATAGCCATTAGTGTGCCTATGTGAAGAAGCATTAGGCAAAACAACGCTACAGGTGGTATCATCCATGGGACTTTGAAATCACATCATTCAAGCCTGGAGGGCCGCACGGGAAGAGGGATTACCAAGCAGAGGGGTCCACAGGTAGGGGCCTTGTGGAACTCGGTTGCTCTGCATGGTAGAGGGAACTTACAAATGGGGGTGATTCACGAAGTGAAGTTCCTTGGCCTTAGCATGGGGCAGGGATGCGAATGGGAGGTGCTTCGCGAAGTGAAATAGCATTCGCAAAGCACTGCCTCGCGAAGCGGAGGTGCCTCGTGAAGCATGGTGCTGCTCGGAAATGTGCTTCGCGAAGTACAGTGATTCTGCCTTGGCATATGGATCACATGTACATGATGGGTGTTTCGCGAAGCATGAATGCTCCACAGCTGCCCGGTTCCCCTTGGGGATCCCCTTCCTTTGTGAATGACCTTAGACTTCGTGAAGGGAATCCCTCTTGGAATAGGGGCTCAAAACCAGACAAGGCGAAGGCATCTCGTGAAGCAAATATACCTCGCGGAGCTCATGATTCCCGGGGTGAAGGGTGCTTCGCGATTCGGGATCTGAGAAGACGAAAGGTTGGATTGTCCATCTGGAGAGATCAGGGGGAGATCTATATTTATAGGCAAGGGGAGCTACAAAGCAGAGCTCACGCGGCGCGAAGGGGCTTCGGTTGCTTCACGATGGGTCGCGAACGTCAACCAGATTCACAGAGGTTTACCACCTCCTCTGCTTCGTGGTGGGCTCGCGAACTTCAGGGAATTCACGGAGCGTTACTGCCTCCAATTCTTTGCGGCGGGCTCACGAACGTCAGGGCATTCGCGGAGCGTTACCGCCTCTGGTTATTCGCGGCGGGATCGCGAACGTTAGGGCATTCGTGGAGCATTACCGCCTCTGGGGCTTCGCGGTGGCCGCGTTGCTGGGGTGCGCTCCGCGTCGGGGCTTCGCGAGGTAGAGCGCGGTCTTCTTTTTCTCCTTCATTTTTCGTTCAATATTTTGGCGCTAACAAATTCCCCCCTCAGACTTGGAGCAGCAAAGGGATCAATGGTCGAAGTCTGAGGGAAACTCGCCAAAATTATCGGCAGGTCGCGGTGCTGGCTCGTGAAGGGGGCACGCGAGGCGGCCGGTGGCCGCACAGTCCAGGCGCGCCGCGAAGCTCTGGGGTTGCCACCTATAAATAAGGGATGACCTCTCTTTTTTTCTTATTTTTTCTCTGCGCCTTTTGTCCTTTTGCGCTCTCGAATTCGTGAAGCTCCGCATACTCCGCGTCTGCTCACTACGAATCGAGCTTCGCGGCGAACCGCGAGTCTCTGACTCCGCGACTGCGCCAAGCGAACGTCTCCTTGCAAGATGATGCCAGGATCCACGTCTTGGTTTCGCAAATGAGCTTCGCGAGAAATCTTCGCGATCAACCTTCGCGACCTGACCCGAAAGTTTTTCATGTTCTGAAACCGTAATGGCCCATCAAGAAGCTGTGTTGGGGGTGCTTACAGATGCCGCCCGGAGGGATGATATGGCCAACTGTCTGGGCCTTGGGGAGCTGGTCCGAAGCCACTCGGACCATAATTCTTTGACAGACCTACTATCAGAGAGCCAAAAGAACTATCCATTATGCAAGAAACTGCCCTTTTATGGCTTCGGGATAAGGGATGATGTCTTCATCCCTAAGGCGAGCAGGGACGAACCGGCTTGCTGGTTCAGGAGCACGCCATGTCAACGCCAATGGTTCAGGGCGGCTAGTGGTCATGCGCAGGAGGACTTCATGCCTATCACTGCCGACTGTCTTTACAACCACGTGAACAACATCTATGGGAAGCCCTTGAAACCGGAGACGTCCCCTCCTCTATACCACACTATGATGAAGGCCGCTTTGCAGGATCTGAAGAAAGGGTGGTCCGATGAGTGGGACCTGTGCCAAGACGGAAACTTCACCAATGACTGGGCATGGTCCTACTGGGTAGGTGCCTCATGCGAAGAGTTCGGGGCCGAGATGAGGAGGGTGGGATTGTATGAGGCGGCATGGGCCTCCCAATTCCACATTTATCAACCGAAACAGATGATGCCAGAGCTGTTGAGCAGATGGTAATCTAGGACCAACACTTTTCACCTACACCATGGGGAGGTGGGCATCAGTCTGTGGGATGTCCATCAGATTTCGAGGGTCCCGATTCTGGGGTCCATGTATGATGAGTTCCTCCCCGTCCTGAGTGCGTGGGAGGATCCAAAGAAAATTCCGCGGTTGGCGCTGGCACTAATGGAACTAGTTCCTGGAGAGGAGAAGGAAGCGGTGAGGGATGTCCACTTCAAAAAGTGGTTCGAGCATTTCCTGAATCTCCTGGTAAATTGGGAGTTCCCTCCGAGGCCTTGAACTTGTCCAAAGGGGGCTCAACGGGGAAAAGAGCACTCGTATTGGTGGATCTTGGAGGACATCCAATGGAAGACCTGGGGCTTTAGTGTCAGCACTGAAAATCATCCGATAGTCAGGCTGGCGACGTTCATCGTAACCCTTATCTGCGGTTGGATCCTGCCGGTGAGGGATACCTACATGGGGGTGCGGCCCAGATCGTTCATCATGGCGTCCATGCTGGCCACGGGATGGCAAGTCAATCTGGGGATCCCGATGCTTGCCAGGCTGTACAAGATGCTGCAGCATGTCAGTGAGGGCAAGAAGCCACCGAGGATATGTGGGCCCTTCCACCTTCTGTACGGGTGGATCGCAGCGCACATCAGGGGGGTTTACGAATATCCAAACCCTATCTCGCCGCCAGAGTTGAAATTCCACCCCTCCATCCTGAATGCGGCCGGGAGCTTCCCATTCAAACTAACCATACCAATGGTGCTGAACCGGGTATGGAAGGCTAACGAGTTTAACTTCCACCTGTTTCCATTTCCAACGGGGGTGCTCACCGACAACGGTCAGGGAACCGAAGAGTATTGGGCCTATCTTTTGGCCTTTCGAGGCGGAGTTTTGGTGGAACGGGTGGACCATGAGCCGCTCTGAGAACCGTACACCCCGCACCGGTTCACAAGGCAGTTCTGGTGCCTTCAGCGGCAGACCCCACAAGTCTACTGGGAGGTGCGTCATGAGGATCACCTATGTGTAATGAGGCAGCTGTGGGTCATGTTCACACGGGAATATGGGAAAATGCGAATGGCATTGCCTCCACCGACTGTCGCCTTTGGACTGGTGAAGGAGTATGCCATCAGCTGGGAGGCATCTTATCCTGAGGAGATACTGAGGCATCCAATCATTCAAACCGGTGATGGAGGGACTCCCCTATCCTGAGGTCAGGGTCGAAGAGCGACAAGGGCCTCTTGCGGTGGCGGGGCTGCCATGGAAGAGAGACCTGTACCGGCCAAGGGTGTGGCAGCAGCGGCGGATCCAACGGTGGTAGTGGACCCAGTGGTCCCGGAAGAGCAGATCCATCCAGAGGGGCAGTCACCGAGGGGATTCCGCTGGATACCCACTCAGGCTCCGGGAAGCGATTGCGCCACATTGACATGCCAAAGGATGTCATCTTCCTAGAGGCTTGGGACATTTGGGATGTCAACCAGCAATTCCTCAGTCTACCTGAGATGTGGACGCACTTGAATCGTCTTGGGATGGAGTTGCCAAGCATAGGCCATGTCCAGGTCATTTTCATGGCGTCTCCAGCAGAGGAGGAGCAATATCTGGACGAGCTGGAGGACTACATCCATTCCAGTGGTGTCCCACGCCCAATGACAGAACGGGTGAGGGTACTGCTGGATCGGATGAATCCCCCACAGATGTTGGCTGCCAAATTGAGAGAGCGCTTCCCCCTGCCAGAAGAATCAGACGAATCCTTCGGGGATGACGAGGCTGGCGGAAGGAGCCCGTTGGAGGAAGGCGAAGTCGGAGATCAAGACCCAGATTCCGATGATTTCATGGAGGTTCTCGAGGTATCATTCCAAATCTCTTTCCTAAGGGTCTTCTCCCAGGCCATTATGAACCTCTTGAGAACATCTGAAACGTGGAAGAGGAACTTGTACGTAGACCTCGCTCTCGCCCCTTGGCGGGTGATGATGCAGGACCTTCAGAACCCGCGCCTACGGCTGCGTCCAGTTCTATTTCTGGTGGGGCCAGAGCACCCGAGGTGGCTCCTCCAGAATCTCCAGACCTTCCAATAGTATATGGAGGGCCACACCTCGGGGTCACGTCAGCATCGACTCAGGATCATCACCAAGAGTTAGATCTTCGAAAGCTTTCTCCACTGGATTCATTGCTGTCATATGTAGATCGTGCCAATTGATGTTCATGCCCTTCTCTGTCGTGTAAAGTTCTACGAATGGTCTGGGCTGCTGTGGCAAGGCTGATCAGGATGCCTGGTGGCATCCCTCCTAGGGGCATACCGATGATTGTAGAGATAGTTCCCCCGCCTACCCGAGCTGCAACACACACTATCATTGGCGGGACCACCAGCAGGGTCGTTCCTGAGGTTATTGAGGTGGAGACTGATGATGAGGATCAACCGGCTAACCCAAGTCCTGTCACGCCTGCCACAACGCCAGATGTCGCGCCAGATTCAACGCCAGACGCAGATCCTGCCGACGATTTCCTGCGGGCGTATCCCACATACGAACTTGCCAATCGCGTAGACTAGGATGAAATGATCTCTGATGAAGAGGACAAAAAAATAGTCCACCACCGATCTTGGAAGTTAATCACGCACTTTATCAATAACACACCCCAAGTGAAATGGCTGGATGAGATAGATAGACTTCACTCGTGGTTGCGCGAACTGTGCGCTGGGGGAGTGGATGCCCAGTGTCCTCATACAATCATCCGAGATCTCATGGTAGAGAAGATTCGTGAGTATGATCGTGGGCTCAGTGTGGGATAGAAGTGGAGGAAGGTGATGAATATCAAGAAGCTCCAGGAGGCTGAAAACGAGGTCCAACAGCTGCAGGCGCGGGCGGGCGAACACTCTGCCTCTCTCAATGCACAATCTGAGCTAATCTTGCAATTAAAGGCCCAGCTAGCAGAGGCCGAAGAGGGCTTAAAGCAGGTTTCTGGGGAAATGGCCGGAATCCAGGATGACATAGAGAGGGCCCGAGCTGAGGCTGATGAACTAAGCCCCATCTCTGCTGAGTAGGAGTGGGACCTAAGTCGACGACATCAATTCCTGGACACCACAAGTCGAAGGGTGGCGGAGCTGCAATGTTCTTTTGATGGGGTCAATCCATCCATAGGGGGAGTTGACCCTCGGGTACTGTAATAATTAATAACCCTTTAATGGTACTCTCGTGCTTTGATTTTTTTTGTATACCGTAGCATGCACGATTTCCATTGTTCGCACCGGTTCATTGCATCCTTACAATGTATGTGGAATGTCCAACGATAATTCCCTAAACTCACGTGGTTCGGGCCATATGTGAGAAACAAGTGATAATTGCCTTATTTCCCCACCCAACATAGGAATGTAAACCAGGCTTCGGGCATCCGGGGTTTGGATAACAGGTCCAGATTTCCGGGAAGTAGGAGAGACCTGACTGGAGAGGGAAGTTCTCTGAATAGCCAAATTACCGTTTTTCCAGCATGCTCTTGTGCACGAACGGTGCAACGCTAGGGGTGCTGAAATCGATCTGAACAAACGGAAATGGGAAGTGTGAATCACGATACCCAAGATTCAGAACATTGTGGGGGTGGCGTGACAATAAAGGAAAACCGTTAACTGTGGCGGAGAAACAGTATCCTTACTACGTTATCCTGATATGGGGACAACAAATGAGGGTCGACCATTGACCATGTTGGAAACACAGGACCATGTCACAAATGTTGTCGATCAATCCTTCGGGACGTTGGCCCATGACAGTAGGTGGACCATAGGTCGAGCGTCCATACTGTTAGTGGGTCCCTCTGAACATGAAAGAGGACGGGAGTCCGAATAAGGGGCATGCAAAGTGTGGGAAGTGGAGTGATGGTTTGTTCAAACAGAATACAACACTCATGAAATTACGCCACCGTGGTGGGAGTATGCTAGATGGGCGCATCAGTTTGATCATGGATCATTCCTTCTTTCAGACAGGGCCTCTCTGGCGAGGGAGTCTGTCGCTTCCCACTATCATCTTGGGGCATCATGAACTAGTTCAGAGCAGAGTTGTGGTTGTTCGGTTCCCTATGAGGGGTCCGACCAGGGGGGCGGAAAGGGGAAGAACAGGTTATATAACTCCTGGGGGCTGTACCTTGGGAAAAATTCTGGGGTGTCTTTACGTATCCCATAAGGATGAGAATAAATCCATACGTAGTTTTGGAGGCACAGTTTAACGTCATGTAGGATGATAAGAAGCTTGGTTGCGTCGGTACATATCCCACCAAAACTACTAATCCCACATGAGTCATGCTTGATGTGGGAAACAAGAAGTAATGGGGAACTTCCCGATTCAATAAGGGACATGTTAGGGCGAAGGGACACTCGGTGAATAATGGCAAAATGATGCTAACACATCCCATATGGCACACCTAGACGCGCGAAGAGATAGAGTCGAGTATGTCGGAATTCCACTTGAACATGAAGAAGTGGAAATGTGTGAATCAAGATGATCAGAATTTGGATCACAATGATGGTGGCGTGACGATGGAGGATAATGGTTAACCATGGTGGAAACACAGCGTCCAAATCGCACTATCCTAGAATGGGGACAGAAAAATGAGGGTCGACCGTTGACCATGTTCGAAACACGGGACCATGTCACAAATGTTGTCAGAAGTCTTCCTAGGAGTTGGACCAGGATGGTAGGTGAGCCGATGCGGCATGGGACCAGGCCGTTAGGGGGTCCCTTCAGACATGGAAGTGGATGAGGATCCAAATAGCAAGCACACAAAGCTTGGACGTGGAACAAGGGGACGTCCCCATGAAAATTCCACACTCTGGGCTTTTTTTCAAAACACATCTGGACACGTTAATGAGAGTATTAGACAGAGGGAGTCAAGTCCCTTCCCATAGGGAGATATTAGTTTAAGGTCGTAGAATTTGGACCATGGATGGGTAAGAAGAGCAGGGGACACATGGTAAGGTGGTTACAAAAACTGATGTGAATGAGGATGTAATCCTACACCATGCGTCCTCTGGGGGAAGTGCTCGAGTCAAGGGACCAAACGTGAAAATTAGGCTGGGCCTACGGGGAGTACCCGGGCACTAATACATATCTCATGAGGATGAGAATCAAGCCACACGTAGTTCTGGGAGGTGTAATGGTATAGTAAGGTACCAGTGCGAAGGATGAAAGGGGTGCGCGGGTCTAGCCCTCGCACCAAGAGAAGCAGTATTTGATAGATCTCATTTGTCCTTTAAGGTGAGTGGTTTTTTTTGTGAAGTGACAGACCTAGGGTAGCAAGTCCTGGTGTCGCCACAAGAATCAAGCCATAGTATGAGTTGAAAAATGGTATGGCGTGTGACCAATACCCAACGTGATGTCCTCCATGATGAGGTTATCACAATGCAGTGCCGTTTTTCATCGTGCAACCAAGATGATAATGTCACAGTTTAGGGTCATGTGATGGGACAAGCATGCATTTTAACGTCATGCAGTGCAGACTTAACAGAGATGATGCTAGGCGGGGAATGTGTATGGTGTCATGAATCACAACCAACACGAATAGGGACATGATCCCGCATCACACTGTACGCCACTCCGAGAGGGAGACCTCAGGCCGCAGGGCCTATATAGAGGTAAGAGGTGAAATAGGGGGGAGAGACTAGCTCCCCCAAATGGGATGGACCCGAAGACGAGGAGTCCGGGCTGTCCTACATATCCCATCAGGATGGGAATCAAGCTGTACATATTTCTAGATGGAGATCTTAGTTTATTGTCTTAGAGATCGAACTGTGGTAGCCCCGAAGGATGCCGTATTGTAGCTTCATCCCCCTGACATACAAAGGTGCACTGAGGGATAGTGCCAAAAGTGCTGAGATTCCACCTAGACAGGATGGGGTGGAGCATAAGGTGAATCATGCAACCAACATTCAAGGACTGGAGGGGTTGGTGTGACGACATGAGATTACTACTGACCATGGCGGAAAAGAAGCATCCAAATCGCATTAGCCTGAAATGGGAACAACAAACAAGCATCGACCGCTAAATATATTCGCAACGTGGGATTTTTTATCAATTTGTTGTCCGAAAACCCTCAGGGGTGTTGTACCGTATCGGTAGGAGAGCCCTTAGGCGTGGTATCCAGGCCGTTCTTGGGGGTCCCTCCGGGTGTGAAAGGTAATGGAAACCTTGAATGAAGGGGAACACGAAGCTTGACAAGTGGAAGGAACTTGACCAAGTTGAATCTGACACTCTTGGTCCTAGACCAGAGTACTCTTAACACATGGGTGAACCACTACAAGGGGTCAAGAGACTCAACTTGAGGGTAACCAAGAGATGGCAGATTCCCGGGAGAAGGGGGCATGGTGCCAAAAACCCTGTATCATACCTTTATATCCCCTTCTTGGAGAGGGACAGGCCGAGGGGCCTAGGTGACCGGGAGATCGGGAGATCTCTAAGAGGTGGGGCTAGACCTGAAGTCTAGACATTCGGGTGGTCCTATGTATCCCATGAGTATGGGAATTAAGCCACACGTAGTTCTGGAGGGTGCCTATTAATTTCATGCGGGACAGAAAATAGGAGGGCTAATTCTTAGAACGGGGGGCGCATGGTGCGGCTATGGCCAACCCAACATGAATGCAGACATAATCCCATACCACACCATGTGGTCCTATAGTCAGGGTCCCGAAGGCAGGACATAAGAGAAAAATTAGCAGAACTCAAGCTGGACCCAAGGACAGGAGGTCTGGGCGTTCCTACGTATCCCATTAGGATGGGAATCAAGCTGGACATAGTTATGAGGAGATCTTAGTTTATGGTCTTAGAGCTCGGACCATGGGGGATGAAAACTTTCTGAGTAAGCGTAGACCTCAACCCAATCCCTAATCCCACATGAGTTAAACTCGGTGTGGGAAACAAGGGAGGAAGATCCTTATTGAAATACCTGGAATGTCCATCAAAGGGGAGTCGTACCAGGTGCACACTGAGGAGTAGTACCAAGAGCTTCGAAACTCTACTTGGAAATGATTAAGTGGAGAAGGATGTGAATTGTGTACCTGAAATTTTGGGCTTAATGGGGTTTGGCATGGTGGTGGAGGATAACTGTTGACTGTGGTGGAAAAACAGTATCTATATCGCGTTAGCCTGAAGTGGTAACAACAAACGAGCATCGATCGCTGACCACATTCACAACGCGAGATTTGTTGTCCAAAACCCTTAGGGGCGTTGGACCGTATCGGTAAGAGAGCCCTTGGGCGTAGTATCTAGGCCATTCTTGGGGGTCCCTCTGGGTGTGAAAGGTAATGGAAGCCCTGATGAATGGATACACAAAGCCTGAAAAGCGGATGAAAACATGTCCGACAGAGTTCGACATTCCAGTTAATAAACCAGAGTACCCTTAGGCACATTGGTGAAATTCCAAAAAGGGTCAACAAAATATATTGGGAGGGAGAGGTACATGGTGTGGTCATTACAAGACTGACGTTAATGAGGACATAATCCCGTACCACGCCATATAATCCCCTCGTGGAGGAAGGGTAGGCCAAGGGGCCAAGGTGGGATGGAGATTCCCGAGAGATGAGGCTGGACCCGAATCCTAGACATTCAGGTGATCCTACGTATCCCATGAGGATGGGAATAAAGACACACGTAGTTCTCAAGATGCAGTTTAACGTCATGCATGACGGGGGAGGGAGTAAGATACCCCCAAGCAAGGGAAGTGTATGGTACGGCGAACAAACCGACGTGAATGAGGACGTAATCCTACACCACACCATACACTCTGGGTCTAAACTGGGGCTAAGGGGCCCGAGAAGGCCAAGGGGCCTGAGGATGGGCCTCGGTTAGGAGGGCCTGTCCTGCTTGCAGTTTAATGTCTTGCAGTGAGGACAAGGTCCGTGGGCCCAGAAAGGCCGAGAGGCCTAAGGCTGAGCCTCAGTGAGGGAATGTGTACGGAATGAGACATGATCCCGACGTGAATGAGGACATAATCACACACTACACCGTACGCTCAGGGTAAGAAGTTGGGCTAAGGGGCCCGAGAAGGCCATGGGGCCTGACCAACTTGCAGTTTAACGTCTTGCAGTGAGGATGTGGGGAGGGATAACTGTATCTCGTCCGAGGATGTGTACGGAATGGCAAGTAACCCGACGTGAATGAGGACGTAATCCTACACCACACCGTACAATCCCCTCATAGAGAGCCTGAGCTAGGGGCCCAGAAGGCCGAGGGGCCTAATAATTGGTGCTTGGGTAAGGAAGGCCTGACCGACTTGTAGTTTAACATCTTGCAGGGAGGACAGGGCTGGGGGCCCGAGGCCGGGCCTCGGTCAGGAAGGCCAGACCAGTTTGCAGTTTAACGTCTTGCAATAAGGACGGGGGTCATAGGCCCACCGTTGGCACCATCTGGAGGGAAGTTTGTCACTTCGGGATGGGGCAGAACGAATCACTACACTCGATGTTTGGGACATCTTGGGGTGGACCCGAAGATCCAGGACACCGTTGACTATGTTTGAAATATAGCATCCCTATGACGACCTGATATGGGAGCAACAAACGAGCATCAACTGCTGACCAAATTCAAAACGCGGGACTTGTATCGGTTCGTTTCTCGGAAACCCTCGAGGGCATTGGCCCGTATCGGTAGGAGATCCCTTAGGCGTGGTATCCAGCCGTTCTTGGGGGTCCCTTTGTGTGAGGGAAGTGATGGAGTCCCATTCAAGGAGTGGGTGAAGCATAGATGTACCCATCTACGAAAGAGGTGAACATCTCCTGAGAGGGGGACATACAGCCAGGTCGAGGCTTACTCGACGTAAATTGGGGAAAAAGTGTGTACCCTGCCATATGTCTTAACCCAAGGGGAAGATTTTGGCTTTTGGGCTGGGCCAACGGACGAAATGTCCGGGCATTCCTACATATCCCATGAGGATGGGAATCAAGCCACACATAGTTCTATAAGGCCATGCAGTTTAACATCGTGCGGTGAAGACGTGGGAGAATAGAATAACATGAGTGGGCACAAGGTGTGACCATTATAATCTTTGTATGAGCGGGGCTAAGGAAGCCTACTCCTCATCATACAAGGACCCTCCGAGGAAACTATACCCAGGGGGGACAGTCAAAGAGAAGAGCTCGGGGCTGGGCTCAATACGAGACGTTTGAGCGTTCCTGTGTATCTCATTAGGATGGGAATCAAGCCATACGTAGTTCTAGAAGTGTAGTTTAACGTCATGCAGTATGATATGAAGTTTAATGTCATGCGGGATGGGGACGCTTCTCTTTTTGGGGTATGTACGGTACAGCGGGCAACCCGACATGAATGAGGACATAATCCCACGCCACATCACACAATACCACAAGAGAGCCTGAGTCGTGGAAGCCCAAGGGGCCTCGATCAAGAAGGCCTGACCAATATTACAGTTTAAAATCTTGTAGTGAGGACGAAGGTGCAGTTTAGGGTCATGCGGGACTGTAATCCGCAGTTTAGGGTCATGCAGGACCATACAATTTAAGGTCGTTCTGGACCAAAACGCGCAGTTTAAGGTCATGTGGGACCGTACAGTTTAAGGTCATGCAGGACCAAGGGGATCAGGCAAAGTATTGCTTGAGAAACTTTGTGTTGGTGGGAGGAGTTATACGCTCACCATCCATAGTCACCAAGGAGTATGCTCCATTGGGTAAACCTTATGAATGATGTAAGATCCTTCCCATTTTGGCTCCAGCTTGGGTGGTTTTCTACCGGGGATCATTGGCGCTCGGAGGGCCAATACCAGGTTGCCTTGTAGAAAAGAACGAAGGAGGAACTTCTAATTGAAGGTTCTGGCTAGCTTATTCTGATGCCTTTCCATATCATGTAGGGCATGAATCCTGTTCTCGTCCAGTGCTTCCAATTCAGCTAGACGAATTTCAGCCACCATATTTGGCACCTGCTGGTCATAGACTGCAGTGCGTAATGATGGCAGCTGGATCTTGATGGGTAGGACAGCCTTAGCCCCATACACCAGGGAATATGAAGTCACCTGGGTGGAATTGAGAATCGTCGTTTGATAGGCCCAGAGGGCGTTGGGGAGCTTGTCTGGACAAATTTTTTTGTTCTAACCAACCATATTCTGCAGAATGTTAGAGAGGGTTTTGTTGAATGCCTCGATCTGTCCATTTTCCTGTGCATGATAGCGAGAGGTATGGTTCAAACGGATATTGTACTTGGCATAAAATTTCTTCAGCTCAGCTGCTCAGAAGTTGGTGTCGTTGTCGGTGAGGACAGCGTGAGGGACTCCAAACTGGTGGATGATATTGGAGCTCACTAAGTCAACGATGGAATGGGCCTTAACCACTTTAAGTGGAACTACCTCCGCCCACTTGGAGAAGAAATCTGTAGCAGTCTGGATGAACCTGCATTGGCGAGCTGTCGCCGGTGGGTATGGTTCCATGACATCGAGTCCTTACACTACAAATGGCCAAGAGTACTTGGTGGAGTGGAGAGGCTCTAGCGGCCGATGCAAGAAGTTATCATGAACTTGCCACACGTGGTATCTCTTGGAAAACTCAATACAATCATGGATCATAGAGGGCCAGAAATACCCCAATCTCCGTATCTGATGGGACAGCTTTGGCCCATCCTAGTGGGCACCGCAGGAACCGGCGTGAACCTCTTGCATGACCTGAGAAATCACAACTCCTTGAATGCAAAGGAGGAGAACACCATCGAAGCCCCGCTTATAGAGGATCCTCTCAAGACTGGGACCACTCTAGAGATTAAATTGCAGTGCGCGACATCGGATTCACTCGCGCTCGGCCCGATCATCTGGGAGGCAACCATTTTGGAGATACTTGACAAAGGGTTCCCTCCAGTCAGGGGTGACCTCAAACACTGCATCTGAAGAACCCGAGACCCCTAACGTAGAAGGTCTGGAAGTAAGGTGGCTTACCTGCAGACCATCGTTATCCTCTAGGGTGACAGGAGCGATGAATCTCCGGTGTGCCACATGTATGATCAAATCATCCTACTTGGGCTCTGTGAGGGATGCAGCTAAGCTGACCAAAGCATCTGCTCGACCATTATATGACCGAGGGACATGGGTAACCTCTGGTCGAGAAGGAAACTGGGCCATTAGCCGGAGGGTGAACTCCAACAATGGCATGAGCTCTGGCTTCCTGACGACATAATCACCATTGACCTGCTTAATGACTAGTTCAGAATCCCCTTTTACATGAAAATGGGGCACATAGATCTCAAGGGCTAGCTCGAGGCCAGTGATAAGAGCCTGATACTCCACCTAGTTATTGGTGAAGCCTTCTGACAATAGGAATGAGTATGGCATAACGGCTTGCACCGGGGTGATGAAGACGACACCTAGACCCACTCTGTTGAGCTTAGGATCGTTGAGCCTCCTACCATTGGGGCTCTAGGTGGCACCGTCGAAGTGTATTTTCCAGCATGAGATGACATGATCGATTGAGAGGATTGAATCGTCAGGGAAGTCCAGGTCCAGGGATTGATCCGCAGAGGTTGGATGGGCAGCTAGAAAGTCTACCAATGCCTTTCCCTTGATAGCCTTCTAGGACACGAACTTGATGTCAAACTGCTGGAGGATCACCGCCCACCGTGATAGTCGGCCAGTCAACATGGGGTGGTTCAGAATGTACTTCAGTGGGTCTACCTGAGAGACCAATTGTACCTCATGGTGTTGCAGGTAATGCCGCAATTTCTGGATGGCGAATACAAGTGCAAGGTAGCTCTTCTCGATGGGGGAGTATCTGGTCTCCGTGTCGAGGAGCATGCGGCTGAGGTAGTAGTGGTTGTTCTTCGTACCCTCATTGTTCTTCTAGGCGAGAAGTGCGATGAGGGACCGTTGCAGGGCGGTCACGTAAAGGACCAGCGGATTTCCGGAGATGGGTGGCATCAAGACTGGAGGTTAGAGTAGATACTACTTTATTTCCTCTAAGGCGGTCTAAAATTCTTCATCCCACTCATAGGTGGAGCCTTTCATCATGAGCTGGGAAAAGGGCTTACAATTTCCAGCCAGATTCGCAATGAATCGGCGTATGTAGGCTAAGTGGACTTGAAGACCTCGAAGCTCCCGAATATTTCTCGGAGGAGGAATCTGGATGATGGCTTTGATTTTCCCTGGGCCGATCTTGATGCCTCGGTACCTGAAAACTAAGACAAGAAAATTCCCGGAGGTGACCCCGAAGGCACACTTCAGTGGGTTCATCTTTATATGGCGGGAACAGAGGAATTCGAACAATTTTTTAAGGTCCTTGAGATGGTCCTGGTGCTGACGAGATTTGACCACTAGGTCATCCACATAGCACTCCACCAATGTCCCGAGAATCGGGTTGAATATGTAGTTCATGGCTCGCTGATAAGTGGAACCTGCATTTTCCAGGCCGAATGACATGACCTGGTAACAGACAGTACCTTGGGGTGCTGTGAAGTTAGTGGACTCCTCGTCTTCAGGGGCCATCCGGATCTGGTTGTACCCGGAATACCCATCCATGAAGGAGAGGGCTTGGAACTCGGCCGTGGCGTCAATCGACAACTCTGTCACTAGGAGGGTAAATCTTCCTTCAGACAGTGGCGATTGAGATCGCAGAAGTCAATGCAGACTCTAATCTGTCTGTTCTTCTTCCTGACTGGCACAATGTTGGCCAACCACTTGAGGTACTGGACCTCCTTGACGAAGTTGTCTTTGATAAGCTTGTCAAACTCAGCGTCAACCATGGCACCGTGAGAAGGGTGCATCTGTCTGGAAGGCTACTTGAATCCATGATGGTTTGTCGGGAGACCAAGGCGGTGGACGACTACCTAAGGATCTAGTCATGGAATCTCGCCGTAACTCCAAGAAAACACGTCACGGTGCTGCTTGAGAAATTCTACATACCACTGCTACTCCTCGAGGGACATGGAAGCACTGATCAAGGTGGGTCTCAGATCTGCCTCACTACCAAGGTTCACCTGTACCAGTTCATCGACCGTGGTAGCAACCCCTTCTTCAAAGTTAGGGGGAGCATCCTCTAGATCTTCTTCTCCACTTTTGGAGGGATATTCTGTGAAGGGAGTTGCTTCTGAGCCACCAGGCTCTGATGGGGAAATGGTACCATCTTGAGCAGCGGTGGTCATCACATCGGTAGTCTCTACTAAGACCATGGCGATGAAATCAGTTGATTCAATTCCATCCGGCCTTCGACCTAAGGGGCCACACTTGATGACATCGAAGTAGTGGTGGCACGTCGTCTTGAGCCGGTTGATTCCAGACCAGTGGAAGAGTCACGTGTGACGTACCGCCATTGCCATGAGCCTAACGTCTCGGTACCGCACAGGTGTAGGAGGTTCCGGGATCACCTGAGCCTGGTTGGTGTAGGAGTACGAAGTGATTTCCCGATGTCGCTTGGACCTGGGAATATGCCTTCCTCTCGTACCCGTAACAACAAAACACTGCCCCATATCGGGGGTCGTGGCCTCCAACCGATGGATTGGGAAGATTTAGGCGTCATCCAGACCTGCCCAGGGATCACTTGTGGCCGAGGCGAGTTCAACCTCTCTTTCCAGGATTTTCTTGTCCTTGCTCTTATAATAGTCAGTATCCAGATAGCGGGCTTCACAAGAGGAAAAAGGAGACGCATCTCCTTGGAGCACGCCTACTCGACCATTGAGGGAGTATTTGAGGCATTGGTGATATGATGAAGGGACCTATGCATGCAGATGGAGCCATGGACTTCCCATCAATGCATTGTACTCGGTGTCCTGGGAGACAACCATGAATTCGGTGATGGCCATTAGGCCACTGAACTGGGTCTTCAAATGGATCTTGCCGACTGGAGTCTTCTTGGTCCTGTCATATCCCTGAATTCTGAGGTCGGAGGGAGTTAGATCATCCTTTAACAAACCTAGCTTCCGTAGTGTCCGAGTCGGGATTAGGTTAATCCACAAACCCGTGTCAACAAGGCAGTGAAGGACTTCCACAACATTGAACTTACCAGTGATGTATAGAGGGAGAATGTGCCCCTGTATGGGAGGGTCTTCATCTTCACCAGAGAATGAGATAACTGCCTGGCATTCGACATTCTCAATTACCTCAGCATGGAAGGCTTCTGCAGCTGCTACCTCCATCTCAAACTGGAGGGGGATCCTTAGGGCCTCGACAAGTGCCTCACACATTTTAGATGATAGAAGAAGAGCCTCAAGGATAGAGAGCCTTGCTGGGATGCTGACAAGGTGATTCATAACGACATACTTCCATGCCAGACGCGAGCCTCTGTTCACAGGAGGCCGCTCCGCAATTGGAAGCACATCAGGCCCTGCCGGCTGGACCGGCGGCTGGCTGGTACTGGGTACATTCCACTACCTGCTAGTTGAGGCTTGAAGGGTGGCTGTCAGATGAGGACCGGATAGTTGAGATTGGCATGTAGTAGGGTGATGCTGTCCGTGGTGTGGACAAGACAACTCTGCCTGATCTAGTAGCACGAATGGCGGTGAAGGTAGATCTGAGGGCACCAGATGAGGTTGCGCGTGTTGTGCCCTACGCTGGGCCTTCTGTCTAGTTTCAGTAGCGTGCACAGCCTAGGTAAAAGTGCCTGATGATGTGCCTTTACAACCCATGTGTATGCAGTTTCACTGACGTTGACGTCAGCTGGGGACGTTGGGGAGGCTCATCTGGCGTTCCCCCTCGTCGGGAGTCATGTTGGGATTTACCAGCTCCATGGTGTTAACTGAAGCATACCCCTGACTATCACTTGATGAATCATCCACCACTGGGTGGATTCTGGGAGGTATCCCTATCTCAGGGGGCATAAAGTCTCCAAGAGTGTGGGATGACGACGACAGCGGGGGAGTGCGATGCTTCTTCTTATGCCGCCGCTGCTTGCCCTTTTGGGAAGAGGTCGGCTGAGATGACAACGCAGAGGTACTGGTTTCTTCCTCCAAAGGTTCCGGCTGATTCAGGCGTGCCCGAATGATACCATGGGCACAAAATACTATTTTACGAGCCATACAGTCATCGTACTTCTGGGACCCACAACTGGGAACTTACTTCCACTCACCTTCATCATCACTACCGCTTTCTGATCTGACAAAAACACCCGCTACTTGTGTCGGAGCCGGGCCTAGCCTGACTATGTTGTTGTTGACCTGGTCTTGGAGCTAGTCTTTAAACACAAATCACTACTTGAGGGTGTGCCCCAGGATCCGGTGATAGGGGCAGTAGTTGGGGAGATCGGTAAGATTCACCTCTGCCGGCCTTCTGCACTCAGGTAGGCACACAATCCCCTGCTCTAGTGCACTTCGAAAGTAACCAGGGACCTGATTCTCATTGAACAAGTAAGTATGGTTCCTTATTTCTGGAAAGGGATCCCTGGGGGCCTGGCCCTGGTGAGGGGCCTAAGGGGACTGCTGAGGAGTCGGAGCCTGATTGTCCTGCCTAGGCGGTGGTGGCGCATTGCGTGGGGGAACCTATTAGTTCTGAGGCGGGCGCTGCTGGGAAGGAGGTTGTGCCTGAGGCAGGGGCCTCTGCGAGGTTGCGGATCCGGCACCACCGGCAACAACTCTAGCTGCCTTGGGGCCTCTATTTGGGCCACCGTAGTGGGATCGTCTCTGGACCTCCTTGCTGGGATCACAGGGGCAGCAGACGCGCCTGAATAGCCTGTTTTAGAGCATCCTCGAGGCGCTGGGCCTTATCCGAGAAGTCCCAGAACCCTCCAGGATAGTTTTGGGTGATCAAGGAAGGAACCAGATCTGTTTTAACATTCCCTACGCGCATCGTCAGTAATTTATCCTGAGTCAGTGACATGTCGAGGGAGTATGTAAGCCCCTTCCACTGGGCGATGAAGTCCGCGACTCGCTCATTAGGCCTTTGTTTTCACTTGAAGAGTTCTGCGATGCTGGTCTTTCGCGTAGTGGAGATGAACTGATATAGGAACTGCCAGTGGAGATCCTCCCAGCTGGTCACCGATCCAATGGGGAGCTGGCTGTACCAGACGAACACAGGGCCCTCCAATGTCTGCAAAAAACATCGGAGTTTGGCGACCTATTGCTGTGTCGGGGTTCCCAACATGGGGACACACATGGAAGAAAAGTGTGCCAAGTGTTGCGGCGGGTCCCCTGTCCCGTTAAAGGGCGAGAAAGTGGGGTTCCCAAAACCCAGAGGTGCAGGCATATCATCCACCCACATGGGATATGGCTTGCCATCTGTTGGGACTGCAACCTACCGCGTTTCCAACGCCTTAAGATGGGTGATGAGTACCACTATAAGATCATCCGGGTGGGGTTCCCTGTCTTGACGGGGATCCCTACTCACGAGTGAGTTGTCGGGCTCTTCGACACCGTATCCGGCTCCGGCGGCTCGTGGAGTGACTGGAGGAACGACCTGTGGGGCAGCTGGGGGAACCCGAGCTAGTTTCCTCGGATTTCCTCGCCATTCAGGAGGGTTTGGCGAGACATATCACGCCCTCTTGCCGTGAGTTCCAGTTTCTTCCCTGTCTGCGGGAGTAGCATGATCAGGGTTTCCCGGAGGCATCTCTCGAGGGGGAAATTGTTCCTACCCCTGTTGTCCCAGCTTGGGATCACCATAGTTGGGTTGTATATCGATAGCGCGCTCGGCCAGGAGTTCGTCGACCAACCTCTTCTGCTTAGTGAGCTGTTAGCGCAACGCGGCCTTCTCGGGGTCTTCGTCCGTCTTCTGCACTGAGGCGGACGGGTCTGTGTGCTTGACAGTTCCGACGTGCTCCTTACCCTTACCGGCCATCCGACTGAGTACCAATGACTCGGTGGGTACAAGGAGGCCTAGAAGGTTCCTCTACTGATGGGTAATCCCCCCTGATGGGTCCAGAAGTGGTAGTACAGCCTCAGGGGGTAAATCTCCATCGAGAAACTCCATCTCATCCTCCTTGTACACTATGTCAGCCATGTGGACCGCGACCCCTCTTGGAGGCATGTCCTCAATGTCGCATAAAAAATCGGGCTGCCACCGGATAGGACTGAAGAGGAGGGTGGCATACTATCCCCAACCACAGACTTGCAAATGGGGGGTAGCTTCCCTGGTGATTCTACAGAGTACTTTGAAACTCTAAACGCATTTGTGTTGGAGGGAACTTTGGTGACCTGGTGCCTCAGGGCGCTGGGCCACGGGGAGTGCGGCCAAATCGACCAGGTGGCATTGCTCACTAATTTCCTAAAAGTGCTCTCGGCTCCTGGGGTACACCACCCGCTCATAAATAAGGCAGAAGTGCGTCTCCCATAGGGTTTGGAGGAAGCACTCTACTTCCTCTGGGGTGAGGGATTCCGACGCACAAAAGTTCGACAGTGCCGCTGGCCAGAACTTCTCCAAGAAGTGGTTCGCCGCGAGAATGTTCTAGAAGCTTCTGGTATCGGATTCAGGGTCTGGCTCTGTATTGCCCCACTCGTCAACTGGGGGCGGCTGAGGAATCGGTAGCGGTACCGAGGCGGACCGCTATGACAGTAAGCTAGGCGGTGGAGAATACGATGAATGAGCTGACTGGCCGCCAAACTCTGGTCCATCCTCCGAAGAGTGAGGTGACCTAACCACAATTTCGCGATACAAAGGGATGACCGTCACAACTTCTGGTGCAGGGATTGTGGTCACCGACGATGGGTCAGGCCATTTCTCATCCACCGTTGGTCCCCAAAATAGATCTCTGTGATCTATGGTAGAGGTAGAGGGCGCTTCTGGTGACGACGGTGGTGATTTCACGGTCGAAACCTGCAGGATTCCCAAAATTTCCTCCTCCTAGATATACCTACGGAGAGAGGCGGGAATCCGGTGGACTTCACATTCTGGCAGAATGAGGTTGAAACACCTTGTTCCTACCCCGGTCCTTGA
Source organism: Viscum album (assembly GCA_963277665.1). Classification (NCBI taxonomy): domain Eukaryota; kingdom Viridiplantae; phylum Streptophyta; class Magnoliopsida; order Santalales; family Viscaceae; genus Viscum; species Viscum album. Next base: position 2,033,682,321 of record OY728148.1, on the reverse strand, counting down.
CACAGAGGACCAATGAGAAGGGTCCATCGCTGAGTCGCATTCCCCTTCAGAATCCGAGAAGCGGGCCAGTTTGATCTTTGCTCGGGACTTCCCAGGATTCTTCTTGTGGCGGCGACGACCCGCTCTCCTGCCCCTAGATGGCTCTTCGGGATAAGGCTGATTCCCGACATGTAGTCTCGGGGCCTCACTGGTGCCAGGGCGGAGATGACTTCCGCTTGAGACGGCCGGGGTTCGAGGGGAACCGGGGTAGATGTCGAAGGGTACATGGGGAGGACCTCCATGAACAACACTCGTATGGGCGGAACCTCTGTTGGAACCATCAGAAGCATGGGGAGGACCTTCATGCTCGATGCGGGTGGAGCGAGGTTGACCTTCACCCCTCTGGTTTCCAGGGTGAGGAGGAACTTCACCATCTATGGAGAGAACTTAGGGAGGATCCCCATGCTAGAGAGGGACCGAATGGGCAATACCTTCACATCGAAGGTTGGGGGTAGGAGTAGGAACTCCATACCCGGTGTGGTGGGCGTGGGAGAGGCTTCCGCGCCGAGTATCACTACTGCGGGATAGGTCTTCATTCGGGATGAGGGTAGCACGAGGCATACCTCCATGATGAGCTTCAGAGTGGGGAAGTCCCATGCTCTATGTAGTGGTGGTATGTGGAGGGCCTCCGTACGGGGTTACATCACTGCGAATTGGTTCGCGGCGATCACCACTCAGGCTTGCAACCCGGAGAGTCAACCCAGTCTGCCCATTGGGCGGTTGGGGCCTTGATCCCGATCGGGCATAGGAGTGCCCCTGCTCAGTGCATGCAGGGGATTCATGGTGTACGTCGGTGGTGGTTCGGTCCATAATAGTTGTTGACGTTAACACCCCTTGACGGGTGTCCTCATCTCGGGCCCGACGTTGGCATTGGGTCAGACGAGCTGGTGCAGGTGGTGAAGGGGTGTAGCCTCCCTGCTCCTCTAGAAAAGACGGACGGCGGTGCTGAAGCGGCTGGGTGGGGGCCCTTTCCTAGAGTCCTTGGACCGAGGCCCTGGCCGGGTTGAGCCGGACATCACCCACCTCATCAGCATAAGGTAGGGGGTCGTCGAGGCGTTCTGGGGATAGGCTCCCGAAACGATTGAACATTGGGGTGGAGAGCAGGGGCTCCCTATGCGGCCCTCAAGGGAGGCGTTGACGGTGGGGCCTGGATGCCTCCAGGTCCAGGCAGGCCATATCCCGAGTTGGGATGAACCCTTCCTCCTCGTACCTACATACAAGGTCGTTGATCACCCTACGTTGGATAATCTCTGACGGAGAAAGGGGATGTGGGCGTCCTGTATTCATGGATGTAGATGCCGTTGTGGCGGCAGTGGAGCCACGTGGAGCAGCTGTGCTGGTATTTCCCCTTCCCCTGCATAGGCGGGTGGGCGGCGATCGTGTTCCAATAGCAGCAACATGATTCCTAAGAAGCAGGGAGGTTAACTCATCAACACTACGAGGAAAATAGATTGACAACTAGTGCCCCAGCGTCATTCCATCTTCCATGTTCGGTGAGAGGAATCCACGCCAACACATTGCAGAATGGAATGCCCCATGTTATACTGCCCCAACTTCCGGTGAGTTTCACGCTAGGCCCGCTATTTGCTTAGCGGGGCCCGATGCCTGATATCTGGATCACGTGACACGTCAATCTACTGATACCTTGAGTGCTACTAATCTCCACATCGAGAAGAAGAATTTCATGTCAGGTTCACCATTTCTGTTTCCGACGCTTTCGCTGGGGCGAGTGCATCCTTCTGTGGAGGATGCGCTGCTATTACCCCGCATTCCCTCTTTCCAAAGGCAGGCGACATCTGCTCTTTATTCAGGGACATCTTCTCCTTGATCAAAACGAGATGATGGGATGTCGGTTCTTCCTTCCGTGGATTCCTCCTCGGAACTCGTCACCTAGTCCAGGTCTCCCTCCTAGATTTAATACGTTGTTCGTGAAACATTTCCCAGTTCCATATTTCCATGGACGCCGATTAATTACACTGCTTCTGTCAGGACATTCCAAAGGGTCCGGTCAGGGCAACAACCTTCAGTTGGGGGAGTAGTCACGTCAAGGCATCATTAACGTGTCTGAATGCTGGGGAATTTGTGTGTCTGTTGTTGGTCCCTTATTATAGGGATTCTCGAGGGCGTGGAAGCCCGAGGCATCCCACATTGAACGCGGGGTATTGTATTCCATAGGCATGTATATGAGATTTTCCTCAGCTTCCCATGTTTAACACGGGGTATGCTGCAAGTTTAACGTCCTGCAGAGACGGGTCGGGCTGACCAGAACACTAACTGGAGTGGATTAGATCAAGTAATCCCCTCTTGAGGGAATACCGAAGTCGGAGCCAGCCCGTGGGCGGCTTCCCGAAAGATGTGGAAGGGAATGGGGTGGCATGATTTCACCGGGATGTGGTGGCCTAGGTGAGAATCAGGGTGGATGATGGAGAATTACATGGAGTGAAAGGGGAGTGAAATGGGGTTATCATGGAGATGATGACGGTGATGGTCTTGAGCCTCGAAGAGACCTCCTACGTATCCTCTTGGTAGTAAATCAATGTCTGCATAGTTCGGCATTGAATGGGGATTACACTCTGAGGTGGCCTGAGGATATAGGGTCGGTGAACCGACATAAGGGGACTAGGGGTCCAAGTGGGCTTGAACCTTGTAGAGGTTTCCTACGTACCATGCCTTGACATGGATGAACGACCACGTAGTTCAGAAAAGGGCGCTGGAGAACCATCATGAAGGGACTAGGGGTCTAGGTGGGTGGTGGGCTTGAACCTCATGGAGGCTTCCTACATACCATGCCTTGACATGGATCAAAGACCTCGTAGTTAAATGAGGGGCTTGTCGGAGAACCGACATGAATGCAGACCTTGGTCTGGATGGCGTGGGGCTTACACTCTAGGATACCCAGGTGTTGGTGAACCGATGCGAAGGGGGTCGGAATGACCAAAGAGTGGTGGGATTGAACCTCGTGGAGGCTTCCTATGTACCATGACTTAGCACGAATCAAAGACCACGTAGTTCAGGTTGAATGACGGAAGGCCGACGTGAAGAGACCAGGGGTCCAGGTGGGTGGTGGGCTTGAACCTCATGGAGGCTTCCTATATACCATGACTTAGAACAGATCAAAGACCACGTAGTTCAGGTGGTGCTTTGTTAGTGAACCGACGTGAAGGTGAACCCAAGGGGTCCACTGGTGGTGGGATTGAACCTTGTGGAGGATTCCTATTTACCATGCATTGACACAGATCAAAGTCCTCATAGTTTGGGTGTGCAGTTTAACATCGTGTTGGATGGGGGTGGAACTCGACGTGAAGAAACGACCGAGTAGTGGTGGGATTGAACCTAATGGAGGCTTCCTACGTACCATTCCTTAGCACGGATCAAAGTCCTCATAGTTTGGTGAGGTCACGATGGCTTACTGTTGGACTGGGATGCGGTTTAACATCATGCGGGATGGGGGTGGAACTCGACATGAATAAATGATCAAGTAGTGGTGGGATTGAACCTCGTGGAGGCTTTCTACATACCATGCCTTAGCACAGATCAAAGTCCTTGTAGTTTTGTGAGGTCACAAAGGCTTACCGCTGGACTGGGATGCAGTTTAACGTCATGTGGGATGGGGGTGGAACTCGACGTGAGGAAATGACTGAGTAGTGGTGGGATTGAACCTCATGGAGGCTTCCTACGTACCATGCCTTAGCACGAATCAAAGTCCCCGTAGTTCAGTGAGGTCACAACGGATTACCACTGGATTGGGATGCAGTTTAACGTCATGCAGGATGGGGGTGGAACTCAATGTGAAGAAACGACCGAGTAGTGGTGGGCTTGAACCTCGTGGAGGCTTCCTACGTACCATGCCTTAGCACGGATCAAAGTCCTCGTAGTTCAGTGAGGTCACAACGGCTTACCACTAGTCTGGGATGCAGTTTAACATCATGTGGGATGGGGCATTTTCAAGGTCGGTGCTTACTCTAAGCCCATGTGAGTCATGCTCGGTGTGAGAAACAAGAGGCAGCAGAGACCTAACGATCACGTCGCGAAGGGTGCGTCTGTGGGAAGCGAAGAGGGGATTACGTGTTAGGCGGCCCATGGTGCTGGGACTTACTCTAGGATGGAGGCCCAGGGTGCGATAGAGCGTAGTGGGAGAGGGATTCGAGACACAATAAAGGAGGAGTCCCGCCTCCTTATCACATCCCTTGCTGGCCTTGAAACTGAGGAAGTGAGGAGGGGAAAGGGTAGTGCCTCCTACATGAGAAGCTAGGGGCTTATACCAAGGTCGATGCCCTTTCCCCATGGAAAAACACCACTCCAAAATGAAGGATATAATTCCATGTGAGGAAGATTCCATTCCTGTGGAGACGAGCAGTGTAAAGAATGTCCGATCTGGGGGGACCCTGCGTGTGAGGCGTGGGGTCGGGTCAGAGTTTAACGTCATGTGTTAAGGACGAGGTGCTTGGCAGTTTAACGTCCTGCAGGTCGGACGAGGTGGGCTTACTCCGCACCCCTATGACTTACATAACTGGTACCCTCTGCTCGTTGTGGGAGGGAATTCATCGACAAGGCCGTGTAGAAGGGGGGTTGCAGAGTGAACCATCGGGGGGTCCACGTTAGCGTGGCTATGCGAAGAAGAAATAGCCATTAGCATGCCTATCCGAAGAGGCATTAGGAAAAACAACGCTACGGGTGGTATCGTCCAGGAGACTTTGAAATCACATCTTGAAATCTTGGAGGGCCGCACGGGAAGAGGGATTACCAAGCAGAGGGGTCCACAGGTAGGGGACTTGTGGAACTCGGTTGCTCTGCGTGGTAGAGGGAACTTACAAAGGGGGGTGCTTCGCGAAGTGAAGTGGATTGTCCTTAGCATGGGGCAGGGATGCGAATGGGAGGTGCTTCACGAAGTGGAATAGCATTCGCGGAGCACTGCCTCGCAAAGAGGAGGTTCCTCGCGAAGCATGGTGCTACTCAACAATGTGCTTCACGAAGTACAATGATCCTGCCTTGGCATATAGATCACTTGTACAGGATGGGGGTTTCGCGAAGCATGAACGCTCTGCGGTTTCCCGGGTCCCCTTGGGGATCTTCTTCCTTCGCAAATTCCCTTAGGCTTCGCGAAGGGCATCCCTCTCAGAAGAGGGGCTCAAAACGAGACAAGGCGAAGGCATCTCACGAAGAAAATATACCTCGTAGAGCTCATGATTCCTGGGGTGAAGGGTACTTCGCGATTTGGGAGTTGAGAATCCGAAAGGTCAGATTGTCCATCTGGAGAGCTCAGGGGGAGCTCTGTATTTATAAGCAAGGGGCACCATGAAGCAGATCTCACACGATGTGAAGGGGATTTGGTTTCTTCACGGCGGGTTGCGAACGTCAACCGGATTCGCGGAGGGTTACCGCCTCCTCTGCTTCTCAGCGGGCTTGCAAACGTCAGGGCATTCATGGAGCGTTACCGCCTCCGGTTCTTCATGGAGGGCTCGCGAACATTAGGGAGTTTGCGAAGCATTACCGCCTCTAGTTCTTCGCGGAGGGCTCGTGAACTTCAGGGCGTTTGCGGAGCGTTACCGCCTCTGGGGATTCGCGGAGGCCGCATTGCTGGGGTGCGCTCCACGTCGGGGCTTCGCGAGGCAGAGCATAGTCTTCTTTTTCTCCTTTCTTTTTCATCCAATATTTTGGCACCAACAGCGATGTTTCCGCTCGACCACTCCATTCTTCTGAGGTGTATCAGGGCAGTTGTTTGATGAATGATGTCTTTATCCTTAAGAAACTTCTGAAAGAAAGTGGATAAATAATCTTGTCCATTGTCAGAGCTGAGACATTTAAGGGATGTGGAGAATTGAGTATGGATTTCATTATAAAAAGTCTGAAAGGTAGAAAATACTTCAGACTGATAATTAAGTAGGTAAATCCATGTCATGCGGGATTAGTCATCAATAAAGGTGATATAATAATTGTACCTGAACTGGATAGGAAACCGACAAGAACCCCAGACATCGGAATGAACAAGATCAAAAGGATTCGCTGCACCTGGTTCCAGTCGAGGATCATATGTCGCCCGGTGATGTTTGAAAAACTTGCAGGATTCACAATGGAAGGATAGGTGGGAACTAAATTGGAGGCAAAGTTTATGTAGGATGGAAGCCGGTGGATGACCAAGGCGAGAATGTAGGTCAAGGGCACAGGCTGAGGTGGATGAGAAAGAAAGAGATGGTGGGGTATCGAACATGTAAACCTCATTCCGAAGATAAGTCGACCAAGATCCCGATTCTCCGTCCACTCCTGAAAAACAACAGATGAGGTAAAAGTAGAAACACAATTTAAGTCTGTAGTGAGTTTGCTAACGGAGATAAGATTAAATTGACTTTGAGGAACATGAGCGACCGATTCCAGGTGAATAGACGAGGTCAAGGGACATGTTTCAAATCCGGTGATGAGGATTGTTGAGCCATTATCAACAGTAATTGTAGAGGCACCTGTGTACGGATGATAGGTAGTGAACATACCAAATTCCCCTATGAGATGTTTCGACGCACTAGATCCAAGCATCCAAGTTGTCTGACGATAAGAAACACAGGTGGTAGATCTGCCAGTCTAAGCATTGGGGGCTGGAGAAGAGGATAGTGGCACAGTCGCCCAATAAGATTGTATCAAGGAAATCTCCTCCATTGAGAGCGTTGTCGAGTAAAGGGTATTGGATGAAGGGGGGAATACTTTCGGGATAGCCGAAGGTGGATCATGGGACGGTTTCTCAGGCGGGCGCACAAATGAACAGATGATGCAAGGGGCTGCCATGCAGGAAGGCAGGCACTGGAGGTGAGGGGCGACCTTGCAGGAAAGCTGGCGACCGGATGTTGTGTCGGAGGGCCACAGGAAGTTGAGTGAACTAATAAAGAGTTGTTGTGACGGGAAGCACCGAGGAATGGCGGGTCAGGAGTCGCCGAGTAGAGTAGGGGTCGGGACGTTTCCGCAAGAGTGTCGGGGAGGGTAGGGCCAAGATGCATTGTCGGAGGCGGGATGGGGAGCACTGAGGGGGCTACTGGAAGGAGGGACCGGACGATGTTACGGGAGAGAGTGGTCAGGAAGAAAGGGTGCATCGGGGGGGGGGGGGGCAGCTGCATGAGGTGATGGTGAGGGGCGCCGTTAGGGAGAATCATCACGGGAGGAGGATCATGGCCGGCCAGGCAACGTCGTCAGGATCTTGGAGGGAAAAGCCAAGCAAAACCGGGAAGTCGTGACGGGAGGCGCGACAGATGCGGGACCGCCGCGGGAGGCGGGGTTGGCTGTCGGGATCGAGAGGGGGCAAAAGGGATTTTGCGATGGGAGGGCACCGCTGGGTGGGGGGGAGTTCACGATGGGAGGTCGCCTCTCATATGGGGGCCGAATCGGAGAGAAGCATCGCGAGGCCAGACAGAAGCAAGAGTCCGCAGGGAGGGCAGGGCCGGTTGGAACCGAGAGAGGGGGAATAATTAGGGAGTACCCTATGATACCATGTAGATGACGAATTCCCCATACCTCAATGTGAGGTGGGGATATTCTTTTATAGATCAGTAAGATGAAATACATGGAAGAGTATTTCAATGTGGGACTTGGAAATACCCAATATAATAAAACTAGGTTTAACAAGAAGAAACAAGATAATTGGTTGATATTACCAGTAGAATGTGTTTATGGCTGTGTGAGATATACAACAAGAAGAGATAGAGAGTCCTCCTGGTCATCCTCCAGCTGCCGATGAAACTGGTATGAGAGTCCGTTCGCAACTCCCGCTTGGTTATGTTCCAACAGATACCGTTTCCACTTTCTAACTAAATACCTCGTAACAACCATGTACTGTCTTTATACCCATCTAACAGACTAACCCGAGTTTTCTTTTCTACCCCACCATTTGTATGTGTGTAGAACAGGGAGTCATGGATTAACTAATGGGTCAGAACCCGAGTGAGATCCTAGGATGGTAACACTTATGAATCTCTTATCATTCACGCGATTATGAAAAAGAAAGAGATTTATGTGTAATATGTTAGATCAATCAATAATATTTCTAATCTATTTATGCAAGTACTACCAACTAGAGTTTTTCATAAGCTTTACTATGACATAGTGATGCATCAATTTAACAATTTGCAAAAATTAATTTCATGTAAGTGTGAGGGGAAGTCTGTGGATATAATATTTTTCCATTAGATGCACCAAAAATGGTGAGCAAATGGATGCCCTCCATTCCCCCACCAAAAGCATCCTCCCTCTCTTGATTAAGTGAAAAGATAAGATTTATGTGGGATTCATTTTCCTGAGAATTAAAATTCCCATCACTCTTTATTTCTCTCCCATCACTCTCTCTCCCTCCTGCCATGGTTCTATGATTTTATTTTTAAGTTTCATGACATGTTAATTGTAGATTAGGAAAACCCCCTTACCTTCAGGGTGAGGTGGAGGCCTTCTTTTATATATTGAGAAAGAGGAATATACATAGGAGTATTCCAATGTGGGACTCGAAAATACCCATAATAATAAAAAGAATAAAAAAGAGGGTTTTAACACTCCCCCTAAAGCTGGACATGCACAGCTTGGATAATGAGTCCCACAAAAAAATGACAGTATACAAGACCAGACACACTCCCCCTCAAGCTCAGCTGCAGATGCTGTGGATGCCCAGCTTGGAACTGAGTGAGGTTAGGTGAGCCCCAGGGAGGCCTTTGGTGAATATGTAAGCAAGCTGGTCCGCCGTCAGAATGTGGCTAAAGCTAACATGATTGTGCTCTAAGTGGTGTCAAAGAAAGTGGCAGTACAACTCAATATGATTCGTGCGTTCATGGAAGACGGGATTCGAAGCAATTTTGGTGGTTGTCTGATTGTCACAACAGATGTGAGAAGATGTATGCTAAGGAAAGCCAAGCTTCTGGAGGAGATGGAAAAGCCAAATGATCTACATAGTGATGGTGGCCATGGAACCCTACTCAAACTCTGCAATGGATCGTGAGGCGACAGTCTGTTTCTTGTTGTGCCAAGAGATGAGGTTGTTTGCCAAGAATATGGAAAACCCAGAAGTATATCTCCGAATATCAGGACAACCCGCATAATCAGCATCACGAAAGGCCTAAATATGCAGATGAAGATGTTAGGAGTAGGAAATACCATAGGTAGGATCTCGCTTGATGTATTTGGCGATGTGGATGACAACATCCCAATGTGAGGTGGTCGGATGCTCCATAAATTGAGTCACTTTTCCAACAACATAGGAAATGTCGGGATGAGTCACTGTAAGATAATTGAGTTTACCCACTAGTCGAAGATACCGCTTTGGATGTGGATATAGTGCCGAGGAGGCATAGAGCGACCGTTCCCCAGGATCTAGAGGGGCATCGACAGCAGTGGCCTGTGTTAGCCGAGTATCTTGTAGAATATCCAACGCATACTTCTGTTGGCATAGGGAGATGGTGTCCGAAGAATAGGAGACCTTGATGCCAAGGAAGTATGTGAGAGTACCGAGATCCTTTTTGTGGAAGTGCTGGTGAAGATGCCTCTTGATATGGGTGATACCCGCAGAGTCGCTGCTAGTGATGATGATATCATCCACATAAATGACCAATAGGATGTAGCCAACAGATGTCGTTCTGTAGAACACAGTGTGTTCCTTCATGCCGCGAGAGAGCCCAAAGTCGGTGAATACCGTGCTAAAGCGGCCGAAACAAGCACGGGGAGACTGCTTGAGGCCATAAAGAGAGAGACGGAGTCAGCAGACTTGAGACTCGGTGTTGGAGGCACAAAATCTGGGGGGCTGCTGCAGATAAAACTCTTTGTCAAGGAAGACATGGAGGAAGGCATTCATGACATCCAATTGATAAAGGGGCCAATGATGATGGGAATCCAAAGAGATGAATAATCGAACAGAGGCCATCTTGGCAACTGGGGATAAGGTATCAAAGTAGTCAATACCGTAACTCTGCGCGAAGCCCTTGGCTACCAGGTGGGATTTGAGGCGATGGAGAGTGACATCAGGATTCATCCTGACTGTGTAAATCCATTTTCTTCTGACCGCCTGTTTTCCTGCTGGAAGGGTGACAAGATCCCAAGTATGGGTTTCTTCCATAGCATGCAATTCTTCCCGCATTGCTACTAGACACCTAGGGTGAGATTTGGAATCACCAACTGTGCGAGGAACTGTCTCTAGAGTGGACAAACCCTCGTATGAAGATACAAATAGAGGAGTAATCTGTCAGGAGAGAGTACCTTTCCGTAAGGCAATGGGCAAGTCCTCAGGTGGTGGGGTAGGATCATCGGACGAAGTGGGGATAACAGTGTCATTGTCCAGGACGGGGGACATAGTTTATGGATGACGGGTTAGACCTGACCAAAATGTGTGTCAATAGGGGTTGACACCGGTGGAGGGTGGATGATGAGAGGAAGACAATCATCGATGGAGGGGTCAGGATGAGGAGAGGGAAGGGAGAACAGAGAGCTCTCAACAAATGCGACGTCGGCCGAGATGAAATACCACTGTAGGTCATGTGAGAAGCAATGATATCCACGCTGAGTGTGGGAGTAGCCAAGAAAAATGCACCGAATGGATTTGAGAGAGAGTTTGGATAGGTCATGACGTGTGTCGCTAACGGAACAAAGGCATCCAAATACTCAAAGGGGAAGGGAGTGAAGAGGGAGAGAGGAGAACAACACCTGAAAAGGAGTCTCCCCCTAAAGGATGGAGGAAGGAATGAGGTTTATAAGGTAGGTGTCTGTGAGAATTTCATCTCCCCAAAAATTCAGAGGCACCTGTCAGTGGAAGAGGAGGTCACGAGAAGTCTCCAGAATGTGTCGGTGTTTCCGCTCGGCCACACCATTCTGCTGGGTGTATCAGGACAGGAGGTATAATGAAGTATGCCTTTTGTCTGAAGAAACAGTTCAAAGGGAGTGGAGAGATACTCACGACCATTATCCGAGAAGAGACATTTTACAAAGATGGAAAATTGGTTTTGAATCTCATTTTAAAATGTCTGGAATGTGGAAAACACTTCGGAGCGTTCTCGAAGGAGATAAATCCAAGTCATTTGGGAAAAATAATCAATGAAAGATATATAATACTTATATCCCAAATGACTCGAAATGGTACAAGGACCCCACACGTCTGAATTAACCAGATCAAAAGGGTGTGAGGCCCTTGTATCCACGCTAGGAATATATGTAGTGTGATGATGTTTCGCAAATGTACATGAATCACAATGAAAATAATTATGCTGACTGAATTCTGGAAAAAGCTGATGAATGGTGGAGGCAGGCGGGTGTCCCGACCAGGAATGAAGATCCAATGCTCGAGTAGAGGCAGACATGCAAGTGATAGGTGTCGAACCATCGAACATGTAGACCCCATCCCGAATCTGGCCTATACCAAGTTCTCGGTTCGTAGTCCGCTCCAGAAATACAACACCAGAGGAGGTAAATATGGAAGCACAATTATAATCTTTTGTCAGCTTACTAATGGAAAGAAGATTAAATGGACTGTGGGGAACATGTTCCACACATGGTAGGTGAATTTATGAAGTCAGGGAGCATGCGCCGAAGCCCGTAATGGGGATAGTGGAGCCGTTAGTGACGGTGATGACCGATGAACCGATATAAGGGCTGTAACGACCCAAAGTTTCATTAATGGAAAATCCCCCTTGATCCAGTTAAACGTCACTTTATGAAAAATGTTTTTATAAGATTTCAACTTCTTTGGTTTTATGTTAAGAATTTTGACCGTTGTTAATATAGACGTTGAACAGTGATCACATAATTAGTATAAATATAGGACCTTAACAAATCCAATTTACTCAGACAAAAGAAGCAATGGACTCATCCAGTAGAATTTCCCCATACGAAGCCCGTTTTTCAGAGCTCGAAAAAGAGGTGGAATCCTTGGGCTTCGCCCTTAACCAATCCCAAGCTGAGCTTCACCATGTCAAGCTCAAACATGACCGTCTACGGGAAAAGTGGAAGTTGATAGAGATTACCACTCGAGCGATGTTATCCGAGCCACCCCAAGAGTCTGTCACCACCGCACACCTTACCCTTAGGTCTTATGCGGCTGTTTTAAGGGGTTATGTAACAAATAAGTAGTACTATGTTCATGTACATTATTTTTTTATATAATAATGAATATAATTTCTAGTCATTTTTGATACATTGTAAATAGTTTTTAAAGTACAAATGGTGTTTTTAGTTATTATTTAATTAAGAAATCTATTTTATTAAATTAAGGGATTTTTGAATTAAATAATATTTTAATAAAATAATAATAATAATATTAAATTAATTTTTATTAAATATAAATGATCTTATAATTTTATGAATGCAATTAAAATTTTATATTAAGGTTTGAAAGCCATTTCTGTCAAAACCCGTGAATTTTTTATAAATGTTGGTTTTTATTTTAAAAGTGAAAATTAACATATTTAGAAATTTTTTTAGATAAAATAAATGTCATTTCTGGAATTATGACGTTGAAATTATCCAACAGTGAATTTTTCATAATTTTCTGAGACAGTCAAATTTTTGGGTAAAAATTAAATACCATTTAAATATATAATGTGTTTTATGACATCATAATGACCCAATGGTGATGTAATAAAATACCATAATCCTTATGTTCGGCCAATATATGTTTTATCATTAAAATAATGTGATTTTGGTTTTGTTTGACTTATTTTTCAAAGCATTAATGGACCCCTCAAGACTTATTCAACAGTTTGCCTTTTTAAATTAATTTCCATGGGAGTGTGAATCACCTCCACATAAGAAACCTTATTATTTTAAGAATTTGGGACTTGGGACTTATAAAATATTGTTTTCCTCTTCCATTTTCCAAAAACCATGGGCAAGAACCATGGTATGGTTTGTGGTTTTGATTAATTTAATGTAAGGGGACCCAAACCTAAACAATAAAGAATTCCCTCACCTTTCCTATATAAACCCACCCAAGCTCCCACTTCCTCCTCACTCAAATCCTTTTCAGTTCGTCCAACCTCTTCCTTACTCTCTCTAGAATCCTCCCAAGGTTCCCCAAGCTCCCAAGAAGCCTCTCACAAGCCTCTCTCTAGCCTTTGGAAGCACACTTCCAAGTAAGGTTTTTTTTCTTCCTCTCTCATTTTTGTCAATTTTCTTTAAGTTGTATTGCCCTTTTAATTTCAAATATAAATGTTGGGGTATGGTTTCACACCTCCCCCATACTGCCCTCTTATTTTTTGAATGATGGGAGACCCCTTTCTCTCTCATTAAATTCCTTCCATGTACACCTGTTACTATGCAGAAATTCCGAAAGGAACTTCTCTCTCTTCTTTTACATTCAAGCAAATAATTTTGTATCATGAATCTAAATTACTTTACAATTGTTGGTACATGTATCTATATGACCTCCTTAATTTCCATTACATGTAAATATGATGAGGAACCACTTTCTCTCTCATCAACCTTTTTTATGAATTCTTTTGTCACGCCGTTACGCTGCCGAAATCGCACCGATTTTCTAAGCCAATGTCATTGTGTAGTGAATACCATGCCCATTTCTCCATCAAGGGTATTCACATTTATGCACATTTACTTATTTATTGTAAAGTTTCATGTATGAATTCCACATTCCTTTATCGTGGAATAAATGTTTATATTTTATGAATCCATGTTTTATGATCCATGTGGCACACTTATGCATGAAATGAAATGTTTAAGAAGGGTGCGCCCTTATAGAGCTCCAATGCATTGGGTAAAGTATAGTATCATGATAAGTCATGTGCAATGAGTGTTGACTCATGCTAATTCAAGTGCAATGAGGGTTTACTCGTGCTTCATATGCAATGAGGGTTTACTCATGTTTTATGTGCAATGAGCCTTGGATCATGCTAATTCCATGTTAAGTGTTGTTGCCACATTTCCATGTTATGATTATCATGCTTTATCATGCCTTTGTGTTCATGTTTCTTTTATGCTCTATTGATATTCCTATTGTCTAACATGTATTGTAATCCTCATTTTATTCCATGTGTACTCACTTACTGGGCTTTATAGCTCACCCGTTTCTTATGCATGTCCTCAGGTTATCCCATGCAATGATAAGTACGAGGGAATGTAGTGGTTATGTAAAGGAAGTTTTCAATAAAGAAGTTGTATTTCATGTTTTATGTTTTTATTTAATGATCCTAAGCCCCAAAGACACTAAACCTCTCGATATTATTTGTTTTATCAAGTGATGTTTTATGTAATAAATCATGATTAAGTTGTAATAAAAAGCAGGGTTGTCATAGTTGGTATCAGAGGATAGGTTTAGTTATTTTTGGGATTAGGAAACCCTAGTAAAGCCTTAGATACAAGACTAAGTACAATAAAATCGTCCCTATGTTTTGGTGAGTATTGAGTAAATGGGTTATCAAGCAAATACATCCCTGTCTAGATACGAGCAGGTAGAGGCGGCTCTGGCACAGATGTATCCTAGGGGTAAAACCCGAAAACACTGCTTTGAGCTAGACTCGAACGGGAACTGGTGCACGACAACGGGCCTTGCTGCACTCTTGGTTACGACACTCTAGAGGGATATGTTTTGATAAATTCACAATCTTAGTATGAACCCTTATTAAGGAAAAAATGCCCCTAAGAATATATGTTAGAAAGTAGATCATGAAAATCCTAGATTGAAGCCTATAGACTCATGAGTTAAGGAAATAAAAGTTTATTTATGATTCATCAACTTTTGTCTTTGGATTACCCTTAATGTGTTACCCCTAACTTTCCTTTTATTCCAGCCAATGGCCGGTAATAGGAGGACTCGGGCTAACAACCGTTATGAAGATCAGTGTGATGACTGTACTAATGAGATTCCAAATCCAATGGGAGCGGGAATCACGAACTTTGTCACACTTCTCTCTTAGATAACTCATGTTTGGAATAGAAACACGGGTCAAGAGGAACGTTCAACCCCCCCTAAGAAATAACAAGTCGCTATCGAGACCTTCATGAGACAAAGTCCTCCTACTTTTAGTGGATCATATGATCCCATGATCGCTGAACAATGGATCAACTCCATTGAAAAGATCTTCTCCATCCTCCAATGTTCTGAACAAGAGAAGGTTCTCCTGGCGGCTTATCGTATGGAGGGTGAAACCGATCAATGGTGGACATTGATCAAAAATACGAAGCCTGAGGAGGAGATCGAGGCGTTAGAATGGAAAGATTTCTGGAAGATGTTTTTCGATAAATATTTTCCGCGCACCCTCTGGCTTAAGATGGAAAGGGTCTTCTTTTCCCTCAAGAAAAAATATGAATAATCTATTGGAGAATACGAGGAAAACTTCACAAGGCTTGCACGATATGCTTCAGGCTTCGTCATTAGCCTCGAATGCAAGGTTGACCGCTTCTTTGGTGGGCTGAAGCCTAGCTTGCGGAAAGCATTAGCGATCCGTGACTTCGACAGCTATGAGGAAATTGTCTGATGTGCCCTTGAGGTCGAAATGGAGATCGAGGAATATAGCATCCCGTCTTTTTATAACATAAACTTTCATTTCATTACACGGAACTGAGGATCTTTAAGTTTTAGTGTCTTGGAAACAAGGAACATAATACATGAAAACAACATAAAACATTCTTCTTAAACACTTGAAAGGCTTATCCTTAAGCTCATCCTAGGTTCATTTCTAAATCTCATAAACTGGGGACATACATCAAAAGAAAGGGTGAGCAGAAGGCCCAGTAAGGGAAACAAGAGAAACATTTTACATGTGAACTTGAGATACTTCAATAAGGTCATGAAAAGAACTTTAAGGCATGAGAAAGAAATAATGAGATATATCATAATAAAAATAACATTTTTCATAACTTGACGATGTGGATGAAACATTTAATATTGAAAATAATTTCGTTTCACCAAGGTCCATCCCCAAGGTGTCATTAAAAATTACCAAGGTTATTCACCAAGGTATCAGTCTAAAAAGTCATCTCTAGAGATTAAGTCTTTACCCAATGCATTGGAGTGCTATATGGGAGCACCCTTGACATGTCTTTATTATCATGTGAGCCACATATATCATCATCAATTATTTCATAAACAACTCATATAGCATAAAAGAAATGGGTTTCATTTCATAATCATAACGTTTTAAAACTGCTTTAAAGACATGATCTTTATGTCACTTTAAACCCACGGAAAGGGAAAGCGGGTTTCATGTATGTAAATCCCAGAATTTAAAATAGAAAATTTTGATATATATGTGAATACCCCTATAGAAATAAGAGCTTTGAGTATTCACTTAATAACATAAAATAATTTTGAGAAAAAGAGAGAGGCATTTTGAGACGAAAATTCTGCAGCATAACGGTTACGTTACAGGGTTTTAGAAAATGTTGAAAAGAGAGGGGACATGGGTCACCCACTAATAAATGATCTATAAAAATAGTATAGGGACAGAATATAAAGGATATGAATCATGGTAATGAAATTTTAAGGACACACCATTTGAAATGAAAAACATGGAAGTAAGACAAAAATGATATTTCTCTTATAAAAATTCGGCAGCCTAACGGCGTCACTTAAACTTCAATAAAAATGATTTGACAAGTTCAAATAGGGTCTCTCATCATATGATAATAAGAGATCAGTATGATAGATATATAGATCATAACCCAACATAATCAAAAGGAACTTGAAATACTTGACATGTAAATAGAACTTGAAAAATGAGAAGGGTGAAAGAATCCCTTAAACATTCGGCAGCCTAACGACGTCACTTAAACTTTCATAAAACGAAATGATGAGAGTAAGAGGGGATCTATAATCATATAAACATGAAAAGGGAAGTAAGAGGAATATAAAAGAACATCCTCTCACATAAGAACATGGAGCATAAAGGGAATGACATAAAAGAGATTACATGAAAAGAAAGAGAAAGGTCAGATCCCTTACCTTAAACGTAACTCTTAAAACTCAAAGGTTTGGACCTCGAGGGCTTGGGGGAACCTTGGGAGGACTCCTTGGGAGGTAAGGAGACCAGAACTTCGTTGGGGGAGAGTTGGGAGTGAAAACTAAAGGAGTAAAGGGTGGGTATTTATAGGGAAAGTGAGGGGACAAGGCATTAATGGCCAAGGGACACCTATCAAGTGCTTTTCTTAAAACTATGTGCTCTCCCATGGCATTTACCATGGAGTTAGGCCACATGGGGCCCCCAATACAATAATTCATCACCTTCGGCCGGCCAACCCTAAAAATATCTCATGACATAATCCTGACACAGTTATGATGTCATTAAACATACCGAAACCCTAAAACTGCATTTTTACTATTCACTGAAAAATTCATCTTTCTCAGAAAAATCCCAAAATTTCACCTTAACCAAATATCGATGCTCTTATTAAAAATATGAACTCCATTTTATAAAAATAATTTTCTAAATATTTTTAATTTAATTTTTAAATAAAAGCACTATTCATCGAGAATTCATTTTTTTCAGAAAAATCCCCAAAAATTACCATAACATAATATCGATGCTCTGAGTTCAAAAATAAGGTCCATTTTATAAAAATAATTTTCTAATTATTTTTAATTAAATTTTTAATTAAAAAACACTATTCACCCGAAAAAACTAATACTTGATTAATAATTTATGAAACCGTTATTTACCCATTTTATTGAATCTCACTACTTAATCAAGGTGTCTAAATTATATTAAAACTTTATTTGAGTGAAATTACTAATCCATTTGGTCACATTACTAATCTTAAGCGTAAAATCACTATTCATAATTTACTATTCATTAAAAATTAAGTTTATCTTATTAGACTCCAAATTCCTTACTGAACACTTTTGCAGAAGAACATTTTTTGAAAATCATTACACACCATTAATTATTTAGGGTTTACATAAATATTTTAAAATATCCTTTTTTCAAAATTCATCAATAAAATACATCCTAAAATTATCCTGACATTTGAAATTTCACAAACATCACTAAAGGAAGAAATCTCAATTCATTCATCCCAAAGGATTACACAAGTAAGCTAGGGTCGCGTTACATAGCCCCTTATAACACCGGCATATGACCTAAGTGTAAGGTGTGCTATGGTGAGAGAATCTGAGGGAGGATCAGATAACATTTCCCTAGTAGTAATCTCTACTAACTTGAACTTCTCTCGTAGGCGTTTCCGTTCAAGCTTGACACGATGGAGTTCGGCTTGGGCTTGGTCCAAAGCGAAGCCCAAAGATGCCACCTCCTTCCCAAGCTCTGATAAGTGGGCTTCATAAGGTTCGAGTATACTGGATGAAGCCATCGACTCCTCTTTCTGAATTAACCATTAACATCTCTATTAAATCATTAAGAGTAAGTTAATATACTACTCAAAAAGATTGGGTCATTACATTCTTCCCCCCTTAAGAAATTTCGTCCCCGAAATTTATACTTGAGGCCTAGTTGAAAAGGTGAGGTTACTTTTGCTACATCGTTTCCTCAGGCTCCCAAGTCACTTATTCATATTTATTATTCCTCCACAACACTTTCACAAGGTGGGTAGTCTTGTTTCGTAGAACCTTGTCTCTACGGTCTAAGATCTCCACTGGCCGCTCCTCATAAGAGAGGTCATGTTCTAGTTGTACCACATCTGGGTTCAGTACATGCGAAGGGTCGGGTATGCACTTCCTCAAGAGATATACATGGAAGACATTGTGAACTTGAGCTAGGTTCGGTGGAAGTTCTAGACAATAGGCCACTGCTCCTATGCAATCAAGGATTTCATAGGGGCCAATGTACCTAGGGCTGAGCTTCCCTTTCTTCCCAAACCGCATGACTCTCTTCCATGGAGAAATTCGAAGGAAGACTTTTTCGCCAACACCAAACTCCA
Source organism: Viscum album (assembly GCA_963277665.1). Classification (NCBI taxonomy): domain Eukaryota; kingdom Viridiplantae; phylum Streptophyta; class Magnoliopsida; order Santalales; family Viscaceae; genus Viscum; species Viscum album. The sequence continues at coordinate 2,033,663,454 of OY728148.1, read as the reverse complement.
AGTCCCTTCGACGATTGTCAGCATAGCTCTTCTGCCGACTCTGAGCAGCCTTTATGTGTTGTTGGATGGCATGAACCTGTTCTGTCATCTCTTACACGAGATCAGGCCCAAGAAGCTTTCTCTCACCAGTTTCATCCCAACAAGTAGGAGTTCTACATCGCTTTCCATACAAAGCTTCATAGGGTGCCATCTAAATACTCGAATGGAAGCTGTTGTTATAGGAGAACTCAACTAATGGGAGGTGTTGATCCCACCCACCTTTAAATTCCATTGAGCATAATCTCAGCATGTCTTCGAGTGTCTGAATAGTCCTTTTAGATTGGCCATCAGTTTGAGGATGATAGGCCGTACTAAAATTCAATTCAGTATTCAAAGCATGTTGAAGACTTCTCCAGAATTTTGATGTGAATCTTGGATCACGATCAGACACTATGGATAGTGGTACCCCATGCAACCTTACCACTTCCTTCATGTATATCTTGGAAAGTTGATCCAGAGAGAAATCTTCCCGAATAGAGATAAAATGGGCGGTCTTGGTGAGACGGTCCACAATAACCCATATCGCATTGTTTCCTTTGGATGTTTTCGGGAGACCAGTTACAAAGTCCATAGTGATATTATCCCACTTCCATAATGGTATGGGTAGCGGTTGTAATACCCCCTTAGGAAGTTGTCATTCTGCTTTTACTTGTTGACACATCAGGCACCTTGTAGTGTAATCAGCAATCTCCCTCTTCATGTTATCCCGCCAATAATGATCACGAAGGTCTCTATACATTTTAGTGCTTCCTGGATGTATAGATAAAGTAGAGCTATGATCTTCATCCATCAGTTCTTTCTTTATCTCCGGACTATATGGAACATATAGTCTTGTACGAAATTTCAATACACCTTCTTGATCAATATTAAAATCAGGGAAATTCCCATCTTTTACAGCCTCCAACTTCTCCTGCAGCAAAGGATCTTCTTTTTGATCCTTCTTGATATTCTCTAGTAATGAAGGTTGAGAAATAATTTGGGATAGGGTTGATGATGTCCCTTTCCTTATCATTCCCATGTCCAGTTTTACTAGATCTTTAATCAAGGGATCTCCTAGGATCCTCATTGTTGCCAGAACAACAGGGTCTTTCCTGCTTAACGCATCTACGACTTTATTTTCTCTTCCAGGGTGATAATGAATTGAACAATCATAGTCTTTAATAAGCTCCAACCATCTCCTTTGTCTCATGTTGAATTATTTCTGTGTGAAAATATACTTTAGACTTTGGTGGTTAGTGTATATATCAAATTTCTCCCCATAAAGATAGTGCCTCCATATCTTTAGAGCAAAAACAACTGCCTCCAGCTCTAGATCATGCGTAGGATAATTCTGCTCATGAATCTTCAACTGTCGAGATGCATAAGCAATTACCTTGTCATTTTTCATGAGGACGCACCCAAGCCCTTTCAGAGATGCATCGCTAAAAATAACGAATCCTTCTCCGATAGAGGGTAGTGTTAACACCGGTGCAGTAACCAATCTCTTCTTCAGCTCTTGGAAACTTTCCTCGCATTACTTTGTCTAGATGAACTTAACCCCTTTTCGAGTCAACTTGGTTAGTGGATTAGAAAGCTGTGAAAAGTTTTTCACAAACCTCCTATAATATCCCGCTAAACCAAGGAAACTACGAATCTCAGTTACTGTTGTGGGTTGAGGCCACTCCTCTACAACCATTGTCTTTGCAGGGTCAACCGAGATTCTTTCATTGGTTACGATGTGCCCCAAGAAAGTCACTTGTTGTAACCAAAACTCACACTTGCTGAACTTTCCAAAGAGCCTCTCCTTCCGTAGAGTTTTCAAAATAACCCTCATATGATCTTCATGCTTCTCACGAATTTTTGAATATATCAAAATATCATCAATAAAGACTACCACAAAGTTATCAAGGTAGTCCTTAAATACTCTATTAATCAAATCCATGAAAATAGAAGGAGCATTAGTCAATCCGAAGGGCATAACAGTAAACTCATAATGCCCATATCATGATCAGAAGGCAGTCTTTGGAATATCTTACTTCTTCACCCTCAGTTGATGATAACCAGATCGAAGGTCAATCTTAGAAAATAATTGAGCCCCACGAAGATGGTCAAATAAATCATCAATTCTTGGAAGAGGATATCTGTTCTTCACTGTGATCCCGTTCAGTTCTCTATAATGAATGCATAGCCGCATTGATCCATCCTTATTCTTCACAAAGAGAACTAGTTCCCCCAAGGAGACACACTCGGTCGGATAAACCCCTTCTCCAACAAGTCTTGGAGTTGTTTCTTTAACTCTTCTAGATCCACATTTTCCATTCTATACGGGGTCTTTGATATCGGTTGTGATCCAGGTACGAGTTCAATGGAGAACTCTACCTCTCTTTTTGGGGGAGGTCTTGGTAACTCCTCAGGAAATACATCCATGTATTCCTGAACAATTGGAACATCTTCTATTTTTATTCTCCCTTTTCCTTCTTCATCATCACCGATTAACTCCATAAAGAAAGCTATAAGAGGTGCTTCTAGATAGGGATCAGTTTGGGATATCTCTCCTTGGAAGATAACTGTAGGTCATTTATTCAAGACTACTGATATTTCCTTACTTCTGCATTTGATCTTAGCATTATACTTTGAGAGCCAGCCCATCCCTAGTATAACGTCGAATTCCAACATGGGAATGACTACTAGATTTTCAATAAGATTTTGCTCACTAAAGTAAACACTAGAGTCTCTAAACACTGTTCATGCATGGATAATCCCACTTGGAGTCTTGACTGACAACTCTACCTCAAGAAATTTAGGGATTGATTCTATATTCTTTGAAAACTTGGAAGAAATAAAGGAATGCGTAGAACCAGAATCAAACAAAGTAGTTTCTAGCTTTGAGAGTACAACAAGAGTACCTGCTACCATGTCATTCGGAGCTTCAACTTCAGTTGTTGTGATAGAAAAAGCACGACCTTGCTCCCCTGGCCTTTGATGAGGTTGATGGTGATTCCCCTCTACTTCCCTTGGATTTGGACATAGATTAGCATAGTGCCCAAGCTGTCTACACTTAAAGAAATGGACTTCAGGTAATGCCAGAACCATCTTTCCTCTGTCGTTAGTGTTGGGGAGTTGAGTCTTCACCTCACTACGACAATTCAGAGCAATATGGCCTCCTTTTCCACACTTGTAGCACTTGACACTTCCGACCAAGCAGTTCCCCGGATGCTTCTTCCCACATTTATTGCGTGAGGTAAGTTGCAATTTATTTCCACCTCTTCCCTGATCAAAATTCTTCCCTAAACTGGGCTCCAATGATCTATTCTTGTCATTTGATTTATGAGACCATTGTGTCTCACCAAACTCCAGCTCGACTTTCATTGCACTTCGCACGATCTCCTCGTAGATATCGTAGTCCCGATTGGATAAATTATTCCACAGATGAGGTCTTAGTCCACCAAAAAATCTATCAACCTTCCCACTTGGATCCATGACAAAGCTAGAGGTATATCGTGAAAGTCGGGTGAAGTTCATCTCATAGCTTCCAACAGATTCGTTCTCCTTCTGCTTCAGCTCGAGAAACTCTTTCTCCATTCTCATTCTCATGGAACGAGGGAAATACTTGTTAAAGAATATTCCCCAGAATTCTTCCCACTCCATAGCTTCCATCTCTCCTCTAGGCTTCGTGTTTTTGACCAGTGACCACCACTGATCAGCTTCTCCCTCTAGGCGATAAACAGCAAGGGTGAATTTTTCTTGTTCCGAACAAAGGAGTACAGAAAAGATCTTTTCAATGGAGATTATCCATTGTTCCGCAACCAATGGGTCAGTAGATCCACTGAATTATGGTGGTTGTTGACGAATGAATGACTCAACAGAATGTTGTTCCCTTCGTGGTGAGATCGACCTCTCAGCGTGATTCAAGTTATTAATCATAACTTGAGTCAGTTGGTTCATCATTCGCATGAATGTTTCCATTCTAGCTTCCATCGGAGGGCCGTCAGCACATGGTGCATTGCGGTCACCATCTGCACGGTTCCTCCTATTTCCCGCCATTTTCTAAAAGAATAAAACTTTAGTGAGAAACTTATTTCATTTATGAATCTCTTAACGAAGACTTCATTCTTAGACAATTACATTTCTCTATAATTCCTTCATAATGATTCATAAAAAGCTTGTGATTAACCAAACATATCCCCCAGGAGTGTCGTAACCAAGAGAGCAGCAAGACCCATTATCGTGCACCAGTTCCCGTTCGAGTCTAGCTTAAAGCGGTGTTTTTGGGTTTTACCCCTATGTACATCTGTGCCAGAGCCGCCTCTACCTGCTCGTATCCAGACAGGGATGTATTTGTTTGATAAACCACTTACTCAATACTTACCAAAATACAAGGAAGTTTTCCTATATTTAATATTTTCTATAGGGTTCTTCCTAAAGTTTTTATATCCTAATTTCCACAAATAACTAAACCATCCTTTGATACCAACTATAGCATCCCGTCTTTTTATAACATAAACTTTCATTTCATTACACGGAACTGAGGATCTTTAAGGTTCAGTGTCTTGGAAACAAGGAACATAATACATGAAAACAACATAAAAAATTATTCTTAAACACTTTAAAGGCTTCTCCTTAAGTTCATCCTAGGTTCATTACTGCATCTCATAACCTGGGGACATACATAAAAAGAAAGGGTGAGCAGAAGGCCCAGTAAGGGAAACAAGAGAAACATTTTACATGTGAACTTGAGATACTTCAATAAGGTCATGAAAAGAACTTTAAGGCATGAGAAAGAAATCATGAGATATATCATAATAAAAATAAATTTTTTCATAACTTGAAGATTTGGCTGCAACATTTAATATTGACAATCATTTTGTTTCACCAAGGTGCATCCCCAAGGTGTCATTAAAAATTACCAATGTTATTCACCAAGGTATCAGTCTAAAAAGTCATCTCTAGAGATTAAGTCTTTACCCAATGCATTAGAGAACTATTTGGGCGCACCCTTGACATGTCTTCATTATCATGTGATCCACATATATCATCATCAATTATTTCATAAACAACCCATATAGCATAAAAGAAATGGGTTTCATTTCATAATCATAACGTTTTAAAACTGCTTTAAAGACATGATCTTTATGTCACTTTAAACCCACGGAAAGGGAAAGCGGGTTTCATGTATGTAAATCCCAGAATTTAAAATAGAACATTTTGATATATATGTGAATACCCCTATAGAAATAAGTGCTTTTAGTATTCACTTAATAACATAAAATAATTTTGAGAAAAAGAGAGAGGCATTTTGAGACGAAAATTCTGCAGCATAACGGCTACGTTACAGGGTTTTAGAAAACGTTGAAAAGAGAGGGGAAATGGGTAAACCCCTCATAAATGATCTATAAAAATATTATAGGTATAGAATATAAAGTATATGAATCATGGTAATGAAATTTTAATTACATACCATTTGAAATGAAAAACATGGAAGTAAGACAAAAATGAGATTTCTCGTATAAAAATTCGGCAGCCTAACGGCGTCACTTAAACTTCAATAAAAATGATTTGACAAGTTCAAATAGGGTCTCTAATCATATGATAATAAGAGATCAGTATGATAGATATAGAGATAATACCCCAACATAATCAAAAGGAACTTGAAAGACTTGACATGAAAATAGAACTTGAAAAATGAGAAGGGTGAAAGAATCCCTTAAAAATTCGGCAGCCTAACGACGTCACTTAAACTTTCATAAAACGAAATGATGAGAGTAAGAGGGGATCTATCATCATATAAACATGAAAAGGGAAGTAAGAGGAATATAAAAGAACATCCTCTCACATAAGAACATGGAGCATAAAGGTAATGACATAAAGGAGATTACATGAAAAGAAAGAGAAAGGTCGGATCCCTTACCTTAAACGTAACTCTTAAAACTCAAAGGTTTGGACCTCGAGGGCTTGGGGGAACCTTGGGAGGACTCCTTGGGAGGTAAGGAGACCATAACATCGTTGGGGGAGAGTTGGGAGTGAAAAATAAAGGAGCAAAGGGTGGGTATTTATAGGGAAAGTGAGGGGACAAGGCATTAATGGCCAAGGGACACCTCACAAGTGCTTTTCTCAAAACCATGTGCTCTCCCATGGAATTTACCATGGAGTTAGGCCACATGGGGCCCCTAATAAAATAATTCATCACCTTTGGCCAGACAACCCTAAAAATATTTCATGACATCATCATGATGCTGTTATGATGTCATTAAACATACTGAAACCCTAAAACTGCATTTTTACTATTCACTGAAAAAATCATCTTTTTCAGAAAAATCCCAAAATTTCACCTTAACCAAATATCGATGCTCTTATTACAAATATGAACTCCATTTTATAAAAATAATTTTCTAAATATTTTTAATTTAATTTTTAAATAAAAGCACTGTTCATCGAGAATACATTTTTTTTCAGAAAAATCCCCAAAAAGTACCATAACATAATATTGATGCTCTGAGTTAAAAAATAAAGTCCATTTTATAAAAATAATTTTCTAATTATTTTTAATTAAATTTTTAATTAAAAAACACTATTCACCTGAAAAAACTAATACTTGATTAATAATTTATGAAACCGTTATTTACCCATTTTATTGAATCTCACTACTTAATCAAGGTGTCTAAATTATATTAAAACTTTCTTTGAGTGAAATTACTAATCCATTTGGTCACATTACTAATCTTAAGCGTAAAATCACTATTCATAATTTACTATTCATCAAAAATTAAGTTGATCTTATTAGACTCCAAATTCCTTACTGAACACTTTTGCAGGAGACCATTTTTGAAAATCATCACACACCATTAATTATTTAGGGTTTACATAAATATTTTAAAATATCCTTTTTTCAAAATTCATCAATAAAATGCATCCTAAAATTATCCAGACATTTGAAATTTCACAAATATCACTAAAGGAAGAAATCTCAATTTATTCATCCCAAAGGATTACACAAGGAATCTAGGGTCTCGTTACACAGCCCCTTATAACACCGGCATATGACCTAAGTGTAAGGTGTGCTATGGTGAGAGAATATGAGGGAGGCTCAGATAACATTTCCCTAGTAGTAATCTCTACTAACTTGAACTTCTCCCGTAGGCGTTTCCGTTCAAGCTTGACACGCTGGAGTTCAGCTTGGGCTTGGTCCAAAGCGAAGCCCAAAGATGCCACCTCCTTCCCAAGCTATGATAAGTGGGCTTCATAAGGTTCGAGTCTACTGGATGAAGCCATCGACTCCTCTTTCTGCATTAACCATTAACATCTCTATTAAATCATTAAGAGTAAGTTAATATACTACTCAAAAAGATTGGGTTGTTACAGGGAATCACAGGGGTATCATGGGGAAAAGAAGCATAAGGTGGACTTCAATGCTGGTGGTCCGCTGGATAAATCCAACGGTGATAAGAAGATCCAGCACCCCACTTGCCAAAAGTGCGGAAAGAAGCACCCTGGAAATTTCCTTAAGGGGACGAGAAAATGCTTCAGGTGTGTAAGAGAAGGGAACCTAGCTGTTAATTGTCGGCAAGAAGGACCCGCGGCTGCGACGGAGGAGAGGAATGCTCCGTTCAAACCTCAACGCGTTGTTCAGTGCTACAAATGCAAAGAACCGGGTCATTTTTCAAATCAGTGCCCTAATCAAAGGGTTATCGGAGGCAACCAACAACCTCCAAGACAGAAAGGAAGAGCTTTTTCCATCACTTATGCTGAAGTGAACCCCCACAACGAAGTGGTGACAGGTACGCTAGTTATTCATTCAAGAATAGAGAACGTACTTTTTGATTCAGGTTCTACGCATTCTTTTATATCTTGAAAGTTTAGTAGAACAATCCCAGCACCACCACAAATCATGGAAGTAAAGATGCCGGGGAGTACGGAAAATGGGGCAATCATTTCATCCCATGAGTATAAGTCCTCCCCTGTTATAATATGTGGATTGAATTTCCCGGCGAACCTCGTCATACTCCCTCTGGTGGAATTTGATGCAATTCTTGGCATGGATTGGATTTCCTTATATAGATCCAATATAAATTTTCGGGAGAGGGAAATCACACTCCATATGGAGAATCGACCCCCGATTATTTACAAGTGTCAGGAGGAAGATGAATCTCCTTTAGCTCCATCATCTCAAGCATGGATATTACTGCCTTATGAGCACGCATATCTGGCTCAGATGATTGAGTCCAAGGAAGAAACCATCCTTGAAGAAATTCCTATTGTGAGGGAATTTGCTGAAGTGTTTCCCGAGGAACTGCCTGGTCTTCCTCCAAGAAGAGATGTTGAGTTCTCAATTGAACTTATACCCGGGGCGCTACCAATATCCAAGACTCCATATAGAATGGTTGTTGTAAAGCTTGAAGAGCTGAAGAAACAACTACAGGAGAATCTGGATAAAGGGTTTATACGCCCAAGTGCTTCACCATGGGGTGCACCAGTCCTCCTCGTCAAGAAGAAGGATGGGTCAATGTGGATTTGCATTGATTATCGTGAACTTAACAAAATCACGATAAAGAACAAGTATCCTCTCCCAAGAATCGATGATTTGTTTGATCAGCTGCATGGAGCACAATACTTCTCCAAGGTGGACTTTCGGTCGGGATATTATCAAGTAAAGGTGAAGAAGGAAGATTTCCCCAAGACTGCTTTTTGTACAAGATACGGGCACTATGAATTCATAGTAATTCCTTTAGGACTCACCAATTCTCCATCAATATTCATGGACTTCATGAATAGAGTCTTTAGAGATTACCTTGACAAATTTGTGGTAGTCTTTATAGATGATATTCTAATATACTCCAAAACCAAGGAGGATCATGAGGAGCATTTAAAAACTGTACTAGAGACTTTGAACAAGGAGAAGCTCTATGAAAAGTACAGCAAGTGTGAGTTCTGGTTGAGGGAGGTCTCATTCTTGGGCCATATCATCACAAGCAATGGGATATCTGTAGACCCGTCCAAAATAGATGCAATTGAGGGATGGGCGAGGCCAACATCGGTAACGGATATCCGTAGCTTCTTGGGGTTAGCTGGATATTATCGACGATTTGTGAGGAATTTCTCACGATTGTCCAACCCTCTTACCAAGCTAACTCGAAAGGGAGTAAAGTTTGCTTGGAGTGATGAATGCGAAGAAAGCTTTAAGGAGTTAAAAAGGAGGATTATCACTACACCCGTTCTCACCTTACCCAAAAGTGGGGAACTTTTTGTGGTATTCAGTGATGCTTCAAAGAAGGTATTAGGTTGTGTGCTGATGCAGAATGATAAAGTGATATCCTATGCCTCAAGGCAGTTGAAAATCCATGAGTGAAACTATCCAACGCATGATCTGGAGTTGGCGGCTGTGATCTTTGCCTTGAAAATCTGGCGGCATTATCTCTATAGAGAGAAATGTGAGATATATACTGACCAAAAGATTCTTAAATATATATTCACATAGAAAGAGATTAATATGCGCCAGAGAAGATGGATAGAGCTCATCAAGGATTATGACTATTCAATACATTACCACCCTGGGAAAGCGAACAAGGTGGCAGATGCCCTAAGTAGAAAGGACCCAGCAATTCTATCAATGATGAGAATTGAGAAGGATACAATCTTCTTAGACTTGATGAAGATGGACGTGGGAATCATAAAGAAGGGAACATCATCAATCCTTTCACAAATTATTGCTCAACCATCTCTTTTGGAAAGGTTAAAGGATGCTCAAAAGGATGATGTGGGAATTCAGGAAAAGGTGGAAGCTATCAAAAAAGGGAAATCCTTAGAGTTTAATGTTAATGAAGAAGGAATTGTGCGGTTTGGAAAAAGTCTATGTGTTCCATCAAGTCCGGAGCTGAAGAAGGAACTTTTGGATGATGCACATAGTTCAAATTTCTCTATTCACCCAGGGAGCACAAAGATGTATCGAGATCTCTGAGAAAACTTTTGGTGGGATAATATGAAGAAGGAGATCGCTGAATATACATCAAAGTGCCTGGTGTGTCAGCAAGTGAAGGCAGAGAGGAAGAAGTCTAAGGGGATGATGCAACCATTGCCCATACCAGAATGGAAATGGGTGAACATCACCAAGGACTTTGTCACCTAACTTCCAAGGACATCCAAAGGCAACAATTCAATCTGGGTTGTTGTGGATCGTCTAACAAAGACTGCACACTTCATTGCTATTCAGGAGGATTTCTCATTGGATCAACTGGCACAGATATATATCAGAGAAGTGGTAAAATTGCATGGAGTACCACTATCTATTGTGTCTGACCGAGATCCAATATTCACCTCTAAGTTTTGGAGGAGTCTTCAACATGCTCTGAATACTGAACTGAACTTCAGTACGGCCTATCCTCCTCAAACTGATGGCCAATCCGAGCAGACTATCCAAACACTTTAGGATATATTGAGAGTGTGCTAAATGGACTTTAAAGGAGGATGGGATCAACATCTTCCTCTGGTTGAGTTCTATTACAATAACAGTTTCCACTCAAGCATCCAAATGGCGCCATATAAAGCCCTGTATGGAAAAAGGTGCAGAACACCGGCATGTTGGGATGAGGTCGGTGAACGTAAGCTGCTTGGACCAGAAATGATCGAGGAAATGGTGGAGAAGGTGAAAACCATTCAGCAGTATATCAAGGCAGCCCAAAGTCGAGATAAGAGTTATGCAGATAATCGTCGACGAGACCTTGAGTTTAAAGTTGGAGACATGGTGTTTCTACGCATATCTCCGTGGAAAAAGGTCATGAGGTTTGGAAAGAAAGGGAAGTTAAGTCCAAGGTATATCGACCCCTTCGAGGTTCTTGATTGTATTGGGGTTGTGGCCTATCGACTAGCACTTCCACCTACTATGGCCAAAGTACATGATGTCTTTCATGTATCCCTCTTAATGAAGTACATACTGGACCCTTCACATGCACTCTCTTCTGAGGTGGTACAATTGGAAGACGATCTTTCTTATGAGGAGCAACCAGTGAAGATCTTAGATCATAGAGAAAAAGTTCTAAAAAATAAGACAATGCCCCTCGTTAAGGTATTGTGGAGAAACCAGAAGTTTGAAGAAGCAACTTGGGAATCAGAGGATATGATGAAGCTGAGTTACCCACATTTGTTTTAGTGTTGGAAAAGGAAAATTTCGAGGGCGAAATTTCTTAAGGGGGGAATATTGTAACGACCCAAAGTTTCATTAATGGAAAATACCTCTTGATCCAGTTAAATGTATCTTTATGAAAAATGTTTTTATAAGATGTCAACTTCTTTGGTCTTATGTTAAGAATTTTTACCGTTGTTAATATAGTCATTGAACAGTGATCACATGATTAGTATAAATATAGGACCTTAACAAATCCAATTTACTCAAAAAAAAGAAGCGATGGAATCATCCAGTAGAATTTCCCCATACGAAGCCCGTTTTTCGGAGCTCGGAAAAGAGGTGGCATCCTTGGACTTCACCCTTGAGCAAGCCCAAGCTGAGCTTCACCATGTCAAGCTCGAACGAGACCGTCTACGGGAAAAGTGGAAGTTGATAGAGATTACCACTCGAGCGATGTTATCCGAGCCGCCCCAAGAGTCTGTCACCATCGCACACCTTACCCTTAGGTCTTATGCGGCTGTTTTAAGGGGTTATATAACAAATAAGTAGTACTATGTTCGTGTACATTATTTTTGTATATAATAATGAATATAATTTCTAGTCATTTTTGATACATTGTAAATATTTTTTAAAGTACAAATGGTGTTTTTAGTTATTATTTAATTAAGAAATCTATTTTATTAAATTAAGGGATTTTTGAATTAAATAATATTTTAATAAAATAATAATAATATTATTAAATTAATTTTTATTAAATATAAATGATCTTATAATTTTATGAATGCAATTAAAATTTTATATTAAGGTTTGAAAGCCATTTCTGTCAAAACCCGTGAATTTTCGATAAATGTTGGTTTTTATTTTAAAAGTGAAAATTAACATATATAGAAATTTTTTTAGATAAAATAAATTTCATTTCTAGAATCAGGATGTTGAAATTATCCAACGGTGAATTTTTCATAATTTTCTGAGACAGTCAAAATTTTGGGTAAAAATTAAATACCGTTTAAATATATAATGTGTTTTATGACATCATAATGACCCAATGGTGATGTAATAAAATACCATAATCCTTATGTTCGGACAATATATTTTTTATCATTAAAATAATGTGATTTTGGGTTTGTTTGACTTATTTTTCAAAGCATTAATGGACCCCTCAAGACTTATTCAACACTTCTCATTTTTAAATTAATTTATATGGAAGTGTGACTCACCTCCACATAAGAAACCATATTATTTTAAGAATTTCGGACTTGGGACTTATAAAATATTGTTTTCCTCTTCCCTTTACCAAAAAACATGGGCAAAAACCATGGGATGGTTTGTGGTTTGGATTAATTTAATGTAAGGGGACCCAAACCTAAATAATAAAGAATTCCCTCACCTTTCCTAAATAAACCCACCCAAGCTCCCACTTCCTCCTCACTCAAAGCCTTTTGAGTTCGTCCAACCTCTGACATACTCTCTCTAGAATACTCCCAAGGTGCCCCAAGCTCCCAAGAAGCCTCTCACAAGCCTCTCTCTAGCCTTTGGAAGCACACTTCCAAGTAAGAGTTTTTTTCTTCCTTTCTCATTTTTGTCAATTTTATTTAAGTTGTATTGCCCTTTTAATTTCAAATATTAATGTTGGGGTATGGTTTCAAACCTCCCCCATACTGCCCTATTATTGTTTTAATTATGGGAGACCCCTTTCTCTCTCATTAAATGCCTTCCATGTACACCCGTTACTATGCCGAAATTCTGAAAGGAACTTCTCTCTCTTCTTTTACATTCAAGCAAATAATTTTGTATCATGAATCTAAATTCCATTACAATTGTTGGGACATGTATCTATATGACCTCCTTACTTTACATTACATGTAAATATGATGAGGAACCTGTTTCTCTCTCATCATCCTTTTTTATGAATTCTTATGTCACGTCGTTACGCTGCCAAAATCGCACCGATTTTCTAAGCCAATGTCATTGTGTAGTGAATACCATGCCCATTTCTCCATCAAGGGTATTCACCTTTATGCACATTTACTTATTGATTGTAAAGTTTCATGTATGAATTCTGTATTCCTTTATCATGGAATAAATGTTTATGTTTTATGAATCCATGTTTTATGATCCATGTGGCACACTTATGCATGAAATGAAATGTTTAAGAAGGGTGCGCCCTTATAGCGCTCCAATGCATTGGGTAAAGTATAGTATCATGATACGTCATGTGTAATGAGTGTTGACTCATGCTAATTCAAGTGCAACTAGGGTTTACTCGTGCTTCATTTGCAATGAGGGTTTACTCATGCTTTATGTGCAATGAGACTTGGATCATGCTAATTCCATGTTAAGTGTTGTTGCCACATTTCCATGTTATGATTATCATGATTTATCATGAATTTGTGTTCATGTTTCTTTTATGCTATATTGATATTCCTATTGTCTAACATGTATTGTACTCCTCATGTTATTCCATGTGTACTCCCTTACTGGGCTTTATAGCTCACCCTTTTCTTATGCATGTCCTCAGGTTATCCCATGCAATGCTAAGTACGAGGGAATGTAGTGGTCATGTAAAGGAAGTTTTCAATAAAGATGTTGTATTTCATGTTTTAAGTTTTTATGCAATGATCCTAAGCCCCAAAGACACTAAACCTCTTGATCTTATTTATTGTATCAAGTGATGTTTTATGTAATAAATCATGTTTAAGTTGTAATAAAAAGCAGGGTTGTCATAGTTGGTATCAGAGGATAGGTTTGGTTATTTTTGGGATTAGGAAACCCTAGTAAAGCCTTAGATAAAAGACTAAGTACAATAAAATCATACCTAAGTTTTGGTGAGTATTGAGTAAGTGGGTTATCAAGAAAATACATCCATGTCTGGATACGAGCAGGTAGAGGCGGCTCTGGCACAGATGTATCCTAGGGGTAAAACCCGAAAACACTGCTTTGAGCTAGACTCGAACGGGAACTGGTGCACGACAATGGGCCTTGCTGCACTCTTGGTTACGACACTCCCGAGGGATATGTTTTGATAAATTCAGAATCTTTGTATGAACCCTTATTAAGGGAAAAATTCCCCTAATAATATATGTTAGAAAGTAGATCATGAAAAGCATAGATTGAAGCCTATAGACTCATAAGTTAAGGAAATAAAAGTTTATTTATGAGTCATCAACTTTTGTATTTGGATTACCCTTTATGTGTTACCCCTAAATTTTCTTTTATTCCAGCCAATGGCCGGTAATAGGAGGACTCGGGCTAACAACCGTTGTGAAGATCAGTGTGATGACTGTACTAATGAGATGCCAAATCCAATGGGAGCTGGAATCACGAACTTTGTCACGATTATCTCTCAGAAAACTCAAGTTTTGAATAAAAACACGGGTCAAGAGGAACGTTCAACCCCCCCTAAGAAAGAACAAGTCGCTATCGAGAGCTTCATGAGACAAAGGGCTCCTAATTTTAGTGGATCATCTGATCCCACGATCGCTGAACAATGGATCAACTCCATTGAAAATATCTTCTCCATCCTCCAATGTTCTGAACAAGAGAAGGTTCTCCTGGCGGCTTATCGTATGGAGGGTGAAGTTGATCAATGGTGGACATTGATAAAAAATACGAAGCCTGAGGAGGAGATCGAGGCGTTGGAATGGAAGGATTTCCGGAAGATGTTTTTCGATAAATATTTTCCACGCACCCTCCGGCTTAAGATGGAAAGGTACTTCCTTTCCCTCAAGAAAAAAGATGAAGAATCTGTTGGAGAGTACAAGGAAAACTTCACAAGGCTTGCACGATACGCTTCCAGCTTTGTCGTTACACCCAAATGCAAGGTTGACCGCTTCTTTGGTGGGCTTAAGCCTAGCTTACGGAAAGCATTAGTGATCTGTGACTTTGACAGCTATGAGGAAATTGTCCGATGTTCCCTCAAGGTCAAAATGGAGATCGGGGAATCACATGGGTATCATGGGGAAAATAAGCGTAAGGTGGACTTCAATGCTGGTGGTCCGATGGATAAATCCAATGGTGCTAAGAAGATCCAGCACCCCACTTTCCAAAAGTGAGGAAATAATCACCCTGGAAATTGCCTTAAGGGGACGAGAAAATGATTTAGGTGTGGAAGAGAAGGGAACCTAGCTGTTAACTGCCAGCAAGAAGGACCCGCGGCTGCGACCGAGGAGAGGAACACTCCGTTCGAACCTCAATGCGTTGTTTAATGCTACAAATGCAAAGAACCGGGTCATTTATCAAATCAGTTCCCTAATGAAAGGGTTATCAGAGGCAACCAACAACCTCCAAGACAGAAAGGAAGAGCTTTTTCCATCACTTTTTCCAAAGTGAACCCCGACAACGAAGTGGTGACAGGTACGCTAGTTATTCATTCAAGAATAGCGAACGTACTTTTTGATTCATGTTCTACGCATTCATTTATATCTCGAAAGTTTAGTAGAACAATCCCAGCACCACCACAAATCATGGAAGTAAAGATGTCGGTGAGTACAGAAAATGGGGAAATCATTGCATCTCATGAGTATAAGTCCTCCCCTGTTATAATCTATGGATTGAATTTCCCAGAGAACCTCATCATACTCCCTTTGGTAGAATTTGATGCAATTCTTTTCATGGATTGACTTTCCTTATATAGATCCAATATAAATTGTTGGGAGAGGTAAATCACACTCTATATGGAGAATCGACCCCCCGATTCTTTACAAGTTTCAGGAGGAAGATGAATCTCCTTTAGCTCCATCATCTCAAGAATGGATATTACTGCCTTATGAGCACGCATATCTGGCTCAGATGATTGAGTCCAATGAAGAAACCATCCTTGAAGAAATGCCTATTGTGAGGGAATTCACTGAAGTGTTTCCCGAGGAACTGCCTGGTCTTCCTCCAAGAAGAGATGTTGAGTTCTCAATTGAACTTATACCCGGGGTGCTACCAATATCCAAGAATCCATATAGAATGGCTGTTGTAGATCTTGAATATCTGAAGAAACAACTACAGGAGAATCTGGATAAAGGGTTTATACACCCAAGTGCTTCACCATGGGGTGCACCAGTTCTCTTCGTCAAGAAGAAGGATGGGTCAATGCGGCTTTGCATAGATTATCATGAACTTAAAAAAATCACGATAAAGAACAAGTATCCTCTCTCAAGAATCGATGAATTGTTTGATCAGCTGCGTGGAGCACAATACTTCTCCAAGGTGGACTTGCGGTTGGGATATTATCAAGTAAGGGTGAAGAAGGAAGATGTCCCCAAGACTGCTTTTCGTACAATATATGAGCACTATGAATTCATAGTAATTCCATTCGGACTCACCAATGCTCGAGAAATATTCAGGGACTTGATGAATAGAGTCTTTAGAGATTACCTTGACAAATTTGTGGTAGTCTTTATAGATGATATTTTAATATACTCCAAAACCAAGGAGGATCATGAGGAGCATTTAAAAACTGTACTAGAGACTTTGTGCAAGGAGAAGCTCTATGAAAAGTACAACAAGTGTGAGTTTTGGTTGAGGGAGGTCTAATTCTTGGGCCATATCATCACAAGCAATGAGATATCTATGGACCCGTCAAAAAAGATGAAATAGAGGGATGGCCGAGGCCAACATCAGTAACGGATATCCGTAGCTTCTTGGGGTTAGATGGATATTATCGACGATTTGTGAGGAATTTATCATGATTGTCCAACCCTCTTACCAAGCTAACTCGAAAGGGAGTAATGTTTTCTTGGAGTTATGAATGCGAAGAAATCTTCAAGGAGTTAAAAAGGAGGCTCATCACTGCACCCGTTCTAACCTTACCCAGAAGTAGGGAACTTTTTTGTGGTATTCAGTGATGCTTCAAAGAAGGGATTAGGTTGTGTGCTGATGCAGAATGATAAAGTGATATCCTATGCCTCAAGGTAGTTGAAAATCCACGAGCGAAACTATCCAACGCATGATCTGGAGTTGGCAGTTGTGATCTTTTCCTTGAAAATATGGCGACATTATCTCTATGGAGAGAAATGTGAGATACATACTGACCAGAAGATTCTTATATATATATTCACATAGAAATAGCTTAATATGCGCTAGAGAAGATGGATAGATCTCATCAAGGACTATGACTATTCAATACATTACCACCCTGGGAAAGCGAACAAGCTGGAAGATTCCCTAAGTAGAAAGGACCCAGCAATTCTATCAATGATGAGAATTGAGAAGGATCCAATCTTCTTAGACTTGATGAACATGGACGTGGGAATCATAAAGAAGGGAACATCATCAATCCTTTCACAAATTATTGCTCAACCATCTCTTTTGGAAAGGTTAAAGGATGCTCAAAAGGATGATGTTGGAATTCAGGAAAAGATGGAAGCTATGAAAAAATGGAAATCCTCAGAGTTTAATGTTAATGAAGAAGGAATTGTGCGGTTTGGAAAAAGACTATGTGTTCCATAAATTCTGGAGCTGAAGAAGGAACTTTTGGATGATGCACATAGTTCAAATTTCTTTATTCACCCAGGGAGCACAAAGATGTATCTAGATCTCCGAGAAAACTTTTGGTGGGATAATATGAAGAAGTAGATCGCTGAATATACATCAAAGTTCCTGGTGTGTCAGCAAGTGAAGGCAGAGAGGCAGAAGTCTAAGGGGACGATGCAACCATTGCCCATACCAGAATGAAAATGGGAGAACATCACCATGGACTTTGTCACCAGACTTCCAAGGACATCCAAAGTCAACAATGCAATCTGGGTTATTATGGATCGTCTAACAAAGACTTCACACTTCATTTCTATTCAGGAGGATTTCTCATTGGATCAACTGGCACAGATATATATCAGGGAAGTGGTAAGGTTGCATGGAGTACCACTATCTATTGTGTCTGACTGAGATCCAAGATTCACCTCTAAGTTTTGGAGGAGTCTTCAACATGCTCTGAATACTGAACTGAACTTCAGTACGGCCTATCATCCTCAAACTAATAGCCAATCTGAGCGGACTATCCAAAAACTTTAGGATATGTTGAGAGAGTTCTCAATGGACTTTAAATGAGGATAGGATCAACATCTTCCTCTAGTTGAGTTCTCTTATAATAATAGTTTCCACTCGAGCATCCAAATGGCGCCATATGAAGCCCTGTATGGGAAAAGGTGTAGAACACCGGCATGTTGGGATAAGGTCGGTGAACGTAAGATGCTTGGACCATAAATGATCAAGGAAATGGTGGAGAAGGTGAAAACCATTCAGCAGCATATCAAGGCATCCCAAATTCGATAGAAGAGTTATGTAGATAATCGTTGACAAGACCTTGAGTTTAAAGTTGAATACATGGTGTTTCTATGCATATCTCCGTGGAAAAAGGTCATGAGGTTTGGAAAGAAAGGGAAGTTAAGTCCAAGGTATTTCGTCCCCTTAGAGGTTATTGATCGTGTTGGGGTTGTGGCCTATCGACTAGCACTTCCACCTACTATGGCCAAAGTAGATGATGTCTTTCATGTATCCCTCTTAAGGAAGTACATACCGGACCCTTCACATGTACTCTCTTCTGAGGTGGTACAATTGGAAGACGATCTTTCTTACGAGGAGAAACCAGTGAAGATCTTAGATCATAGAGAAAAAGTTCTATGAAATAATACAATACCCCTCATCAAGGTATTGTGGAGAAACCACAAGTTTGATGAAGCGACTTGGGAATCAGAGGATATGATGAAGCTGAGTTACCCACATTTTTTTTAGTGTGGGAAAAGGAAAATTTCGAGGGCGAAATTTCTTAAGGGGGGAATATTGTAACGACCCAAAGTTTCATAAATGGAAAATACCTCTTGATCCAGTTAAATGTATCTTTATGAAAAATGTTTTTATAAGATGTCAACTTCTTTGGTTTTATGTTAAGAATTTTGACCGTTGTTAATATATCCGTTGAACAATGATCACATGATTAGTATAAATATATGACCTTAATAAATCCAATTTACTCAGACAAAAGAAGCGATGACCTCATCCAGTATAATTTCCCCATACGAAGCCCATTTTTCGGAGCTCGGAAAAGAGGTGGCATCGTTGGGCTTCGCCCTTGACCAAGCCCAAGATAAGCTTCACCATGTCAAGCTCTAACGAGACCATCTACGGGAAAAGTGGAAGTTGATATAGATTTCCACTCGAGCGATGTTATCCCAGCCACCCCAAGAGTCTGTCACCATCGCACACCTTACCCTTAGGTCTTATGCAGCTGTTTTAAGGGGTTATGTAACAAAAAAGTAGTACTATGTTCATTTACATTATTTTTGTATATAATAATGAATATAATTTCTAGTCATTTTTGATACATTGTAAATAGTTTTTAAAGTACAAATGGTGTTTTTAGTTATTATTTAATTAAGAAATCTATTTTATTAAATTAAGGGATTTTTGAATTAAATAATATTTTAATAAAATAATAATAATATTATTAAATTAATTTTTATTAAATATAAATGATCTTATAATTTTATGAATGCAATTAAAATTTCATATTAAGGATTGAAAACCATTTCTGTCAAAACCCGTGAATTTTCGATAAATGTTGGTTTTTATTTTAAAAGTTAAAATTAACATATTTAGAAATTTTTTTAGATAAAATAAATGTCATTTCTGGAATCAGGACGTCAAAATTATCCAATAGTGAATTTTTCATAATTTTCTGAGACAGTCAAATTTTTGGGTAAAAATTAAATACCGTTTAAATATATAATGTGTTTTATGACATCATAATGACCCAATGGTGATGTAATAAAATACCATAATCCTTATGTTCGGCCAATATATGTTTTATCATTAAAATAATGTGATTTTGGTTTTGTTTGACTTATTTTTCAAAGCATTAATGGACCCCTCAAGACTTATTCAACACTTTTCGTTTTTAAATTAATTTCCATGGGAGTGTGACTCACCTCCACATAAGCAACCTTATTATTTTAAGAATTTCGGACTTGGGACTTATAAAAATATTTTTTTCCTCTTCCCTTTTCCAAAAACCATGGGGAAAAACCATGGGATGGTTTGTGGTTTGGATTAATTTAATGTAAGGGGACCCAAACCTAAATAATAAAGAATTCCCTCACCTTTCCTATATAAACCCACCCAAGATCACACTTCCTCCTCGCTCAAAGACTTTTTAGTTCGTCCAACCTCTACCTTACTCTCTCTAGAATCCTCCCAAGGTGCCCCAAGCTCCCAATAATCCTCTCACAAGCCTCTCTCTAGCCTTTGGAAGCACACATCCAAGTAAGGGTTTTTTTCTTCCTTTCTCATTTTTGTCAATTTTCTTTAAGTTGTATTGACCTTTTAATTTCAAATAGGAATGTTGGGGTATGATTTCGCACCTCCCCCATACTTACCTCTTATTGTTTTAATGATGGGAGACCCCTTTCTCTCTCATTAAATGCCTTTCATGTACACCCGTTACTATGCCAAAATTCCGAAAGCAACTTCTCTCTCTTCTTTTACATTCATGCAAATAATTTTGTATCATGAATCTAAATTACATTACAATTGTTGGGAAATGTATCTATATGACCTCCTTACTGTTCGTTACATGTAAATATGATGAGGAACCCCTTTCTCTCTCATCAACCTTTTTTATGAATTCTTATGTCATGCCGTTACGCTGCCGAAATCGCACCGATTTTCTAAGCCAATGTCATTGTGTAGTGAATACCATGCCCATTTCTCCATCAAGGGTATTCACCTTTATGCACGTTTACTTATTGATTGTAAAGTTTCATGTATGAATTCCACATTCCTTTATCGTGGAATAAATGTTTATGTTTTATGAATCCATGTTTTATTATCCATGTGGCACACTTATGCATGAAATGAAATGTTTAAGAAGGGTGCTCCCTTATAACGCTCCAATGCATTGGGTAAAGTATAGTATCATGATACGTCATGTGCAATGAGTGTTGACTCATTCTAATTCAAATGCAATGAGGGTTTACTCGTGCTTCATGTGCAATGAGGGTTTACTCATGCTTTATGTGCAATGAGCCTTGGCTCATGCTAATTCCATGTTAAGTGTTGTTGCCACATTTCCATGTTATGATTATCATTCTTTATCATGCCTTTGTGTTCATGTTTCTTTTATGCTCTATTGATATTCCTATTGTCTAACATGTATTGTACTCCTCATGTTATTCCATGTGTAATCCCTTACTGGGCTTTATAGCTCACCCTTTTCTTATGCATGTCCTCAGGTTATCCCATGCAATGATAAGTACGAGGGGATGTAGTGGTCATGTGAAGGAAGTTTTCAATAAAGATGTTGTATTTCATGTTTTAAGTTTTTATGTAATGATCCTAAGCCCCAAAGACACTAAACCTCTCGATATTCTTTGTTGTATCAAGTGATGTTTTATGTAATAAGTCATGTTTAAGTTGTAATAAAAAGCAGGGTTTTCATAAGGTAAGTAAGAGGTCAACATACCAGCATCACCGGGGAGGTGGTCGCAGGCACCTGAATCGAGCATCCATACAGGGGAGCGATGACCGACAAAGACAGTGGAGTGAATAGAATGGGCCAGAGAAGCCGAGGATGACCGGGTCTTGCGGGGTCCCGAGGATCATGAGTCAGTCGGATGTTGGCCATAGACAGGTCCAGAGATGGTGGAAGAGTGGAAACTTCTGAGGAAGCCTCTTGGACCACTGTCTTTCCCTGCCGTAGGCACTGAGATGGATGTCCATGTAAAACCCAACACCGGTTGATTAGGTGGCCAATCTTTCCATAATGTTGACAGAGGGGACGTGGACAACCTTCCACATGACCACGTCCATGAGGGCCTGAAGAGCGTCCACCTCCATGTCCGATGAGAGCTGAGTGGTCAATGATCGGGGTGGTAGGGGGTAGAGCCCGTTGGGCCTTGCTCAGCAGATGATAAACCTGTGGGATCTCCAGCGACGAAGGGCTGGAGAGCAGCTCGGTTGCCATGGTGGAAAACTACGGAGTGAGGCCGCTGAGAAGAGTGAAGATGCAGAGTTAGTCCCACTGGGTCTGAGCTTCTGCCAGTGTCTAGGGAATGGGCCACAACTCCTGCAATTCATCACGAAGCCCTTTCCATTCCAGGAAATATGTGGTGAAGTACTGGTCCTACTATCGAATATGGGACAGGCGTTGGAGGATATTGGACACCTGAGCCAGGTTGTTGGTCTCGAAATACATAATGTCCAAGGAGTCCCATAGTTCCTTGACTATATTTGTCGTGCGGGTGGCATCCTTGACCGATCGATCCATTGAATTGACTAGCAGAGCAAAGATCTTGCTATCGGAAAGCTTCCATTTATGGTATTTGGGGTCAGTCGAAGCCGGGGGAGGATCCTCAAGGTGATGATCAAGTTCCATCCTGGTCAGGGACATCGCCACAGTCTTCCGACAGATGGAGAAATTTGTAGAGTCCAACCGGTCATCGACGAGGCGGGTGAAAGTGGTGATCATCTGAGGCAGAGGGGAGGAGTCTTCCATGGAAGCGTCAGTTTATTGGTCTAAGACGCAGTTGTGGGCAACGTCATAATTAGCGGGCGGGTCGGGCGTCCCGGGAAGCCGGGAGAAGCAGCGGATAGCGGGAGGGTGCCGAGAGCTGGTGCATGTCGTGCGCAAGAAGAACCGGGAGGAGCTGGTTTGCCTGGAGGAAGCAGGGTCGCCTGGAGAGAGCCGCCTGGACCAGTTTTCCTGGACCGGTCCACTTGGAGGGAGCCACGACCGGAGATAAGAAAAAAAATTCTGGGATCCGTCGGCGTGGACGGCGGGAGGGATCCACTGGGAAGGGAACCAACGTGGAGGGCCCCGGGCGAGGTCGCCAGGGATCAAGGGGATGAGGCCGGAGGAGCACGCTTTTAAGGTGAGGCCGATGTGCGAGGAAGTGTCACACGCACGATGGAGGGCCGCCAGGGGATCTGCGGGAGGTGCCGCTCGCAAAGAAGGAGGGCCGCAGGGGGATCCGAGGGAGGCACTGGGCGCACAGGAGGACCACCGGGGATGGGCCGCGGGAGGCGCTGCTCACAAAGGAGGAGGGCCGCCATGGGATCTGTAAGAGGCACCACGCTCATAGGAGGACCGCTGGGGGAGTGCCATGGGAGTCACTGCTCGCAAAGGAGGAGGGCTGCCAGGGGATCTGCGGGAGGCGCCGCGTGCACAGGAGGACCGCCAGGGAAGGTCTGCAGAAGGCACTTGATGTGGCTCTATTTTTACATAGTTTTACCACATATTTTTACTTAATTTTTAATGATTTAATTAATTATTTAATCACTCTATACTACATATTTGTACTTTTGTTTTATTATAGCTAACTTTGTTAATTAATCAATTTTTATAGTTAATTATGTATTTTTAGTCATCAAAATAACAATATTAATATTAATAACTTATTCTACTTTAATTGTGTCTTATTTAGTTTGATTAATTTTAATCTGCATGACTTTTTAATAAGTTAATAGCTATTTTAAACAATTATTAATTGTTGTAATTTTATTTAATTAACTTAGTCTTTATTTTAGTATTATATCTTTTAAATTAGTTACATTAGAGTAGGTTATCAATGTTAAATAATGTGTTTAGTCTTCCTTCCAATCACTTATGTATATAATATATGTTTTAAATTAAATAAAATGGTTCTCCCTTAATTTTATTAGTTCAATTAGTTAATTAATTAATTAATTAAGAGTTTTTAGACTTTAATTATATTATTTTATGTATGCAGATTGATTTTTAATTCATTTGATAATTGTTTTAGTCTACCGGTGAGGTAGATAAGTGTTTGCGGTGACCCAAGTCACTGATGCTCTTCTATTTTATTTTCTGCTACTCTTTGTAATTAATTTGTTTAGTTTTTTTTAATTCTAAGTCTTTTATTAATTTAGTTTAATAATTATTTATTTTTTAATTCTAGTGTTGTCAATTAAAAATTTTAATGTATTAAAGGTTAGATAAAAAATCTGTTTTAAATTAATGGTGTTTAGATTTAGGTTCTTTGTAATTAATTGCTTTTATTATTTTTATTTTTCTTTAGTTTTAATTCAAGTTCAATTTATTTTTTTAAGGTCACCATTAGTTTTTCTTTAAGTAACTAAGTTTTTTTTATACTAGTGGCGACTATTATTTATTCTACCAGTGAATTCTTATTTTTCCGTATCAGTGACCCAGCACCTCACTGCCTCACCGATGTCCTCTACCTCACTGGTAGCTTCCCCTCACCGATAGGTTGTTCCTAACCTCATCGATAAAACCCTTTTTTCTCTTTTTGCACCTCACCGATATCCAATCTCTATTTTTCTTCACCGGTTAATACTCCTATATAATCCTCACCGATACAACCCTATTTTCACCCCCTCACCGATTTACATTTTTTGCCTCACTGATACTTAATTCTCACCGATACTCTTCTCCTCACACCCGCTCACGCCCCTGCCTCATTGCTATCTGTTCTCACCGATAGGCCATCCTTTTTCCACAAACCCTCTTTCCTTCTTCCCTGTTGCGCTTCCTGTCCAAGAGTCGTGCTGCGGGAGGAGGGAAGAACTACTGGACTGCCACCGCGCCAGAGCCAAGCTGGTGCGAAGCTGTTGTTTTCTACCGGTGTTGCTGAAGGAGATCCGTGCCTCACCGCACTGCTGTGTTAAGCAGGGAGAATCTCCGCACCACCCATGAGAGCCGAAGGCTGCCGCACTGCTGAAGCCTCCCCTTGCACGCTGGAATTGGGGGAGGAGAAGAATATAACAAAAGAAAAATAATAATAATAATAATAATAGTATAAGTAATATAAAACAAAATGCATATTAAAGTAAAGTAAAAAGTTAAAGAAGAAAAAAAAAGTAGGTTAAAGTTAAAGTAAACTTTTAAAAGTCAAGTTAATGTAAAATAATTTACAAAAGTTATAAATTTTAAAACAATTAAAATTTAATACATAGATAAATTATAAATGAAAATATAAAACTAAATTAATAATAAATGATAATAATAAATTAATTTTCTATTAATAGATTAAATTTAGAATTAATAATAATTATAAATAAACTATAAAATTTACTTATTAATTTAAAATACTTAAAACTTTAGTAATAATTTTAGTTACTAAATCAAAATTAACTAATTAATTAATTAATTTAACAATTTAATTTCTTTAATAATAATAATTAAATTATTATTACATTCTAAAATATTATCTTTTTTTTAATAACTTAGTTTAAATATTGATAAAATTAATAACTTAGTATTTATATTTATTAACCTAATTAAGTTAATAACTTACTAATTAATTTATGTTTTATCATAGTTAATAATTTTATAAATAATATATAAGTAAATAAATATCAATCAACTTTAGTTAATTATTAACAAGTTAAAATAACACTTTAAATTAACCATTTTTCATTTTTTATGTTCGTTTTATTTATTTTTCTTTTCTAACCTTACAGGTTCATTCAAGGGACTTAAACGCGTCCGGATTCACTTAAATAACTCACTCGGAGTTAGTTATGTGAGAAATTCTAGTGCGACATGCTTGTCGCGAAAAAACACACCTTTTGCAGTATGTGGGTAATGAACTTTCGAAGTGGGTAGAAGACGTGCGGTGACATGCAGCAGTTGACAGTTGATTTTTAAAGCATAGAAAGCATCATATTTTTGGAGGGGGATTAATTCACCAAGACACACTCACTCAACGAACACACCAGTCTGGGAGCAGAGCAGAGTACCTGGAGCAATTCTTAGAGAGACGCTCTTTGGAGTTCCGAGGGCCAGGAGTAGCAGTATTGATGCGAGCAGATGGATTTTTCTTCCTCTGTTTTCCTTTAAATATCTTACTCTGTAATTGAATGACTTTTTTAATCGAGTTAGTGATAATGATGAAAATATTATTTAGATAAATTTTTAGTTTGGGGATGAATTGAAGTTCTACTGGTTACATTTAATTCTCATATCACTTAATCAATTCACTGAATTCAGTAAAGATCAGCGAGATTGATGCTGAGTTCATTCAATTGCTTTTCACCACTAGTAATTAATTTTCAAAACTCCGCAATCAAATCGGTGAGATTGATCATGGAAACATCTTAAAAAAACAATCAATTCACAGATGCTTCGGGACTTACGGCGAGTTCGTCCTATTATCATTATCTTTTCGAACTTTTCACAACTGATTTGTTTTGGAGTGGCGAACTCTAAAATCAGTCAGCCTGTGTGACTTAACTCTTGGCGAGGGGGAAAAGTCACTATTTTTGCGGTGGTTCTAGGAAATAACTTTAAAGTGATTCAGAATACCTATTAAACCAGTAGAATGGAGACTCTTCCCCGAGCAATTTACTTGATTGTTCACTATCAACATTTTATATCTCTGTTTCTTACTTTTCTTAGTCCGTTTCTTGTTTCATAATAGTTTAAAAAGAAAAATCAAAAATACTATAGTGTTTAATTAGAGTACAATTTTAAAAATATAAAAAATATATAAAAGAAATAGAAAATATATTCCACTACTAACAACAGTGGGATCTTTTGTAAGTTTTTAGAAGAATAGTGGTCAAATTCGCCTTCTCTGTGGGTTCGACCCTGCTTTCCACATATATTGTAGTTAGTAGGAATATTAATATTAAACTTTGACCGGATTCAACAAAGATTTAGGTTAGCGCTTTGGCGCTGTTTCCGGGGAAGGCACGAGCCATTATTTTTCTAAAAATAAAAAAAAAACATATAAAAAAACACCAAAAAATTGAAAATTTTAAAACTGTAAAAAAAATATGCTTCATTTACTACTGAACTGCTACTGTATCTGTTTTATTGAGCTCCTGTTATCTCTACTGTTGTGCTATTCTGAACTGTTATTACACTTGGCATGAGCACAAGAGAATTCACTGTTACATTAAAACATTCAAACTCTAAATCAGTCAATAATTTAACTACTTCGAAAAACATTGAAATGAAGAATCAGGATAATAGAGTTGATCAAAACATGAATGTACCACAACCCATAGTTGTAGCGCATCAATTACCTAGACTTAGGGAGTTTCAAATTCCAATAGTATCAAGTAACCCATCTTGCATTAGGTTGACCCCTAGGTCTAGGAACTATGAAATTAAGCAGTCCCACTTTCTCAACTTCCTTCATTCAATGGTCTTCTAGGAGAGGATTCACTTGATTTCATTAGAGAGTTATATAGTTATGTACAACAATTACCTCTGAGAGAGCTTTGTGAGGAGGAGTTGATATTGAGGTTGTTTCCATTTTTTCTGAAGAGTAGGGCTAGGATTTGGTTTCAGAACATAGATGAAGAAATTTTTGAGACCTGGGAAGAGGTGTTTACTGCCTTTATATCAAAATTCTATCCTAGGAACACCACCTCTGATATTAGGCACAAAATTACTAGGTTTGTCCAAGATGAGTGAGAGTTATTTCACGAGGCACGTGATAGGTTTAGAAGTTTTCTTAGACAAAGTCCCAATCATCAATTTTCTCCCCATTTACTCATGTAAACCTTCTATAATTCTCTCACCCCTTACAACCAAAATTTAGTTTGATCAATTCTGTGGGGGTGACTTTTCTGACTCCATAGCTGATGGGCTGAAACTTGTGTATGATAAGCTAGCTCAAAAATCTCATCACAAGTGTTCTAGGAAGAGAGTCGTCCATAGAGGTAAAGACAATCCTCAGACAACTGTTGTTAGTGATAGAGTCTTAATGGAGCAATGTAATCATTGTGGGATGTTCAGTCACACTCATACATGCTGTTGTAATTTTGATCTCCCTATCCATATTTATGAGAGTTCCAAATTTGTGGATTTGAGAACTAGGAACCAAGGGAAAAATGATCAATACTCCAATCAGTACACTTCTAGTTATCAAAATCACCCAAACTTGTCCTGGAAAGAACACGGTGTCATAAAACAGACCACTGCCCCTAACTACCAATCACACCCTAAAATTTATAACTCAAACCAATATGGGGCTGAATTTTCTAATTCTCAAGGGGAGTTAAAGGGGCTGTTACAACAAGTTTTGGGATAAATCAATTCATTTAGGAAGGAAACAGATGGTAAGATCCACAATTTAGAACATCAAATAATATAAATGGCTAAGGATCAAGGTGATAAGGGAAAGGGCAAGCTTCCCAACACTTCAATTCTTAATCCAAGAGAGAATATCATGGCTGTAACCACTAGATCTTGCCTTCAAACCCAATAACAAGTTAAAATTCACTCTGGGAAAACTAAAACTGATGAAAAAACTGAATCTGGAAAGAAAAATATGCTTGAAACATAATCTGGGAATTTGGATAGCTTTGTTCGACCTGAACATAATGTTGAATTTACATCTGAAAAAGTCCAAGAACCAAGGAAAATAAAGTGGGAATTAATTAAAGAAGAAAAGAAAAACAATGGAATTGAGGAGAAGGAGAATAATCTACCTGTTCTAAAAAATTATGCCCCTCCCATTCCCTTCCCTGAAAGAGTGAAGAAGAATAATGAACCTGACTATTTGAGGTTTCTTAAAATGATTCGAAACTTTAGTATAAAAATTCCATTTGTAGAAGCCTTATATAAAATTCCTTCATATGTTGCTTTTACCAGTGTGTTTCTAAAAAACAAAAATGTTTGGAAGAAGTTGGAGAAAGTTAATCTCAATGAGGAGTGTAGTTCCATCTTGTTGAAGAAGTTGCCTCCAAAATTGAAAGATCCTAGAAGCTTTAGTATTCAATAAAAAATAGGAGAAAGTGAGAAACTTAATTTTTTGTGAGACTTAGGAGCAAGCATCAATCTTATTCCCTACTCACTTTTTAGAAGGTTGGGTCTTCGGACTTGAAACCAACTTCTGTTTGTCTTCAACTTGCTGACAGGTCACTCACACACCCTTCAGGGAGGGTGGATGATCTATTAGTGAGTGTAGGAAAACTTACACTACCCACAGACTTCCTTATCTTAGATATGGAGTGTGATGAAAAAGTCCCAATCATCTTAGGGAGAAATTTCCTTGCTACAACTAGTGCTATCATTGATGTGTCCAAGGGGAAACTCACTCTTCAATCCATTGATGATGTGGAGGAGTTTTTAGTGTTTGAAAATCCTCAACATGTGGTTGGTTGTGATTTGATAGATGTTGTTGAGAATCAATGTTTTTAAAATTGAGGTTCGAGCTGAGTATGGTTCTTTTCCTCTTGAGTTCACATAGATTTTGATTCCCCAGCCTATTGAAACTTTTCTCCAAGCTTCTATTCCTGTCCCACTCCTTCCTCTTGATGGGAATTTTTTTTCCCTAGAACCTATTACAGAAAGTGAGTCACATTCTTGTCCTGAACTGTCTCAACTCGTCTTTGAATGTTTTCCTTATGAAGTTGACTATCTAAGGGTTTATGAAGTTGGATAAAGTTTTGGTCTGAGTCTTGATGAAAAACTAGATTGTGCCCATTATGAGCAAGTTTATTTTCTGGAAACTTTCTTTCATGATCAATTTGATGTTGTTTGTGATGACTTCCAACCTGAACTTGAAAGTTTCACATCATTTGAGTCATCTGTGGACACTGGGTACCACCTGTTGAAACCTAAATATGATTCCTTTTTTGAGAGTTTTATGAGTTATCTTTTGTTCAAGCTATGTTAGGAACATTTTTTGAAAATACTGAAGATTTTGTTGAATGTTTTTCTTCTGATTCTGGGTTGGAGTTGACCTCTAAGTGTGAGGGAAGCTATGTAAGTATACCTGGTAAAATTGGTGATTTCCTTAGGAAGCTTTTGAAAATTTTTAGAGCTAAGGAAGTGGTTTGTGGAGGCCAAAATAGGTTGGGCAGTATTTTAGTAATGGTGTTGTCAAAGGAACTTTTGAAAACATTGTTTGGTTCTATAGATGAGATTTTTTTGGTTGATCCTATTCTTAGATCGTTAGATAATAGTGAAGTTCGCATTAATAATAATTCATTCCCTTTAAATGATCATGGATAGAAATATCTAGGGAAATTGAGTCTGGCTGGGGACTTTAAACCTAGCGCTTCATGGGAGGCAACCCATGGTTCTTCTTTTTTGTTAATAAATAAAAATTTGTAATTAAATAAAGTATAACTGAAGACTTTAAAATCAGTTCTTCATGGGAGTCAACCCATGCTCTTTCTTTGTTTTCATTTTTTTATTGTTTATTGTTGAATAAAGTGCTGCTTTGTTGTCTCCTAGATGAAATATGTCTATGCTGTTTATTTGTCTATGATTCACATGCTTTGTGTTTCTAGGATGTTGCTGCTGTTTCATTTAAGGAGTAGAATTCCCATGCTGAAGGATTTATGGAAACAACATTAAGTGAGGGAAGTACCTTATTGTTGAATTCTGTTTCATATTTTTTCTCCTTCATAAATTGCATGTTTAAAAAAAACTTTTGTTGCATGTCACTAACTTGTATTAAAAATCTGCATATTCCTGTTGGTGTTAACTAAAATTCATTATTTAAAACCCATTCACTGCATAAAATTAAGTGTGTGTGTGGGGGGGGGTACATGTTTGCTGGTTAGTATGTTTTTCATTAAAATGGTTTTTCTAAGGGGTGATAGCATGAATTTTTCTGTAATATTGAACATTCTTTTGAACAAAAAATTTCAGATTGCTTTCACCCAATTAATTGTGCACCCACAAGTGGCTTTCCTTGTTTGAACTTTAATTAAAAATCCATGTCACTTTAATGTGTGTGCCTAGATATGAACCTGCTGTTAATTTATTTATTGTGGCAAACAATATTTTTAAACTTCATTGAGACCCTTTATACATGTTATATATCTACTTAATTGAAAATCTATTTTGAACATTAATTGTTTAATTTTTCTTCTCCATATTTCGAAGTCAACTTTGGGGTCAAAGTTGGGTTTTTAAGTGTGGGGGAGGGGGTCAATTATTGACTATGTTTAACTGTGCTTAATTGAAATCTCATCAATTCCCATAGCAATTTCATTTTTTTTGTAAAAATGGATAAATATTTTCAAAATTCTGTTATATTTTTAGGCTTTGTATTTTTCTCAATTGGGTTTTTCCTTAGGATAAGTTCTTTTCTGATAGTTAAGATCGTCTTGGGTCTGAAATTAATGAGTTTGGATGATTGTTGAGTGGTCTTATTTAGTGATTTGATGGAAATTCAATTTAGGTACTACTTCTGAAAGTGATATGGGTTACATCTTTGTGGAGCTATGATCCTAACCTTTAGAACTGGAAGTTTGATTATAATTCTAGGGGCCTCATTCTTTTCTTTTAATTATTAAAATTAATTGACTTAATGCACAATGTAAATGGTTTTATATAAATATTTTGAAACTGGAGTAATTTGGGCATTTGGGATCCCACGGTGAGTTTCTGAGACCCTAGGTGCTGGGTGTGTTTCTGTTTACTAAAATCCCTCTGTACACCTTAAATAAGTGCATTTCACAGTGTTTAACACAATGATACATGTCATGGGAAAAATAAAATAAAGTGTCTAGGGTCAAAAATGAGCTCATTAAGGTGAGGGGAATGACGAACGCCAGATGAAGAAGGGATCAATTGGTTTATATGGAAATCATTTAGGTTGTATCATTGAGGTGATTCACAAAAACAAATACTTATTTCTGGAACCTAGGAGAAAAATTCAAAGTACAATGTTCCTGGGTAAGATCTTAATTCCATTGATATTTTATCTCCTGTCATTCTTGGACTTAAAACCTGAGACTGGATTGAAGTTAATCACTAAGTTGTATCACATATGAGGCATGACATCTTCTTTGATGGATGGTATTTGTGTTCTTAATTATCCTTGATTATTTGTTTTAGGAAAGATTCATACGAGTAAATCATTTTCTTAAAGTCTATTGCTATGTATTATCCTCTGTTTTGAGTGCTGGACATGTTACAGTGTGATTTTATCATAAATACATTTTTCTGTTTTTCTAGATAATAAAACATGGGATTTTTTGAGGAAAAATAATGTTTAAGTGTGGGGGAATTTGATGTGGATCTATTTTTACATAGTTTTTCCACATCATTTTACTTAATTTTTAATTATTTAATTAATTATTTAATCACTTTATACTACATATTTGTACTTTTGTATTTTTATATCTAACTTTGATAATTAATCAATTTTTATAGTTAATTATGTATTTTAGTCATCAAAATAACAATATTAATCTTACTAACTTATTCTACTTTAATTATGTCTTATTTATTTTGGTTAATTTTAATCTGCTTGACTTTTTAATAAAGTTAATATCTATTTTAAACAATTATTAATTGTTGTAATTTTATTTAATTAACTTAGTCTTTATTTTAGTATTATATCTTTTAACTTAGTTATACTAGAATAGGTTATCAATGTTAAATAATGTGTTTAGTCTTCCTGCCAATCACTTAAGTATATAATATGTGTTTTAAATTAAATAAAATGGTTCTCCCTTAATTTTATTAGTTCAATTAGTTAATTAATTAATTAATTAAGAGTTTTTAGACTTTAATTATATTATTTTATGTATGTAGATTGATTTTTAATTCATTTTATAATTGTTTTAGTCTACCAGTGAGGTAGATAACTGGTTGCGGTGACCCAAGTCATTGATGCTCTTCTATTTTATTTGCTGCTACTCTTTGTAATTAATTTGTTTAGTTTTTTTAATTCTAAGTCTTTTATTAATTTAGTTTAATAATTATTTAGTTTTTAATTCTAGTGTTGTCAATTAAAAAATTTAATTTTTTAAAGGTTTAATAAAAATTCTATTTTAAATTAATGGTGTTTAGATTTAGGTTCTTTGTAATTAATTGTTTTTATTATTTTTATTTTTATTTAGTTTTAATTCAAGTTAAATTTTTTTAAGGTCACCATTAGTTTTTCTTTAAGTAACCGAGTTTTTTTATACTAACGGTGACTATTATTTATTCTATAGGTGACTTCTTATTTTTCCGTATCAGTGACCCCGCACCGTACTGCCTCACCGATGTCCTCTACCTCACTAGTAGCTTCCCCTCACCGATAGGTTGTTCTTAACCTCACCGATACAACCCTTTTTCTCTTTCTGCACCTCACCGATAGCCAACCTCTATTTTTCTTCACCGGTTACTACTCCTATCTAATCCTCACCGATACATCCCTATTTTCACCCCCTCGCTGTTTTACATTCTTTTTCCTCACTGATACTTAATTCTCCCGATAATCTTCTCCTCTTAAGCCCCTGCCTCATTGTTGTCTGTTCTCACGGATAAGCCATCCTTTTGCCACTAACCCTCTTTCCTTATCCCCTGTTGTGCTTCTTGTCCAAGAGCCAAGCTGGTGCAAAGCTACTGTTATCCACTAGTGTTGCTGAAGGAGATCCGTGCCTCACCGCGCTGCTGTGTGAAGCAGGGAGAAGCTCCGCACCACCCACAAGAGCCGAAGGCTGCCGTACTGCTGAAGCCTCCCCCTGTGCGCCAGAATTGGGGGAGGAGAAGAAGATAAGAAAATAAAAAAAATAAAAATAAAAATAATAATAGTATAAGTAATATAAAACAAAAATTATAATAAAGTAAAGTAAAAAGGTTAAAGAAGAAAAAAAAACAAAAAGTAGGTTAAAGTTAAAGTAAACTTTAAAAAGTCAAGTTAATGTAAAATAATTTACAAAAGTTATAAATTTTAAAACAATTAAAATTTTAATACATAGATAAATTATAAATGAAAATATAAAAATAAATTAATAATAAATGATAATAATAAATAAATTTTCTATTAATAGAATAAATTTATATTTAATAATAATTATAAATAAACTATAAAATTTACTTATTAAGTTAAAATACTTAAAATTAAGTAATAATTTTAGTTAATAAATTAAAATTAACTAACTAATTAATTAATCTAATAATTTAATTTCATTAATAATAATAATAATTAAATTATTATTAAAGTCTAAAATATTATCTTATCTTATTTATTTATTTATGTTTTTAATAACTTAGTTTAAAAATTGATAAAATTAATAACTTAGTATTTATATTTATTAACCTAATTAAGTTAATAACTTACTAATAAATTTATGTTTTATCATAGTTAATAATTTTATAAATAATATATAAGTAAATAAATATCAATTAACTTTAGTTAATTATTAACAAGTTAAAATAACACTAAAAATTAACCATTTTTCATTTTTTATGTTCGTTTTATTTATTTTTCTTTTCTAACCTTTCAGGTTTATTCAAGGGACTTAAACGCGTCCAGATTCACTTAACTAACTCACCCGAAGTTAGTTATGTGAGAAATTATAGCGCGACGTGCTTGTCGCGAAAAAACAAACCTTTTGCAGTACGTGGGTAAAGAACTTTCGAAGTGGGTAGAAGACGTGTGGTGACATGCAGTAGTTGAAAGTTGATTTTTAAAGAAGATCAAGCCACATATTTTTTGGAGGGGGATTCATTCACCGAGACACACTCACTCAAATAACACACCAGTCTAGGAGCAGAGAAGAGTACCTGGAGCAATTCTCAGAGAGCCAAGCTTCAGAGTTCTGAGGTCCAGGAGCAGCAGTATTGATGCGAGCAGAGGGAGTTTTATTCCTCTGTTATCCTTTAAATCTCTTCCTCTATAATTCAATGACTTTTATAATCGATTTAGTTATAATGAAAAAAATATTAGTTAGCTAAATTTTTAGTTTGGGGAGTAATTGAAGTTCTACTGGTTACTTTTCATTCTCATATCACTTAATCAATTCACTGAAGTCAGTAATGATCGGCGAGATTGATGCTGAGTTAATTCAATTTCTTTTCACCACTAGTACTTAATTTTCAAAACTCCACAATCAAATCAGCGATATTGACCATGGAAACATCTTAAAAAAATAAATTCACAGATGCTTCAGGACTTACGGCGAGTTTATCTTGTTGTCATTATCTTTTTGAACTTTTCACAGCTGATTTGTTTTGGAGTGGAGAACTCCAAAATCAGTCAGCCTGTGTGACTTAAATCTTGGCGAGGGAGACAAGTCACTCTTTTTATGGTGGTTCTAGGAAATAACTTTAAAGTGATTCGGAATACCTATTAAACCAGTAGAATGAAGACTTTTCCCCGAGCAATTTACTTGATTGTTCACCATCAGCATTTTATATCTTTGTTTCTTAATTTTCTTAGTCCGTTTCTTGTTTCATAATAGTTTAAAATGAAAACTCAAAAAGACTGTAGTTTGTCATTAGATTAAAATTTTAAAAATATAAAAATATATAAAATAAATAGAAAATCTATTCCACTACTGACAATAGTGGGATCGTTTTGTAAGTTTTTAGAAGAATAGTGGTCAAATTCGCCTTCTCTGTGGGTTCGGCCCTGCTTTCCACATATAATGTAGTTAGTAGGAATATTAATATTAAATTTTGACCGGATTCAATGATGGTTTAAGTCAGCGATGCTCGCAAAGGAGGAGGGTTTCCGGGGGAAGGGCCTCCGGGGGAAGGGCACCACTGGAGGGAAGACCAAGGAGGGTGGGGGGTGCCGTGTAGGGTAGACCTAGGAGGGAAGGACGCCACTTAGGGTAGAGCATGGAGGGTTCGGGAATAAGGTTCCCTCTGATACCATGTAGATTTGGAAAACCCCCTTACCTTCAAGGTGAGGCGGAGACATTCTTTTATAGATTGAGAAAGAGTAATACACAAAGGAGTATTCCAGTGTGGGACTCGGAAATACCCATAATAATAAAAAGAATAAAAAAGAGGTTTTAACATTAATATTATTTAATACATTACACCACACATTTTCCGAGCATACCAAAAAAACTATTTAGTTTCTCAAAAACTACTTGGAGAAAAATAATAGCATTATGAGAAACATTTCTATTCAATCAGTTTTACAATACCAAATTCTGAAAACTAATGTGAATAAAACATTGGAATCAACTTAAAAATTTTGAGCAACACTTGTTGATGGTGAATAAACAGCGTGCACGAGCAATACAAAACAACGTATCATTACAAAGACTAACACTGAAATCAGTAAAGGATTTCAAAGATAGGACATGCTTTCAAGAAGAATTAACAGGAACTTACCTGGCCAACAAACCACTTGCCATTTGTCCGCTCCATGTGACGCCTTAAGTCATGGTGACCGATTTCTATTGTTGTATCAATATCCTTGAAAAATACAGCATACCTCTTACAAGCAATAAGTTTGTTAATCACTCCACAATGACAATAAAAAACAAAGAATGCATCAACCTCATTGAACAACACATAACTCTGGTTATCCAAGGTAGGAGGAAGAATCCATACAGGGCAAATATCTGTTGTTCCTATTGGACCCTCATCCACTGTCTCATTCTCTGAGCTCTGACACTCCACCAAGATTAATTCATTTACCTTTTTTTAAAGGATTTTTGTAGGGACCCAAGAATTATCAGCCATATCCTCAATAGTCTTGCTTCTACTTCAAAAACAGTTCATCCATACTCTATCAAGAATTTGAAAAATGTGATGAATTTTATGCATTTCCAATAAAAATATCACTAAGAAACATCAAAAGGATATCAATATAGAGTTTCTAGTTGTCAAGATGGAATCAATACAATAAATTGCATTACATTTGTTCAACACCACCCTTCACATCTGGATCTACACCTCATTTACTTCACCAAGGGTTATCTTCACAACACTTATTGAAATTTTTTTACAACACTTATCAATTGTGATAAGCAGTTGAAAAAAAGGTGGTGTTCGCACTGTTTCTGAAAAAACACTTGCCCTTATATTCCAAAAGAGAACCACTTAAATAAGTGGCTAAAAATAAGCAATATGAAAACACTTACATAGAAGAACTCATCATATGGTAAGTGCTATAAGGGTCCATTGGATAACACTTACTGAAAACTTCCTAGAGCACCTATCACTTATGATAACCAGTTCGAGAAAAAAAAAGTATTGTTTGCCCTATTTCTGAAAAAAACACTTAAATTTTGGAAGAAAACCACTTAAATAAGTGGTAGTAAAATTCTCTTTCAATAAGAAATCTAGAAACATTTAATGAAAAAGCACCTATCATAGGTAATAAGTACTATAAGGAATTTTCAATAAGTGTTGTCAAAGCACTTGCGCAATAGCACTTTTTGTGTGTGTAAAAATGTATATATTAATCAGATGATTACATGAAGAGCTAATTTAAAAGTGATGTGAAATTGCACCAAAGGATCATTATTTAAACATGCACATGTCTAGCAATAGATCAAACAAGAAATTTATGCTCTTGACTTCAAAGAAGAGTATCATACTGAAAAAAACACTATGGAGATAAGTACCTCTAAATAAAAAACTCCCATAAAAACTTTATCTGAAAAACTTATTAATTTGAATATTGCTAAAATTTATGCAGGAGTTGCACCTCATCCAGGTAAGGTTTATGAGATTGTGGTAAGGTACAAGGAAACATTTATGCTACAGGTCATGGGGTTGTTGTTCGCAACAAATGAACAGGCAACTGATACTAATTTAGATGACAATGGTTTTTTAAGGGATGATAATGTAAATGAAATTAATTATAATAATAACAATTGTTGAAACCTATCACACTAAGGATCTCGAACCTCTCACATACATCCTAGGCATCGAGGTCTCCTATTCTCCGAACACGATCTTCCTCTACCAAAGGAAATATGCGTTGGATATTCTGCAGGATGTTGGGCTGACATAGACCACTGTTGTGGACACTCCTATGGAGCCTGGGGAACGGTCTCTCTATGACTCCTCAAAACCGTATTCACACCCAGAGCGGTACCGTCGACTGGTGGGTAAACTCAATTATCTCACCATGACTCGTCCTGACATTTCCTGCATTGTTGAAAAAGTGAGCCAATTCATGGAGCATCCGACCACCTCTTAGTGAGATGCTATCCTCCGCATCGCCAAATATATCAAACGAGATCATGCCTGTGATCTTCACTACTCCCAGTATGCTCATCTGAATATTGAGGCCTTTTGTGATGCTTATTATGTTGGTTGTCTTGATTCCTGGAAATCTAATTTTGGGTTTCTCGTGTTCTTGGCAGACAACCTCATCTCTTGGCGCATCAAGAAATAGAAGGTCGTCTCTCGCTCCAGTGCAGAGTTCGGGTACTGATCCATGTCCACCGTCACTACAGAGATAATTTGGTTTCGTCATCTCCTCCAATAGTTTGGCTTTCCTCCGCAGAGATATGCTCACATCTAGTGTGACCGTCAGGCAACCTCCAAGATTGCTTCGAATCCTGTTTTCCATGAACGCACGAAACATATTGAGGTGGACTGGCACTTTCTTCACCACCACCTGGAGCATGATTATTTCAGCTTTAGCCACATCCCGATGGCGGACCAACTTGCTGGAATCTTCATTAAAGGCCACCCAGAAGCTCGTCTTGCCTCGCTCAGTTCGAAGCTGGGCATCCACAACATCTGTGACCCAACTTTAGGGGGATTGTGTCCGGTCTTTCAATGATATTATCTTTCTTTTGTGGGACTCGTCTTCCAAGCTGGGCATGTCCATCTTAAGGGGGAGTGTTGAACCCTGTTTTTATTATTCTGGGTATTTCCGAGTCCCACATTGGAATACCCCTTTATGTATTCTGCATTTTCAATCTATAAAAGAAGGCCTCCGCCTCACCTTGAGGTATAGAGATTACCTCTTCAACAACAATAATAATATAAGCAACAGTGAAACAATAGTAAGTTTGCACCTGATCATCTTCCAATAACAAAAACTTAACACGTATTAAAGTTGATACCATGCTAAAATATTTGACAGTATTAAAAATTATTTCTATTACTGAAAAAAATGTATATGAGGAGCATAAATTCTATGCATAATACAACACTGATTGTTATAGAAAAAGATAACATACCCAAATTAAAATATAATTAAATAGAATAACCAAAGGGAACATGATATCCAAATAGATGAATAAACGTAACGCCCTACAACACAACAAGAACATTATATGTGTCTTACAAGGTTATTTCCTAGGGAAAACAGGCATGGTAAAATAATATTTAATTAGTTTAAGAAATTTATCATTAACTCCATTGAGAGTCACAAAATTAACATAAAAACTACCAATGGATTGAAATAATAAATTAAGTATCAAGGAAGATTCCACATGTGATCCTTATGTTAGTTTGGTGTAGCCCGATCCATTCTGGATGTTGTTGGGTCGAATGCTTCCGACCTATACTGTGCACCAGGCCACAAATTTTGCAGGTCGAGCTCTGTGGTGAGCTCATTGGGGGTTATAGGGAGCAACGCGCCCATGCTCTAGGGGATCGGGGCCGAAGGCCACCAGTATAATTTTTTTTGGATTGTAGCAATACTGACCACTGTAGAAGAGATGACTGATCGACACCAGAAAGGCACTATAATTATGTGGACTTCCAACCACCTTTCACTGTATCTCCTTAGACTTTCAGCCCATATCCACTGTAGCAGTTTTGACTTGGGTGGCCACCTTTCACTATTGAGAGCGGACTTTTTGACGGTTGGTGGAATAGTGTTTTTTTCTCCTTATTAGCCCATTTTGGGCTAGGGTTTTTGAGAAGTGGGAAACTCTAAGAAACTCTTTGTAATTGTGCTCTTGAATCATAGTGAATATTTTTCCTCTCTGTGGACGTAGGGATTATTCCCAAACCACATAAATCCATGTGTTCTCGTTCTGTTTTCCCCCTTTTACTCTTGTTTGAATCGTTGTTTTACCATTGAAACTCCTAATGTTTCAGCATCCCTTTCAAATACCCATAAATTACATCCATTTACAGCTGTTAAAACAATTTATTATTCAGTAATCAGTAGAAAAAAACCCACAAATTTCCCTCATTTTTTTCTACAATGATCCAAAAAAATTTCATACATGTACTTTGTTATTTTTATGGTATTTTAAAACAAAAAAGGTGTGTTCATCTAACATATACATCTATATATATCATCATGTCCCTTTACAATGGTATCTGTAAATATACATCAAACACACACATCCTGCATACTGCCTCACTCATCATAGAATCCCGACCAGAAAGCATAGATCACAACCTTCATTTTATAATTTTGTCTATTATCTCACAGTTCCAGCACAGAGCATCCTCAACAAGGCAGCACAACCAAGCTATTCAATAACAACCACTTCCAAATTCTATCCTGTGTATTTTTCACAAGACCAGTTGCAGACCCAAGCTTTCACATGCATTGATTTAAGAAATATCAGGTTCTGCGTAATGAGGCTGAGGTAGATAATCCGATCTAGGTTGTATCGTGAAGTCAATGTAGAAGTCAAACATGGACTTTATATTATATGATTTTGTTTACAAAATTACAAGATCATTTAATTGATTATGTGAGTCTGATAGGTATCTATGGGCTTAGTAAGTGTATTAAGCGAAGTTAAATTAAAAAAAAGAGAGGGTAATACATTTTATAAATTTCATGATGTAGACATATGAAGTGTTGTGTGATAAAATTATATAAACCCAAAAAAGGTTCATTTAAAGCCTAATATTAGGATGAAGCAATCAACTGATACGAGATTGTCTAATTTATCATGTGAGATTGATTAGGTGATAATTTAAATTGAAGATCAATGAGGATGAGTAGGAAATTTTATAAATTTATTTATGCAAGCCGATCATGCGAGTATTGTGCAGTAAAATTATGTAATATGGAAGCATTTTTCATGGAAGTGTGGAGCCACGTGATTGGGGAAATTCATGCCAGCCTGAGGCTTTTAAAAAAAATACCATGATGTCTATAGCATAAGTTTTATAAAAATGGAATGGATGACATGCCAATATAAAGGCATTGTGAATAAGGCATATGAATATTGTTAATGTGAATTCCCCTTACCTCAAGGCGAGGAGGATACATTCTTTTATAGATGGATAAAAAGGCTTACAAGGTGGAGTAATCCGATATGGGACACAGAAATACCATTTATCCAAAAATACTATTAAACGAGTT
The DNA here is from genome assembly GCA_963277665.1 of Viscum album. Taxonomy (NCBI): domain Eukaryota; kingdom Viridiplantae; phylum Streptophyta; class Magnoliopsida; order Santalales; family Viscaceae; genus Viscum; species Viscum album. Next base: position 2,033,622,405 of record OY728148.1, on the reverse strand, counting down.
AAACACTCCCCCTCAAGCTAGTACATGATAGCTTGGACCAAGAGGCCCACAAAAAAGAAAGAAGACACAAAACAAGACCATATACGCTCCCCCACCTTGGTACTGAGAGCGTCCAGTCGAACTCCAAGGAGACCTTTGGTGAAGATGTCATCAAGCTGATCTACCATCAGTATGTGGCTGAAACTAACATGGTGTTGCTCGAGATGATGGAGAAGAAAGTGACAGTACACCTCAATATGTTTTTTGCGTTCATGGAAGACGGGATTAGATGCAAACTTCATGGATTCCTGATTATCACACCAAATATAAGAAGACATTTGCTGTGGGAAGTCAATCTCATAGAGGATATGACGAAGCCAAAGGATCTCAATAGTGACCGTGGTCATCGAATGGTATTCAAACTCAGCACTGGATCTGGAAATGACAGTCTGTTTCTTGTTGCACCATGAGATGAGGTTACCTGCCAAAATAATGGCAAACCTATAAGTAGCCTTTCAGGTAGCAAGGAAACCAGCATAGTCAGCATCACAGAAGGCCTCGATATTTAGATGATCATGATGTGAATACTGAAGACCACAGACATGGTCTTTCTTGATGTATTTGGAAATTCAAAGGACATCATCCCACTAATAATTTTTCAGATGCACTATGAATTGAATAACTTTTTCAAGAATGCAAGAAATTTTTGACGAGTCATGGTGAGATAATTGAGTTTTTCCACAAGACGAGGGTACCTCTCAGGGTGAGAATATGGTTCTGTGTTGTCATAGAGAGACCGTTCCCTAGGCTCAAGAGAAGTATCAATGACATGGACTAAATCAAACCAGCATCCTGCAAAATATCCAAGGCATATTTCCATTGACAAAGAAATATGGTGTCCAGAGAACGGGAGACCTCAATGCCAAGGAAGTATGTCAGAGGATCGAGATCTTTGGTTTGAAAGTGTTGTTGAAGATTCACATTTAGTTGGGCGATGTCAGTTGAGTCTCTCCCAGTGATGATGATATCATCAAAATACACAAACAACATAAGACAGTGTGGTCCTTCATACTCTGAGATAGGCCAAATGTAGTGACGACAGTGTTGAATCATCCAAACCAAGCACGAGGAGACTACTTGAGGCCATATAGAGAGCGACGAAGTCGACAAACATGAGAGTCGGCTCCTGAGGCACAAAAGTTAGAAGGTTGTTACAGATATACCGCTTATTCAAAAAAGTCATGGAGGAGGAAATTTTTGACATCAAGTTTATGAAGATGCCAATGATGATGAGTGGCAAGAGAGATGGATAATCAGACAAATGTCATCTTTTCAACCGGAGAGAAATTATAAAAATAGTCAACACCATATGTCTGAGAAAATCTCTTTGCCACAAGTCTATCTTTAAGGAAATGAAGATTGGAATATTTATTGAGACAGAACATATAAATCCATTCGATGTCGACCACCTATTTACTTTCCGGAAGGGGGACCAGATCCCAAATATGATTGTCGTCCAGAGCCTGCAGTTCATCCCGCATTGCTTGAAGCCACCCAGGGTGAGATTTGGCATCGCCAACCTTGCAGGAAATAGATATCGTCTCCAAATCAGAAAGACCTCTGTATGAGGATGTGAAAAGAGGAGTATTCTATCAATAATGAATACCTTTTCCCAGTGCAATGAGCAATTCCTCCTTTGCAGAGCAGGAGCAGCGGAAAAAGTTGGGATGAAGGTGTCCTGAACCTGGACGGGGGGGGGGGGGGGGTCACATTCGATGGGAGACGTGAGTAGACAGTGCCAAACCGGTGATAAACAAAGTGGGACACTAGAGGTAGAGGTGGGTGGATGATTAGAGGAAGACAATCATCGATGGTGGTGTCTGGATGCGAAGAGGAAAAAGAAAAATGAGAGCTCTCAACAAAAGATACATAAAAAGAGTTGATATACCGCAGTAGGTCTGGAGAGAAACATCGGTATTCGCACTGAGTATGGGAATATCCAAGGAATATCCAATGGAGGGATTTGAGAGAAAACTTGTAGAGGTTGGGACGAGTGTCACAGACATAACACAGACACCCAAACACACAGAGTGGGAGTGAGAGTGGGTGAGGAGGGAGAGAGGAGAACAGAGCCCGAAAAAGAGTCTCCCCTGAAGGATAGAAGAAGGAAGGCGATTGATGAGGTGTGTAGCAGTAAAGGTGACATCCACCCAAAAATGAAGCGGCACATGCATGTGGAATAGAAGGGAACAAGCATTCTCTAGAATATAATGATGTTTATGCTCGGCCACTCCATTCTATTGAGGTGTATTGGGGAAAGATGTCTGATGAATGATGTCTTTATCCTTGAGAAACTGCTAAGGAAATGGATAAATATTATCGTCCATTGTCGAAACAGAGAAATTTAATAAAGGTGGATAAATGATTATGAATTTCATGATGAAAGGTTTGAAAAGTAGAAAACAATTCAGACCGATCACGAAGAAGGTAAAGTCATGTCATACGCGAGTAGTCATCAATAAAGAATATATTATAATTGTACCTTGACTGGCTAGGAACCCTACAAGGACCCCATACATCAGAATGAACAAGGTTGAAAGGATTCGATGCATGTGTTTTCAGTCAAGAAACATACGCCACCCAATAATGTTTAACAAACTTGCAGGATTCACAATAGAAGAAAAGATGTGGACCGAATTAGGGGGAAAATCTTATGTAAGACGGAACCCGGTGGATGACCAAGGTGAAAATATAGGTCGAGGGAATGAGAAGAGGTGGATAAGGAAGTAAGAGATGACGGGGTATCGAACATGTACACCTCATCCCAAAGATTACCTCGACCAAGTTCTTGATTCGTCGACTGATCCTGAAAAACAACACCAGAAGATGTAAAAGTATCAACACAATTTTAGTTTTTGGTGAGTTTTCTAATGGAGATAAGATTAAACGGACTGTGAGGAACATGAACCCAGGCGAATAAATGGGGTCAAGGGGCATGTGTCAAATCCCGCAATGAGGATTTTTGATCCATTAGCAACAGTAATTGTAGAGGCACCATGAAATGACATGGATTTCCCTGATCATTTCCTTCGTAAAAATCTAGTGTTTGTAGTGTTATTGGGGGTCACTGTGGCTTATCCTGGGAGTTTTCCAAAAACCTGATTCCATCAAACGGTGTCACCGAAATGGTGGCACTGGTAACAGTCACACTGTTACGGTGGCATTGGTAACAGTCGTATCATCACGGTCACACTGTTATGGTGGCACCCTTACGATATCACCTTCATGGTGCCACCGTCACGGTCACACTGTCACGGTCGCACCGTTTCGGTGTCTCACCCCTTTACCAAATTTCTGGTTCCCGAGTTTTCCCAGTTTCTCCCCTCTAACATCTTATTTGACGTAAAACCAATTTCAAATCTTCCTTAGGCGTTTCTAAGGGTGTTCCAAAGGTTATTAATTATATATTTAATATTATAATGACTCGGGGGATTTGAAATACTCAAATTGTGTGATCTTGACCACAATACCGTTATAACGACTTTTGGAAACTATTATTCCTTTAAAATAGGACCTGGCTCTTCAAAACTGGTATCTTCCCTTCCTACTTTGTTTTATGTTTCCCCTTGGTGTGCCTAGAGCCTTTCTCCCTAGACGAGTCGTGCGCCTATTCTAGAGCCTATCCTGCTCAGTTTTCTTGGAGTTTTCTACTGCTCGCGTGATCCCCTGTTCTTGGCACAAGGAGGAACTTGGATCCTTGATCATCCAAGGTATGGATTTCTTCTGTCTCTCTTTAATTATGCATCATGTGGGGTGGGTATACTAATGATTCCTTGTGAGAAATGACTGAATACTTTTCTTAAAATGAGAAATAAATAATAAGTATTTCTCATCAAAAGATAACAGGGGTGAATAAAATAACGATCTGGGTGTAGCTTGATGCTTAATGGCATGATTCCTTTTGTTATCCTTGTTTCTTCTATGGTTTTTGTGGTTGTATGCCTTTTGAAAATCATGCTCGTTGGGGGAATTTTCCAGCGCACTGGTGACTTTCTGTTTTGTTGAGATGTTTGAATAAATTACATTAACATGAGAATTTTCTTAATCACGTATACTTGGTTAAATAAATGGATGCCCCAGGATCAAACCTATTCTGTGATCACCCCAGTTATATTAAAGTGGAATTAAATAACCTTTGTCCATTTAAATCTAAATAAACTTGGATTGATAGATGTGGTTATGTGTTGTGTGTTATGGTTTGGGTGTCGTGGGCTTAGTATGTGGGGAGGTGCAGGAGGTGTGTTGGTATCACAGTGTGAGAGACTGATTGATTGCGGAATGAATAAACTTGTAAGTAGCTAAACTGCCTATGTTTGTGATGTGGTCGTAGAGTAAAGTTGGGCAGTGGGACTGCGGGGTGGTTATGAACTTGTGTGTAGTGGGACTGCATCTGGAAATTGTTTGGGCAATAGGGATGCGGGGCTGGGTGGTGAGAGAAGGATTGTGCAGTATAAATTTGAAGAATGGTAATTGGAAGTGGTTGAACAGGGACGTGCAGTGGGACTACAAATCTAGTTTTGTTTGTTATTTTGATATGGTTGTGGTTGGTAGTTTCCCAGTAGTGTTGTAATAAATCAAAGTGAATCCCTTAATTAAAATAATGGCATGTGGTTAAATAAAAGGGGGTTGGGTTATATTTTGGTAGTAGCTGTTGTGTGGTTGTACATATAAGGGTAGCATCAAAAGTGGTACTGGTGGGATCGTTTGTTTGGTTGTCTGAAAACCCATAGGTTGGGTTGAGTGTTTCTTATCTATATGTATAAATTGTAGTTCTTTGTGATTTCTATATGCACTCCACCCTTGTTGAGAAACATGTGCTGAACACCCCCATATCATGGGGGAGGGTGTCTTTCCCAACATTCTGGTGGGAGGATGGATGGTTGGTTACTGACTTTCTTCTTCATACCCTCTTTCAGTTTCTTACCACTCGAGTGTATCCGGGCAGACTGTAATGGCTTGAGTCTTACCATAGCCCAAGATCCTTCGGGAAAGGGTTTGTTGTGGATGAGAGGCCTAAGTGTTTGTAGGCCATGATTTTTTTTTCCAAGTATATTCGGGATGAGGCTCAGGTATCTTTGGGCGAGGCACGTGGTTGTTGTGGCCCAGGTGTCTGCGGGTGGGATTGTGTGTGGTTGAGGCCCAAGTATGTGCGGGTGGGTTGTGGCAGTGGAACTGTGTATGAGGAGAGTGGTAGAATCAAGACGTTAGCCATTAGGGATGAGTAGTTAACCAGTGAGAAAGTGGTGCGGGGTACCCAAATATCGATGTGTTTATACTACTACATACTTGAATTGCATTATTTGGTGAGTGTGCCCTGGTGAGGATGGGTTGGTTAGTATTCCTTGATAGATTATTTGAGGTTCTACTATTTTCTCATAAGGACATTAGTATGTTTCCCCCACTTTTTCACAGGTAGCTTTAGTTTCCCTACTGAGTATCTCGTATGCTCACCCTACATATATAAAACTGTTTTGAGGTTTACAGGAGGACTTTGAACACCGTGTTGGAATTTACTAGCTCAAACGTCGGGATTAGTTGTTGTTGTTGCTTAGTCGCTTTTCTTTTGGTACTTTACTTTGGAGTCTTATTGTACTTTGTATCAGCTTTACTTTTGAACATGCATGTGGGAATATATTTTGGATTTACTTTTACCTTTAGTATTTGGAGTTTCTTGGGATTTATCATCTTATCTCCTGATCTTGTTCTATAAAAAGGGTAATGACTTCTATATTATGTGAGATTCTATACCATTGGTGCTAGTCGTCATTCCAGATCCTATTGAAAGTAGGACCTGAGGGTCATTATCTCTCCTTCATCTTGAGGAAGGGCGTGGTACTTTGTTGTCCCTTATCTCATTTTGAAGAAGGCAGGTCATGATGCACCAGTATACAGATGATAGGTAGTGAACATACCAGAATCACCTGTGAGATGTTCAGACACACCAAAGTCAAGCATCCAAGCTATAGGTCGATAAGATACACACACGGTGGAGCCACCAGTCTGAGAAATGGTGGCGGGAGAAGAGGAAGGTGACAAAGCAGCCTGATAAGATTGTATAAATGAAATCTCCTCCTTTGAGAGTGCCAATTTTTAACGGGTCCTGGATGATGTTGAGGATAAATGCATGTTCGGGTATGTAGAGTGCACCGAGGAAGGGGGACCGCCTTGCGGGAGATCTGGTGATGGAGCATAGGAAAACTTCTCAGACGGGTGCACAGACGTAAGGATGAAGCGTGGGGATACCGTGAGGGAAGTCCAACAACTTAGGTGAGGGGGAGGCCTTTCAGGAGAGTCGACGACTAGAGGTGGTACCTAAGGTCCGCGGGCGAAAGATCCAACCATTGAGGAGTCGGTGGGCGCTTAGGGAGGTGGGCCAGTCGAGGGGATGCTGGGAAATCTGCTAAGGCGGAGATGGAGTTGTCAGAGGGCCGTCACGCGGGAGGTAGGAAACTAGAGATGGGGCTGCCACAGGAGGCATTGGCCGGGAGAGCAGTGTAGGAGGCACGTGCTAGGAAGTTTTCTCGTAGGGAGTCAGCGCGCAAGGAGGGTGTCAGTGTTGTCGGTTTCATCATTGTGACAGCAGCCGATAGGGATGGACAACGAAGGTCAGGCGACTGCTACCTAAGAGGGGGGGGGGGGGTATGCCCACACAGGAGGAAGTGGGACTGGGATCCCACACTGGGAGGCGAACCTAGACAGGGAGGCGGGGCAGGGAGAGTTCTTCCGGGTGGGAGTTGTGCGCAGCGGGGGCGACAAGAAGGAAAGGGGGTGCAGAACCGGGAGTTTCCGAGAGAGGCGGGGTTGGGAAACCGTGAGGGAGGCAGGGGCCAGGAGACCGCATTGGAGGCGGGGAAGGGAAATTCCAAGGAGGGTGAGGGTCGGGAGACCACGTTAGAGTCAGGACCGAGAAACGCCGATGAGGGCGGGGGCCCGGGAGATCACGTCAGAGGCAGGGCCGGGAAACGACGAGGAGGTATGGGGCCGATAGACCGCGTTAGAGGTGGGGTCGGGAAACTATGAGGAAGGAGGGCTAGGATACAGCGAAGGAGGCGGGGGCTGGGAGACCACGAGGGAGGCAGGGGGCGGGAGACGCGACATAGGCGGGGCCGGAAGTCACTGAAGAGGGAGGGTCGGGGCGTCGCATAGGGAGGATGAGGGAAGAAAATTTATTGGGATTTTCCCTTTGATTCCATGTTAATGTGAATTCCCCTTACCTCAAGACGAGGAGAAGATATTCTTTTATAGATGGATAAAAAGGATTACAAGGTGGAGTAATCCGATGTGTGACTCGTAAATACCCTTTACCCAGAAATAGAATTAACCGGGTCAACAAATACGTATGTGATGCTCATATTTTACAGGCACTGGAAAAATAGTTTAGACTCCAAGGTTAGCTGATAACACTGGAACATAACCCCATATATGTATGCCAAAATGTAGGAAAGAGGTAAGACTCAAAGGTTAGATGGTGACATTCAAACAAAGCCATGTGTATTTAGTTGATGTGACTGTATCCTGAGGCTGAGGTAGATAAACCAATCTATGCTTCAACATAAGGTTGAGCTAGAATACCAGTCTAGGTTCCAGTCATAAGGTCAAGGTAAGACACAAAAATTGATTAATTAAATTAAAACATATCCATATATGTTTACATAACGTGGCTGTATCATGAGGTTGAGTTAGATAAACTAATCTAGGTTACATCATAAGGTGAAGGTAGCACATCAATCTAGGTTCCAAAACTCCTTGAATTGTGGGCTAAAACAGTTTTTTAGTTCAGTGAGAATCCTAGAACACTTATGACTCACTAATCGTGTAATTATCATCATGAGTCATAAATAAAATAATGCTAGGAATGTGGGGATTAATGAAAAGCTTATTACATGCATTGAATCGGGTTCAATCATTTTACAATCTTTGTTTTGAGACAATCGGGTTTATGACAAAGATGTAATCTGTAAAATTTTCTTGTATAAATTAATATAGATCGATCCCAGAACATGTTTTATATATGTGATAATTATCTATTTTGTATTGTTGTACAATTCCAGTAGAGAAATCATCATTCTCTATCATGTAGACGTAGGTCATGCAGTACGAACCACATGAATCTCCACGTGCATTTTCTCATTCAACATTTTTTTAATCGCTTGTTTCAATTTCTGCAGGCATTTAGCTTAGGAAGGCACTATATAGTATAAATCCGAGGGAAAGGATCATACCCTCTTTTGAGGACGGACCCGCTTTCCATCAATCCAATAATAATAACATGCATTTGTCTTAAAAATTAACGGTTTTTATGTCTTATTTCCCCCCTTTGTGGATCCCAAGTCATTTCTTTTACTTTATAAAAATATCATATAAAAAGAAACGTATCATTGTATCAATTGACAAAAAAAATAACAAGTTTGATGAATTTTTATCATGTTTTTTTAGTTTATCCATCACTTGGTCACATGTGAAAAAAATATTATTGTTGTATTAGTCCAGCAATTCATTGTTCTAATAATCACAAATCATGTTTATATTCATTCTAACTCATTCCGTGTTTTGTAAAAATAAAATAATTATCGTTGAATTTTGCTAAGTTTGGAAACGACCTCCCCATATAAGTGACCGATCATGGAGATTATATGAAAAAGGATACAAGTGACCGCAAGCCATATAAAGTGATTGCACATTGTCTCGAACAACTGTGGTTGAGTTTTTCTCAAAGGACAAATCGAACACACGAACATCTGATCATTCGTGGCAAAAAATGACAAAGGACCCAAGTGACTGCAAAGTTAGTTGGATCGACCACATGAGAAACCTATCGACCGCAAAGCAAATTCAGAGTAACTGTGTACAGATCTCACTGAGTATGGAATTAATCATAAGCCTAAAAAGATCAACCGCTACAAATAGACCGACTATAAGAACAAATAATTGACTGTATGGTGTAACAATTCATAGTAATTGACAAATGATAACATTGATGCTAATGTGGAAAAATGAAGCGACCGTTAATGATGATGTGACAAATTTAAATCAATTGTAATTAAAGGTAAGTATTAAATTATTATTTTTTAATACTAACCCAACCACTGTTTTGGGAAGAATTTAATGTCTATTAGAATCATTAAATGACCTCGGATTTGCTGCTAAAATACAAGGATCTTCATGATGATTTCTCAACGGCTATTTTTTAGAGAAGATATTTTTAAAGGAAACCAAAAGATAAGAAAAAGATGGGGGAGAAAAAATATACAAGAGCACACATAATTTTCTAAACATACAAGAAATAAGATGAACTAGTACTCTGTTTTGATAAGTGTTTGCAACACTTTTCCTGAACTCAATCGACGCATCAAAGAACATTCACATGTCTTCGAGAATCTATTGAAAATTAAGAAATGACAACAAGAAGAGAAGAAATACCTGTAAAATAACATAGCAACTTACTCCGCTACATCAATTTCTTATCTTTCTCTTACTATGTTTTATTTACTTTTGAGCTGTTTATGTGCATTTTATTTGTAAATCTTAAGCACCAGATCTTGAGTTGAAATGGAGAGTGTAAGACACACACACACAATTACTTATCTGTGATCCCGCGTAGAACTATGGAAGTGGCTTTATGCTTGGAAAACCTTGTGAGTTGATGTGTAAAAACTCGATCCAGGTCGTGGATCAGGTTATTTAATAATAATTTGTTAAGCAGTGAGTGATTTCTAAATGGAGGGGATTAAGTCTTGGCTTGATATCAAACCCCTTGTTTATTTCCTGTTGTCACTTTATTTGTTTTTCTATACTATGTTTTCAAAACTTATTTACAAAACTTTACTTTGATAATTGGATTTAAGTTGTGTTTTATATACTATGTTTGTAACTGTTAGATTAGTTTCAAAAGTTAAAGTAGTCTCAAAGTTACTTTAACTACACTTTTAGTTAAATGGACACTTTTATTAATTTTTGGGATTTAAGTTTTAAATTGTTTTTAAAATAATTTTTGATTGAAAACTCAATTCACCCCCCTCTCGAGTTGTCCACTCCAATCAACATTTGGTATCAAAGTTCTTTAAAATACTTTTTACCGTTATCTAGTTTTACCTAAAGATGGTAATCTCTGTTACCTCTAAATTTATATATTTATGGATAATACAATGTTGGAGGGAGCTGAAATTAATCAAACTTATTATTTTAATGGAACAAATTATGCTCAATGGAAGATCAAAATGAAAATTCATTTAGAGAACATGAGATTTGATATCTGGACTACAATTGCAAACAAATACAAAATATCCAAAAGAGAAAGAAACACATGGGATACTACTGTAAAAGACTCCTATGATTCAAACTATAAAGTTATGAATGCTTTGTACTGTGTATTAAAATAATATGAATTTAACGGAATATCTACTTGTGTTACTTCTTTTGAGATATGGGACACACTAGTTGTTCCTCATGAAAGAACTTCCAATGTTAAAGAAATATATTTAAATACTTATACTAATAGATATGATAATTTTAATATAAATATTGATGAATCCATTTCTAATATGTATCTAAGGCTCAATGAGATTGTTAACATGATGCATACACTGGGAAAATAGATTGTTGAGAAAGACCAAGTCATGCGACTTCTCAGATGCTTATAAAAAAGGTGGAGAAGAAAATTTGTGTCCATTAGAGAATCCTATGACATCAGTACACTACCAGTGAAGGTTCTCATTAGGAATATTATGATATACATAGAAGAATTACAAGTGAACAAAGATAAATAACCAAAGAGGAAGTCATTATCCTTCAATACTTTTGACTTAGAGCTAAAAGATAAGACCAAGTTTGATAGTTTGAGTGATGAAGAATCACCTTTAGATGATGATGATGAAATGATACACCTAGATAGATAGTTTAAGAAGTTCTATAATAAGAAGATGTTCTTAAAAAGTAAAATTATAGATGAAAGTATGACAATAAGGGAAACTAGAGGAAAGAATGAAAAAACAAGACTCCACAAATGAAATAACTTGTTATGACTGTAAGAGGAAAGGACCCATCAAAGTAGACTATCCCAAGCTAAAATATAAGAATAAGTATGAGGATAAAGACAAACATTATAAAAAGGATATGAATTCCTCATGGAGTTCCTCTGAAGACAGCTCAAGCAACTCTGACTCTGATAGAAATAATAAAGCCAATACGTGTTTCATGAAAAACACATATGAGGTATAAAATATTTTTCTTGTATCTCATATTCATATTTATAACATTTATAGGAATGAAAATTATGATGAAAATATGTCCAGTGATGACCTATTTGAATGTTTTAATATGTTTGAAGAAACATTTAATGATCTTAAAGATAAATACAAAAGTTTAAATAAGAAACATGCTTTATCTGCTCATTTTAAAATTGATTTTTTTTTGAAAAAGATAAAAATGCTCAAATATTAAGGGGAAATAATGAGCTTAATTTTTCCAATGAGAAATTAAATAATGGTCTTGATAGATTTACCAATGGTAGATGTTGGCACCAAAAATTGGGGAAGGAGAAGAACATACCAAAGCCTCCAGGGCTACCTCGCGAAGCCCTTACGCGGAGCTCCCATGGCCCCGTGACCACCATGGATTAAGGAGGCAGGAAGCTCCGTGAACGCATTTGACGTTCGAAAGCCCGCCGAGGAGCAAGGAGGCGGGATGCTCCGTGAACTACTTTGACGTTCGTGAGCCCACCGTGGAGCAAGCTTCGTCTTCGCGCCGAGCAAGCTCTGCTTTGCGACACCCCTTGCCTATAAATACAGGGCTCCCATTGAGACCAAAAGACGGATCATATGACCTTTAAACTTCCTAACTCTCGAATCGCGAATCACTCTCTTCTCTGTGAACCATGATCTATACGAGGTACTTTTGCTCTGCGAAGTGCCTCCCCTTTTCCTTGTTTTAACCCTCTCTATCTAGAGGGATGACTTTTGTGAAGCCCACGGGTGCTTTGCGAAGGAAGGGGATCCCCAAGGGGACCCAGGTCGTCACGGAGTGTTTATGATTCACGGAACACCCCTCGTGTACATGTGATCCACATGTTAAGGCAGAGTCACTGTACTTCGTGAATCACATTGCTTCACAGCACCTTGCTTCACGAGGAACCTTTGCTTCGCGAGGTAGTGCTCCGTAAGTGTTTCCACTTTGCAAAGCACATCCTATATACACATATGCCCTATATTTAGGCTATGCCACTCCACTTCGCAAAGCATAACACTTCTCAAGTACCCTCCATTACATGGAGCACCAGAGCTTCAAAAGGCCCCTGCCTATGAACCCCTATACTCTGCAATTCCTTTTCCCGTGCGACCCTCAAGGTTTGCATGAAGTAATTTCAAAGTCACTTGGAAAATACTTCCCATTGCGCTGCTTCACCTCATGCTTCTTCTCATAGGCATGCTAACGGCTATTGCTTCTTCTCATATCCACGCTAACGTGGACCCCAATGGGATCACCTCACGACACCCCCTAGTCACAGCGTTGTTTGTCCCTTCTCCCAAGTTACAGAGGGTATAAGTTATGTAATTCCTAGGGGTGCCGAGAGAACCCACCTCGTCTGAGCTGCAGGACATTAAACTGCCAAGCACCCCCCATCCTCAACACATGATATTAAACTGTGACCTTCCCCCCATGCATCCTACGCGGGGTTCCCCACCTTGGAAATTATGCATGCCCACTGGTCTCCACGGGAGTGTGACCGTTCCTCACATGGAATGATATCCTCTTTATTGGAGCGATGTCTATCTGTGGGGAAAGGGAAACCACCTTGGTGTAAGCCCCTATCTTTTCTTGCAGGAGGTAGCATCCCTGCTCCTCCTCTCTTCCTTGGAGCCAAAGGCTGACGAAGGGATGGATGAGCATCAACACCCTCCTATCTTCTTCCTTGCAGAATCCATCTTCCGCTGGGCTTTATCACCACCAGGACTCCATCCTAGAGTAAGTCCCAATATCCATCTCCTTGGACTGTTAACCACGCGTAATCCCCTATTTCCTCTTTGGGCCGCTCCACACATAAGCCCCATTCCACTCCCAACAGACGCACCTTTCGCGATGTGATCTCCAGGTCTTTTCCGCCTCTTGTTTCTCAAACCGAGCATGACTCATGTGGGCTTAGAGTAAGCATCAACCATAACATCCTTTCCGGGAAGCCTAGAGTGTAAACCCCATGCACCACCCAAACTGCGTGGACTTTGATCCATGCCAAGGTATGGTACGTAGGAAGCCTCCTTGAAGTTCAAGCCCAAAAACCATTGGTCCCAAACATCTTTACGCCGGTGTACCAAGCCCCATTATGAACTATGATGACTTTGATCTTTTCCAAGGCAAGGTACGTAGGAAGCCTCCCTGAGGTTCAAGCCCACCATCCATCTGGACCCTAGGTCCTTATTCACATCGGTTCACCAACTCCCCCCCCCAAATTGCGTGGACTTTGATCCTTTCCAAATCAAGGTATGTAGGAAGCCTCCTTGAGGTTCAACCCCAACATCCATTAGTTCTGCCCCCCCTTCACGTCGGGCAACCTTCATCCTGCATGTCGTTAAACTGCATGCCCCTTTTTATCCTGCACGACATTAAACTGCATCCACCAACCTAAACTATGTGGACTTTGATCCTTTCCAAGGCAAGGTACGTAGGAAACCTCCTTGAGGTTCAATCCCAACACCCACTGGTTCTGACCCCCTTCTTGTCGGTTCCCATCATATGGAACTATGCGGGCTTTGATCCATGTCTCCTAGACAGGGTATGTAGGAAACCTCCCCAAGGTTCAGCCCCTTTCAGTGGTAAGCCATTGTTATCCCCTTTTAGCGGTAAGCCGTTGTCACCCCTTACAGCGGTAAGCTGTTGTGAACCCCAACCAGCGGTAAGCCATTGTCAAGATGAACTATGTTCACCGAACTACGTGGACTTTGATTCCCTTCCACGGGGATACGTAAGAAGTCTCTTCGAGGCTCAAGACCACCATCATCGTCACCCTGAGTCGAATCCATCACATTCTTTATTTACTTCACATAACCACCCATCATCCATCATGATTCTTACCCAGGCCGCCACATTCCTGTGAGATCATGCCAATTCACCTATTTTCTAATCCTAGCAGTAACTGGGTGACTAACCACACGTTAGCCCTGGTATCAGTGTTCCCCCAAGGGGTTACACCTATCTGATCCGCTCTAGTTAGTGTTCTGATCAGCTCGATCTGTCTCCGCTAGACGTTAAACTCGTGGCATACCCTGTGTTAAACATGAGAAGCTGGGGAAAACCTCAGACACATGCCTATGGCATATAATCCCCCACATTTGACATGATATGCCTCAGGATTCTGCACCCTTGAGGAGCCCTATAATAAGGGGAATACACCCAGACGTGCCAGTGTTCCAGCATCCAGACATGCCAGTGGTGCCCAACATGACTACTCCCCCGACTGAAGGTTGCTGCCATGACTGGACCCCTTGGAATGTATCGATAGAAGCGGTGTAATTAACCAGTGTCCATGAAGATATGACACTGGGAAGAGTTTCAATAACAACGTTGTAGGGTCCTGACAAAATCCTCAAAGGAGAATGGGGGATATTCTACCCAATTTCCCCTCAAAGAATTAAAAAAATGTGTAGATAATACTCAAAGAAAGGCGCAAGACGGACTGGTCCACGGACCAGTCCAATGATAAAGGTGCGCGACCCCCTCCATGAAGCGCCCCCTCTGTGGACCACCGTTGTCTTTCATAGAATAGAGGCGGGGATCCTCCGCGGGTGTGAGGAAGGCCGGGCACTAATCCGGTCCACCGACCCGGACAACACCAGCCGCGAGCTGCGTCAACCAGCCCAGACCGCACCCTTTGTTGTTCGCCAAATAGAGGCGGAACCCTACGCGGCCGCGAAGGACTCCCTGAGCTAGTTTGGTTCGTGGGAGAGATGCCCCCGTGAGGTGTGGATTGAACGAGTCATCCGTAAACCGGGTTTCCGGTCATGGGCCTCCGCAAAAGGTGCCGCATGACCACAGATACATTCTTTTCCTCTCCTCTATAAAAGGACATCGAAGGGGAGAAGAAAAAGGGATCAAGCATATTCGGGTGGAAGGATTTCGAAGGAAGGAGCTTAGGATTTCGCAAAGAATGAAGTTCCAGTTCGCGAACCAGAACATGTATGAAGCTGGAAACGAATTAATAAGGAACTATAAAACGCACAACAAATTGGTGAACCACGAACTTAAAATAACAAAAATAATAAGACCACAAACCATGGCCCCTCCACGGATGAAATCCCCACAGACCAGAGAGTTTATGCACCTTTTTCGATCCGTCACACCGCGTAGCACCCTCCTACGCGGGTGAGCCTCCGACCGACGCTTCCCTTGGCCACCGTCACTTGCATGGATCCCTCCGCGGACCATCCTGGTCGGTAGGACAAACCCGAAACTGAAAACCACCATGGTTCTCAGGATACTAATCAGCCCGCGAACCACCCTTGTTCGTGGACAACCAATCAGTCCGCGAACCACCCTGGTTCGCGGATGGCCAATCAGTCCGCGAACCACCCTAGTTCGTGGATGACCTCTCAGTCCACAAACCACCCTAGTTCGTGGACAACCTTTCCAACCGCGTATCACCCTCCTATATGAAGGGATCCACTCCTCTTACTCCCAGGTGGCCCACAAAATCCTTCGGTGTTCCTATTCCTCGAGCCAGATAAAATCCTTCCAATCCAGCCTGATCCATCGCAACCCCTTCATTGGCCCATTCACCAGCCCTGAGCCGAGGCCTCCACTAGAACCACCAAACTAGTATGATGCAACCTTCAAGTACATCAGTGCACTTTTTTGAGTTCACATACCCACAGTAAGTGGGGGTGAGGGGGTTTACCCATCCCTTGGGCGGATTCCTGAAGTGTTCCTGGGTTCAAATTCCCATGGTAACGCAGGGTCTGAGACCAGAAGTCCCCTTTCTACCCCTCCACTTGTGAGGATGGGGGTACTTCTCCCCTCCCCGAGGAATGGGAGACTACCCATCAGAAGGAATCCCCCATGCATCTCCATACTTCCTCACGGCCATGGCCAAGGAAGGGAGTAATGGGGAAGGGTGCTGCCCCGTTCTTCTTCAGGGTCCGGGTCCCTCTCCTGTTGGGCTTTGTCACCATCGGGCCTCCATTCTGGAGTAAGCCCTGACTTCTCGGGCCGCTAATCACACGTAAGTCCCTGTTTCCTCTTTGGGAATCCCTCCTGGAGTAAGCCACACACCATCCTCATAGGAATTCAATGGCCCTTCCCCTCTCATCAGGGAAGGTTCATTGCTCTATTGCGCGACTTCTACCTTCCTCGGCCATCAAGGAGAAGAAGAGCCCAGTGGTACTGGTCTCTTCCTCCGCTCGTCATATGTCTACCCTTCCCTCGGTAGGGAGAAAAGTGTGAGGTTAGCCAAGCCTATTGAATTCTCTTGTTTCTCACACCGAGCATGACTCACGTGGGCTTAGAGATTTGTGATGGTTGTGGCACCCGCACAATGATGGTGGACCCAACCGAATTATGTGGACTTTGATCCCTGTTTCCTAGGCACAGTATGTAGGAAGCCTCCCTGAGGTTCAAGCCCACCAAATTGGTCGTTCTGACCTCTTTCACATTGTTTCACCCACGTCCCACATGATGTTAAATTGTATCCTCACGAACTACGAGGTCTTTGATCCTTACTAAGGCATGGTACGTAGGAAGCCTCACTGAGGTTCAAGCCCACCACTCGTCTGGACCCCTAGTCCACATTCATGTCGATCCTCTGACACCCCATTCAAACTACGTGGACTTTAATCCCTGTCTCTTAGGTGGGGTATGTAGGAAGCCTCCCTGAGGTTCAAGCCGAACACCCAGTCGACCCAACCATTTTCACGTCAGTCCACCGCACCAACCCTGGGAAGCCTAGAGCTTATGCCCCATACTCATCCGAAATACATGGATTCTGATTCCTCTCGTGAGGATACATAGGAAGCCTGTACCACAGGTTCGATCCAGATGCTCAAGTCATTATATGTCCCCCCTAGATGACAATAAAATCCAGAGTTCCCGGTTACGAGGATTTAAATCAATACCGCCTCAATGAGTCCAGGCTCCTCGGGGTCATTAATCCAACTAGGGATGGTAAACCTTGAGCATGAATGATTCTGAACCCCTGTGTCCAACTGACCATTTATAACCAGGGTTAAATCCGTCGATACTATGCTTGGGTATAAACCAAAGATTCACAAACATATGAATATGTCTTAAATCTATAAGAGAGCCCCGGAATAGGAAATAATTTCCCCCCAAAAGGGTGCTATGAGCTCGACTTCCCATCCTCTCGACCAATGTGAGTTCTCAAGCATCGCTGGTCAAACCACCCAGTGAACGCATGACTTTGGAAATCTGGTCCATGCATTGCTAGATAAGGAACCGTTGGGTGTTCCAAGGTGAAAATGGTACACCTGATGCAAGTGATTAAGCAGAACCCAGTCTTCTCTAATCATATGCCAGGTCGCGCGCGTTTCTCCCCTACGACCCCGTCGTGCGCCGCATCGAACAAAAAATGGTGAACCCGATGTGAATCTTTAACCAAGCATGACAAATTTACCCTAATCCCGCTCTATGCCCCTTATACTCACAGGGAGGTCCAAGAAAGGTCATTAATTATGCATGAGATCATAAGATGCTGCTTTGATGGGTTTGCTGTTTGTATTTGTTAAAATATTTTACAGGTACCTTTAGAACTCCCTTCGATCCAATGGCATCACAAAGGAACTCATAGGCACACACTTCCAACAACGCAAGGACCGGAAATCCTCACCTACGGAGGACCCCGTCACCCACCCAACGTCTTCAATGCTAGGTCTCAGATGCATTGATCTGAGAGTACCACATGAATGATACTCTCCCAACGGTGGAGGCATCCATGCACGCCCTCCAATCTTCCAGGACTCGTCGGTCGCCTGCCTAGCAGCGGTCACAGAAGTAGATCCAGACGACCCCTACTTCCATATCAAACCGTTTCAAGAGTCTATCCCCGGAACGATACAATGCATACCTCCCTTATCTTAGATAGGTGGATGAGGTCGGCGCTTAGGACTTCATCCCCGTCGAACGGGGGGTTCCGCTCTAAGGCCCCTGCTGGAAGACATCATCGCGGTTACACCACAACTCAAAATCCTCACGTTAAGGAGGATGTCGCCCCGAGGATCCAGCCCCATGCTCCCCGAGCTGCGGCCCCTCGGACTGCCCGACGAGGGCGAAAAACGTATAATCAGAGACCGGTCATCACCCTGGTCCCTGAGGAGGAACTCTGCTACCCGGTCATGGAGACATACCACAAACAGGTACCTACACCTATTCACTCCTCCCGAGCCCACCATCCAGACATGGAGGCATTACAAGAGCAGGCGCACATCCCCGTCGAGCTCCATCAAGCCCGTCGCTCACGCAGGACGACACCTACCCGACATGCACCTCTCCCTGCCCAGGGTCGTGAAGCCTACCAACCTGACGTGGTGGCGAACCAATGCCTACAGGACCATCTCCTTGTATATTCTCTTGACTCTTACTATCCTGATATGGTGGCGATCACTAAATCCCTCCACCCAGATATGACAACAATTAATAGGCGGGCATGTATCTCTGCCAACAAAGGCCACCAACTCGATACGGTGGGAAACCAACACATGCAGGGCCAGCTCCCTGCGGATGCAAGTGCAGTCCGCCACCCCGATGTGGTGGAAAATGGAGAGATAAACAGGCATATCCTGGAATAGGGGAAGATTCTTTCACCTGCCCCGACACAGGAGAATTATCAGTACCCACTGACCACCAGAGGACCGGAGCAGGATATTCCTACTCCGATATTGGAATGGGCCTTCATACCTGTGCCATCAAAATATGTCTCTTTGCATATCCAGGAAATGATGGAGGATCATGTATCGATCCTAGATCATATCTTGCAGACTTTCCAAAATGTAATTGCATCAGTAGAAACAACAAGGACTCGGGCCCGTGAGCCCGTCTCCCCAATTGAGGTGACTCATCTAATAGACGAGATAGCTACCTTGGAGCTGATCTGCATCCCTGATTCCACCCAGGAGGGTCGTCGGCCATATTCCGCGATACAAGGGAAACCAGATCGAGCAGCTTCACTCATTCCAACTGGGGGACACCCGTCCATCACGTTGGATGATTCAGAGCAGGCATATATCCCTACTAAAAGTCAAGATGTTTTCCAGCGTATCCCGACGACATCACGGGCCCCAATTAGACAGGGATACTAAGGTGAAGGCCATTGTCAATAGCAGACGGTCCCCACTGCCTGTAAGAAAGCACCCTGAATGCGCCGAAGGCAGCCGAAAAATAAAGAGCAGGTTCATGACTCCGCTCTGCTGGAAGCTGGGGTTCCCAATACCGTTAAGCACATATCGAAGGCTCAGAACCCTGCCCACCCATTACCATATTATGGGAGTGGCAGTAGTGGTTGCGAAGGCCCTCCTCGCAATGTCGTTACTAGTAGATCTGAAGGTCTTCCCCAGAGCACCCGCGGGGGCCTCCCCCATGTGCATATAACGATCGATCACGATAGATCCTCTTTTGATGCAAGTCACGACAACCCTCTACGTGACCAGAAGATAAAGTAGCAAGAAGGCCCTCCACTTGTTGTGGTCCACCCTGAAGTTCCTCCCCGGGGTATACACTGCAAGCACTCTCCATGCAGTGGGAGCACAGATTATGATAGTACTCCTCGCTGTCATAGTCGCAACTACAGAGGCCCTCCTCGCAGTGGCGTCTCACCATGAAAAGAATGCCCTCCCCTTGTCATAGCCTACCCTGAAGGTCCTCCCCAGGGGTTACATTGCAATGACATTCCGCGTAACCGGGCGTCAGATCACGGTGGTAGTCCTTGCCACCCTGATAACGGAGGTCCTCCCCGTAGAGACGTTAAGTAATGAGAAGGCCCTCCCCTCATTGCGACACATTCTGAAGGCCCTCCCCAGGGTGTACCCCACAGATATTTTCCCTGCAGAAGCTGTAATGGTAGTCCTCGCAATTGCAGCAAGCCGCCATTGCAAAGGTTCTCCCCGGAATGGCCCCAAGAAACAAGAAGGTCCTCCCCCTGTTGCAGTGTGTCCTGAAGGTCCTCCCCAGGATGCACATCGAACTTCAAACCATGATGGTCATCCTCACCATGATGGCAGTTGTTGAAAAGGCCCTCCCTGTAACAACGCTACACAGCCAGAAGGTCCTCCCCTTGCTACGACATGCCTTGGAGGTCCTCCCCAGGGTATGCACTACAAAAGTCCTCTATGCAGTGAGGCGTAAAGCAGTAATGGTAGTCCTCTCCATTACGACCTCCATTACGAAGGTCCTCCCCACAATGATGTATCATATCAACAGGAAGGTCCTCCCCCTGCCGAATCAAGCACAGAGAAGCCCTCGTATGCCGAGGCACTCAGAAGGACGGGATCAAGCCTGTCAGATTTTCATCTAGTCGACAAAGACACCCTTCTACAATCAGGAGGCGGTCCAGGGCCACGTTCATCTTCTGAACCACCTCAGAATCGCCCGCATGGTGATTCGATACCTACCGATCCCACCACCCCCAAACACACTATCGGTGAGCGTCTCAGTTGGGCCGACCAGGTAGAGGAATTGCTAGTGGAGGAGCGTGCCGACATGTTTCACCTGAGGAAATGACTGCCCAATGATGATATTCCAGTTATGTTTTGGCCCACAGCCACCTCTCAATTCGACATACCCAGAAAGTTTTCGGAAGAATGTGTGCACAACATCCGCTCCAATATATGGACAACCCTCCGCTAGTTGAAATCAAGCTTCCTGCCCTACGACGGGTATTTAGACCATGTCAAGAAAATAGGAGACCCCCTACGTCACATCGATCTGGAAGCTCTTCCTTCGGCACGACAATAATGACCAGAGAGGCATAAAGGAAACATGGAGATAGCCTGCCTCCGTGTGCTGCACCAGCTGCACCGCCTCATCAGTGACACCCCGACGGGAGTCCATATCATGGGCTGGGGAGAACATGGATCTCTGCATTTCACTCTGCTCCCCACCCATAAGAACCCATTCGACATAGTGTCTTGCAACGTCATCACGTCAAGACATAAATCGAGTGGGGCCCCTGTTCAGGAGATGCGACATGCCCAATAGAGACATGCCTTGAGTAAGTCCCAGGAGATTCAGGCCCAATGGGAACAATCCATTCAAGAACTCTTGAATCAGGCCACCGAGAGTTTGTAACATGACTCTCGCCTAAGAGAGGCCAATAAACGGTCATCGCCTGCCTCCCCAGAAGGGGTTGATTCACAGTTGAACTCGGCATCAAACCCAGTTCACCCCCGAATGGGGGCACGCAAGATCAGGCAGGTAGCGACAACAGCAGCCACCGCCACAATCCAGGGTCAACCCCAGCCTGCAGGTCTGGGGGAATTTTTAACAACAAATTCCCCCGTATGACCGAAAAAAATGAAAAGAGACTCAACATCTAAGGAATAGAGCCAGCCCCAGCCCTCAGGGCTGGGGGCATTATTACCCCCTCAACAACAACCTCCCCCACGATAATCAGTATTCTCCCGTCTGGGGAGGACAGTCAAGAAGAGGAGGCTCCTGCCCAATCCCGTCATTCGAATCATCATCCCCTCCAAGAGGGAGACGTACCGTAAGGTCGCATCAAAGAACTCTCCACGTCACCCTCTATCAAGGAGTCCAAGGGAGATCTCGAGACATGAAAGGGAAGACCAGTAAAAGACACAGGAGATCCTCTTCCTATATGGAAGATGACATCCTCTCCGCCCTGCGATATGCATCCATCAACATCATAGAGGTTAACCCCATGGGTAACACCGAATATGGCACAAATTCTGACGGATCGGGAGACCATGGTTATGGTTAGGCTATGACTCACAATGAACCACCAGGTGTGCACACCCGGAACTAGAGGGCCGCCCTAAATATGGCCACCCCTTCCGCCAACCTTCCTCCACTCACCCTGTGAGCTCCCAACAAAGAGAATAACAAAGGACCGGTTACCCTCAACCCGCCTCCTTCTCTCGATAAAAACGAGCCACTTACGCTCGAAGAGAGGTTCGCTCTAAAGGAAGAAGAAATGAAATAATTGAGGTGGCTTAATGTTGAGCTACTTCAGAGGAGCTGCATCATTGAAAACACGTCCCAAGAAGATCCACACCTCGCACTCCCCGCAAGTGCACCACAAAGACCAAGGTTTGCCTCGACAAACGAAGCACGGTCAGGGATCCCTCCCAATGAGGCACCTGAGCCATCCAACTACCTGAATGGGGATCTGGAGGAATACCAAGACTTCATTACACTCAGGAAGCAACTATAGAGAGTACGTCTGAACCCTCTGAAGGTGTCAAAAACGACACATGCACCCCTGGTGCCGACCGAGATGGATCCTCAGGCAATGCCTCGAGCTACACCTGCCCAGGACCGAACCCAACAAGATGTGAACCAGGGTCTCACCAACACCATCAAAGCACTGATAGCATGATTGGAAGCGATGGAGGGACGACGCGCTCTGATATAGATAGAGCGGAAGCCCTACCCGGATTGGGTGAACAAGACACCACCTCCACCCAATTTTGGGAGCACTGTATTCCCAATTTTCAATGGATCGGGCGACCCAGAAGAGAATTTGATGCACTATGCGTCTTATTGCGACCCCATGATGGGGAATTCGAAACAACAAGAAGCAGTGAAACTCATATGCTTCGTACGGACTTTGCAAGGACATGCCTTCATCTGGTATATGAGTCTACCAGCCCAATCAATAAAAGGCTGGGAAGACCTTCGACAACAGTTCCTGTTCCACTTTAGCTCGACGTTGCCTAAAACAACGGTCATAAACCTCATGAACTGTAAGCAGAGGGAGAACGAGAGGGTCTCAGAGTTCATCACCAGATGGAAAGGTATGACCTACTCTCTGAACAGGCCAATGACTCAAGATGAGATTCTCACCATATGCATCGACAATCTTCGAGATGAGCTGCGAACACAGATCAAACCAGTGGAGTGAACCACTAGCTTCCGCCATCTCTCTGCCATTGCCCATTGAATTGAGGACTCCATGAAACGGACTAATATGAAGTCCCGAATAGCCTTACAGGCTCTTTCAAAGAGAGCATCTAGAGATGAAGCATCCGCTATCACGCTCAAGCAAGCCCCTATGCCCGCTCCACTGCTCAGGCCTCCACCAAATCGTCAAGGCCCCCCCTGCATATCAGCGACCACCTCTGCCTAAGCAGGACGATCAGAGAGGATCGAAGCAGAACCAGTTTGAGGAATAAAGACAAAAAGTATACTCATTCTGAGAGGAAAAAGTCCGCAGCTACTTCATCACCGCCATGAATTGCAACTTTCTTTGCCTCCCGGAGCCAAGGAAACCCGAAGAAGTCGGCCACGATGATAGGCCAGATTACTGTCCCTACCATTGAATGTTGGGGAACAGTATCCGGGAATGCTTCATCATCAAAGACCTCCTAAAAAGTATGGTAGACTCTGGGAAGGTCGAGCTGGGACCATCCCCAGCACAGGTGATATATATCTCTACCACCAACTCCGAAAAATGGGAGGGGTGGTAGAAATTCACCAGAAATCAGGGGCAGAAATTTGATAACTGGATGACTCGAAAGACTATCAATCGAGGCCAGGGCATACTCTGAGCTCAACTATAGCATCCGGTGTTGCCGCCAACAGCCCCTAATGCCGCACAACCAACAACATCAGCCTCAAAACCCTCTTCGAGCTGGTCATCCAGGCGTAATCGGAAAGGGAGGAAACAAGCGCAAGAGGAGCAGTCCATAACATGGCCAAAGTTGGTCCCAACACTGGCGGACTTTATGCCCTCAAACTTGGCACCACGGGCACCAAACCACCAAACAGAACCATCAGGGACAACCGACCAGGTTGACCTGTCACAGGATGAGGAGCCAATCTTTGGTTCCATCAAAGTCATCCATCTTATGGAATCGTTCCATAACGAAGGGTATGGTTATAAACCCAAGTTATCAACATGAGGAGCTGAGAGGAGGAATCGCCGAGGCAGGGGATACCAGGGGAGGCACAATTGTTGCTGAAACCAACCCTATGGTTAGACTCTGGCCCAAACCGTGAACATCACGAAAAACCGTGGGAGAGCCCTTAAACGGACTCAACAGGAGGCAGAATATCCCTCCACCTCCACAAGCGGCCACTCTGGCCCCGTTATTCAACGGTACCCACCAGAGGAGGAACAAGTGTCTAGCTGCCTAGTGCGCACAAATAGAACAGTCGTGCCAAGTCCCCGAAACGTGGGAACACCGGTGACATCTAACGCCACGACCAGTCCCTCCTCGTCAAGTAATCCAGCTCCCAAAGCACCTGTTAAGACTCTCCCGCCAACAGAGAAGCGTTGATCGTTGGAGCAGAAATACGACATCCTTAAGCAGCTGGCGTCAGTGCCAACAAAACTGTCGATCCTGGATGCCCTGATCTTGTCAGCAGATCTTAGGGAGGCTCTTATAGAAGCTTTTCTCAGCCCCCAGGAGTTTCAAGCCGAGGTACCCACCGCCGAGATTTACCGGGAGGAAACCGACCCGGCTGAATGCAATGAGGTGATCTCCTTCACCGATTAGGATGAAGACACTATCATGCAATGACACATCAAACCATTATATGTGTCTGACACACTGAATGATGTTGAGATCTGGAAAGTCTTTATTGACAACGGCTCCGGAGTTAACCTCCTTCCCTTACGGACACTCCGTAAATTAGGATACAGTGAGGATGATCTAATTCCCTCAGCCACAACTCTGTTAGGTTACGACAAGAGTGAACAGAAGCCAATGGGACGAATCAAGATAAAGACCCATTTTGGCAACCTTGTGGCCTACTCGGAATTCCTGGTGGTCTGGCAGAACACGACATTCAATGCCCTGCTGGGAAGGACGTGGCTCCATAAGCACATGGTTGTTCCTTCATCCTACCACCAATGTATTAAGTATTGTGTCAATGGAAAAAGTGGGATGTTTCACGCCAACAAGGCCCCTTTAGAGATCTCTGAGTCACATTACATTGATGCCGGGTTTTATGAGAAAAAGCAGAAGAAGCCTGCGGTCGATGGCGTCGACTGGATCCCTGCCCTGAACGGTCTGGAAATGGTTCCCAATGACCCCCTCAAACAGATTGGTAAAGACTATTTACTGCCCATCAACCATGTTGAGAGTAGGAGTTCAAGTATGGACACGTTCTCAGCTGTCCTCATGACTTCAGCCATAACGGCCGAATGCGACAATGCAGGAACATCCTCCAACCCTCAATCTGGGGGAGAATATTTGAGCAAGTAAGCTCACAATGCCTCGCCCCCAAACTCCCAAGAGCCCATGTCAAGAGCCCTCCCCTCATTGGATCAATAAGATGAGGATTTAGGGGAAGAAGAGGAGGAAGATCTCAGGGATGCACCTCCATCATTTGAGGAAGGTATCTACACCACTGTGGACGAGCTCAGGGAAATAAACCTGGGTACCAAGGAAGACCCAAGGCCCACTCTCATTAGTGCAGCCATGACTCCCGAGGAACACGAGGTATATACCTATTTATTAAGGCAACATCGATATGTGTTTGACTATAATTACACAGAAATGTCGGGACTCGATCCCGAAGTGGCGACGCATCACCTAGGTCTTCCAGAAGACCATCGGGGATATAAACAAGCTGCCAGAAGGACACACCGCTCACATGCTACCAAAATAGAGGCTGAAGTTGATAAACTCATTAAAGAATGCTTCATTCGGGAGGTCTAATACCCCATCTAGCTGGACAACATCGTCCCCGTCAAAAAAAAAAAGGGTAAATCTGCATCTGCATCGATTTCAGAGATCTCAATCGGCATTTTCCAAAAGATGATTTCCCAGTCCCGATCACCGAGTTATTAATCGATGCAATGACCGAATATGAGGCTTTATCCTTCATGGACGGCTATTCTGGATATAATCAAATTAGGATGGCCTGAGAAGACGAAGAAGACACTGCCTTCAGGGCCCCTCAAGGAGTATTTTGTTACAGGGTCGTGCCCTTTGGTCTCAAGAATGCTGGCGCCACATATCAGCGTTCCATGCATCAGACCTTTAAACCGTTCCTCAAGAGATTCGTTGAATGGTACGTCGATGACTTGGTGGTCAAGTCCAGAGGATGCTCAGATCACCTATAAGACCTTGAGACCATCTTCAACAAGCTCCGATAGCACAGTCTAAAGATGAACTCCTTAAAATATGCCTTTGGGGTTACCTCAGGGAAATTCCTCGGCTTCGTCGTACGCCATCATGGCATCGAAGTTGACCCTGAAAAGACAAAGGATATCCTTGAATTACCACCTCCCCGCAATATCACTAAGTTGAGGGGATTCCAAGGACACCTAGCCTATATCAGGTGGTTCATAGCCAACCTGGCTGGAAAATGTTTGCCCTTTACCAGGCTAATGAAAAAGGGAGTCACGTACCAACAGACAGATGACTGCCAAGAGGCGTTCGACAGCCTAAAGAAGTACATTTTGAGCTCTCCAGTGATCATTCCCCCGGTTGAAGGAAGACCTCTCATACTATACATGAAGGCCCTGGAATGGCCACTGGGAGCCTTCCCTGAGCAGAAAAATGATGCCGGAAGTGAAAATAGTCTCTATTATCTCAGCCGAACCATGATTGATGCTGACACTCGATACTCAAACATCAAGAAGAGTTGTTTGGACTTGTTCTTCGCAGTTCAAAAGTTGCGACACTATCTGCAGCATCATGAATTCCATTTGGTCTTGTGTAGTAACCTACTCAAGTACATCCTCATCCGTCTGATGCTGACCGGATGCCTATCCCGATGGGTAGTCATATTGCAATAGTTTGACATCCGGTTTGTGCCTCAGAAAGCCATCAAGGTCCAGGCATTAGCAGATTTTCTAGTAGAGCACCCTTCAATGGGGACCACCTCATCGGACATCAAACTACCTGATTAATACATATTCTCAGTTCAAGAAAAGTTCCCAACATGGGAAATGTAATTCGACGGTGCATCCCGAAGCCCGACCGGGAGGAGGATGGAAGATCCCAAATTTAACAAAGTGGGTTTGGGGATAATACTCATGTCCCCAGAAAATGTAGTCTTTCCATATTCCTTCTTCTTATTAGAAGGATGTACGAACAATGAAGCAGAGTATCAATCCCTCATTGCAGGCCTGGAGCTCGCACTCCAGGCACAAGTCCAGCACCTTAAGGTAAAAGGTGACTCGGAACTAGTTATCAAGCAAGTCAATGATGACTATTCCATTAAAAAGGAGGAGTTGATCCCCCTATTTGACCATGTCCGAGGGTTGATGGTGGATTTCTCCATAGAACCAACATTGACATATATTCCCCAGTCTCAGAATTCTCAGGCAGATGTGTTAGCTAATGAGGCCACAACCCTAGCTGACCCAGACTGGGATGAGATGGTTATAAATATTACTCACCGTCGAATGGTCTTACCATTTGTTCAAACTAAGACGGAAGAGATCCATGAAGTCAGCCCTATCTCTGAACCATATGCTCCTGCCACCGGCTGGATGACCCCCATTGCAAACTATCTACAACAGGGAGAAATTCCATCAGACAGGGTTGAGTGAGAGCAAATATAGAGAAGGGAAATCAAATTTGTCCTACATGATGGCCCAGGTCAGTAAGAGGTCCTCTACAAACAAGGCCTCAATGGAGTCCTCCTTAGATGTATCGATGGAGAAGAAACCTCCACCGTAATGAACGAAGTACACGCCAGAGTATGTGGAGCACATCAGTTGGGGACCAATCTTTCCCATCAGGTTCAAAGGCTTGGGTACTATTGGCCAATAGTGGCGCGAGACTGCGAGCGCTTTACCACAAAATGCCACATGTGCCAAATTCATGCCAAATTTATACACTAACCCTTGGAGTTTCTTCATCAAGACAAGTATTCCTGACCATTTTTTTTCTGGGGGATGGACGTTGTAGGACCATATCCTTCCACCACGACCAGACAGCTGAAGTATATCCTCACGGCAACCGACTTCTTTTCCGAATGGGCAGAAGTTGTACCCCTTAAGGAAGTCGGGGCAAGAAACATTGTCAGCTTCGTGAAAGCCAATATCATCACCAGATTTGGTGCCCTCATACCATACTGACGGAAAACGACACCAACTTCTGCTCCGCTGAATTGGAGAAACCATACCAAGAATATGGTATCAAGGCTAACAACTCATCATGCAACCATGCAACGACCAATGGATAGATAGAGGCTTTCAATAAGACCTTGTCCAATATTCTCCAGAAAATGGTGGACAAATACAATAAGTCGTGGCCCAAAAAACTCCTGCACGCATTGTGGGATTATTGAACTACAATCCACACCGCTACTCGGGCTACTCCGTACTCATTGGTACATGGAACCGAAGCGGTCCTTACCATTGAGCTCCAGTTGCCTTTGCTCTATGTTTCCATTTGTGATCAATTATCCAACGATGAGAAATCAGAAAAGAGACTAGGTGAATTGGAGAAGCTAGATGAGATCGGTTGCACACTTTGCACCACCTGGAAGTGTATCAGAACCGGATTGCACGAGCCTTCAATAAAAAGGTCATTCTTCAGTCTTTCTCAGAAGGAGAATTGGTGTTGGTCCTCCAGACCCCAATGATACCCGGAAAGAAACCTCTAAAACTGGAGCCCAAGTGGGAGGGACCATATGTTGTACACAAGGTCTACTCCAACAGAGCATATGCCCTGATCTCCATGGACGGGCAGTTCACTACCGCTCCTACAAATGAGAATTTCCTAAAGAAGTATTTCGCATAAAAAATAGAAGCAGTTATCGTCCAAGCTACAGGACGTTAAACTGCGAAGCGCCTCTCATCCAAGATGCAGGATGTTAAACTGCGAAGCGCCTCTCATCCGAGCTGCAGGATGTTAAAATGCCAAGCACCCAAGGGTCCAAACTCTATGACTCTAAATTAATAGTACTTCGTCCTCACTGCATGATGTTAAACTGCACAGATTTCAGAAAAACTATGTATGGATTGATTCCTACCCTCGCAGGATACGTAGCGACGCCGGGACCCCCTATCTTGGCCCAACCACTCCCAAGAAATAAAAAAATTCCCTTTCCCCCATGTATGGATCAGACCCGCGTGGGGTGTATTCCTCATCCTTACCGCATGATGTTAAAATGCACAGACAAGAAAAACATAAATTCCCCCTTTCCCCGTGTATGGACTAGCCCTGCACGGGGTGTACTTCTTTCAGAGAACTATGTACGGCTTTATTCCTGCCTTCACAGGATATGTAGCGACGCCAGGGTCCCCTATCCTGGCCCATCCACCCCTGAATAAGAATTAAAAATTCCCTCTCCCCCCGTGTACAGACCAGCCCTGCACGGGGTGTATACTTCGTCCTCACCGCACAACGTTAAACTGCACAGATTTCAGAGAACTACGTAAGGCTTTATTCCTACCCTCTCAGGATACGTATGACGTTGGGGTTTCCCATCCTGGCCCATCCATTTTAAAAAAAGGGGATCTCTCCCCCCGTGTACGGACTGGACCTTCGCGGGGTGTATTCTTCATCCTCACCGCATGACGTTAAACTGCACAAACATCGTTGCGATCCACCGAAGATATGTGGTGAAACGAGATGGAAATACTCCTGGCACATTTGGATGCATCCTCTCCATACATCATACTCCAATACCCGGATACTTGCAGATCTTCATAACCATTCATGGATATCGGAAGTGGAAAGTCATCGACCCGTGGACACCTTTGCATGACTATGGATACCCTGCCCTCAGCGGCTCTGCATATTGATGGCCCCTGGCC
Source organism: Viscum album (assembly GCA_963277665.1). Classification (NCBI taxonomy): domain Eukaryota; kingdom Viridiplantae; phylum Streptophyta; class Magnoliopsida; order Santalales; family Viscaceae; genus Viscum; species Viscum album. The sequence continues at coordinate 2,033,592,467 of OY728148.1, read as the reverse complement.
CGTCTACCAAAGGCAAGATTTCCTCATGCGATACTCTTCCTAGCTCCGTATGCTTACTGGCCTCAGAGCCCCCATATAATATCTCCCGATCGAAAAATTTATGGAGCAACAGTTTACAAGTTCATTCCCCTCTCACATCCAAACGTTTCCAGGGTATCCCTACCAGGTTAACCAATGTATCCACCTACGGTTCGCAGGAGGACCTTCACCTATGAACATCAAGTCAGGGATAGGGCACTTTAACTCAATGGACAATTGCAGTGAATATGTTTCTTGTATGCGTGGACACCATTATCCTCATATGAAGAACTCTGTGCTATGAGAAATCCCAGATTTTCATAATCATTCATGGCCATCGGAAGTGGAAAGTCATCGACTCAGGGACACCTTTGACTATGCATACCATGCCCTCAGCAGCTCTGCATATTGATCGCCCCTGGACCATCTACCAAAGGCAATATTTCCTCAGGCGATGGTCCTCCTAGCTCTGTACGCTTACTGGCCTCAGAGCCCCCATACCACACCCCCTGGTCTGGGAAACCTCAGAGTTACAGTTTACAACCTCAATCCCCCACCCTGTTCAGAGCATATCAGAGCATGTTAACTCAGTTATCCTTCGAGTGAATGCAGCAATAGTCACCCATTGGTCTGAGCTCTATGACCTCTAAACTAAGAGTACTTCATCCTTACCACACGATGTCAAACTGCATGGAGTAAAGGTGCACCCCCAAGAGCAAGATAAATCAGCGCAGGGGGATCTCTAAGATTTAACAACAACTAGGGACGAATATCCCCAACATTCCTAGATATTTTCTCACAAAATGATAGACTTTGTGGCCCGGAAAATCATGGATCCTCATAAACATTCATGGCCATCGAAAGTGGAAAGTTATCGACCTATGGATACCTTTTCATGACTATACATACCATGCCCTCAGTGGATCTGCATATTTATTGCCCCTGGCCCGTCTACAAAAGGCAAGATTTCCTCGGGCGGTACTCTTCCTAGCCCCGTACACTTACCGGCCTCAGAGCCCCCATATCATTTCTCCTAATCCAAGAAGCCCCAGAACCACTATTTACACTATCAACCCCTCTCCACATCTTGGACATGCTAGGATATTCGAGCCCAATTACATTTTTATCAAGAGAGGCCTTTTCAATTACGTCCTTACCACATGAAATTAAACTGCACAGAATGTCTTGGACTCTTAGCATAAAGCTGCAAAGACCGAGCATTAAACAACCAAGAAAATGTCTCCAACTACAAGCATTTTCACTGGTTAAAAAATGCCCTTTTTCCTCACTGCATGACGTTAAACTACACATCATCTTTTAATAATGCTCCTCGTCCTTACCGCATGACGTTAAACTACACGAAAACCGTCCTTGCCTCATGATGATAAACTGTATAGTCAAACTTGTCATGGGTTCAGTAAGGAACAAAGTCCTTTCTCTGTCCCTTAGTGCACGGGTCAGACCTTCACAAGCCACCGTCTCACACCAGCATGAGAAGGGATGACTTCACCCATGCTAGGGAAATATTTCCCAAATTTTTCTCCCATATCCAGGAACCCTCTCCTCATAAACCATACTCTACACTCAGAAAAATCCGAACTCTCATAAGACACCCCTGGTGGTCCCGAATCTCAACTTCCCTAAAGTTTCTCGGCTATTGGGAGAATACAATCATTGACCTAAGGATCTCTTTGCATGACTATGCATACCATTACCTCAACGAGTCTGCATATTGATATCCCCTGGCCTGTCTACCAAAGGCAATATTCCCTTAGACAATGCTTCTTTCCATACACCTCTTGGCCCCTAAGAATCCATGTCCATCCTGAAATTCCGAAACCCTCTGAGTTATAGTTTACCAACCTCTGTCACAACCCTGCCTGAATATGGTGGAACGTTTATGTCAAGATTACTGAGAATCGGGATAAACCATTCCATTTTAAATTATGTCCCAACTACATGACTATAAACTGTGCCAAGATCCAACCATCCCTTATTCTAAATAAATGCGTAAGGCAGGGACCCCGAGTCCCCAATTCTGATTAATGTTCTTAAACCCTTTCATACGTCATGCACCCTTTCTGAGCCACCCGGGTGGTTTTCAAATATCTCTAAACCACTCATAGTGGTTTCCATAGCTAGACTTCCATGAAGTCCCCAGGACATCAGACATGGATAGTTATTGACTTAAGGACACATTTTCATGACTATGCATACCATGTCCTCAGTGGATCTGCATATTGATCGCCGCTGGCCCGTCTACCAAAGGAAAGATTTCCTTAAGCGATGCTCTTCCTACCTCTGTACGCCGACACGACTCCAATTCCTTGAGACATGCCCTGCATGTCTCTCAAATCTAAAAATATACCCGTCATGTGCGTCTGAAGGATGTCGAGACATATTTTAATCAACCAAACCTTATTGGGTCCCTCACCCCACCATGTCTAGTCAAAGATGTTTGACCTAAAGCATCAATAATGATAGTCTTGTCGGAGGGACTTTAAACCTCCCATAAAAATAGGAGCAAATCCTGTTAGGCCGAAAACCCGAAAAGGGCGACCTAAGAAAAAGTCAGGCTATACCCGCTGGGACCACACCAAATAGGCCCAGGAAAAAAGTGGGGTATTAACAAAAAAATAAAAAAAGTTTGTGGGGTATTTCTACAAAACACTAGCAATAGTCAAACTATGATCGCTGGATCCCACGATCCGGGAAAAAACAAATTAGAGCTCGTTTTTATTTTTATTCAATTTTCCTGAACTCTGATTATTCTAAGTTCAGTGAGTTAACACGTATGACAATAATTCCAAACAATTTCTGTCATAGGAGAAGACGCCAAGAGCACTAAGGAGAAACATTTCTTTGTTCCATAACAATGACAGTAAGAAGGGCATCCACAATCTGGAGCCTCCTCCGACATAAAAGGTTATTACATGAGGTTTTTAGCGGATTCAAAAAGTTGTATCAGGTGCTGATGAGAATCCTCGATCGATTGATGGAGATTCTACAACAAGGTTGTCTCAGCTTCTGCACCATCCTGCAACGCTTCCACCTCCTGTACTGCCTTTGAGCTCGCCCTCATCTCCCCCTCCACCTGCTGCTCCCTTTCTTCAATTATGGCGGTGACGTTAGTCTCGTCCTGATGAAGCCGCTGTATGTCATTCCTTAGTACCTCCAGTCGAGAATGTTGTGTAATGAATTCTCCCTAGAGTCTCGCGACTACCCTAGCATGATCACGAGCCTCTGTTAGGAAAAGTTACCGAGTCGCAGAAAGGTAGGCTTCAGATTGAGTAGCAGAAAGGTGAGATTCAAAATCACCCAGCCTCTCCTGGTCAGTGACCACCTGCTTGACTATGTCATAAATACCATGTTAGTCAAAGATGTCAAATCCCAGTAGCATAAACAAGTTTTTCAGCTTCGGTAATTTGGTCAGCATCTCAGCTAGGGGCGTTTGAGAGATCAGCTTCCAAATTTTCTCCCAATCCCTTTGGCGAGCTAGCCAAAGACTGGAAATGGATTGTTGATCGGGCTCATAATCAATCTCAGATGAGGATACATACTCAGGGATGAATGTCACCAAGGAGGGACCCGATGCGATTTCACCCACAAACTTTGGCACTGCGACAACTTCACCCCCGGTAGTTGCAGTCATAGGCACGAGTAGGTCCGATGGCACAATCGCCAGCGCTGAAGGCTGTGGTCCTAAAGCCCAAAAGTCTATAAGACACACCAGTACCCTTAATTAGAGAAGGGGAGAAATGAGTCAATAGAAGAGATTGAGAAACTTACCCCTAATCATCAAGGCGTCAATGTCCTCAAGCTCTGCGCCGCTGCAGCCACTCGAGGAAGATGCTATATCTTCGAGAGGCAAGGGAGACTTGGGAATCCCCAGAGGTGTCCAGGACCTAAGGCCAGACCCAAGGCCAATAACTCCCAAAGTTTTCCCCAAACAGTCGTCTATGGAGATCAAGCTTGGGGAAATCACTCCCCCGGTGAACACAATAATGGCCCGCTCTGGGTTTCCGACAACCGTCCTGGCAGCTGGCTCATCTTCCACTGCCGCGAGATCCATTGGATCTGAGCTAGCTAGCCTTGTCATCTTTGGGGTCTCCTCACTAATCAAGGATGCCCCATCCTCCCCCAAAATTATGGATACTATATGATCAGCGGGAGCCTCGACTTCCATATGTCCCTCCTCGGACATACCTCCGATTGATGAAGGGAGAGGGAAAGCGTCCATGTCACTTGCCCCTTCAGCAGGGCCCACTATCTCGTCACATTCAGGTGTGGAAGATAATAAAGGGGAAGAGGGTATGACCGCTTGGGTATCCACGACCAGGTCTCCGAACGACCCTACACCGCAACACCAAAATAGTGAACAACTGACATAATCAGAGTATACGAGTTGGTAATCAAGGAAACGAGAATTCATGATTACCCGACATCCCCTGTCTGAGCCGTTCTGATAAACAGGACGCCTGATAGTGTCTTTGAATCTGCCCCAGGGACAGTTCCTCGCTCAGAATGCTGGGAGGAGCTGGAGGAGGAAAGCCCCAGCTAGGTCTGCAATGGTTGCTTCCATGAGCTCTGCTGCGCCAGGGGACCCCTCCTCAATGATCCCCATAGCCGAAAGCGCGTGTTCACCGACCGTGGTACAATGGGGAGTATACTCTGGGGAAGGAACTTCCCCCTGAGATTCCTCGGCGCCCTGCATAAAAAAAAGGAAGGAACCTTAGAATCTTCACAATAAAGGGGGAGGAGAACCAGAATGGACAAGCGGGGAAACCTCTTCTTCAGGGTCAGACGGTTCGGGATGTATACTCATCATGGACACCCAGATGGACCCATATAACCGGTTTCGGAGTGAATGCACGTATGCATCCATCTCCTTCAATGAGGCGACTATTTCACCCCGATCCTCTTCCAACTGCAGGTGGGGCGGAGCGAAGATAGTCCCAATACCCGGAAGCTCGAGAGAGCTCGTTTGGAGTAATGCCCAGACCTCTTCATCCAAGCCACTGACCCTCAGGTCATCCCAAATCCTCCATGCGTCTGGGAATGTGACCGTAATGGGAACAACTAGCCCGAAGGGATCAACCTAAGAGGGTCTGGAAGCAGCATGCATTGTTGGGGGCACCAATGGCTGTATTTGTTTTTCGGATCTCGCCATCACCCTAGAGCTCTCTGGAGATACCTATGGAAGGAACCTCAAAGGAAGGGGGGAGAACTCCCTTTCTTTATCCATGGCAGGGGGACCACCGAAATCATTACCCCCTGAGGAGTGGTCACTCTCTTCCCCCTCCTCATCAGCCGCCAAATGCAGCATGGCCTGGACTCAGCGGGTTAATACCACGTGACCCTGGCGTGCATAAATATAAGCCTCGAGGTCCCGGAGATACCTAAAGACCCTCTCTGGGTCCACATCATAAAGAATGTCAACGAGGGCCGATATGTAGTTAAGCTCGTCAAATTCTACTTCTGAGACCTGAAGATACTGCCATAGAGAATGAGGGTACTGGCTATGAAAGGAGGACCAACCTTTGAATTCGTCCCATTATCCCCAGGCCGTTGGGAAGGCAACATCAGTAGGAATAACCGACCCTCTTCGGGCAGCTTCGAGGGCATGAGAGGATACACCTCTGTCCGTTAGGATCTTCCCTGGAAGCACGAGACTGACAGGGTTGCGAAGAACCTTGCCCGGCCTGGTTGAAGCACCATCCCCCTTACGCTTCCTCTTGACCTTTGATGGCTTAGGGCTTGATATGGTATGCACCCACATCCCTAGCTGGCCATTCGGGTATGATTGTGCCCAAGAGTCGGCATAGCTCTTGGATAAGAAGGGCGTGGAGTCTGCAAGTGCGGGAGTCATAACCTCACAGCCGGTATCCTCCCAGGTAAACATTAACCACAGTTACCTGGCCACCATTAAATGGCGGTTCTCGTGGGCTCCATTGAGTGCGGGAGGGCACAATGCCTGGATGAATCTGAATTGACGTCCGAATCAGCAAGGCGCGTACCCCTCGTAGATCAGTTACCCACTAATATGAGCCACCAGAATACCCTCCCCGAGGGAAAAGAGGTAGCCCCTCTTGCTAAAATCCTCTGTTATGGTATTCATGATTTCACCAGTTGGAGAGGAAAATGGACGGAAGTTGAAATGATCATAACTTGAGATCTGGCTCGACATTAGACGCATATTCTGAACTATCTGTTGATTATCCTTCTCTTGGGTCACCCACTCTTCGGGCATAACCCCGCTAGTCAGTTGCAAGTATGGCAGGAATGTGGTACCCATAATCTGAAAAGGGTTGATGAAGGTGTAAAAATTATTGATATGTGCTCCCATCCATCCCCAGATAATTTGAAAAGGGACGAACACCCGGTTTGGCCGGCTCCCATTGGTAATATTGCCCAGCAACCGATAAATCCTAGCCAATAATGGGATGACTAAGTTGATGACGTTACCAGTAGCCAATTGTGCTACCATGACAAAAGTAGAGACCTGCACGCTGCCAGTCTCGCGTACGGGCAATAGCCAGCCACTCAAGAACATGACCAAAAATGCTGCCAGACAGAGTAGCTGATCAACATCCGGAACAAGTTCCTATCCCCAGTTGTTGAATTGGTCTTGCTCTAGGATCAACCAATAACTGCCCCCTTGTTTTTGGGACTGCATCGTAGGGCAGGTCGTGGGCCTACACCGAAGAGCCACAAACTGACTCTCTTTGACAAAAGTCTTGATCCAATCATGATACAGGACAAGATAATTCGGATATGTATCCTTATAATTCTCCTCGCGATCCGGGGCGTGATGTTTCAGAGATGTATCCTTCGAATTCTCCTGGACCAGATCAATAAGCTGCTTCACCAGGGGGGAGGTCCTCTCTTAGTCGTCTCACACAGAAGGGGGAGGTAGGAATTCGTCATACATACCCCCAACAATGGGGACCCCTGAAATCTGGAAGACATCCCAAAGAATAATACCCACCTCCCCATGGACTAGGTGGAATGTGTTGGTATCTGGACTCCAACAGATCATAAGTTTCCTGGTGAGGGCCTGAGGCCGATGGGTATAGGTTCGAGACACCCAGGCAGCTTCATACAAGCCTACGGCTCTCAATTCTTCTTCAAACTCTGCACAGCTCTGGTGGACCCAGAAGGGCCACCCCCAATCCAATGGCTTAAATTCCCCTCCAGGCCGGAGGTCCCAATTCACTGGCCAGCCATGCTGGTCGTTTACCATGGCATTGCGGGCAATGCTCCGGCAACAGTGAATTGTCCCTTCCTGCTGATGTTGTTCTCCCGTCGGGGACATAGGAAGGTGATTCAATACAGATCTGGCGGCTGTATTCCTTGGTGCAGGCTTCCCTCTGGAGGGTATCACAAATTGAGGGATAATGGCGGTAAATATCCATGCTTCAGGATTGTTATCACGATATGATACTAGAATCGGGGTGTCGGACAACAAACCGAACCCATAGGCAGGGAGGTTGTTAGAAAAGGGATACTCTTGCTGTGACTCGGAGAGCAGGGGAGTAAGGAAGGGATACAATGGGGAGTGACTAATTCCATCTTGAACAGATCTGGCCACGTCCTTCAGGCGTTGATCGCCAATTGAGAGAGGTTCAGCAGCAGGCCTAGGTGCAGGGCGAGGGGGAACCATATTTCCTCCCTGTATTATAAAAGCCGGGAAAATAGTTAGTCTAGAATAATGAAATCTCAATAGAAATACCAAATATATGGATAAGGATAAGCCTTTGTAGCAAGGTCCATGAGCAAGCCTCAAAAGTTGGTTTGTGACGGCTGCATTCCGTAGACCAACCCTATGCAGAAGCAGTCCGCTGTACACTAGCCCACGGAGCGTTGGCTAGAAAACTGTGAACCAGGTTGATTTGCGGAATGTTAATCTCAGATTTAAATGTTTAAGATTGGGATACTTAAGAAGTTTTCAGAGTCTTGAAGGTTTTGGTCCACGGACCATCAAAACCGCGAAGTAAGTTCCTACGCATCCCGTTGACTTACTTTTTAATTAATTAAAATTATTAGTTTTCGGCTGGGATATTGGTCCGCAGATTAAGACAGACACAAAGGAGGGATGGTTTGCAGAAGTGGCAGTTGGTTCGCAGATGAAGCGCTTCATGAAGGAACGAGAACGCGGAGACAGAAAATCAAAGGTGCTCTGGTTTCACGAAGAATCCGGTAAAAGACAAAGGGAGGGGCCCTCATATTTATAGGCGTGGTCCCCTAATGGGTCCACTTTTCTACCGTAAACCATCCAAGTTTCAGGACCACTCTACATCGGAATAGTCTCCTCTTCATTCCGATCGGACCCCATTCCGATGGGGGGCATTTGTAGAGTCCTGAAAAAATCCGAAAAGGAGAATGGGGGAGATTATACCCAATTTCCCCTCAAAGAATTAAAACATTTTGTGGAGAATACTCAAAGAAAGGTGAAAGATGGACCGGTCCATGGACCAGTCCAATGATAAAGGTGCGCGACCCCCTCTGCGAAGCGCCCCCTCCGCAAACGGCCGTTGTTGTTCGCAGAATGGAGGCAGGGATCCTCCGTGGGCACGAGGCAGGTCGGGCACTAAGCCGGTCCACCGACCCAGACCACCCTAGTCACGAGCCGCATCAAATGGACCAGAGCGCACCCTTTGTCATTCGCGAAATAGAGGCGGAACCCTATGCAGCCGCGAAGCACTCCCCGAGCTAGTTTGGTTCGCGAGAGAGATGCCCTCGCGAGGTGCGGATTGACCGAGTCATCCGTAAACCAGGTTTCCGGTCATGGGCCTTCGCAAAAGGTGCCACATGACCATAGATACATCCTTTTCCTCCCCTCTATAAAAGGACATCGAAGGGGAGAAGAAAAGGGTATCGAGCATATTTGGGTGGAAGGATTTAGAAGCAAGGAGCTTTGGATTTTGCAAAGAGCAAAGTTCCAGTTCGCGAACCAGAATAGGTATGAAGCTGGAAAAAAATTAATAAGGAACTGGAAAACACACAACAAATTGGTGAACTATGAACTTAAAATAACAAAAATAATAAGAACGTGAACCATGACCCCTCTGTGGATGCACTCCCCACGGACCAGGGAGTTTATGCCCCTTTTCTGATCCGTCACATCGCATAGAAACCTCCTACGTGGGAAAGCCTCTGACCGACGGACCTCCAAATGGTGCTGACCTTGGCCGCCGTCGCTCGCGTGGATCCCTCTACAGACCATCCTGGTCTATGGGTCGAACCTGAAGCTGCGAACCACCCTAGTCGCGGGATAATAATCAGTCTGTGAACCACCCTGGTTCGCGAAGGGCCAATCAGTCTGTGAACCACCCTGGTTCGCGGATAGACAATCAGTCCGTGAACCACCCTAGTTTGCAGACGACCAATCAGTCCACGAACCACCCTGGTTCGCGGATGACCAATCAGTCCGTGACCAATCAGTCTACGAACCACCCTGGTTTGTGGACGACCTCTCAGTCCACAAACCACCTTAGTTTGCAGGCACCACTCCTCTTACACCCGGGTGGCCCACCAAATCCTTCGGTGTTCCCATTCCCCGATCCAGATAAAATCCTTCTAATCCAGCCTCATCCATCACAACCCCTTCATTGTCCCATTCACCGGCCCCGAGCTGATGCCTCCACTAGTACCACCGAACCAGTATGATGCAACCTTTAGGCACCTCAGCGCGCCATTTTGAGTTCACATACCCATGGTAAGCAGGGGCGAGGGGGTTTTCCCAGCCCTTGGGGTGGATTCCTGAAGTGTTCCTGGGTTCAAATTCCCACAGTAACCCAGGGTCTGAGCCCAATATTCCTCTTTATGCCCCTCCACTTATGAGGATGGGGGTACTTCTCCCCTCCATGGGGAATGGGGGACTACCCATCAGAAGGAAGACCCCATGTACCTCCGTACTTCCTCACGGTCATGGACAAGGAAGGGAGTAATGGGGAAGGGTGCTTCCCCATTCTTCTTCTGGGGCCGAGTCCCTCTTCCACTGGGTTTCGTCACCATCGGGCCTCCATTCTGGAGTAAGCCCCGACTTCTTGGGCCGCTAATCATGCGTAAGTCCCTGTTTCCTCTTTGGGAATCCCTCCTGGAGTAATCCCCACACCATCCTTGCCGAAAGCCAATATCCCTTCCCCTCTCATCACAGAATGTTCATTACTCTACTGCGTGACTTCTACCTTCCTCGGCCATCAAGGAGAAGGAGATTCCAGCGGTACCGGTATTTTCCTCTGCTCGTCGTATGTCTCCCCTTCCCTCGGTAGGGAGAAAAGTGTGAGGTTAGCCAAGACTATTGCATTCTCTTGTTTCTCACACTGATCATGACTCACATGGGCTTAGAGATTTGTGATGGTTGCGGCACCCCCACAATGATGGTGGACCCAACTGAACTACGTGGACTTTGATCCCTGTTTCCTAGGCAAGGTACGTAGGAAGTCTCCCTGAGGTTCAATCCCACCACCTTGGTCGTTCTGACCTCTTTCACGTCGGTTCACCCACGTCCCGCATGACGTTAAAATGTATCCTCATGAACTATAAGGTCTTTTATCCTTTCTAAGGCATGGTATGTAGGAAGCCTCCCTGAGGTTCAAGACCACCACTCATCTGGACCCCTGGTCCACATTCACGTCGGTCCTCCGACACCCTATTCGAACTATGTGGACTTTGATCCCTGTCTCCTAGGCAGGGTACGTAGGAATCCTACCTAAGGTTCAAGCCCAACACCTGGCGATCCGACCATTTTCACGTCGGTCCACCGCACCAACCCTGGGCAGCCTAGAGCTTAAGCCCCATACTAATATGAACTGTGTGGATTATGATTCCTCACGCGAGGATATGTAGGAAGCTCGTACCATGGGTTCTATCCAGACGCTCGAGTCATTATCTGTCCCCCATGGATGACAATAAACTCTGGAGTGCCCGATTAGGAGGCTTTAAATCAATGCCGCCTCAATGATTCCAGACTCTTTGGGGTCATTAATCCAACGAGGGATGGTAAACCTCGGGCATGAATGATTCCGAACCCCTATGTCCAACTGAACATTTCTAACCAGGGTTAAATCCGTGGATACTATGCTTGGGTATAAAAAAAAGATTCACGAACATATGAATACGTATTAAATATATAAGAGAGTCCCGAAATAGGCAATAATTTTCCCCCAAAAGGGTGCGATGAGCCCGACTTCCCATCCTCTCGACCAATGTGAGTTCTCAAGCATCACTGGTCAAACCACCCAGTGAACGCCTGCCTTTGGAAAGCAGGTCCACGCATTACTGGATAAGGAACTGTTGGGTGTTCCGAGGTGAAAACGGTGCACCTGATGCAAGTGATTAAGCAGAACCCAGTCTTCTCTAATCAACTGCTGGGTCGCACATGTTTCTCCCCCACGACCTCATCGTGCACCACTTCAAACAAACATATTAAGTCTATAAGGGAGACCATGACTAGGTGACGAGTTCTGAGGAGGAATCCACAAAAGGAAGAATCAAAATCCCATCATCCTATTTCAATCAAGAAGAAAACGTCCTTGAACAAGCGAAGAATGTCTCCCGCCTTTGGAAAACGGGAACGCGGGGCAACAGCTGTGTGTCCTCGACAGACAGATGTGTGTTCCCTGGCGAAATCATCAGAAATAGAAATGGTGAACCCGATGTGATATTATTCTCCTCAACATGTAGATTAGTAGTGTTCGATGCATCAATGGGTTAGCATGTCACCAGATCTAGTTATCTGGCACCGGGTCCCGTCAAGCAAATAGCGGGCCTGGCATAAAACTCACCATAAGTTGGGGCACTCAAAACATGGGGCATCTTGATCTATGAAGTTGTTAGTTTGGATCCCTATTACCGGTCATGGAAGACGGAATGGTGCTGGGGAATTGGTCGTTGATTATTTTTTCTTTCAACACTAATGAGTTAATCTCCCTACTTTCAGGAACCAAGTTGGTGTATCTAGAAATCGATCACCACCCACCCACCGACGCAAGGGAAGGGGAAATGCCAACATGACAATCCTGCGTGGTTATGGATCTTCCACGATGGTCTTAACGACCACGACCACTGGGCACCCATGCCCCATCTCCCAATCATAAGTTATCCAACGAAGGGTACTCAATGACCTCGTACGCCGGTACAAGGAGGAAGGGATCATCCCTACGAGGGATATAGCCCACCTAGATTTAGAGGCGTCTAAGCCTCGCCTTCAATGCCTCCCCAAAGGGAAGCACATGGAGCCACTACTCCCCACCCAAACATATAATCGTTTCGGAAGCTTGTCCCTGGAACGCCTCTACGACTCCCTTCCCTATGCCGACGAGGCAGGGGATGTTCGGGCCAGCCCGGTCAGAGTCCCATTCCAGGGACTCCTAGTGAGGGATCCCACTAGGCCGTGTCAGTGCCGCAGTCCAGTCTTGCAGATCTAGGAGCAGGTGAGCCACATGCCTATACCACCAGCTCCGGTCTGTCCGACCCGATGCCCGCGTCGGGTGCAAATTGAAGAGGACGCCCGCCAAGGGGCGTCAACATCAATAGATACTGTGGACCAAGAAATTGCTAACACATATCACCAACACTCTATATATGCTGAGCAGGGGAAGTTATACGCCCGACCTAGATCGAGGCCCCAACTGCCCCACGAGTAGGCTGGGTCGACTCTCTCGATCACCGGCACAAGAAGTGGCCGCCACGGACTAACCCGCAGCGATGCCACCCAGTACAAAGGCCCTCCCCGTACCACTACCATGGAGAACTCAAGTCTTCCCCACTTCCAGGATCAACATGGAGGTCCGCTCCATGCCACCTTCAACCTAGATGAGGTTCCTCCCCACGATGGCGACACTTAGTACGGGGGTCTCTCTCGTTCTCACTACACCGGGTATGGAGTCATTCCTCCAACCACAGATTGTTGGGGTTGGGAATTTGCGCATCCCGTCACTCTCCAACGTGGGGACCTCCCCATGTTCTTGTAGCAGCAGGAGGAATCCCTTCTCACCCTGGAAACCAGAGGGGTGGAGTGCAGCTTCACCTCAGAAGCAACCAACACGGAGGTCCTACCCATGTTCGACTTGACCAGTATGAGGACCTTCCTCATACTGATGTCACCAAGGGAAATAAACATGGAGGTCCTAACCATGATCCTGTCAACTCCAGCGGAGGTCCTACCCGCTCCAGCACTTCCCACGAAGGTCCTCCTCGTGTCCCCTTCGATATTTGCCCCGGTGCTCCTTGCACCCCATCCCACTCAGGCAGAAACCCTCTCCACCCCAGCACCAGTACGGCCGCAGGTCCTCCTCATACTGTAAACCTACACTATCTTGAAGAAACATCCTGGGGTAGGAGGGCGGGTCATCGCTGCCACAAAAAGATCACTGAGAAGATTCAGACTGAGATCAATCCAGTCTGCTTCTCAGATTCCGAAGCAGAGTACGACTCAACAATGAAACTCTCCCCTTGGTCCTCTATGTCAAGGGCTGGGGCAGGAATGAGGTACATCGGCCTCATACTCCCGGAAAGAGAAGTCCACCGGATTGTTACCTACCTCCGCAGGTATATCTAGAAGGAAGAAAACTTGGCAACCACGCTGGTTACGTCTGTGCAATCACCACCATCATCACCAGAAGCACTCTCTACCTCCACTATAGATCACGAAGATATATTCTAGGGAACAATAGTGGATGATCAGCGGCACGATCCATCTCCAGCATCCCTAGTCCCTACACCAGGAACTGCGACCGTTATCCCATCTTACCGCGATGTGGTGGCTAAGTTGTTATAATATTCGGAAGATAGCCTAAGATACAACGGTCTTTCAGCTCACTCGCCGTATTCTCCACTGACCAGCCTATTGTCCCAGCGGTCTGCCTCAGTACCGCTTCTGGTTCCTTAGCTGCCTCTGGTTGACGAGTGGTGAAATGAAGGGCCATACCCTGAATCTGAGCCAAGGAGCTTATGGAATATCCTCACTGCGGACCACTTCCCCAAGATGTTTTGATTGGTTGTAATGCTAAATTTTTGTGCGCCATAATCCCTCACCCCAGAGGAAGTTGAGTGTTTCCGTCAGACCCTTTCGGTGACACACTTCCATCTTCTTCATCATTGAGTAGATTACTTGAAGATCCAAGCGCACTTTGACGACATCAGCGAACAATGTCGTCTGGTTGATCTGGCCGCACTCCCTGCGGCCCAACACCCTAAGTCACCAGGTCTCCATAAATACCTACAGCAAAAATGCATCCAGTGTTTCAAGGTACTCCGCAAGATTATCAAGGAGGCTCCCTCCCACGTGCAGATCTGTGGTTGGGGGAAGTACGCTGCCATCCTCTTCAGCTCTATTCGGCAGCAGCCTAACCTACCATGTGATATCGAGGACATGCCCCCAGATAGAGTCATGGTCAACATGGCTAGCCTATCAGAATGGGAGAATGAGCTATAACTCCTTGACGGGGACCTTCCCCATGAGGGCGTACCCCTACTATTGGATCCATCGGGAAGGGTAACTCACCAACAGAGAAATCTGCTGGGTCTCCCTACGCCCACTGAGGAATTAGTCCTCAGCCGGAATCTCAGTAAGCGTAAGGATCACCTCGGAGCATCCAAGAAATCCGAACCATCCTCCTTAGTACAGAAGACGGAGGAAGATTATGAAAAGGTTGCGCTACGTCAGGAGCTTGCCAAATAGAAGAAGTTGGTCGACGAACTCCTAGAGGAACGTGCTATGGAACAACAACCAAACTACAGTGATCCTCGGCCTGGACAACAGGGACAGGCACAACTTCCCCTTAGCGATCTACCTACGGGCGATCCTGATCATCCTGCTCATGCAGATAGGGTTGAAGCTGGATCTTACAATAAAAGAGCGCGATATATATCTCCAAATCCACTTGAACGGCATAAAAACCCTCGATACTCAGCTTGGGCTCCCCCAGCTACCCCATAGGCCATTCCGCTAGCCACTCCATGAGCCGTTGGGATGACTTACCACGTTGAAGAACCCGAAAATGCACTAATGGTCAGGGATCCTCGTCAAGACAAAGACCCATTCCTAGATGATCCAATGTTGGCACTCATTGCCCGCCTTGAGGAGTTGGAAACACGACAGGTCGCACTCCCACCTGATGGAAAGTCGTACCCAGCGTGGGTGGATGATATGCCAGCACCCCCAGGTTTTGGGAATCCCACCTTTTCCCCCTTAAATGTGATTGGGGACCCACCAAAACACTTTGACCACTTCATCTAAAGGTGTGGGCCCATATTGGGGACTACAGAATAGCAGGAAGCCGCCAAACTTTGGTGTTTTGTGCAAACGTTTGAGGGACCGATGTTCGTCTGGCACAGCCAGCTCCCCATCAGGTCAATAGCCGGTTGGGAAGACCTTAGGAGAAAATTCCTATACTAGTTCAGTTCTACCACCTGGAAGACGAGTATCTCATACCTCTTCAAGTGTAAATAGAGTCATGATGAGTGCTTCATAGACTTTTTCGCCCGATGGAAAGGGCTCACGTACTCTCTTAACATGCCACTGACTCAGGATCAACTTCTGAAAACGCGCGTAGGGAATGTTAAGACTAAACTGGTCCCTTCGTTGATCACCCAGAACTACCTAAAGGGATTCCAGGACTTCTTTTACAAGGCCCAGTGCCTAGAGGAATCCCTACAATAGGCTAGCCATGCACGTCCGATGCCTCCTTTAATTCCTACGAGAAGGGCCGCCAGAGCCGAGCCCGCCGTAGTGGCCCAAATAGAGGCCCCCAGGCAACTAGAATTGCTACAAGTGGAACCAGCTCCGCATCCTTGCAGAGGCTCTCCACCTCAGGAGAAACCTATGACCTAGAAGCTCCCATCACAGAATCAGTAGGTTCCCCCGCATAATGCTCCACCACTGCCTAGGCGAGATAACCAGACTCCACCGCCTTGACAGGCTCCTCCAGCTCCTCGTCAGGGTCAGCTCCAAGGCCCCACTTTTCAAACAGGAGAAACTAGAACTACTCGTTCAATGAGGCTCAGGTCCCCAGTTACTTATGCAGTGCCTTATAGTAGGTGATCGTGCATTTTCCTGAGTGTAGAAGTCCAGAAGAGGTGAACCTCACTGATCGCCCCAACTACTTCCCTTATCACCGGATCCTGGGGAACAATATCAAAAAATGGTATGTGTTTAAGGACTGGATCCAAGACCAGGTCAACAACAACATAGTCCGGTCGGTCTCTACCCCGGCACAGGTGACATGCGTCTTTGTGAGACCAGACAGTAGCAGTGATAGCAAGGGTGAGTGGCAGCAGGTTTCTAACCACGGATCCTAGAAGTATGATGACTGGATGGCTCGTAAAACAGTTTCTCGTGCCCATGGTGTCATCCGTGCATGCCTGAATTGGACATACCCTTCAGAATTCACATCCACTACTTCTACATCATCATATCGGTCGTAATCTTCCCAGAAGAGAAAGCGTCGACGACGCAAGGGAAAACAAAGTCCCCCACCGATGCCATCTTCATCCCGTACTCTCGACGATTTCATGCCCCCAGAGATGGAGATTCCTCCCAGAATCCACCCAGTAGTGGAAGACTAATCAAGTGATAGTCATGGGTACATCTTGGTTAATACCATAGAGTTGTTAAACCACTACATGACTCCTGATGATGAGGAGCATCAAGAAGACCTTCCCAACGTCCCCAGCCGTCGTTAGCGTCAGTGAAACCGTGGATATATGGGCTGTCGAAGTGTTTCAAATATCATTCCCCACTAGGCCGTACATGCTACTAAAACCAGGCAGTAGGCTCAGTGTAGAGGTCAGCAAATTAATCCTTCTCATCTGGTGATATCAAGTCCTCCTTTGCCGTAGTTCGTACTACTAGATCAGGCAAAGCTGTTCAGACTTCTCTGCGATCAGGTGTGCTTCCCCACATACTGATTGAAGTCATCAGGTCCCCCTCTGGTAGTCACTCCACATGCTTTGACTAGTGAGCAACATGACATTCCCAGCACCACTCAGCCACCGATCTAGTCAGCAGGGCCTACCATACCTCCTGTTTTAGAGCGATCTTTTGTAAGCAGAAGCTCACGCCTGGCACGGAAGTATGACATCATCAAACATCTTTCCAGAATTCCAGCAAGACTCTCCATCCTCGAGGCTCTTCTATTTTCTTCAGACATGAGTGAGGCCCTTGCCGAGGTTTTAAGAAGCCCCCTCCAGTTTGAGACGGAGGCAGCGACCATAGAAACCTTCCATGCTGAGGAAATTGATAACGCTGAATGCGAGGCCATTATCTCATTCTATGGAGAAGATGAAGGCTCTCCCATACCGGGGAAAATTCGCCCACTGTACATCACCGATCAGTTCGATGGTATGGAGGTCCGTCGTTGTCTCATTGACATGGGCTCTGGGATCAACCTAATCCCGACTCAGAAACTATGAATACTGGGATTGTCTGAGGATGATATGATCCCCTCTGAAATAAGAATCCAAGGTTATGACAGGATAGAACAGACACCGATTGACAAGATCTGCTTGAAGACCCAGTTTGGTGGCCTAGTTTCCAGTACCAAGTTTATGGTTGTCTCGCAGAACACTGCCTACAATGCATTGATGGGTAGGACGTGGCTCCACTTGCACGCGAAAGTCCCCTCATCATATCACCAGTGCCTCAATTACTCCCTTAATGGTCGAGTGAGTGTGATCCAAGGTGATGAATCTCCCTTTGCCTCTTGTGAAGCCTGCTATCTGGATGCTGACTATTACAAGAGCAAGGACAAGAAGATTCAGACCAACGAGGTCGATCATGCTCCGGCTCCGACCGACCCATGGATAGATCTGAATGATGCCTACGTATTTCTAATCTACTAATTGGAGGCTACAACCCCGGACACGGGAAAATGCTTCGTTGTGTCTGGAATGAGGGGGGAATACATTCCCAAGTCCAAGAGATGGCATAAAATCACCTCGTATTCCTATACAAATCAGGCTCAGGTGATCCCGGAGCCTCCTACTCCCATAAGATATCAGGATTTCCACCTCATGGAAATGACAATGCATCATACTTGCTTGTTTCACTGGGATGGGATAAAATGGCTCAAACCGATGCACCACTTCTACTTTGACATCATCAAGCATGGCCCCTTGGGCTGAAGACCATATGGGATTGCATTGACATCCTTCATTGCTATGGTTGTGGCATCACAAGGGTCCTCTGATATAGTATCCATTGCCTCTCAGGCTGGTACTAGCTTCTCATCAAGATCTTCTAACTTAGAATAAACTCCTCCCACTGAGGATCCCTCATCCATAAGTAGAGAAGAGGATTTGGAGGATGCTCCCCCCTCCTTTGAAGAGGGTGTCTCCACCACAGTCGACGAATTGGTACAAGTGAACCTCAGTAGCGAGGCATATTCAAGACCCACATTGATCAATGCTGCCATGCCCCCCGAGGATAAAAAACGGTATGTGGACTCCTTTAAATAGAACCATGACGTGTATTCCTAGAGTTACGATGAGATACCAGGACTAGATCCTCAGGTAGCCGTCCACCGCCTCAGTCTTCTGGAAAATCACCACGGGTTCAAGTAGCCTCCCAGAAAAATGCACCCCTATCATGGTGTTATAGTTGAGGATGAAGTTGACAAGATCATCAAAGCCAATTTTATTAAGGAGGTCCAATACCCCAAATGGATGGCCAAAATCATACCAGTCAGGAAGAAGAGCGAATAGATCAGATTCTGTATCGATTTCCAAGATCTCAACCACCACTGTCCGAAGGATGATTTTCCCCTTCTTGTGACAGAAATCTTGATTAATGCCACGACTGGGTTCCAAGCCCTCTCCTTCATGGATGGGTACTCAGGGTACAACTAGATCCAAATGGCCCCTAAGGATGAGGAGTCTACAGCCTTCAAGTCACCATAAGGTACTTTCTGTTACCAAGTCATGCCCTTCAGTTTACAGAATGCAGGTGCCACCTATCAGCGGGCCATGCATTGGATATTTAAACCAATCCTCGGGACATTGGTAGAATGTTATGTGGATGATTTGGTGGTCAAATTCCTCGACTTCCAGGACCATCTCAATGATCTTGAGAAAGTGTTCAGCTTCCTCCGTTCTCGACACTTGAAGATGAAATTTTTGAAGTGTGATTTCAGAGTCACCTTCAACAAGTTTCTCGGCTTCATTGTCAGATACCAGGGCATCAAGATTGACCCGAAGAAGATCAAGGCCATCAGCCAAATGTCTTACCTGAACAATATTTGGGAGATTCAAGGTTTTTAAGGCCACTTGGACCACATACGCCGATTCATTGCGAATTTGGATGGAAAGTGTAAGAACTTTTCTCAACTCATGAAAAAAGGCACACTCTATGAGTGTGATGAAGAGTGTTAGAATGCATTCGAGGAAATCAAGTAGTATCTTCTCCAGTCTCCGGTCTTAATTCCACCTATCTCTAAAATGTCACTAGTCCTTTATGTGACCACACTGGAATGATCTCTCGGTGCCCTTATTTCCCAGAAGAACAATGAGGGGATGACGAACAACATTTACTACCTCAGCTACATGCTCCTCGATATGGAGACCAGATACTCCCCTATCGAGAAGAGCTACCTCATGCTGGTACTAGCAGTACAGAAGTTACGAAATTATCTGCAGCACCATGAGGTACATCTGGTGTCCCAGATAGATCCACTGAAGTACATCTTGAACCGCCCCATGTTGACAGGCTGTCTAGAATGGTGGGAAGTAATCCTCCAGCAGTTCGACATCAGTTTTGTGCCTCAGAAGGCTATCAAAAGATAGACATTGGCAGATTTCCTCGCTGCCCATCCAACCCCTGCAGACCAGTCTATAGACCTGGATTTTCCAGACGAGGCAATCCTCTCGGTAGATCAGGTCATCCCATATTGGAAAATGAACTTCGATGGCACCTCCCAAATCCCCACTGGTAGGTGGCTCAATGATCCCAGACTCAACAGAGTTGGACTGGGCATCATCTTTATTACCCCGACACAAGCCATTCTGTCATATTTGTTCCTATTGTTATAAGGATGCACCAAAAATGAGGCGGAGTATCATGCTCTCATCACTGGCCTAGAGTTAGACCTTGAGATTGATGTGCCCCATTTACATGTGAAAGGGGACTCCAAATTAGTCATCAAGAATGGTGATTATATCGTCAGAAATCCAGAGGTCATACCATTGTTGGAACACACTATCCAGCTAATGGCCTAGTTCCCATCCCAGCCATAGGTCACCCATGTCCCTCGGTCACAAAATGGTAGATCAGACACCTTGGAAGGCCTAGATGCATCACTCACAGAGCCTGAGAAGGATGACTTGATTATCCACGTGGCACATTGGAAATTCATTGGTCCCATCACCCCGTATGACGATGATAGCCCACATGTAAGCCACCTTACTGCCGACACCTCCATGTCAGGACCCCCGGGTCCCCAGGATGTAGGTATTGAATTGAATCTTGATTGGAAGATACCCTTGGTTTAATACCTCCAATAAGGTAATCTCCTGGTAGATCGGGCCGAGCGTGAGCGAATCCAACGCCACGCACTGTAGTTTACCCTCCAGAGTGGTCCCAGTCTTGAGCAGATCCTCTACAAGAACGGGTTTGATGGTGTTCTCCTCCGTTGCATTCAAGGAGTCAATATTTCTTAGGTCACGCAATAGGTTCATGTCAGTTCTTGAAGTTCCCACAAGACTGGGCCGAAGCTGTCCCATCAGATCTGAAGACTGGGGTAATTTTGGCCCTCCATAATCCATGACTGCATCGAGTTCTCCAAGAGGCACCACGTGTGCCAAATTCATGCTAACTTCATACAACGACCACCAGAGCCTCTCCACTCTATAAAGTACTCTTGGCCCTTTGCAGTCTGGGGGCTTGATGTCATGGGGCCATATCCACCGGTGACAGCTCGCCAGTGCTGGTTCATCCTAACCGCTATGGATTTATTTTCCAAGTGGGTAGAAGCGGTTCCACTCAAGGAGGTCAAGTCCTATTCCATTTTTGACTTCATGAACTCTAATATCATATACCAATTTAGAGTCCCTAATGCCACCCTCACCGACAATGACACCAAATTATGAGCAGCTAATCTGAAGAAATTGTATGCCAAGTACAACATCTGTTTTAACCATACCTCCCACTATCATGCACAAGCAAACAGGCAGATCGAGGCGTTCAACAAGACCCTCTCTAACATTTTGCAGAAAATGTTTGGTCAGAACAAGAAGATTTGGCGAGACAAGCTCCCCAATGCCCTCTGGGTTATCGGACGATGACTCATAATTCCACCCAGGTGACTCTATATTCCCTTGTATATAGAACGGAGGCCGTCCTTCCCATCGAGATTAAGTTTCCCTCATTGCGCATAGTTTTCTACGATCAGCAAGTGCCAGATAAAGTAGCTGAAATCCATCTGGATGAGCTTGAAGCGCTCTACGAGAATAGGCTTCGTGCCCTGCACAATCTGAAGAGGCACCATAACAAGATGGCTAGAGCTTTTAATAATAAAGTTCTCATTCACTTCTTATTGCAAGGCGACTTGGTACTGGCCCTCAGGACACCAATGATACCTGGTAGGAAACCACCCAAGTTGGAACCCAAATGGGAAGTACCTTTTGTTGTTCACAGGGTTTACCCCAATGGAGCGTACTCCCTGGTCACCATGGATGGTGAGCATATAACTCCCCCCACCAATGAAAAATTCCTCAAACAATACTTTTCTTGATCGATACATGGTCCCGCATGACCTTAAACTGCACGGTCCTGCATGACCCTAAACCGTTTGGTCCCACATGACCTTAAAATTTATTGGGTCTGACATGACCCTAAACTGTCTGGTCTGGCACGACCCTAAACTACACAGTTCTCCATGACCTTAAACTGCCGGTCCCACATGACCTTAAACTGCACATCATGGTCCTGCATGACCCTAAACTGCTGGTCCCACAATACCTTAATTTCTCATGTCCTGCATTACATTAAATTGTACATCATCTTACAAGATGCTAAACTTCACCTTTTTATAACTACGTTTGGATTGATTCCCATTTTCATGGGATACATAGGAATGCTCAGATGTTACATCTTGAGTCCATCCTTCAAACTCTTTTATTTGACTATTCCCCCTAGGTAAAGTTCTCCTGGAGAACCATGGTGTAGTGCAGGCTTCTTTAGCTTCCACTCATATTAGGAGTATGAGGGTCGCACCATGTTCTACCTTTTCGTTATTCTATTCTCCCATGTCCTCACCGCACGACGCTAAACTACATGGACATCCAGAACTATGTGTGTCTTGATTCCCATCCTTATGGGATACGTTGGACCGCCCATACATTTTTTCTGTTGGCCCAGCCCAAACTTCAGAATATCCCCTTGGGTCCCTCGACCCTCGGGCACCTCAAACCTTTTTGGTCCCTTGACCCTTCTATCCCCTTGGCTCTAGTCCTCATTCGAGAGTGTGTAGTGTGGTTTGGACTCACGTCCTCATTCACGTCGAGCTATTTTTCCACACCCCACACATCCCTGTGAGACATTCCTCCCACCATATCATCCCTTCCGCGGACATAGGCCCCTCCATGTTTCATGAGCCACATCATTTGGGTTTACATTATATTTCATATCCAAAAGGACCCCTGAATGGCATGGATATTTAGCCTAAGGGTTATCCTACCATTTCAGGCCAACGTCCCCGAGGATTTTGAGAGACAAATTGGTACAAGTACCGTGTTGCGAATACAGTCAACAGTCGACGCCCAATTGATTGCCTCAGTCACATAAGGGGGGAGGGATTCCGTGTTGTGAGTTTGGTCAACATTTTTACTTTATCATTATTTCCACCTAGTGGTCTTCCATAGGCACGATGATTCACCCTTTTCATTCAGCTTTCCCATGAGTATGACATTAAACTAGGCATTTACGGTCCGAGCTCTATAACCTTAAACCAAGATCACCATCGTCCTTGCTGTTGGACGTTAAACTACAAGCTGGATGTGATCTTCTATCTACCGCCCAACCTTAGGTCCCTCGACCTTCCAAGGCCCCGGGCCTAAGGTATCACTTAGGAATGTACAGTGGGGTATGGGATTATGCCTTAATTCAATTTGGGTTACTTGCCATACTGTACACATCCCTTGTTGGGGTATCCTTCCATTACTCCACATCCTTGCCGCAAGACTTTAAACTGCATGAAATATTCTAGAACTATGTGTGGCTTGATTCTCATCCTTATGGGATACGTAGGACTGCCTAGAAATTTTTTCTATTGGACCAACTCCATCTCTTAGAAATCTCCCTGTTATCTAAGCCCCTTGGCATGTATTCATCCATGAGAGGGATATATGGTGTAATACGGGCTTATGCCTTCATTCACGTTGGGTTTGTAACAACCACACCATGTGCCTATTTCTCCTGAGAGTTCTCCGTCCCTTTATTCTATACCCATCTCTTCAAGTTGGATGCTCTCAAGTTGAGCCCCTCGACCCTCTACGGTTATTCTCCAATGTGCCCAATAGTACTCTGGTTCAACGCCTGGAGTGTCAGACTTTACCTAGACACGCTCCCACCTGCCTTCCAGGCTTCATGTTCCCCTTTACTAGGGATTCCATTATCTTTCCTAGCCAAAGCGACCCCCCAAATGGAATGGATGCTCGGCCCAAGGGCCCTCCTACCATCACGAGCCAACGTCCTCGAGAGTTTCAGAAAAAAAATTGATACAAGTCCCGCATTGAGAATACGGTCAGCAGTCGATGCTCATTTATTATTCCCATTTCAGGTCACATGATATGGATACTGTGTTTTGAACACATTCAACAGTTATCCTCCATCGTTACACCAACCCCATTAAGCCCAAAATATCAGTCACATAATTCACGCCACTTTCCACCCCATCATGTCCGAGTAGAATCTCGACACTCTCAGAGCTATCCCTCAGTGCACATTCGCACGTTAGGAGGACAAGGCTGTGGTATGACATTTTTTGGGGCTCTGCACTGACTTCCCCTTTAAGCGCATTCCATGTATTGCAAGGATCTCCTCCACCCTTGTTTCTTACACCGAGTTCAACTCACGTAGGATTAGGGATTGAACTGAGGTCTGAACCTGTTTGGAAGGATTCCGCTTCTCCATGGTCCGAGATCTAAGACCAAAAACTAAAATCTTTTCTAGAACTACATATATCTTGATTCTCGTCCTCATGGGATACGTAGGAATGCCTAGCCATATTGTCTTTGGGTCCAACTCAAGTTACACTAATTTATATCCTTTGTTCTTCCTTCAAGACTTTAAATATTACGGGACTACGTGGCATGGTATGGGATTATGTCCTCATTCACGCCGGGTTTTCATTATCTGCACCACGTACGCCCCCTTTCTAGGAACTAGCCTCCCCTATCTCCTATCCGACAAGACATTAAACTGTATGTTGTCCTGCAAGATGTTAAACTGTATGACCTTCAAGAACTATGTGTGACTTGATTCCCATCCCCATGGGATACATAGGAACACCCGGATATCTCATCTCTGGGTCCAACCCAATTGGGAACTAATTTCCCCATCCCCTTTTCCTCTAATCTTTCCTACCCCCTTGGCTTGAGGTTTCTCACATGGAATCGCGCATGGTGTGATTTGGACCAGTTCCTCATTCACATCGGGTATGTTTTATCACACCGTACACATTATCCTCATGAACCTCATATCTCCTATATACGTCCAAGCCATATGAAATTAAACTGTGTCACCTAGTCCCATCACATGAATCTAAACTTTGAAATTATCATCCTGGCCGCATGACGAAAAATGACACTGCATCGTGGTATCCTCACTCGAGGGGACATTATGCTTGGTATCGGTCACACACCATACCATTTTTCAATGCCTGCATACAGCTTGATTCTTATGGCGATGCCTGGAATTTCTATCCTAGGTCCATCTCTTCACAAAACAAAAAACAACATTCATCCTAAAAGACAAACAAGATTTATCAAATACCGCTTCTTCTTGTGTATGGGCCAGACTTGCACAACCTTATTATACCTGACACAGGTATCCCGCCGTACCATCCTTAGAACTACATCTGGATTGATCCCCATCCTCATGGGGTATGTAGGAAAGTCCGTGAACCTTTCCTTGGGACCATCTTAACTTTTGTTTCCGGTCCCTAGACCTAATACCTCCCCAAGGAACACATGATGGTCAGAACCCCAGGTTCCCATTCACATTGGGTTGTGTAATTACATCACTGTGTGTCTCCTTCATTTACTTCCATCCATGTTCTGAGATCTATGAACATAAACTAAGACCACTCCACATCCTTACTTCAAGACGTTAAACTACACGACATCTTCCAGAACTACATTTGGATTGATTCCCATCCTCATGGGATACGTAGGAACGCTCAGGAATCTCGTCTCCGGGTCCAACCTCAGGAATCTGCAATCCTGCCTCTCTTTTTTTGCCCCTTGGCCTAAAATGACTTAGGAACATGTGGTGTGGCGAGTACCTCTTAGGTTCTCGTTCACATCGGGGTTTTCAATAGCCGCACCATGTGCTTCCCATATCTTTTCCCAGTGTGGTTTGGGTTCTATGACCCAAAACTAAGATCTTCCTATGGGAATTGCACATCACATTTGGCTATTTCGCCACCCTGCACATAGTATATTAAATCAAGCACCCCTTAATGGTCGACCCTAGGAACTTAAGTCAAAAGTGTGAGACCCTAGTACCCTTGTACATGGGAAGGTACTGGACTCCCTTTATCTGATACGTCTCATTGTCGTACTAAGATGCATTTTGACAGAGATCCCGAAGTATGGAATTTTCATAGGGACATTCCCCTCATTCCATGTCCAAGCTTCGTGAGCCTATTATTTGAATCCTCATCCTCTTCCACATCCGAAGGGACCCCCTTCACGGCCTGGTCTTATGCTGCCTCGACTCACCTACCGTCTCAGTCCAACATCCCTAAAGACCCCGGACGACATTTGCGACAAGTCTCTTGTTTTGAACATGGTCAGTAGTCGACCCTCATCTGTATGTCCTCATATCAGGCTAACACGATTAGGATGCTGTGTTTTGAACTCGATCAATAACCATCCCCTATCGTTACGCTGCCTTCATTGTGGTCCAGATATCAAGCATCATGATTCACATATTTCCACTTCTTTTTGTTCAGGTAGAATTCCAACATACCCAGCTTTACTTCTTCGTGCATATAGGTGTGTTACATGGACATGTTATCATCATTGGGACGACATTCACTTAATGTACCTTTGCCCCTAACATTCTCTTTCCTGCATCAGGAAAGTCCCACCACTACTTATAGTTTCCCGAATTGAGCATGACTCATGTGGGCTTAGTATTTTTGGTAGGATGTGTACTGGCGCAACCATGCCCTACATCATCCCGCATGATGTTAAACTATGCCCTCAGAACAACATGCAGCTTGATTCCCATCCTAAAAATGCCCGAAAACTTTACTTCGGGCCCAACCTAATTTTCACTTTTGGGTCCCTTGACCTAAATAACTTATTCCAGGGATATGTGGTGTGAACCAGACTCCAAGTCCTCATTCACGTCGGGTTTATAGCTACCGCACCACATACTCACTTCCTGGGATCTTCCCTTTCACATCTCATCTCGCATGACATTAAACTGTGTTCCAATAACTACGTTAAGCTTGATTCTCATCCTTATGGGATACATAATGACTCCTAGGAATTCTACCTTGGGCCCATCCTCTAGGTCATTAACCCTTCTGGCCCCTCGGCCCCGATCTTAGTCCAGGAAGTATGACCTTTAAACTATGCACACTGTCCTCACCGTACGACATTAAACTGTGTGTTTATCATCCTTATTAGTATGATGTAAAACTACTGATCATTCCAGGTCCTTACTAGAGAGGTCCTGTTTAGAATTATGTTTGATCCCAGATCAGACCGCTGCACCCACCCAATGTATCTCCACCATGGTGGAATAATTTCAAGAGTGTTGGAATCCATTCGAACAACCCATAACTCTACCCTGAATGCTTTGCATTCCCTTTATTTGGACCCTCATCCTATTTCACATCTAAAGGAACCCCTAACAGCATGGATGCTTGACCTATGGCTCACCTACTTTCCTGGACCAACATTCTGGAAGACTAATGGATAACATTCTGAGTCAGGCCCCATGTTTCAAAAATGGTCAGTGGTAGGCCCTCATTTGTTATCCCCATTTCAGGATAACACAATTAGGATATTGTGTTTCGAACATGGTAAACAGTTATCCTTTATTGTCATGCCACCCCTACAGTGTTCTGAATCTGGGGTATCGTAAATCATACATCCCACTCCCTTATGTTTGGATTGATCTCTAATTCCCCTAGCGTTTCCCCGCTCGTGCATTGGAGAGCATAAGGAACATGGAAATTTGGTTTTTCCGAGGTCTCCCCCCTCCAGCAAGGCCTTTTTCCCTTTCTTTCTAGGAATCCGGATTGGCTGTCCAAGCCCCCAGAAACCTAAATATTGTTTTTCACTCCCACGTTTGAATGGAGTAATAAGGTGGTCACCCATTGTTTCTCACATTGAGCCCGACCCACATGAGCTTAGGGAATGATCACTGGATTCCCCATGAATGTTACAGGGATGCAATAAACCAACAAAAATAACGGAACTCATGCATGCAGTTGGAATAAAAAGATCAAAGAATGAAATTGCATTCAAAGGTTAGAGGTATTAAAACACCCGAGGATCAACCCCTCCCATGGATGGGTTGACCCTATCAAAAGAGAATTGCAGCTCCGCTACCCTTTGGCTTCTGGCATCAAGTATTTGCTGCCATCTGTTTATCTCCCGCTCCTCCTCAGTAGTAATGGGGTGAAATTCATCAGCTGCAATTTGGTCCTGCTCCATGTCGGTCTGAATAACGACCATTTCCTTGGAGGCTCGATTCATGCCCTCTTTAGCCTCTTCCAACTAGGACTTCAATTGAAATATTAGCTCTGATTGCACATGGAGAGAGGCTGAGTGCTCATCCACCCAGATCTGCAGTCACTGAACTTCGTTTTCAGCCACCCGGAGTTTCTTGATGTTCAGCGCTTTCCTCCACTGCCAGCCCACACTGAGGTCATGATCATAATCCCGAATATTCTCTACCATAAGATCTTGGACGAGCATGTGAGGATGCTGGGCATCCACTCCCCCAGCACACAGTTCGTGTAGTCACGAGTGAAGTCTGTCCATATCATCCAACCATAATGCTTGGGGGTGTTATTAATGAAGCACGTGATCAGCTTCCATGATCGGCGAATGACTATTTTGCAGTCCTCTTCATCAGAGGCTGTTTCATTCCAGTCATCACGGTTGGCAGGCTCATATGCAGGGAATGCTCTCAAGAACTCATCAGTAGGGCCCACATCTGGAATTTGGTCAAGCATGGTGGGACCTGGGCTATCTGATCGATCCTCATCATCGGATCCCACATCAATAATCTCAGGTACAACCCCGCTGACGGTCCCACCAGTGATCGGGAGCACCGTAGTTAGGTCGGTCTGGATGTCCGCCTCCATGATCACCAGCATTCCCCTGGGAAAGGTGCTTCTAGAAGTCTCGACCAAACTCGCCGCAACATCCCATTCCAACTGAAGAACTGCACATACAAAAAGGGGCATGAATGTCAGTTAACATGGTCAATGGATGACAATCATAATTTTAGTAGAGGAGACTTACAGAGATCGAATTCCTGGTCTCGTTCTTGGGTTGATGTCATTGGGACCCTGAGGTGTGGTCCCCCGTATATTATTAGGAGATCTGAAAGCTCTGGAGGGGTCACCTCGGGTGTCCTGGCCTCTCTCTACATATTAATGGATGCAACTGCATGCATGGATCCCGATGTCCCCGCATCTTCATCCACAGAGGGATAAGAATGAGTTTTGTGTATGAGACCCTCATGTACAGTTCAGATGTTAGCAAAGAGTCTAGAATGACCTCAAAGCAGGACCTGAAGAAGGGGTTTTAGACTTTTACCTCAAGGGCCTCTGTGAACTCTTCAAGATCCGAGTCTTGATCTAAAAATTCACCCTCCTCAAATGGGCTCCCTCTCCCAGCCTCGTCCCCCAGGAAGATTATTCCGATTCTTCCAACAGAGGGAACCGTTCCCTTAAATCATCAGCCGACAACTACGGGGGAGCGGTGCGATCGAGAAAAACATTGAATCAATCTATCATCAGATGCGGGTCACCCCAGGAATGCATGAAGTCCTCCAACTCTACTATGTATTGCTGCACCTCTGCCTGGGACACCACAAAGCTAGCCTGAATAGGGCCTATCCCCAACAAATCCATCCTGAGATGGTTCAGGTGTTGCCACATCTCAGACAGGATGAGGAATTGCTCGTTAACTTCCTAGATGTCCCGGGACTCTGGGAAGACAACATTCTCCGACATGTCCATATGGAGCAACCACTTCCCCAGATCCTGGGTGGGTATCCTACGGAATCCTCTGGCCGACCTCCCCTCTGGATGACTATGTTCTTCTGGAACCACCGAACCCGCTACCATTGTTGGATCTATCGCTGCTGCCTCACCCTCAACCGGTACAGGTCTCGCCGCCATGGCAGCCCTACCACTGTGGGATGTCCTCGCCACCTTCCGACCCTGACCTCGAGATTGGGAAGGCTCACCATCACTAACCCGAACTATTGGATGCTTTAGAATCTCCCCAAGATAAGCCGCCTCCCAGCTTATGGCGTACTCCTTCACCAGCCTAAAGACGGAAGTAGGTGTAGGCAGTTCATTCCACATCTTCCCGTATTCCCATGTGAACATGAGCCACATCTATCTCATCACACACGAGTGTTCTTCGTGGAGCACCTCCAAATAGACCCGTGGGGTCAGTCGCTGCATGCACCAGAATTGCCTTGCAAACCAGTGTGGGGTGTATGGATCACAGAGGGGCTCACAATCCACCCTTGCCACTGGGACTCCACCTCGAAAGCCCAGGAGATAGGATCGGTTCTCTTCCGTTCCTCGATCGTCATTAGTAAAAACCCCCATCGGCAATGAAAATAGGTGAAAATTGAGTTCCTCCGCCTTCCACACCCAGTTCAGTACCAACGGTATGGTCAGCTTGGATGGAAAGCTCCCGACAACGCTCAAGATGGATGGGCGGAAGTTCAACCCCAAAGGAGAGATGGGGTTCAGGTACTCATAAACCCCCTGATGTGTGTTGCTATCCAACTATACAAAAGGTGAAATGGTCCGCATATCCTCTGTGTCCTCTTCCCCTCACTGATATTTCATAACCTCTTATACAGTTTGGCGAGCATCGGGATCCCTAGGTTGACCCACCCTCCTGTCGCCAATGCGGATGCCATGATAAATGTGCTTGGTCGCACTCCCATGTTGGTATCCCACACCACTAGGATCCAACCACATATAATAAATGCGATGAATGCCACCAGCCTGACTATCGGCTGCTGCTCAGTGCTGACGCTGAGTCTCTAGGTCTTCCACTGGCTGTCCTCCAAGATCCCCCAATACAAGTGCTCCTTGCCCCGTTGATCCCCCTTCAGGGAAATCCGAGGCCTCACCGAAAACTGACTCTCCTCTGGGAGGTTCAGGAATTTCTTGAACCATCTCCTGAAGTGGACATCTCTAACTGGTTCCTTGTCCTCCCCGGGCACCAGCCTCATTAATGTCATCGCTAGCCATGTAATTTTCTTTGGATCCTCACACACACTCATGACGAGGAGGAATTCATCATACATCACCCCCAATATTGGGACCCCCGAGATCTGGTGGACATCCCACAAGCTGATACCGACCCCCCCGTGGTGTAAATGAAAGGTATTGATCCTCAATGACCATATGCTCAACAGCTCTGGCATCAGCTGTTTCAGTTGATATATGTGGAATTGGGAGGCCCATGTCGCCTCATACAAACCCACTCTCCTCATCTCAGCCCAAAACTCCTCACACAAGGTGCCTACCCAATAGGCCCAGGCCCAATCTTCTGTGAAGTTGCCACCCTGGCGTAGGTCCCACTCCTCAGACCATCCCTTCTGCGGGTTCCTCAAGGCTGCCTTCAAGATTGTGTGGTGCAGCGGGGGGGGGGGGGGATGTCTCCGGCTGAAATTCCTTCCCATCCATGTTGTTTAGGTGATTATATAGGAATTCAGCAATGGCAGGTGTGGGGTCTTCCCAGGAATGGCCGTCAGCCACCCTGAACCATTGGCGCTGGCACAGTGTGCTCCTAAACTAATAAGCTGGTTCGTACCTACTTGCTTCAGGGATGAGGAAGTCATCCCTCTGCCCAAAGCCGTACAAAATCAAACTATTTCATAGTGGATAGTTCCTATGTATCTCCAAGAGTAGCTCCACCAATGAACTGTGGTCAAAATGGCTCCTTATTAACTCCTATAGGCCCAAGATATTCACCATCTCCTCCCTTCGGGCAGCATCCGCAAGGACCCCCTAGCAGCCTATTGCTGAGCCATTCAGTTTCGAGTTTGGGTGATTTTTGGGTTTGGTTTGTGATTTTATTAATATTTTCATGACTTATTATATACTTCATTTTCTTATTTTATATGAAATGTGCATAATTTGTGTAAAATATTAATGTTTTAATACTAAGTATAATTTTTGAGCATTTTTAGAAGTAGTCCAATTGAGTTAGTTTACTATTTTATTTATAACAATCAAACTACTGATACAAATTGTGTGATTTTTTTTCTAGGATTTCTTATTCAATTTCTCACATATCATTAGAAGGAATCATGGGCCAATTCTTCCATTTGAAGGCCCATATGGACCACACAAGAGGGCCTACAGAATCTGTGAATAAACTGGACCATCCATGAAGATTTAATTACTGGGCTCAATCTAGAAGTTAAAAATTCCTTCATTCTCCTTCAAGGTTCGGAGGAAAATTTAAGGAGTCTGGGATAAAAATTTCAAGGCCCAAATCAAAATACAAGGGTCCCAACTAATTCATTTAAACTCATCCCACCATTCTGGATGGGAAATACAATCAATACAGTATTCATGACATGTCTCATGATTTAATCATCCAATCAAGCTGATATTTTGCAGTGTGAAAGAGGATATATATTAGGAATAATTTTTTGAATAAATCATTCAGATTTGAAGGCATCTTCCTATTGATAAACCCATTCACATTTCTACCTTCTAAAAAGTATGGATTGAAATGGATAGTTAAACTTTGTTTAATAAACCGACCATAACATATGCTCCTTAAGTCCAATGTCCTCCAAAAATTCAGAGTAGACATAAGATATATTTATCTACAACATGTAAGAAGATCATATCTTGATATTCAACTGTCCGAATTATGAAAATGACGATTCAAGTGGAGGGACAGATTGGGAATGAAAACAGTCCACTTCCTTGGATATAAACACATATCCCTCCTCTCCTTTAAAAGGGGTTGGAATTTAAAAAGAGAGGAGAACATATTGTCATGAACAAAGCCTTTACAAATTCTTGGGAGGACCTACCATAATCAAGTTTTCACTTGAGAGACCTTTCCTCCTCTCTTTGTTTTCATTTACTTTTGTGTTCTTCATTATTGTAATCTTGTAAGTCTCTTTCTTTGTAATTCTGTTTTAATGCATGTTTCTTCCTCAATATCTCTTATTCTCATCCACATTATGTAGTTTAATATTAATTTTCATAAAATAGTTTAAATACAATTGAATCCCCTTCCCTTATTTTGCTTTCTCATTCAATCTAAAGTTTGTTTTTAATTCTCATCATCATTCGTGTGTGTGTGTGTTCGACAAAAAACTCTTTTCTTATACCTTTCTTTTTATTATATTCTTAATTTATCATCATAATAATTATAACCAGATTACTAATAATTTCAATGGATGAGTAAATATCTCATTGGGGTGAGTTATAATTTAGGTATGTTAAGTGATTGAGAACTTTTTCTCGATGAATATTCTTCAAATTAACATTGTGTATGTTGAACTTAGCATGTCATGGATTAATGACTTGTTTTGTTTAACATATGGATTCCATGTATTATTGGAACCATAAATACACTACCAAAACCAAGTACTGACTGATATTAGAATCCTAGTTAAGTTAAGTCTTGGATTAAAGCTTTAACACTTAAGAATTCCAATCAATGTCAACTTGTGACATGGGAGTTAATTTAATGCAATATAAAGCAAAGCTCAAGGATATCACAAGATTAACTACCTAATGATGAACTCACCCAAATATTTATCAATTTGTTAAATCAAACATCATCCATAAATTATTTCATAAGCTCTATAAACAAACCCCCCCAATCAGAATACAATTAACTAAAAACAACCGACTATAAAAAAAGTATCATCACCGAGGATTCGACCCGAGTACTGTTATACACATTAGCAGAGCATCAGAACTTTGACCGGTCGATAGGTGACAATCATATGTGTGTTTAAAATGGATCCATTTCCAGGGATGGTGCTTTAAGTAGTCATTAGTTTTTGGTTATTGTAAAAAAAAATCAAAAACAAAAAATAAATAAATAAAAAAATTAAAAAAAAACACAAAGAAAAACCCGCCTTCTCATAAAAATCATAAACTGAAGAAAAAATAAAAAGAAAAACTCATCTTCCTCTTTCTTCAAACATCTCTCTAAATGCCCCGTAGCCTCCCAAGAAATCCCTAAATTTTTTTGACCCTGAAATTGAGCAAACTCTTCTCCAAATTAGGAGGAACATTAGGGATAATCAACTCATTCAAGAACATGTCCTTGTCCAACCAATTGAATTAGACATGACCAATCCTAGGGAAAAACACTTAAAGAACTTGCTACCCCTGATATGAATTACCAACCTCTTGGTATTAAATATCCAAACATATAGGCTAACTTCGAACTCAAATCGGGTTTGATTCATCTTCTCCCTCATTTCCACAGGCTAGCCGGTGAGGATCCACATATTAATCTTAAAGAGTTACAAGTGGTGTGCTCAACCCTGAATCCTCAAGGGGTTTTTGAGGAATAAATCAAACTTTGAGCATTCCCTTTCTCCCTAGATGACCCTGCTATGTCATGGATTTACTACCTCCCTCCTGTTTCCATAACCACATGGAATGACATGAAGCAACTCTTCTTAGAGAAATTCTTTCCTGCTTCTTATACTGCTTCTATCCGAAAGGAAATAAGTGGTATCTATCAATTCCCAAATAAATCAATCCATGAGTACTGGGAGATGTTAAAAAAGCTTGTTTCAACCTACCCACATCACCAAATTCCTGACCAACTCTTGATCCAATACTTCTATGAGGGGTTATTGGCTATGGAGAGAACCCTCATTGATGCCGCAAGTGGCGGTGCTCTTGTTGATAAAACTCATGCAGCTGTAAGAGATCTCATAAGAAACATGGCTACGAACACATAACAATTCCATACTCGAGAACATTCTCAAGTCAAAAAAGCTCAAGATAATCAATCAATAGAGCCAAAAAAGATGACAGAGTGGATGAGTGAACTTACAGGTCTTGTGAGACAACTAGCTGTAGCTACCAAATCCCCGACCTCGTCTTCTCCCCAATCAATGTTTCCTAGACCTGTCGAAAACTATGGAATCTGTAAATCACCAGCTCATCCAATAGACACTTTTCCACAACTTCAAGAGGATCAATCTGATTCATCTAAACCAATGGAACTCAATGCACCATATGCTCAGCGGAACCCCAACCCTCAATAATCAGGTTAATTCATTAGAAACTTCACCCAACCACACTTTCAGCCCTTCTATTCTTCCTATAACCAAGGATTGAGTTATGGTAATCCCGTATCTCATCCCCCTCAATTCCATCCTCAAAACCCAAACTAGTTTCAATATGGTCAAGGTGTTGGTAACTTCCAACAACCTTATCCTTTTGTTCCTCAACAACAAAGGAACAATCCTCATCATGGATTCCATTATCCTAGTGGGCCTTCCCAATTCCAAAACCAATACAATCACTTTCCCAAGAACAAAAATCAAGGCAATCACAATTCGGGACAATCATATTATTCCAAGAAACCATGGGAAAGCACTGTTGAAGATATTGACTCTTTCACTCGTTCCATCCTTAAGAACATTGAAACCCAAATTGGTCAACTTGCATCCCACCTTAGTCAGCAGCAACCATCCAATTCTTCCCAACTCCCAGCTCAACCATTACCCAACCCCAAGGGTAATGTAAGTGCAATTGCACTTAGATCGGGAAAGCAAATTGATATGCCTCAAGATAATTCCTCCAATCCCCCTTTGAATGTTGACATAGAAAATGAAAAGAAACAAAAAATTGAAATGGAATCTGAATCCATTTCCTAACCTCCTTCCATTCCACTTAGGAACCCAATTCCTTTTTCTCAAGCTATTTCTAAGCCAAATAAGTCCTTTGAACCTAATCCTGAAATGCTTGACATGTTTACACGTGTCGAAGTGAAAATTACCCTCTTAGATGACATTAAAGAAATATATAATTATTTCAAGTTTCTTAAGGAGTTGTGTACCCATAAGAAGCAAGTTAGGACCTTTGAAAATGTTTCCACCCAACAACCTATTCCCATAAAGTGAAAATATCTGGGGACCTTTACGGTTCCATGCCAAATTGGAAGTTCCAACTTTGATGATGCATTCATAGACCTAGGATCCTCAATTAATGTCATTCCCAAATCTATCTTCTACAACCTTGGTCTAGGTCCCTTACATCAAATGGGTGTTGTCATTAAGTTATCCAATCAAAGCACCGCCAGTCCTGAGGGTATAATTGGGGATGTCCTTGTTCGTGTGAATGATCTTATCTTCCCAGCTGACTTCTATGTCCTTGACATGGAAGGTGAGACAACTTCGTTCCAATCTCCTCTTATTTTAGGAATAACTTTCCTTATGACATCTAAAACAAAAATTGATGTCCATACTGGCATCTTATCCATGGAATTTTTGTGACCAACTAGTTAAGTTCAATATTTTTCAATGCATGAGATACCCATCAGAGAATGAATCTGAATTATCTATCAATTCTTCTGAAACTCTCTCTGAGAGTGTGTTGAATCCCAATCCATCATGTCCTTATTGTTCTACTGATATAGGAGTTTGTGAATATTGAATCCTTATTAACCAAGTCATAAATGGAGAAGTTGATGTTGAAATTACAAATGAAAACTCCATTGATATAAAGGATCTTGAAAAATATTTAAAATCTCATCTTGCCTCTTACCTCCACTTCTCCATATTGGATGATAATGATGAAAATGAACTAGAATTCTCATTTGTTGATTCAGATCAATTTATTCAACATTCATCAATTCCTAAATGTGATTATGAAAATTCTATTATATGTGAGGTTAACCCTAAAAAAATTTGTTTATCTTGTCCCAATGAGAGTGAATGTTGTGCGATTTATTCCCTAATTAAAAAAGTGATCACTGGTGAGTTTAAAATTGACTATTTTTTGGCGAACAACATTGAAATAAAGGATATTAAAAATTTTATTCAGTCTTATGACTCCACTGATCCTCATTACTCTATATCTGTAAGTGATGAAATAAATGAGTAAAAAACAATGGGATCTCATACTATGGTTTTGTGTTATCTTATCCTTACATAAATGAACCATCATAATTAAGACATATTCATGAATTTAGAAGCATAGAAAACCATCACTTTGTGGATAAAATCATTTGTCATGTTGGAGACCAAAGGGAGGATAGTCATATTTTCTTTCCACCTTCATTTAATTTCAAGAACACAATAAAGGAATGGGATAAATTATCCAATGAAAAATCAAGAATCCCAAAAGAGAAGTTTTTATGGAATCACTCTGGAGTTGAGAAAATACGTTGGCCACCATCGGACTATGGGTAGTCCACTGCAACTCTCTAGCTGTAGACAAATAAATGCAGCGCTTCTTGGGAGGCAACCCAGGTTTTCTTTTAATTTTATGAAATTTTAATTTATTTTTAGTTTTTCATTAGATGAATAATGATTTTCCTTTTTCAGGTACCATCCCACAATCCTAGAACCACATTAACTTCCATCTAATCCCCAACTATTATAGTCGACCCACCACTGGATAGAGATGACAACCCACCAAATCCAAACTGGGGGCACCTCTTTCCCTTTAAATCTCTCTCTCTCTTCCTCTCTATACCTCTTTATTCTTCTTCCCATCTATTTAATTTTTTTACCACTTTATTTATCAAACCCTTTTCTTTTTATCTTTCTCTTTTGTGTGGGTGTGTATTTATAAAAAACAATAAAACACCTAAAAAACTAAAAAAAAAACAAAAATAAATGTAAAAAAATTAAAAGAGTCGTGCTTACTCACCTTCCAATTTTTAAATTTTGTCTAACCATTTCAAGGAGTCAAAAGACATGTTTTCATCTATTTTTTTTGTATTTTCATCATGACTCTGGATAAAGAATTTTGTTTCAAAACCAAAAAATTTTGAATACTCAATTTTTGATTTGGAAAATGATTTTCCCCAACCTTGAGAACCAACATTAGATTTCATGCCATGACTAACTATGGCCATATTTTCAAAATGAGTGTTTTTTTCACCCCCATTTGTAAATCCAGAGTTTGTGGACCTTTGAGATGAATTTCCTACTTTAGTGTTCATTAATATGATAGAGGCATTTTCTGAACCACGTGAGAATCAGAGTGGCCAAATAGCCTCCCATTTCCCTTACATTAATCCTCGTTTTGAAATCCCCTTCAAGCCCATGAAAACCATTTCTTTGATAGCCACATTACAAGCCCAATACCTTTTCCCACCTAATATCAACATGGATTTTCATTGCATAATTTTTTGAAATTTAAGTGTGGGGGGAATGGATTTCATTTTGGGTACCCTTTGTTGATTTCACCATGTTATCATATTCCTGAGGGAAAGCATCCATTTTAGTGTGGGGGAGAGGTTGTAATTAAGTATGTTTTGGGGAATGTAATGTACTTTCATTTATGTAATTTTGTAAATGTTATTGAGAAGTGTTAAAAAAAATAAAAATCAAAATCAAAAAATAAAAAAAACAAAAAAATTAAAATAATGGGTTGTGTCTTGGGTGGGTCAAAAATCACTCTTCCTCAACTTTTTATCTTGTTATAAATATTACAATTAGTGTCATGAGGATATCAATCATGGGTTGGGAGATGAGTTTGAGATCTTTTTCAAGTTCAAATTTTGAAAAATGAAAAAAAAGAGAAAAGAACACTTATTTCATTGGGAGAAGTTTTGTGTTTTGTAAATATTTGATCTTATCATCCCATTCAAATTTTCTTCCTCTCTTGTAACTTTATTCACCCAATCATTTCTTTGTAAATATGTGTTTCCATTTCCTTTCATGTCTCATTTCAAAAAAAACGTGCATTGCTTTTTCCATGTTGGTATTTACCCCCTTTTCCCTATCTTTAGGATATCATCTTCCTACCATCCCATAGCCATAGAAAACCCCCTAAAAAGACCACTTGATTTTTGAGCACTTTAGGATAGGTAGTGGAAGATGAGATCTCATTCAAACTCTAAGATTTTCACTTTTGGTTGGTGAATGAGTGAAGCCCCATAAATTAATTATATCATCTTGAGAGGAGTAAGTTTTGTGTGCCGCCATTTTACATTTCTAAATTTGAGCATGAAAAAATTGAATTGTTTTTGGAACATTGTTTCTATAACAACTTGTGGTGGAATTCAATATGGATGAGTGAAATTGTCTGAACCTCCCCTAATTGGGGAAAACAAAATTTTAATATTTGTTGGTGAGTGAAAATTATTTTGTCATGTTTTTATATTTGTTGCACATGAGCACATGCACAAGACTAAGTGTGAGGGATTTGATGTTATTAACATTTTCATGACTTATTATATAATACCTTTACTTATTTTATATGAAATGTACATAATTTGTGTGAAATAGTAATGTTTTAATACTAAGTATAATTTTGAGCATTTTTAGAAGTAGTATAATTGAGTTAGTTTAATATTTTATTTATAAATATCACCCCACTGATAAATATTTTGTGGTTTTTGTTTTTTAGGATT
This sequence comes from Viscum album, assembly GCA_963277665.1. Classification (NCBI taxonomy): domain Eukaryota; kingdom Viridiplantae; phylum Streptophyta; class Magnoliopsida; order Santalales; family Viscaceae; genus Viscum; species Viscum album. The sequence goes on along the minus strand of OY728148.1, from coordinate 2,033,553,416 downwards.
CCTTATTAAATTTATCACATATCATTAGAAGGAATCATGGGCCAATTCTGCCATTTGAAGGCCCATATGGACCACACACGAGGGAATACAGAATCTATGAATAAACTGGACTAGCCATGAAGATTTAATTACTGGGATCAATCTAGAAGTAAAAATTCATTCACTCTCCTCAAAGGTTTGGGTGAAAATGTAAGTAGTGTGGGATAAACATTTCAAGGACCAACTCCAAATACAAGAGGCCCAACTGATTCATTTAAATTCATCACACCATTCTGACCGGGAAATAAAATCAGTACAGTATTCATGACATATCTCATGATGTAATCATCCAATAATTATGAGATTTTGTAGTGTGAAAGAGGAGATATATTTGGACGACTATTTGGAAGAAATAATTCGGATTTGAAGGCATATTCCTAATGATAAACCAATTCACATTTCAACCTTCTAAAAAGTATGGATTGAAATGGAAAGTTAAACTTTGTTTAATAAACTGACCATAACGTTGGATCCTTAAATCCAATGGTCTCAAAAATTTCAGAGTATACAGAGGATATATTTATATACAACTTTTAAGAAGATTATAATATCCTTATGTATGAATTATAAAAATGGTGATGGAATTGGAGGTACATATTGAGAATGAAAACAGTCCACTTCCTTGGCTATAAATACATCCCCCTCCTCTTCTTCAAAGGGGGTTGGAATTTTAGAAGATAGGAGCACATATTGTCATGGAAAAATCCTTTAAAAAGGCTTGGGAGGACCTTCCATACTCATGTTTTCACTTTATAGACCTTCCCTCCTCTCTTTGTTTTCATTTACTTTTGTGTTCTTTATTATTGTAATCTTGTATGTCTCTTTCTTTGTAATTATATTTTAATGCAAGTTTCTTCTTCAATATCTCTTACTCTCATCCACATTATATAGTTTAATATTAATGTTCTTAAAATATTTTAAATACAGTTGAATCCCCTTCCCTTATTTTGTTTTCTCATTCAATCTAAAGTTCGTTTTTAATTCTCATCATCGTTCATGTGTGTGTGTTCGACACAAAACTCTTTTCTTATCCATTTATTTTTCTTATATTCTTAATTTATCATCATAATAATTATAAAAATATTAATAATAATTTAAATGGAAGAGTAAATCTATCAGTGGGGTGAGTTATAATTTAGGTATGTTAAGTGACTGAGAGCTTTTGCTCAATGAATATTCTTCAAATTGACATTGTGTATATTGAACTTAGCATATGATGGATTAATGAATTGTTTTGTTTAACATATAGATTACATGGATTATTGGAACCATAAATAAACTACCAAAATCAATTACTAATTGAGATTATAATCCTAGTTATGTTAAATCTTGGATTAAAGCTTTAACACCTAGGAATTCTAATCATTGCCAACTTGTGACATGGGTGTTAATTTAATGCAATATAAAGCAAAAATCAAGGATATCACAAGATTAACTACCTAATGATGAACTCACCCCAATATTTATCAATTTGTTAAATCAAACACCATCCATAAATAATTTCATAAGCTCTACAAACAAACCCCCCAATCAGAATACAATTAACTAAAAACAACCGACTATAAAAAAGTATCATTGTTGAGGATTCGACCCGAGTGATACTATACACATTATCAGAGCATTGAAACTTTTACTGGTCGATAGGCAACAATCATCCACAGTTTCAGTTATCGAAGCTCGTTTGTGGAGTGTGTTCGTAAATACTGTTCACAGAACCCTGCCTCGTCCAGCCAACGCCAAGACGCAAAGCACTCCGATGCGAAGTCAAAGACTCGCTATGCACCACGAAGCAGAAGACCCGATTTGCAGAGAGAAATCATGGAGTACGTGGGAGGTTCGCGAATCGAGAGTGCTAAAAGACAAATCTATAGAGAAAGTAAAGGACAAAAGAGAGGTCATCTCCCCTATTTATAGGTGACGACCTTCGAAACTTCACGACATGTCCATATCGCACCGAGCTCCGTGATGCGCTCAGTTGGCCCATCACTTCCCCGCTTTCTGAGCCTTCTTTGTGAGGCAGCATCGCGAATGTCTAAGGGATTTTGGCAATTGACCCTCAGACTTTGACCCTTCATTGACCCTCAGCTCCAAGTCTGAGGGGGGGAATTTGGTGGTGCCAAAAATTGGGGATGGAGAAGAACATACCAAAGCCTCCAGGGCTGACTCATGAAGCCCTTACACGGAGCTGCCATGGCCCTGCACCCTCCGCGGAGCAAGGAGGTAGGAAGCTCTATGAACACATTTGATGTTCGCGAGCCCGACGCAGAGCAAGGATGTGGGATGCTCCGCGAACGACTTTGACATTCACAAGCCCGCCGCAGACCAAGCTTCGTCTTCGCGCTGAGAGAGCTCTGCTTCACGGTGCCCCTTTCCTATAAATACAGGGCTCCCCTTGAGCCTAAAATACAGATCATCTGACCTTTTAACTTCTTATCTCTCAAATCACGAAGCACCCTCTACTATGCAAACTATGAGCTTTGCGAGGTACTTTTTCTCTACAAAGTGCCTCCCCTTTGCCTTGTTTTAACCCCTTCTTTCGATAGGGATGCCTTTTGTGAAGCCCATGGGCCTTTGCGAAGGAAGGGGATCCCCAAGTGGACCCAGTTCGTTGCGGATCATTTATGCTTCGCGAAACACCCCTCATGTACACGTGATCCACAAGCTAAGGTAGGGTCACTATACTTCGCAAAACAAATTTATTCACAACACCTTGCTTCACGAGGCACCTTTGCTTCACGAGGCAGTGCTCTGTGAGTGCATTTCCACTTTATGAAGCACCTTCTATATGCACCTATACCCTATCCTTAGTCTATGCCACTCCACTTCACGAAGCATACCCCTTCGCAAGTACCCTCCATTACATGGAGCACAAGAGCTTCACAAGGCCCCTGCCTATGTACCCCTATGCTCTGCAATTACTTTTCCCGTGCGACCCTCAAGATTTGCACGAAGTGATTTCAAAGTCCCTTGGACAATACTTCCCATTGCGTTGCTTAGCCTAATGCTTCTTCGCATAAGCACAGTAATATCTATTGCTTCTTCGCATAGCCACGCTAACATGTACCCCCAATGAGATCACCTCACAACACCCCCTAGTCAGGGAATTGCCTGTCCCTTCTCTTCACCAAGGTGAAAATGGTACCGGTTATGTAAGTCCTAGGGGTGCGGAGAGAGCCCACATCATCCTTGATGATGGATGTTAAACTGACAAGCACCCCCCATCCTCAGCACATGACATTAAACGGTGACCTTCCCCCCATGCATCCTACGCGGGGTTCCCCACCTTGGACATTCTGCACGCCCACTGGTTTCCACAGGAGTGTGAACCTTCCTCACATGGAATGAGATAATCTTTATTGTAGTGGCGTCTGTCCATGGGGAAAGGGAAACCACCTTTGTGTAAGCCCATAGCTTTTCTTACAGGTGGTATCATCCTTGCTCCTCCTCTATTCCTTGGTGACAAAGGCTGACGAAGGGCGGGATGGGCATCGACACCCTCCTATCTTCTTCCCTTCCATATCCTTCTCCCGTAGGGCTTTGTCACCACCGGGCCTCCATCGTGGAGTAAGTCCCAATATCCATCTCCCTGGGCTACTAACCATACATAAGCCCATGTTTCTTCTTTGTTCCTCTCCACGCGTAAGCTCCATTCCACTCCCCACAGAAGCACTTTTCGCGATGTGATCGTCAGGTATTTGCCGCCTATTGTTTCTCACACTGAGCATGAATCACGTGAGATTAGAGTAAGAATCAACCATGAAATACTTTTTGGGAAACCTATAGTTTAATCCCCACACACCACCCAAACTACGTAGACTTTGATCCATGCCAAGGTATGGTACGAAGGAAGCCTCCTTGAGGTTCAAGCCCAACAACCATTGGTCCTGACCATCTTCATGTCGGTGTACCAATCCCCATTCTAAACTATGAGGACTTTGATCCTTTCCACCCAAGGTACGTAGGAAGTATCCACGAGGTTCAATTTCACCATCCATCTGGACCCCTTTTCCTTATTCACATCGGTTCACTAACTCCTACCCCCCCGAACTGCGTGGACTTTGATCCTTTCCAAGGCAAGGTACATAGGAAGCCTCTCTAAGGTTCAAGCCCAACATCCATTGGTTCCGAACCCCCTTCACGTCGGACCACCTTTGTCCCGCATGACACTAAACTGCATTCCGCCTTTTGTCCTACACGACGTTAAAGTGCATCCACCCACCCGAACTACATGGACTTTGATCCTTGCCAAGGCAAGGTATGTAGGAAACCTCCTTGAGGTTCAAGCCCAACACCCACTGGTTCCGACCCCCTTCACGTTGGTTCCCATCATCTGGAACTACACATGATTTGATCACTATCTCTTAGACATGGTATGTAGGAAACCTCCCCAAGGATCATCCCCTTTCAGCGGTAAGCCGTTGTCAGCCCCTTTCAGCGGTAATCCATTGTAACCCCTTACAGCGGTAAGACATTGTGAACCCCAACCAGTGGTAAGCCATTGTAAATATGAACTAAGTTCACTGAACTACACAGACTTTGATTCCATTCCATGGGGATACGTAGGAAGTCTCTTCGAGGCACAATCCCACCATCATCATCACCCAAAGTCGACTCCATCACATTCTCCATCCACTTCACATAACCACCCATCATCCATCCTGATTCTTACCTGGGCCACCACATTCCAGTGTGATCATGACAATTCACCTCTTCACTTCTCCTAGAAGTAACTGGGTGAATAACCATGAGTTAGCCCCAACATCAGTGTTCCCCAAAGGTCTTACACTTATCTGATTCACTCCAGTTAGTGTTCTGATCAGCCTGATCCGTCTCCGCTAGATGTTAAACTCGTGACATACCCAATGTTAAACATGAGAAGCTGGGGAAACATTAGATACATGCCTATGGCATATAATTCACTTCATCTGACGTGGGATGCCTCAGGATTACACGACCTAGAGGAGCCCTATAATAAGGGGAAGAACCCCAGACGCGTCAGTGTTCCAATGTCCAGACACGCTAGTGATGCCCAACATGACTACTCCCCCGACTGAAGGTTGCTGCCCTGACTGGACCCCTTGGAATGTCCCAACAGAAGCAGTGTAATTAACCGGTGTCCATGAAGATATGGCACTGGGAAGAGTTTCACGAAAAATGTATTAAGTATATAAGGGAGACCCGGACTAGGTGATGGGTTCCGAGGAGGAATCCATGGAAGGAAGAACTGACATCCCATCATCCCATTTCGATCAAGGAGAAAACATCCTTGAATAAGCGACGGATACTGCCTGCCTTTAGAAAGTGGAAACACGAGGAACCAAATGCGCGTCCTCGACAAACAGATGTGCATGCCCCATCAAAAGTGTCGGAAATAGTAGAAAAATCCTAACCCAGATTCTTGGTAAGCAAAATACTCTTAAATACACTATAGGAATTGGTTACCAACCTGGACAAAGGAAAATTTATAAAAATAAATTTGTACCTAGTTATAATTCCGCCAGTTATATAAATATTTCTAATTATATTGGATTTATTAAAGTTTTGTATTTAAAAAATCCCAAGGTATAATTATGGAAAACTAGTTATTTTTTTTTTGGATTTCTAAAACTCTTATTACTAACATTTTTTGACCTAGGAAAATAAGGGCACCAAAATCATTTATTGTTAAACCTTTTGCTACAGTAAACATGCCTGAAGAGTACTAGTAAACACTTATGGTATCTGGAAAATGGTTGTTCTATAAATATGATCGGTAACTACTCATGTTTAAAGAACCTAATCAAAGTCAATAATGTACATATCACCTTTAGTGATAATAAAAAATGAAGAATAATTTGACTCGGTCACATCAGTAAGTTTTGATTTCTAAATTTTTATTTTTATATGGATTAAAGTATAATCTTCTTAGCATATCAAAGTTATGTGAAGATGTTTATCATGTTAAATTTGAGAATAATTCCTATAAATTTTATAATTCTAATCAATTTTTAGTTTTTATTTCCTTGTGAAATAATAATGTTATGTCGCTGATTTAAATTCTTTATTTTCTCAAAATATTTATTTTTAAGTGTATTTCACAAAGAATCTTGGATTTGGAATAGGATTCTGGGCCATTGAAATATACACTCACTTAGGAAGCTAACCAGGAACGATTTAGTCAAGGATCTTCCTAAACCAGAATCCCCAGGAGACAAAGTTTATAATCCTGGTCAAAATGAAAAGAAATACAAAATATCTTTCAAAACAAAAAAATAAGTTTCAATTTCTCATTATTTAGAGTTGGTTCACATGGATTTTTTTGGACCTTCTAGAGTTTCTAGTCTAGAATGAAAACATTATACTTATGTTACAGTGGATGATTATTCAAGACATACATGAGTATTTTTATTTTATTTTAAAAGTGATGTTCTTTCATATTTTTCTAAACATGATAAATCCACAGAGAACCTTAGTATAATTACCATTAAACCTTAAGAAGTGATCATCATCGTGATTTTGAAAATTGGGACTTTAAATCTCTATACTCACAACATGGATATAATCACAACTTTTCTACTTTTATGACCCCACAACAGAATGGTGCAGTGAAAATAAGAATTATAACCCTTCAAGAATTTTCCTAGACCATTCTTAATGAGTATGATTTATTTTTGGATAGAACCTATAAATAACACTTTCTATATAATTAATATAGTTCTTATTAGACCACTTTTAAATAAAACCCTTTACGAATTATGGAATGGTAGAAAACAAAAAGTTAATTACTTTAGAGTTTTTGGTTGAAAAGTATTTATACTAAAAAAGAGAGAATTTAGATAAATATGAATCCAAGAGTGATGGAGGAAATTTTATTAGATACTCTACATCCAGTAAATCAAACAGGGTATTCAATAAAAGGAATAAAATTGTGGAAGAATCTGTACATATCAAATTTGATAAGAGAAATCCACATGAGCATAAAACCCCTTTAAAAAACCATGAATATTATCATGACTCGACCCATCGGGGCTTGTATGGTTGGAGGAAGGCTGATCTGCAACTACCCCAAGCCCGCCTTTATAGGCTAGTGGCTGGTGATAAGTGTCGAAAGACATAACTAAAATGGGATACCTTTGCCTAAATTGTAGGTTCTGGGCATAGCAGAAGTGTAGGATGGGCGTGTACCCAAATTTACAAATTACCATGATCGATGATTACTCTGGGATCAATATGATGATAAAGGTTAGTATCCATAGAATTGAATCAAATATAAAATACAAAGGAGAGATCCCATAACCAGGAAGAGAGGATTGACATATTTTGTTTATAATTAATTAAATTAAATTAAAGAATTACCTCCAAGGTGATTATTTCTTTGTTGATGCATTCAACCACTGGTCTGAGGTGGGGATTCATTTTGATGTAGAATCCAAGGATAGGATTCCTCTAGCGGTGATACACACATGGTCCACATATCTCCAGACATTGCTGAAGGAGTCTCTGAGTACTAGCGTGGAAGATCCTTGTGCTTGCGATGTCCATCTTTTATCACCTTGAGAGTAACTTACAAAGCATTCTCCTAGATCTGGAGGAGGAGGATATCTCTCATTCTTTATAACATTCTTGGAGAGGGAAGAGTTCTCTAGGCTCGAGAGTTTTTCTCCAAGGATTTTGTGCACACAACCATTGGTTAGCTGGTTGAATGACCCCTTAGATAATTAAAGAATAATAACATAACAGAGAATTTAATTCACCAGATAATAATAAATAATTAGCACAAGCGCTGTTACTTATTTTATTATTCCATGTGGAACCCCATGTCAAATAATAATAGTAATGCTATTATTTCCATGACATGTGCTTATCTTGCACGTTATATTTAAATATTATTTAACCAAATAATATTTAATATTATTTCTCACTGAACCCATAACTTGGTCCGTCAATCCTCATCAATATTTACCGAGCCTTTAATAATGAATATTTATTTATTAAATAAATATAACTGCATTATTCGACGATAAATACATATTTCGTCTGCAATATATTCTCTCGAATAACTTGCGATGAAATAAATGTGATCATACATACTTGAATAATTATTAAACCACAAACATGACTAATATTTATTCAACTTGTTAAATAACACATTATTTAACTGAGATACTAGCTACACTTAGCGTGTGACCCTCTAGGCCGATTTCTCATTGACATTAGGTGGGCTTGCCTAAAGTACAAGAATACTTTCTAGAAACGGGTCAAGGAACCCAAGATAAATAAGTTGATGTCGTAAAGACATTTCACTGCATAAAAATTCTTACCATGTAATATAATTTCTTTTTCCCGATATCTCTAATCAAGTGGGTTGCATGCAATTGTCATCAACCTATGTGCTCGATTTATCATTCTTTGAATTCCCGTAATTTAACTTGCCTAGGGAATACCATGGACATAGATTTACTTGGGCTAAATCATTTCCACAAAAGGGACTGAGATATCTACTTCCGTAGAAGTGACAAATCCTTTCTCACATTATTTATTAACGAAATATTACTCATGACACACCCAACATATCCTACCTCACTGCGAACTTCTATCATCACAGTTTTCGTCAATATATCTAAGTGTGTGAGTCATAATACTCATTAATAATAATATTAAAGTCTAAGGACCAATACACACATCTGTCGATAAGAACATCCAATGACACTTATGAATGTGTATTTCCTACTGGAGGGTCTTGTTCTCATTATATCCTCCTGGTTATTACTCAAATGGCACACCATGAGATGGTGCCTCAAAGTTTCATGAGTCCCCACCCCTGATAGCCTGTATCATTCGTGTACCTTCAAATGATATCATCCGACCATGGAACATATATTCCAGAATAGTGTCATGACACTTTCAGGATCTCATCATAGTATGGATCCGCTGTGACCTTTTAGTGCAACATATATTGTTAGGACACTATCACATACTATGTCATGTAGAAGAACAATCATTATGTGATAAGGAGTTTATTAATATTCATATAATAAATACAAATTTATCATAAAGTAAAAAGAAGTTGGTTTCTAGGGCAACAAATCCAACAGACTCCCACTTTCACTAGATCCAACTACTAATAAACTCCAGTACACTAGCTCTTACATGATGTACACAATTCTGTGGAGATAGGCCTTTAGTCAAGGGGTCCACCATGTTCTCTTCTATGGAAACCCTGCTCACTAAAACTTCACCCCTTTGATATAAATCCCTCAAGAGGTGATACTTTCAAAGTATATGCTTTTCCCATTGATGTGACCTTGTATCATTTGCAAGATCCACCACTACAGTATTATCACAATATAATGTAATGGGATCCTTAATGCTAGGTATTACATCAAGATCCTATAAAAAGTTCTGAATCCAGAAAGTTTCCTTGGCTGCATTAGAAGCTGCTATATATTCGGACTCCACTATAGACTTAGCGACAACTGGCTTCTTTGAACTCTTCCAGCTCACTGATCATCTATTGAGACATAAAACATACCCTGAGTGCGACTTCAGATCATTCTGATCCATATGAAAACCAGTATCAACATACCCTATGATGATAAGCTCCTCATCTCCTCCATACACCATGAACATATCCTTAGTTCTTCTCAGATACTTAAGGATAGTCTTGACAGTTGTCCAATGGTGTTCTCCTAGATCTTCTTGATATCTGCCTACCATTCTCAGTGCATAGGCAACATCAAGTCTGGTACATAACATGAAATACATGATAGATCATATTGCTGAAGTGTATGGAATATTACTCATCCTATGTTTCTCATATTGTGTATGGGGACACATTTTCTTGGAAATATGTATACCATGTGACACTTGAACCATTCCCCTCTTGGATTGTTCCATACTAAATCTCTTTAGTATCTAGTCAATGTATGTACTTTGACTTAGTCTGAGTATCCTCTTGGATCTATCACGAATGATATTGATCCCTAGAATGTAGACTGCTTTGCCTAAGTCCTTAATAGAGAAGCACTTGTTCAACCATTCCTTAATAGATTGTAATACCAATATGTTGTTTTCATTAAGTAATATGTATTCAACATATACTACTAGGATAAGGACTGCATTCCCATTAAAATTCTTGTAAACACATGGATCACATTCACTCTTAATGAAACCAAATTCTCTAATGTCTTCATTTAATTGAATGTTCCATGACCTAGATGCTTTCTTTAATCCATAAATGGATCTCTGCAAATTAAATACCCTTTTAACATCACTTGGTGTCACAAACCCTTCTGGTTGTGTCATATATACATCTTCCTAAAGGTTCACATTAAGGAATGCAGTTTTGACATCCATTTTCCAAATATCATAGTCATGTAAAGCTACTATGGAAAGTATGATTCTTATGGATTTAAACATGGAAACTGGAAAAAAAGGTTTCATCATAGTCAATTACTTGATAATATTTAAAACCTTTATCCAGTAGCCTTTCTTTATAGGTACTAACTTGATCTTCCATGTCTAGTTTCTTCTTGAATACCCATTTACACCCAACATGCTTTACATCAACTAGCGCATCAACCAGAACCCAGACCTAGTTCTGATACATGGAATCCATCTCAGAATTCATAGCTTTTATCCATCTTGCAGCTTATGATACATTGGTATCCATACAACTCCATAAAAAATTAAGGGGTACAAGATTTAATAATTACCATTAAATTAAAGTGAGTATTGATGAAAATAATCCCATCCAAATTAGGGAGATTTATGGGCTCACACTGAGCTATTTTTAAACTCCAATATCAAATAGTGTTTTATCATCTTTCATTTTATGCATTGCATCATCAGATCTCGATAAACTAAATTTCCTAAAAACGTTTCATCCATTTTTCATTGTTCATACTCTCTAAATTAGTTTTGATATTATCATTTATAATATAGATTAAAATTTTCAACCTATCACTTTTTATATAGAAATCATTTTGATTTGAATTTTCCCATTGCATTTATGGATTTAATTTTTTAATGAGGAAAATTTCCCCCAACCTTATTATATTGCACTCTAAAGAAAATTATCAAAAGTTCCCCTTACATATATCATCTATATGGGATGAATTTTATTTTGATAAGATTCCAACCAATATTATTTTTTCCTCCCCCTTGATTTATTCTATCTTCAATGACCTGTTAAATAAATGTTGTACCAATAATTTTAGGCCATGTGTCGAAAAATACTTAAAAACAAATAGTAACTCATAAAACATATTCTTTTATTGAAATATTAATACTAATTGGGTAACTATCAATCATTGTTTTCAACTTATTTTTATATCTTAACAATTTTATAATTAGAGCCCTCTCTTAGACCCCTTATATTGGCATGGACTGGTTTCCAGAATCCTTACCTTTCACATAGTTCTAGGTAGATTTTGAAATTTTCTAATATTTCTTATATAATTCAGATTTCATTCTTCCACTAAATTATTGTAAACATATGTTTTTATTTTATGGAAGAACCTTCATAGTGTTTTTTATCTTCAATTTTAATTCCTTGGACAATAATAGTTATTGAAGCCTCTTTCTAGAACACTCAAATATTAATTAAATATATTTATCCTAATATTATTTGATTTTATATTTTTTATTAGATTAAAATATATTCATATTTAGTTTTTCAACTTCCTTATCCCCATGTATTGTATTAGGAGCTATATTTTTAATGATTTTTCATTGATTCTATGTATAAAATTTCATACATTAATGTTTGTTAACAAATTTGTTTCTAATAATATGTTATTTATGTTGTTTATATAAATTTTATTTATATAGATAATTCATATATCTTAAACATCCTAATTAATTTTAGATTATTTATTTTACTATTTGCATATAGTTTTCATTTGATGTTTATCCTTTTAAAAAATATTAACTATTGATTTGTGAGTTATCTTCTCATGTGTTAATGATTTATTCTTATTGTTCCATACAAACAGTTTGGGAATAATCTCAAGGATATTTATAATTATTAAAAAATTTATCATTTTATTATACACCCTCTTCAACTAACATAAATTTTCTTCTATATGATCTAATTAAATGATTCTTATTTCCTTATGATATACTTTTATTTGTAGAATATCATTTATTAGTTTCTTTATTGGTATCTTCCTTATCTTAAAATTCATCTATAATTTTCCTTGGAAAATTGGATAAAATATAAAACATTCCTACAATTAAATAAATTAAAATTCATTTTATCTCTATTATTTTCCCTCATTTGATTAATGTTTTTTAAAATTAAAAAAATACAATATATTCCTTTTATTCTTATTCATTAGAATAGTTTTCTACTATTGTTTAGAAAAATGAGCTCACGATCTCTTATTATAAAATAAAAGGAAACTTACACCAGTGGAAAAGAAGAAATTTTATATTTGTATTTTTTCTGAATATGTAGAAGATCAAGAGGGAGTGTATCAGCATGAATACAAACATATTTGGAAACTCATTTTTTGGTGAGATCATTAGAAAGATCATTATATTCACAAAAATCCCGAGTGACTATGTAATTCATTATGAAGAGCTTGAAAATGCAGATGGACTATCTTGTAGTGATCATCCATAAAAAAATTCATATTTCCAAACCTCACCACTTGCACAAGAGTAGTAGAGTCACATTCAAACCAAAAATCAATCCAATTTATATGTCTCTCTATATAGACATCCTTAATGAGACCAAGAATATCCAATTCATGGGTAGTGTAATGTCTACAAGGACTGTGTATACAATCAAAAACATCACCATTGTGGTCCTTGGTTACATCCCCAAATACCACTAGACCAGGGTTCCATTTAGAATCTCCATCAGTGTTTCACATTAGCAAAAAAAATAGAGGAATCCAAAACACTTCAATCATTCCACGAGGGGGAGGTAAGTTACCTGTAATGTTTAGGCATCTCATCACAGCAAAATCCTAAACAAAATTGTTGGAATATCTATTTTGAATTTGGTTCAAATTCTGTATATCCACTGTAATTTCAATGAAGGAAGACTGGATAATAAAGGGTGAATGATCATGGATGGATTTTATTTCTCCCATTCCATATGACATGTAGGAGCTCTACCAAAAAGATGCTGAATAGGTTCTTAAATTTCCTATACATATAGACATTTTGAACCTCCTGTAGGAGGCTGTCAATTATATCTATGTGTAGGGGTTTAAGATCGAACAGTTCAACCAATTCTTTCCATAGGGATGAAGCTGTTTAACAACATAAGAAAATATGGTCCACATCTTCCCTATGTTGGTGGCATAAGGCACACCTAGATAAAAGAGAAATATCTCTATATTGAAGGTATGTGTCAACTGGCACTTTGTGGATGGAAATTCTCCAAAGGAGTTAGAATCTAGAGGGTTTCTTCCATCTATTGTTGAAGGCATCAATCCAACTAGGATTTCCTTTCATCTCATGAGTGTAAAACGCTTTTGAGTCCAGCAAACTATCTGAGGATGGTTCCCAAACCAAGATATCTTTTTGTGTCATAAAGACATAATTTGATATGTTAGATTTAATTACATATAAGAGGGAGTCCATGTTTATCAACATATCTCTTATAGTTATATTAGGATCATTAGGTTAGTATGAGGTGTTGTTCTTATTCAACAAGGGATCCCCCATCCAGCTGTAATGCCAAAATATGAGAGAGGAGTTGTCATTCTCTAGCCCATGAGATTTTCTGTATACCTTATCAAACATGGTTTTCAATACATGAAATATTGAGGATTCCATGTGGTGATGTTTTCCTTATTTCAATCACTCCAGAAATCTAGTTCTGAGAAGTTACAAGGATTTTTATCTACTATTGTTAATATTCCATATGAATTGTGCTTGGAGTTATTGATTGAACATTTCTTGGTTTTTGATTCTCACCCCCCAAGGTTGTAAGGTTTTAAACATTGCTTCTAATTCTCTGTGAAAACTTTCCTCTATGAGATGTTTTCACTCCAAATAATGTTCCTTATAGAGGCATTGATTCTCTTGATCAATGAAGCTAGAAATAAGTACACCATGAAGGATTAAACAAGTTTATAGATCACCATGTATTTATAAAGACAAGATCTCTATACCATTGAAAGGGACATGCCTTTCCATGAGGAAAATGTTCATCTAATCTGGATCAAACAAAATTGTTTTTATATGTTTCCAATGATAATGTGCACTTCTCTACTCCTCGTGTAAACATTATTGAGAGCACTATGAATTTCATTAAGTAAGAAATCCAAAAGCTATGAATCTTCAATAACTGACATCATAAAATCAAACTTATTAGAATGAATCATCATGTGTTTCTTAAAAATAATTGAGTATTCAAGAGTTTCACTATACCATCTAATGGAACACACGATCATGTTAAAGTATATGAAAAACTCTTCCACAATTTTCTCTTTATTCAAATAAAATCAAAATGATGTTTTCTAATTTGTAACATAACTTATTTTACCATTTTATTTACTTTATATATTCCATAAATATTTTTCCAAATTATTTTATTTATTCTTTAAGAAATATCAATTTTATGATACATTTATAATAAATAAGACATAATTTCATTTATAAAATTTCAATCTCTCTGAATATATTTCTTATAAATCAAGGAGTATTTTGAAGTATCATTATATAATGTGAATCCATATTAGAATGATTTGAGTATATATAGTCCTTAATATAGATAATAGGGTATTATTATCTTATTTTAAATATCAAACCAACTTACGCCAAACATAGGGATTAAATTACTGTAAATTGAGTTTTGTTGATTAATGTCACAATATTTAGAGAAAAATAGATAGTACAATGGTTCTGATACCAATTTTCATGACCACACTCTAGGAGATCAACACTGGGAGGGTGGTGGGTCAATTGGTGTTCATATATTTACAAACAAATCCTTCTACGCTCATGATTATTCAATATTTATCTCTTAATTCTCATAATGATGCTGAAAATAAAAACAAACAAAATTTTAATGAGGTATTCATCTTGATCATATGATTTAATTTAATTCGTGTTTTGATTTTTATGTAACACAAAAAAACTGACCTATTAATATAAAAACATCCATAACTAAAGTTATGACCGTGAACCTATTATAAGAGATGGAATTAAACTGTTAAGATCACGCATCAATTGAATAAATAAAATTTCCAGATAATAAATACTCTATATGCATGATCAAGACTTCACAAAAACTGAAGATTATAGATATTTCTTCCTCTTCATCATACAAGAGTCACCTCCCACTATTCTCAAAACATTTAATATTATTTCTCCTTTATATACTGCACACTTCTTCTAATTTATTCATTTTTTCACCATTACATTGATAGAGGAATGTATTTCCACTATGTATAAAATTTATATCATTTTCTCCAATTGATTATAATTAAAATTACTCATCAATAATAGGTCGTTTACACTCTAAATTCATTCATTTATTTATTCTAATGTCTAAAAATAGATTTTGATGGATATTTCATAGTATTTTGATATCCACCATTATAATCATTCCAAAAAACTTTGATGTCATTCAATCAAAGTCCATATGTATAGAAAAACATGGGGAATAACACTCTTAATCATGGATCCAAACGATGTGAAAAAATTCTCTCCTATAATCTATATTTTCATCATTCACTACAACAAGGAAATATTTTTATAGTGTGAATTGAATTGATATGAAACACCTACATTAGTCAGGTGTTCCCCTCAACATCACATGTGGTTCTTATATTTTTATCATAGTTATCACAATGAATATTATTTATAATATTCAATATTAATCAATATGTTTATTTTTTTAAATCAAATTCAAAAATTTAATTATTATATTAAATCAATATAGAACCTCATAACATTATATTATCAAATATAATTAGAATTATTTATTCTTGAACATGTTTAAAATTTTAACCACACTAATTTCATAAGGATTATTAAATCTTATGGAGTTATTAATGAACCTTATGAACTCCTTATAAAACATAATAAATATACATAGAAAAATCCTTGTGGTTTTTAATTCAGTCTTATGATTATTTTGTAAGCCTTAAAAACATTTTAGTAAGAATTTTTAGGTTTATTTTCCTTCTATATTTATCCATATGATGTTATAAATTAACCATTAAAATTGTTGTGTAATCATTAAAAATTACTAAAAAAACATTGGGACGTATTGGGTAATCCTTAATATTTACTTTATGAACCTAAAATGAACCTTATTATGTTCAATCCTTATTTATTTTCTCATAATTATTATTCAAATCAACCATAGCTAGTTTCAAATTAACATTAAAAATTCTAGAAGAGTTCACGACTTTATTGAATTCTTAAACAAACATTAAATACATACATTTTTAGACTTATTTTAAAACATCTTAGAATTATAAGAAAACATAAATTCAACACAAGACATTGTCTGAAGTCATTTATAAGTGATAATAGTATCCATAAATCTCAATATTCTTTGGATGGATTGTTCTTAATTTAAAGAATATTTTTTATTCATTTATCCACAACTCTTCAACATATATTTTCTATATATCATACTTCATCTTCATATTTAATTACAAATAGTGAAACATCCTCTTAAAAAACATTTCTTTGGTGTTCATGAATATTACTTCTATAATAATCAAATGTAAACATGATTTAAACACAAATACAACATCTTACTCAATTGGGTTTCATAGTGCGAGCAGTCAATCCTTGAAATTTTTCTATGTAGTACCCAATAGTAAACATCTATTTTGCATAAATGGTGAGATAAAATGTTATGTATATATTTTAATCTCCATATAACTATAGTATATATTGTAAGACCCTATATTTTTCTAGGTATTTATCTCTACGAGTTTTTCATTTTATCCTTAGTGGACAATTCTTGTTCGGTGATGGAGAGCCATTATTTGGAAAAAATGACACAATGTTTATGGAGGGATGTTTGTTTGAATTAATGGAATCTGGGTAAAAGGGTTTTGTATTAACACGAGTTGTAATGTCCCAACCTAGGAATCCACTTAACCTGTGTCTCGAGCCAGTGGGTCACATGGCCTCAAGCGCACCAACCCACACGCCGGAGGCTACCAACTAGAAGCGAGGGTGTAAAGGTGGAATAGTGGGGAGACTATACCCTCATTCCATAGTAGTATATTAGATACATCCAATAATTAATAGTAAAAGAATAATATACAAACATATAGAACTATTAAACCGTAGAAGTGTAAAAAAATATTATACAAGTAATAAGATAAATATCATAAGAAGAAATAAATGAAAAACTGATAATATAACTAAAATCTACTAAGTCAGTTTCAATATATGATACGTGGAATCCTGATACAAAAATGGTAATAGAGGAATATGAATATAATCATTCTATAAAAAATTTACAAAAATAAAAAAAGATACTCCACTAGAATCTCGAGCGCATGCTTGGTCCTCTTATCCTAAGCTCTAAATATAAGAAATATGTATCAACAACCTATAGAGGGTCCCTTGACCATATAAACACCTATAGACAAATAATATTATCCGGTGCCAAGGGAGGAACGAGTAGAGTGTGAGATAAAAATCTCAACAGGCCACCACCAATGGTGTCTAAGTGTAATCTGAGTAGTGATCATAACTAAATAGTGTATATGTATAAGAAGAATAGTAAAACAATGATGAAATAAAAACCAATCCACTTAGGTTCTTATGGGACACTTGATGAATCTACTAGCTTTAACCCATGGCTAGTAGGAGTGTCTAATCATGTAACTATGTATATATAATTAGTATATATATATAGTTTAGTTCTATATGGCATCTACCTATATGAACCAACTGCATGCGGATTCCTAATGGATATATACCTGTAATACTAGAGATGGATGGACTTGGGTGTAACTCAGACATACATCACCATTCTAATGAGCCTAAAAGCTCATGAAAAAGGGTACATTCCCTAAATCACATGAAGAGTGATACATGTCATGCAACAACAGACAAGATGTCGAGTGAGCTGCCATGGAAACACTCTAATTATGGAATGTGGTGCATAACGCCCAACACCCATATTGTATCACTTGCATGATTTTCCATTATCAACACCTGATGTATGGGAGAGTGATATCTCCATGCTCAACAATCCCTTACCATCATATCACAACCTCTATAAAGGAATATTATAATTATAACTAGCATGAGGCATTGCCTCCCATCCATCATTTTCATTTAGACTATACACATATAAGTGAGGTATAATCATATTTTCAATTTAATACATGAGGAATTAACTCTCATGTTCCATGCTATCGGGGCCTTTAAATATAGATAATTCATATTCATGTTTAAAACAAAACACATGAGGGAAAACCTCTCATATGATCTCTTAATCATGTTCAATTCCCTTTCAAATCATTACAATTCAAGAGAGAATTAAACAAGGTATAATCCAAATTCATGGTTTCACCATACCTTATATTTCATTCATTAAATCCTTTTAATTCATTTTAACAAGGTAAGCCATAACTATTAATCCTTTGAATTCAATTCAATCCATTAAATTCACTAAAACATAGCATATTCATTTATGATTATCAAAGGGTCATTAAATAAGTGACATAATCAATAAGGGAATTACCTACATGGAAAATTCCATGTATAGGATGGACAATCACATGGAAGTGACCCTTGTTTCAATCAAGAATTCATATTATAAGGGAAATTCAACTTAAAATCTAAGCTGAACATTTAGGAGACAAATCAAGCATATACACTTTTACCAAAAAGGGAAAATTTCACATATCACACACATGGGGTGTCTATTAACAAGGAAAAAACCTCTAACTAACAACAAAAGTACCAATTGTGATACATGAAGTAATAATGATCAATTATACATGAATAACTCAATATAATTGGTATACTCGACAAAAGCCTGCGTGTGGTACCATGACATAATTATGAAACATCAAAAATCAAATGGAAAACAATATGACCACCTACCTCAAGGCCTTAGATGATGCCTCAGTCAATATTGACCACGAATTTGGTTTATCTTAGGAGAAATATGATAAATAGTTCAATGCCATAAAAATAGGGCAATTGAGCATGCACCAAAATAGCACAACATATTCAAAGTAAAACATAGATAAGAGGTATGGGTGTGGTTAGAATTACCTTGATCCATCCAATGCCTTCGATGCATTGAGAAATATACACCTAATGTAGGAGTTAAAGGTGATCCTAGGTTGATGGAGGCGAAAGATCATGGGAGAAGAAAACCAAACCCTACCATTTGGGGAAGAAGGAGAAAACGGAATTAGGATTTAAGAATTAAATGGGGGGAAAAGTGTAATCTCACCACAAAATTAAGGGGAGCATAGTTTAGGCACACAATTAGTCAAACCATGCACCAACCATCCACAATTATATATATAGAAGGGTAAACCTATATGGTTAGGGACATGATTTGACTAACTGTGTACAAACTGTGAAAATGGGATTTTTCCCATGTCTCCAACCGGACGCACGGTCGTGTACCCTAGGTCACATGGTTGCAGAAAAATCATATGGCCCTGTATTTCTTTCCAATTTCAAGGTTCTGGGTTCTGAACGAGTGTCAGATGCACCCATGACCTTGGTTACTTTATTAGAAATAAATATTAACACAATTTAAGGAATTCAAATTAAAAAAACTAATGATTTATAAATTCATTGAAAATACGGGTCATTACAACCTCTCCTTCTTAAATAAACTCATACCTGAGTTGTCCTTATGAGGCTAAAGAGGTATCATTAGAGAATATCTTAGCCACTGATCTCATATATCAACATCATATTCTCAGGTCTCATCCAACAATCGAACATGCTGCCATAGTTCTCACACCATATGGACTGATCTTTCTTAGAGTGTCTTCATACTCTGATCAACAATACTAAAGGGATACTCTTTGAAGGAAGAATCAGTATCAAAATCAACCTCATTAGGATAAAAGACATGTGTTAGGTCTTCATATTATTGAAAAATCTCAAATACATGAAACACATCATGCATTGACCGATATCTCTAAGGTAGTGTTGATTGATAATCCGTTGGTCCAATCTGGTTTACAACCTCAAATGGACCAAAAAACCTCAATGAGAGCTTACCCTTCCTCCGAATACATAAATTCCCCAACCTGGAAAAGACTCATAAGAAAACCTAGTCTCTGATCTCGAAATCAAGAGGTCACCTGTGTAACACCCCGAGATATTATGAAAAATATTCTTTTTAATTTCATTAATGTCTTGTGTTGTACGCTACACCAAAAGGAGCTTGCACAAAACGCATCCTTGACTTGCCTTGTATTACACGCAATCGTGACCTACCTCGATAGCGTGTGTAGTACGCAATAACGAGTTTCACTAAACAACAATATGATATTAAAATATTATTAAAACTAGAAGTTATGAATAGTAATAACCACATTTTAAAATTTTATAAATTTTATCTCTCAAAATGGAATTCATTTTTGGATTCGGAATATCGAAATTAGCTTAGGGTGAAATTTTGGTACTTTTCGGATAACTTTTATATTCTGATGAATAGTGAAAATTACTAAATTTTAATTAAAAAGAACATTTTTAATCGAAATAATTAATAGTGATAAATTATTAATTTGAGTGGTTTTAAAGTATATTTAGAATATATTTTTACAATTTAATACAAGGTTGGTCATTGGATGTAATTTCACATTTAAACCAATTATAAACAAGTGTCAATCTTTTGATAGTTATTATCTCTTAAAAATAGGCTATTTGTTTTGACGAAGGGAATTAATTTTTAAATTAGTTAATGTAACTGATATGTTTTTAATTTGGTAAAATAGATATCATTTTTGAGTTCATAATATCAGATATAGCTTAGGCCTAATTTTTGGTATTTTTCTGGAAACTTTCATTTTTTGATGAATAGTGAAACCACTAAGTGGTAGTAAAAAAAATGAATTTTTCATAAAACATAATTTTACCGCTTATGTGAGTGGAATTTCCAAAATCTGAGAGACACGGTTGATGTCAGTAAGTAAAATGTGGTTCAATGAGATGAAAATAATTTTTGGTAAATAGTAACTTTTTACTTTTTTTTTACCACGGTTAAAAGTAAATAGGGTAATTAAGGGTAAAAATGTTATTATTATTACCCTAACACATGTCATAATTCTATTGGATAAGTGTAATTCGACCAAAAACAACCTTAGGAATAAAATATGACCATTTAGGCCCACTTGGATTAGATTAGGACATTTATTATTAAAGAAGGGTTAAAATAGTTAAGATCAAAGTTTAATAAGTAAATCATTTTTAATATAGGGTTATACATAAGATAAATTCGACTATAAATAATCATTATAAATCTAAAAAGATTTCCTACAGAATGGTATTTTATTTGTAATTTTTATACATTAAATAATTTAATTTATTTATGACACAAAGATGATGCAGTAATTATCTTATTAATGAAATATTGACATAATTGATGTTATAAATACCCAAATAAATGTAATTTGAGACTTTTTATGAATTAAAATAATTTTCTAGGTTAATATGACATGTTAGTATTGATTTAATTAACTTTTTTCGAACTAATAATTCTGTTATGATTTTCACAAAAAATCAATTACTAAATAGTGTCAAAATTGACATAAAATAGTTTTTAAAACAAATATTATATTATTAATTGTTATTTTATTCCTAAAAATCTAAGGTTCGGCCAAATGACTTAGATAAGGTTATATATATTAATAATAAACAACTTGGGGTTCTTTTGGCTTCTTATAGTAATATTATTAACCTTATAGTGTAAGAAAACAAGAAGACATGGTAAAAGTAAATTTATCTAACTTAAAGTTAAATATAAATGATAAGGTTAAAATAGGAACTTAAACTTGTCTAAATTATATTTTATGAGAGGATTTATACCCATACCCACCTTATCTTCGAAATAAATCAATTTGGAGCTATTTAAAACCGAATTTGGCTTTATAATAAAATAATATTTTTAGTTATTCCAAAGGTTCCCCTCTCCTCCCTTATAAAAGGGAACCCCCTCCCTCTCTTCCTCACACCACTTTGAGCCTTAAAGCTCGGCCAACCTCTGCTAAATTCTCTTCTCCACTTCCCTAGAAACATCCTACAGGTTCTGGTCTTCCTCAAAGACCAATTTTAGTGCCCTAAGAGGAGGTCTCAAAGAGGCGCTTCAAAGAAGAGGTAATTTCCGTTACCGATTCTTTCACCTTTATTTCTTCTTCCACTTCTTATTCTAAGGTTGATTCATTATGAAGTAATAACATCAGTATCACTAATATACTCATATGTTATTATAAGTATGAAACAACCCTATTTCACCATCTATCCATCCTACGGAAAACGAAATCATCGCGCGTGTCTACGTACGGAATACCGTCTCCACGCCGTGGTGTAATCTATTTTCCACCACCACCTTACTTGGATGGGTATAATGGTGTAAATAATAACCAAATATGATTATTTTAAAGTGATATTGATTATTTAATATTATACATACACTCCAATAATATTCCACGATCATGGGAACGATATCATCGCTCGTGCGTACGTACGGAATACCGTCTCCACGACGCGATGAGATTCATTCTCAATGATTAACCATTCATGAATGATTATAAAGTATATATAATAAGTAATCATGAAATATATGACATAATAATTATACTTGATTTATGTGTATATATATGTATGTCATCTACTTAATTCCATTCAACTCAATAAGGAAACGAAAACAGCATTCATGCGTACGTACGGCCTACCGTCTCCATGAACGGTGTATTACTTTCCATTTACTGATTTATTATATATATGTATATTATGAATATATATTATATATAAATCATGTTTTATATTCTGAAATTAAGTAATCATGATCTAAGTAATCATATGAATAATTACAAGTCAAAACACGGACGACAAATGAAACGATTTTACCCAAAACACTCTTTAACATGGAATTTACAAAAGAACGGGTAATATAAAGTCATAAGTGAACCATATATGATATAATAACAGTGAATACGATTCTATAATAAGTCAATGACATTATTTAAATCATTATACAAGAGGTTCGGACACTTACGAAGCAAATCAGACCTAAGGTAAGGGAAATATCACAATTTCATTTTTATTCGAGATTGTTTATACTTTGGTATTTACTGGGGTGTATTTTATCATCCACATCCATGTTTCCTCAATATGTAATATTTATATCCTTCTACAATAGTTTATATCCAATTTTACCCTTCTTTGAGTTTTTAGTAAAAGATATGAAGGGAATCTTTTGTCATTTTTCATACGAGGTACTTTTTGACTTTTCTGAAAAAAGTACGAGAATAATGTTTTTTAACTTATACGGAATGAATGGATTTTTAATACATTATTTCCAAGAAGCTTACTTTAAAAGTTTTCAAGTTTATTTTTAAACAACTTCTTTTAGTTTAAAATTTAATGACATGTT
Organism: Viscum album; assembly: GCA_963277665.1. Taxonomy (NCBI): domain Eukaryota; kingdom Viridiplantae; phylum Streptophyta; class Magnoliopsida; order Santalales; family Viscaceae; genus Viscum; species Viscum album. The sequence continues at coordinate 2,033,529,823 of OY728148.1, read as the reverse complement.
AAGAAAGGAAAATGTTTTTGAAGTAGAAAGGATATTTTCCTCAAGAATGGAGTTCAAGTGTTTTATCAAAATTATTTTCCATCTAAGATAATATAGGGTTATGTTTCTATACCTATTATTACATTGATTTGATTATGTTGTGATGGAATTATTTTTATGAATTCTTTTATCTTATATGAATTGTTTTATGATGTCATGATGTTTAAGAATCCCATTTTTATTACATGGTTTATGCTATGATATATGGTTTATGATTTTGTGGCACACATAAGAATGGTATCATTATGAGATGGGTCGGACCTATATCTCACTCCAATGCATTGGGTAAAAATTTTATATCTCATGAGATAGACATGGCTGGAACGGTAGGTTATACCGGTTCAGTGAAACAGGACTGAAACGAGGAGTGAACTCAGTTTAGAAATGGAGTTTGTCCACTAAGATAGTCTTGGAAATGAGTCTTGACTAATAGGAAATGATTGTCTATGATTATGTGTGTATGCCAAAAAGTTTCATGTTTTAAGTTATGTTTATTGGGATTACATTTCACTACTATAATTTATCCCATGTTATGATATTATGATATCTTTTGCAGGTTAAGATTTCCAAAATTTTATGTTCTTATGAATATGATGTGATTGATTTTTCTTTTGTTTACCCTTATTGAGAATTTGAGATCACCCTTTTATGTTTTCTTTTCCCCAGGATATAAATAAAGGTTTTAGGTAAGAAAAAAAAGGGAAGATCTTTATGGGAGATGTTGAAGATCTTTCACCATGATTAGAAGATTATGTTCTGAGTTTCCAAAGACACTAAACTATTATGGTCCTTGTGTGTGTGTTTTTGTTATGTAATAAGTATTCCGTAAAAGTAATGTAATGTCTATGTACGTCAAGATACAGGTCTCTACAGTTGGTATCAGAGGAAAGGTTTAGTCAACCTTTGGAAACTAGGATGCGAGAACTTTAGTGAGATCCCTAGAGATATTTCTAAGGTATGTCTAGGGATGTAACTAAGGTCAAGTATAAGTATAGTTTATAGTCCTAGAATCGCGCTAACGATCTTAGAATTAAACCTAAGATGTTAGATATTGAAGGTACTCCCCCTTTATTATGTTGTTTTCCCTAGCATGATTTTTGCCTCTCACACTATTCTTTTTGGGTTTTAGACGATGGCTGGAACCCGAAGGAACCGTGTTGATCAATGCAATGGAAAATGCAATGATTGTCCTCCTGAACAAACAAATGTTATGGGAGATGGAGTGAAAAATCTTATTGATATACTTACACAAGCTACGAATCATTCTGGACTTCCAAATGAGCAGAGAAGGGAACAATATTCTATTGAGTCCTTCATGAGGCAACGCCCACCTTCTTTCAGTGGGTCTTCTGATCCACTTGTATCTGAACAATGGATCAGTACCACTAAAAATATATTTTCAGTTCTTCAATGTTCTGAACATGATAAAGTCATCTTAGCAGTATATCGTTTGTAAGGTGAAGCTGATCAATGGTGGAATATTATCAAGAATACGAGGTAAAGAGATGAAATTGAGTCTATGGAATGGGACGAGTTCAAGAACTTATTTTTCAATAAGTACTTCCCTCGTATTCTTCGAACAAAGATGGATAAGGAGTTTCTTGAACTAAAGCAAAAGGATGATGAATCTGTTGGTATATACGAAGTGAATTTTACAAGGCTTGCAAGGTATGCATTTGGATTTATCATCAAACCTGAAAGTAAAGTTGATCGATTCTTCAGTGGCTTAAAACCAAATCTTCGAAGGGAATTGGCTATAAGAGACTTCAGTAGCTATGAAGAAATTTTGCGTTGTGCTATCAAGGTAGAAATGGAAGTTGGTATTACTTATCTATCTCATAGTTTTGACAAGAAACGAAAGATGGAGTTCAAGGAGAAATCTCAGAATAATGGTGAAAAGAAGATGAATGTTTCCTTATGCTCAAAGTGTGGAAAGAAGCATGGTGGAGATTGTCTTAAAGGGACAAATAAATGTTTCAAATGTGGAAAGGAAGGTCATCGGGCATTTGAATGCCGTAATGATGGGAAGAAGATGTCTAATGATGCAAACAAAGGAAGGGATACACAGAATGAACCTACTACACTTCAATGCTTCAAGTGAAAGGAAATGGGGCATTATGCTAATAAATGCCCTAATCCAAGGGTTAGTGATGATCGACATGAGAAACCACTTAAGACAAAGGACAAAGAGAAGTCACATGCAATCACCATTGGAAATTTTGAATATGATAATGATGTGGTGGAATGATTAAGTGTTTATGTAATGGGATTCCAAAATAATGTTGTATATAGTATCGTAGAATATTGGAACATTTATGTATTGGTCTATTGTGGTTTTCAATAATTTTATGGTACCGGTAACCATGGAAAGTGATTGAGATATTTTTGGAAAAAAGATGATATGCGCATAATGAAGGGAAAACGAGAAAATGAAATATTTGACAGTATTCATGAGCTCATGATTGATATAAGGACTAAGTGATATCATGGTTTGAGTATATAGAATTTTGAGGATTTTCATATGTGGAAAGTGTTAACTTTTAACTGCATTCATGTTTTCACTAAGGTTCAATGGGTATTCAAGGGAATACATGATTAAGGCCTTTGAATGTTTGGAATGTGACCAACAAGACGTATCTTATGATATATGGGGATCAACGATGGTATTAAATCATTGGTAATCGTTTTCACTATATTATGAGAGTGGACTGCAGTATTATGGATAATCCTAAAGATTGGAATGGATTATGTTGAACATAAGATAGTATTGTTTAAGGATAGAAGTTTTTCAATATTATTGATGGGATGTTATAGTAATATAGTTTTAGAAAAAGGACAACCTGTAGGACGGGCGACAGCCCATTGCGTCGGACAAGGCCGTGGGAATCGAACCCACAACCGAAGTGCGACTGGCCTTTATCGCCTACCACTGGCCTACAGGAAGTCCCTGTTTAGTAGAAACTAGTTTTATTATATTAAGCAGTATGATATATGAAGTATATGTCCATTTTAGGAACCATATATCATTAATCTCACTATAGATGGACTTATGTATTTTTTGATAACATTTCTAACCTTTTGTTTGAGACAGATGGAATGACCCATCATTCTATCACATGATCTGCTAACACATCACGAATGACAAATTCAACTTTATTTCTTTAAGAGATGAAGTGAAAATTGTCCAATGATGAGACTATACCGAAATCATGAAAGTATTTCTTCTAATTTCAATTTCATCAACTTTAAGGAAACGATCTTGAAAACCAAAAATGTTGTCCTAGTGCTCTTATATCTGATGAATCATATGGTACCTTAGATCGTCACAAATTTATGGCTTTGTGATTGCTGGATTTTCCATATCCATGTTCTCTACCACTCTCCATCAGAACATGATGGTTAGATTTCTCTTCCATATCCATATTTTCACCTATGTGGAAACCCAGTGATTAGTTTATTTGGGTAACCGTTATGTTTCATACTTTTGTTTTTAAAGATTGGTTTTGGTATTCATTTTTACGATGTGGGTTTCTATTAAAGAAACGTTTGAATAGTAAACCATTTATAACCCCGACGAATTTTGAGGGCGAAATTCATTTTAAGGGGGTAGAATGTAACACCCCGAGATTTTATGAAAAATATTCTTTTTAATTTCATTAATGTCTTGTGTTGTACGCTACACCAAAAGGAGCTTGCACAAAACACATCCTTGACTTGCCTTGTATTACACGCAATCGCGACCTACCTCGATAGCGTGTGTAGTACGCAATAAAGAGTTTCACTAAAAAACAATATGCTATTAAAATATTATTAAAACTAGCCGTTATGAATAGTAATAACCAACTTTTAAAATTTCATAAATTTTATCTCTCAAAATGGAATTCATTTTTGGATTCGGAATATCGAAATTATCTTAGGGTGAAATTTTGGTACTTTTCGGATAACTTTTATATTATGATGAATAGTGAAAATTACTAAATTTTAATTAAAAACAACTTTTTTAATCAAAATAATTAATAGTGATAAATTATTAATTTGAGTGGTTTTAAAGTATATTTAGAATATATTTTTACAAATTAATATAATTTTGGTAATTGGATGTAATTTCACATTTAAACCAGTTATAAACAAATGTCAATCTTTTGATAGTTATTATCTCTTAAAAACACGCTATTTGTTTTGACGACGGGAATTAATTTTTAAATTAGTTAATGTAACTGATATGTTTTGAATTTGGTAAAATAGAAATCATTTTTGAGTTCATAATATCAAATATAGCTTAGGCCTAATTTTTGGTATTTTTCTGGAAACTTTCATTTTTTAATAAATTGTGAAACCACTAAGTGGTAGTAAAAAAAATGAATTTTTCATAAAACTTAATTTTACCGCTTCTGTGAGTGGAATTTCAAAAATCCGAGAGACACGGTTGATGTCAGTAAGTAAAATGTGGTTCAATGAGATGAAAATAATTTTTGGTGAATAGTAACTTTTTACTTTTTTTTACCAGGGTTAAAAGTAAATAGGGTAATTAAGGGTAAAAATGTTATTATTATTACCCTAACACATGTCCTAATTCTATTGGATAAGTTTAATTCGACCAAAAACAACCTTAGGAATAAAATATGACCATTTAGGCCCACTTGGATTAGATTAGGACATTTATTATTAAAGAAGGGTTAAAATAGTTAAGATCAAAGTTTAATAAGTAAATCATTTTTAGTATAGGGTTATACATAAGATAAATTCGACTATAAATACTCATTAGAAAGCTAAAAATATTTCCTACAAAATGGTATTTTATTTGTAATTTTTAGACATTAAATAATTTAATTTATTTATGACACAAAGATGATGCAGTAATTATCTTATTAATGAAATATTGACATATTTGATGTTATAAATACCCAAATAAATGTAATTTGAGACTTTTTATGAATTACACTAATTTTATAGGTCAATATGACATGTTAGTATTGATTTAATTAACTTTGTTCGAACTAATCATTCTGTTATGATTTTCACAAAAAATCAATTACTAAATAGTGTCAAAATTGACATAAAATAGTTTTTAAAACAAATATTATATTATTAATTTTTATTTTATTCCTAAAAATCTAATGTTCGAAAAAATGACTTAGATAAAGTTATATATATTAATAATAAACAACTTGGGGTTCTTTTGGCTTCTTATAGTAATTTTATTAACCTTATAGTGTAAGAAAACAAGAAGACACGTTAAAAGTAAAATTATCTAACTTAAAGTTAAATATAAATGATAAGGTTAAAATAGGAACCTAAACTTGTCTAAATTCTATTGTATGAGAGGATTGCTACCCATCCCCACCTTATCTTGGAAATAAATCAATTTGGATCTATTTAAAACCGAATTTGGCTTCATAATAAAATAATATTTTTAGTTATTCCAAAGGTACCCCTCTCCTCCCTTATAAAAGGGCACCCCCTCCCTCTCTTCCTCACACCACTTTGAGCCTTCAAGATCGGCCAAACTCTACCAAATTCTCTTCTCCAATTCCCTATAAACAACCTAGAGGTTCTGGTCTTCCTCAAAGACCAATTTTAGTGCCCTAAGAGGAGGTCTCAAAGAGGCGCTTCAAAGAAGAGGTAATTTCCGTTACCGATTCTTTCACCTTTATTTATTGTTCCACTTCTTCTTCTAAAGTTGACTCATTATGAAGTAATAACATCAGTATCACTCATATAATGATATGTAATTATAAGTATGAAACAACCCTATTTCACCATCTATCCATCCTACGGAAAACAAAATCACAGCGCGTGCGTATGTACGGAATACCGTCTCCACGCCGTGGTGTAGTCTATTTTCCACCACCACCTTACTTGGATGGGTATAATGGAATAAATAATAACCAAATATGATTATTGTAAAGTGATATTGATTATTTAATAGTATACATACACTCCAATAATATTCCACGATCATGGGAATGATATCATCGCTCGTGCGTACGTACGGAATACCGTCTCCACGACGCGATGAGATTCATTCTCAATGATTAACCATTCATGAATGATTATAAACTATATATAATAAGTAATCATGAAATATATGACATAATAATGATACTGGATTATTGTGTATATAGATGTATGTCATCTACTTAATTCCATTCAACTCAATAAGGAAACAAAAACAGCGTTCATGCGTACGTACGGCCTACCGTCTCCATGAACGGTGTATTTATTTCCATTTACTGATTTATTATATATATGTATATTATGAATAAATATTATATATAAATCATGTTTTATATTCTGAAATTAAGTAATCATGATCTAATTAATCATATGAATAATTACAAGTCAAAACACGGATGACAAATGAAACGATTTTACCCAAAACACTCTTTAACATGGAATTCACAAAATAACGGGTAATATAAACTCATAAGTTAACCATATATGATATCATAACAATGAATACGATTTTGTAATAAGTAAATGACATTATTTAAATCATTATACAGGAGGTTTGGACACTTATGAAGAAAATCGGACCTAAGGTAAGGGAAATATCACAATTTCATTTTTATCTGAGATTGTTTATACTTTGGTATTTACTGGGGTTTATTTTATCATCCACATCCATTTTTCCTCAATATGTAATATTTATATCCTTCTACAATAGTTTATATCCAATTTTACCCTTCGTTGAGTTTTTAGTAAAAGATATGAAGGGAATCTTTTGTCATTTTTCATACAAGGTACTTTTTGACTTTTCCGAAAAAAGTACGAGAAAAATGTTTTTTTAAATTATGCGACATGAATGGATTTTTAATACATTATTTCCAAGAAGCTTCCTTTACAAGTTTTCAAGTTTATTTTTAAACAACTTCTTTTAGTTTAAAATTGTATGACATGTTAAGAAAGGAAAATGTTTTTGAAGTAGAAAGGATATTTTCCTCAAGAATGGAGTTCAAGTGTTTTATCAAAATTATTTTCCATCTAAGATAATATAGGGTTCTGTTTCTATCCCTATTATTACATTTATTTGATTATGTTGTGATGGAATTATTTTTATGAATTCCTTTATCTTATATGAATTGTTTTATGATGTCATGATGTTTAAGAATCCCATTTTTATTACATGGGTTATGATATGATGTATGGTTTATGATTTTGTGGAACACATAAGAATGGTATCATTATGAGATGGGTAGGACCTATATCTCCCTCCAATGCATTGGGTAAAGATTTTATATATCATGAGATAGACATGGCTGGAACGGTAGGTTATACCAATTCAATGAAACAAGACTGAAACGAGGAGTGAACTCGGTTCAGAAGTGGACTTTTTCCACTAAGATAGTCTTGACAATGAGTCTTGACTAATAGGAAATGATTCTCTATGATTATGTGTGTATGACACAAAGTTTCATGTTTTAAGTTATGTTTATTGGGATTACATTTCACTACTATGATTTATCCCATGTTATGATATTATGATCTCTTTTGTAGGTTAAGATTTCAAAAATGTTATGTTCTTATGAATATGATGTGATTGATTTTTCTTTTGTTTACCCTTACCGAGCATTTGAGCTCACCCTTTTATGTTTTCTTTTCCCCAGGATATAAAGAAAGGTTTTAGGTAAGAAAAAAAAGGGAAGATATTTATGGGAGATGTTGAAGATCTTTCACCATAATTAGAAGATTACGTTCCGAGTTTCCAAAGACACTAAACTATTACAGTCCTTGTGTGTCTGTTTTTGTTATGTAATAAGTATTTCTCAAAAGTAATGTAATGTCTATGTACGTCAAGCTACGGGTCTCTACAACCTGTATCTATTGGAATATGACTACTATCTCGATTGAGCTGTCAACATAGACTTTCTGATAAGTTGGACCTTCTTTGCAGTCTACTGTAAGATATGTGGTCTAATAATAGGTGATTAACCTACCTCTATCCAGGACATTGGGTAGCGATAAGGCCTATCATATAAGGCATCATAAGAAGCTATCTCAATGGTATCATGAAAGCTAATTTTGTATGAAAACTCAATGTGGGGAATATGTTTCTACCTGGAGCACCGAAAAACAAGGACTCATACATAGAGAAATTCCTCTAACACCTGAATCATATGCTCCATCTACCCATAAATCTATTGACTATAGACCATTCTTACAAGCACCTTTGTACCCAAGGTCTTCTGCAACCCCTTCCAAAACAAGGATGTAAATTGACAATATCTATCACATAAAATATAAATAGGATCTCCATGAAGACGTACAACCTCTTTGATGTAGAACCTTACTATCTCATCTAACAGGAAGGTATCTCACATAGGTAATAAGTGCATGACCTTCTTCACACAATCAATGAAAATCCATACAATATCATTTCCATGAGGTGATCTAGGTAGACCAGTCATGATGTCCATTGAAACATCATCCCATTTCCACTCAGGAATGGACAATGGATGTAGAATCCATTCTGATTGATGATGTTCTTCCTTCAATTTTTAACAGACGGGACACCAAGTGATGAAGCTTGAAATATCTCATTTCATACCAGAACACCAGTATTGGTGTCATAGATCTCGATACATTTTGGTGAAACTAGGGAGAACTGCACATGTTGTGGTGTGAAATTCCCACATCAAATCCTCTCTGATTTCTTCTAGGACCCATACAAGACCATGGATCAATAAGGTATCATCCCTATCCATAGTCCAAAAATAATATGTATCATCATGTTAAACACTTTTCCTTAGGAAAATGAATCTAGGATCAAATAACTGCCTCATTCTTACCCATTATAGAAGTGAAGAAGTCATTACTAAGGCTGAGAGGATAGTCTGATTATGGTTCTACTAAACCTCAATGTGAATCTCTATAAATAATCCAATAATATGGAATTCACCACTAGTTCCCTATACATCTTGTGTCCGAGTATTCCTACTCATAGAATCGATAATAGAATTTACTTTTCTAGGCATGTTGGAAAGATTGAAATCAATAAAATGTTGGTACTAAACCTACCCAAACTACCAGAGATTCAGATCTCATTGTGTAAATATATACTTGATGATTTTGTGTTATGTGAATACCATATAACACTCTCTAAGTAGATAGTGTCTCAGACAATGTAAGGCTTGCACAATAGCAGTGAGATCGAGATCATGTGTTGTGTAATTACACTCATGAGACCTCAACTGATGAGACCCATAGTGACGAATCAATCATCCTACATCAAAATAGATCAAAGTATGATAATTGATGCATTAAAATATATAGTGTAAGCCCTACCATGCTTCAGTAGAATCAATATCGATGCTGAAGTAAATCTACCCTTAAACTCTAGAAAGACATATTTACATGCTTCAGACCATATGGATTTCACAACTTTCTTTTTCAAGAACATATATGACACTACAGGGCTTGAGAAATCCTGGATAAAAACTATTTAATGTCCTAATATACCCAATAAACTTTTAATGTCAAAGATTTTATTATTATGCTCCCAGGAAACTACAACTCTCACTTTCTCTAAGTCTACTGATACTCCTGACTCTGAGATGATGTGATCAAAGAAGTGGACATTTTAGATCCAAAAGTGGAATTTATTGAGCTTATAATAGAGATTAATCTCTCTCAGTATATTCAGAATAATCTCAATATGGGTTGTGGGGTGATGTATGGAGCATAAATACACCAAGATATCTTCAACAAAAACTACCAAAAATGAATCTAAATATGGGTGGAAAACCTGATTCATAGGACCCATGAAGACATCAGGTGCATTAATGAGTTTTAATGGAATAACCAGGTAATTGTATACACCATACATACTCCTGAAATCCATATGAGGTGTGTCTGAAGTTCTGACACACACCTAGTTGATAGCCCGACCTCAAATCTATCTTTTAAAACACCTTCTCTCTTCGAAGCTGATAAAAGAGGTCATCTAATCGTGGTAGTGGTTACTGATTCTTTATATTGAGTTGATTCAAATGAAGGTAATCCACATATAGCCTAAGGTTACCATCCTTCTTCCAGGTAAAAAGGACCGATGAACTCTAAGGAGAAGTGTTGGGCGTATGAAACCTCTATCTTCTAGATCCTCTAACTATTTATTGATCTCTATAAGCTCCTTTGGTTCCATCCTCTAAAGAGTAATGGTCACTCATGATTCTCTTGGATCAAGATCAATAATAAACTCTACGTCTTGCACTAGAGGTAGAATAGAAAAGTTATCATGAAAGGAATCTCTGAAATGATCCACTATGGGAGGAAAGACCATGGGTTTTAACCCCTGATCTTCTATGAAATGACTGGAAATATAAGCTATCACACTACCCAAATTTTACTGATAGGTTCTTGCTTCTATAGCACTGACATTCCATTTTACCTTATGCATGTTCCTACCACCCTCTAGTGATGTAAATATTACCCACCGATGATAGTGGTCGATATGGACCCGATAGGGAACAAACCAGTCCATACTGATAATTACATCAAATCCTATAATGTCAAGGATATAAATATTCCACATGAAAAGGTAACAAAATATATCAAGATACAACCCTTACAACAGAGAACACACTCCAATGGGATACATAATGACAAATCTAATATCATAAATCCATGAAAATGTTCGATCTTGAGGCCCAGACATCCCATTATAGTCTTAGATATAAAGGAGTGAGATTCGACCGAGTCAATTAAAGTAGACACTAAAGTGGAGACTATAAGAATAGTAACTCATATATTATAAGGTTTGGTGCTCTGCTCTTATGGAATATGTTGGACTGCACGCAACTAGCCTATATAGCGGCCCTGAGTCACTACCTCACTGCCCTGAGCAAGCTCACTCTCTTGGAACTAATAATCATAAGCCTGACTACCACAACCTCAAACACCACCTTGGCTTGATCAGCTGGTGGTATTCCATACACCTTCTTATTATGATCCTACTATCCCCTCTCATGACCATGGAGTATGTGAAGATACCAGATCTCTTGGAACTAGAGGAAAATTCTTAGAGAAGAACTTAATATGGTCCATCCCACCATAGCCTCTCCACTTGACTAGATCCCATGGAAATTGATACTTGACATGTCCTGTCTTCCCACATTGGTGAAAGAAAATAAAAGTATCTGCATGAGGTGTATGACTACTTATACCTCCGTGAGTAGTCTCAAAGTGCCTCTTATACCTAGAAGAAGAAGTACTGATAACCCTTGGTGTCAAACCTCCATGGCTCGCAACTTCAGAATCCCCCAAATTCCATTCTGGGATTAGTTCTAGGTTGAAGATTTAAGAAATAGTAGTCAACCTGAGCACATTGACCTAAAATTGAAATTCATATAAAAGTCCATCCTCAAATCACCTAGAATTCATTAGATCATCAACAAATATAGTGTGAGTGAATTGATTCAGCTCTATGAAACAAGAAGAGTATTCCATAACTGACATGCTCCCCTACTACAAGTTCATAAATTCTCTAGCTATGTTATCCCTCATAGTGTGGGTAAATAAGTAGTAGTATAATATTTTCTAAAAGTCATCCCATACCATATCTTTATCCTGATCTACAAAGGTGATTATGTCCCACCATCGTTTGGCCGAATCACGTAGCATATAAGCTTTTATCTTGATCCTCCTATAGGGAGGAATATTGAGATGCTCAAATATAGATAAAAATTCCTTGAGCCAATACCTTGAAGCATGTGGTCCACTATACCCCAAAAATGTGGGAGGTTTCTGCTATGAAAATTCATGATTCAACTCTATGATTCTAGAGGCAAGTCAAACTACACCTTACATAGACTTCAACATTAGATGGAACCCTTCTTGTAACTGGGAATCATCACCAAATAAGAAACTTAAAGTGGATCCATAGGGGGATCTGTAGGATGAATTACTGGTGGCTCATGACCCACCACCTTAGGTACATGGTCCTCATTTCCTTCAGGGAATGCAACTAGAAGTCTACATATAGACATAATGCTAAAATTTCAAATAAATGTCTTATAAGATATTTAAGAAACTAAAAAGATTACAAATAAGAAACTAGTACAAGAGTAAAGCCTTACTATAGAATGATCATGCCTCTATGCCTACTTCAAAAGTCAGGTCTAGATGTTAAAATATACCATAATTTCCACAAGAACACAATAGATACCCACTACCCACTACTAAGGCTGGGTTCAAGTCTAGCTCTCTATGTTAGATATATATAAGATGAAATTTTTTAATTTAAAAGTCATATTCATTTTAAATGTTTTCTTGGTAAAACCTTTAAATCACTAAAATGGTTGAATAATACGGTTTACCATTTTTTGATCCATAAGGTATGATACTCATTATAAACTAAAACATGGAATCCACTTGAACCACAACATAACACATTCCATATCATGTGGTTGATGATCCATACCTCAACATGCCATAATTGAATACTTAAGGTGTATACTTTAAACTATTCAGGAAAACACTTTTAGGTTAATGCATGCACTTTATGTATCAATTATGTTTTACAATACCTTCTAGAAGTTTTAGCACAATTAAATACATATATAAGGCATAATCAATATGAAATAGGAAAATGCACACTAAAAATACACGTGGCATGAAAAAATGAACGGCGTATTAACCATACTATGCCTAGGATGATGCATGATCTAATGAAAAGACCTCATTTCAACAGTTCATTATAAAGGGATCTCATTTCAATAACACCAATATCAATAACATCACAAAGTAATTGTGTCACCAAATGGTGAAGTCATATCAATAGTAATAGGAAAATGAAGAACAACAATTAAATTTTAGGAAACTCTGCATTTACCCCAATCATAGGTTCATGATGCCTAATCACGACCTATGAAAAAGTTTCAAGTGTTACCAATCTCCAATCTATTTTCTCCAATTATTAAATAAAGAAAGGAACCTCTCTGATACCACTTTGTAATGTCCCAACCCAGGAATCCACTTCACCAATGTCCCGAGCTGGTGGGTGACATGGCCTCAAGCATGCATCATTGTATGATGGAGGACACCAACTAGCAGCAAGGGAGTAAAGGTTGTAAAATTGGGAGACTATACCCTCATGTAATATTAGCACATCAGATACATCCAATAATAAATATTAATGGAATCATATATGAACATACAAAACTATTAAACTATGGAATCATAAACAAACAGACTGTACAAGTATGAAGATAAACAGTGGAAGAATAAATAACTGAAAAACTGATAATATAACCAAAATCCACTGATACAGTGTCAATACATGATGTATGGAATGATGATACAAAAAAGGGAATAGGTAAAAATGAAATAAATCATGATATGAAAAAGAAGAAAAATAATAAAAGATGCTTCACTAGATTCTCAAACTCATGCTTCATCCTCCTCTCATAAGATCCAACTATAAGTAATACATATCTTAAACCTGTATAAAGGACCTTTAAAAAAGAAGAAAAATAACAAAATATGATTCACTAGATTCTAAAACTCATGCTTCACCCTCCTCTCATAAGATCCAAATATTGGTAATACATATCTTAAACCTGTATAAGGACCCTTTCCCTTATCAACACCTATAAACAGATAATAATATTGGGTGCCAAGGGAGTCCCAAGTAGGGTGTGAGATAAAAATCTTAGTAGGACACCACCAACGGTGTCTATGTGTAATCCAAGTAGTTCTCATAATTAAAAAGTGTATAGGTATAATCATAATAGTAAAACAATGCTGAAATAGATACCACCCCACTCAAGTTCCTTTGGGACACATGGTGAGTCTACCTTCTTCATCCCATTACTGGAAGTATTGTCTAATCATGTCAACATATACATATATATAATTAGTAATAATATATATATATATAGTTTTGTTCTATATTTCATCCACCTATATGAACCATGTGAGTGTGGACACCTAATAGCTATATACCTGGAATACTAGTGTTGGTTGGACTAGGGCATAACTCAGACATCCATCAATAGTCTAAGGATCCTAAAAGATCATGCAAAAGGGTACATTCCCTACATCCAAATAAGAGTGAGAGGCATCATGAAACAACACTCGAGATGGGGATTGAGCGACCATGGAAACACTCTAATCATGGAATGTGTCTCCTAAAGCCCAACTCCCATATAGTATTAGTGGTGCAAGTCACCATACTCAACACTTGATGTAAGGGAGAGTGAAATCTTCATTCTCAAAAATCCCTTACCATCATATCACAAACTTTATAAAGGTGAATTATAATTATAACTGGCATGGGGCATTACCTCCCATCCATCATGTTCATTCATCCCATAAACATATAAGCGAGGCATAATAATATTTACAATTTAATACACGAGGAATTACCTCTCATGTTCCATTATAACCAAGATATTAAATTTTGATAAGGAATATTTAGGTTTAACACATAACACATGTTGTAAAACCTCTCATATTTCTTATTAGTGAAGTTCAATTCCCTTTCAAAGCATTATAATTCAATATGAGCATTTATCAAGGCATAATAAAAAAACATGATTTCACCATATGTTATATTTCATTAATTAAATCCTTTTAATTCATTTAAACAAGGAATTACATCAAGAGAATTTTATTAAATTCAATTCAATCCATTCAATTCACTAAAAAATAGAAAATTCATTTATGGGGATAAAAGGGTCTTTAAAGAGTTGACATGCTCAATACAGAAATTTCCTACATGGGAAATTCCAAGTCTAGGATTTCCAAACACATGGAAGGGACCCATGGATCAATCAAGAATTTATATTACAAGGTAAATTAAAATAAAAATATAATCTAAACTCTTAAGAGACAAATCATGAAAATTCACTTTTACTAAAAAGGGGAAATTAACTTAGCACACCTATGGGGTGTCTATAAACATGGTAACCGACCTATATCATACCAAAAAAGGACAAATTGGAATGAATGAAGACCCAATGATAAATTATTCATTAATAAATCAATATAATTGGGTTGCTCAAAAAAAATATGGCATGCAGAACAACAACATAATTACGAAACATCAGAACTCAAATGGAAAATGACGTGACAAACTACATATAGGCTATATATGATTCCTTGATCGATATAAACCTCAAATTATATACAGGTTGGGAGAAATATGAAAAATGGTTTATTGAATTGAAAATAGGGAAAATTATATTTCACATAAATAGTATAACAGGTTCGAAGGAAAACATAGATACGAGGTATGAGTGGGGTTAGATTTACCATGATCTATCTAACACCTTTGACGAATTGAGAAATAGACACCAGATATAGGATTTATAGGTGATCCTATGTTGAAGAAGGAGAAAGATCATGGGAGAGGAAAACCATGCCCAACTAATAAAGTAATAAGGAGAAAAAAATTAGGCTTTAAGAAATAAATTGGGGAAAAAGATTAATTTCACCCAAAAATTAGGGGGCACACGGTTTAACCACACGATTAGTGAAACTATTGCCAGTTTTGCACAATTGTCTATAGATAAGGGGTAATCTACACGGATAGGTGCACTGTTTGACTAACTATGTGAAAACAATGAAAATGGTCTCTATCTCATGTCTACAATCGGTTGCACAACCGTGCGCAATGGGTTTCATGGTTGTAGACAAACTATGAGGACAAGTATTTTTTCCCATTTTGGGGATTTGGGCTCCGAATGAGTCCCAGATGAACCTAAGACCTCTATGAATTTATTATATATAAATATTAGGTCCATTTAAGGAATTAAAATTAACAATCTAATAATACATACCTTTGTTTAAATGATGGGTTGTTACACGGGTTCTTGGTAATTTGAGGAGCTTTACAAAGGGGTTTGGGTTATATAAAAAGAAAATGGGCTGAAAACCCATATGAAGAACATTTACATGACATGTCAAGGGATTACACATCAAGTAATTTTCATCTATTTTTTATAAAATAAATCCTTGTCGTCAGATTTTTTAGCATATTCCATTAAATTTTTTTACACACCATATAATTCACCGACCTGCTATTTTAAACATGTCGTATAGATGAATTTTCATTTTATTCCTCCGATGATAATCTCCTATCAACCCTATGGAATCCTTTACCAGAATTTGGAGTTCCAACATCCATTTTGGATGTCCAGTTTGTATGATAAATCCTTGGAAGGTCCTTTCTGTTAGGTTTCTTCCTTATCTCCATCTTCTTCCAACCATTACAGTGAAATTCATTGACATGTTTTGTTTTTGGGTTTGATCATGATCAGTTTTGATCTAGAAACATCTTTTTGATGATCCTACCCTTCTCCCTTGTGATAGTTTTCCATTGAAAGTTTTTTTGGCTTTTTAGTTAAAGGTTGGGGGTATAAATCATTACCCAATGGTTTGATAATTTCAATTTTTATGAAATATTGTGATTTCACCAATGTACTATGCAACCAAATTAATTAAATAAATGAATTGAATTATTCATTGAAGTCATTTGGATCCAATCCACTTCTGACCTATCCTATGGAAACCTATAGGTTGTGAAAACTATTAACATAATTGAATTTTCTAATGGCTTAAAGTGTGTTTAGCATGACATGAGATGTTAGGTGATTTATTGATATTTAATCACTAAGTTGTGGAATATTTATTATTGGTATAACTATTAATCAATTTTGATTTAAATATAAAGTGGTAATTGAAAGTAAAATGGTAATTTTCATAATTAACTACTGATATATATGATGTGATATTGTGATATACATGATGCATGGAAGGAATTGTTTTCTATGCTGAAATGGTTATATATTAGGCTCAACCCCGGAACGTGAAAATATATATGCTATAATGATGATATTGATGAGTCTTGGACCAGTACCTTGCTATAATTCTTATAGATAATAGGCAACTCCCAATCCCATGTTGTAATGATTATAGGAAATTGACCTGGATGTTGTAATGCTTATAGGGTTTTCACCTAAATTATTTTTGTTATACCATGGGTATATTTCTATGAATGTCATGGTAATAATACATGCTAATAGATATTCAGGAATGGTGCCTATGTAGGTTATTTTACCTTGGTTAAATGGTTGTGGTTGGATGGTCATTATACATGGTAAGAGATATTCCAGCACATAGCTAAAGAAGGTGGTTTTCAGATTTTATTTATTATTAAATTAATTAATTCAAATTTTTATCACATTATTTCATACATTATTATCAGTCTTGTTAGTTTAGACATGATGGTTTCTACCCACTTAGTGATACTCACACCCTATTTGGCCAGCTGTTTGGTACCCAAGAAGATTATGTGGATGTAGGTTTGGAAAAGGGAAAAAGACCTTGTAGTTGATTTTGTTGATTATTGATGGGATGATGTTTGGTGTTGGGACCAACATGGGGTTCAGGACAAGGGACTTTTGAGTCTTTCATGGATCTTGTTATTATTTTTCTTGTATTGTTTCTAGAATAATATTTAGTTACATTCCAGCACATCATTACATTATTCCTTTTTTATTTATTAGATTATTCAATTCTGTCTCGTTATTTTTTTACACCATGACTATACATTGATTTATTTTTTTAATAGTTTATTTTAAACTAATAAAACACTTCATACAGGGGGGTACATCTACCTACTATAAATTTTACACCCTCACTGCTAGTCTGTAGCCTCTAGCATCGGGGAGGCATGCTTGAGTTCTCACAACCAACCCTTTTTGTCTATGTGAGAGAGTTCTAGACTGGGGGTTGTTACAAAGTGCTATCAAAGGAGTAGGTTTTCTATTTGTTTTCTTTACTACATATTAAAGGTAGAAAGGGGACTAGGATGTGTCGGGACATGGTAATGAGATTGTTCAAGGGTGTAGCTAACTGGTGTATGGGGGAAAATCCAATCTCCCAAGGATGGGATTGATGTTTGTTCCATGAGCTTATTAAAGTTGATGTTATTTCACCTTGGTGGATTCAATTTTTTTGTGCGGTTATTATTTTATAATTATAATATTTCTTTAGATTTGTACTCATGGTCGAGTATGGTGAGAGATGACAATACATGAATCATAATTTGAATATAGAGATATATATACATGCATTGTTTATAATAGTTCCATATCTATTTTTTATGAGATATATTCAAATTTTTTGGACTATTATATGAGATATCTATTTCAATGTATTACTAAAATTAATTTACATTTCATGCTAAAAATCCTAGAAATACATGTTTATCGAGACCAAGAGTCAATGGTTCTCTTTTGTAGTCACCTATTGAGGTTGACCTTATTGCTATCTATTTCTCTATGGTGTGTGTTTTTCTTATAGAGAAAATGAATCCTCTTTATATTTTACTTTAACATCAAGAGAGTGGAAATCAACATGCTCCTAATGTATCTAATCTAGACCTTCCTATAGTTCATAAGGAGAAGAAGTATGATCAGATTTTTGAAAACTTCCTGAGGGTCATGCGATGCATGGAAAGGTAGACTATTCATACCATTACTTTGATGTTTTAGAAAAAAATAGTTTCATCTATAGAATCCACCAATGTTTACTAGAGAAGGAGGACCTTGATAATATGAGTTATGGATCGAGTTAGTCCAAATGATTTTTATGAATCTTGGGAAACTTGTGAAT
Source organism: Viscum album (assembly GCA_963277665.1). Taxonomy (NCBI): domain Eukaryota; kingdom Viridiplantae; phylum Streptophyta; class Magnoliopsida; order Santalales; family Viscaceae; genus Viscum; species Viscum album. The sequence continues at coordinate 2,033,511,166 of OY728148.1, read as the reverse complement.
ATAAGGGTGAATCTTGTTGCGTAAGTGATTCCTGGACCTTCCAAGCATTGTTGGGATATTCTGAAGGATGCTGGTAATTAGGATGATCTATCATGGATGGAAATTGAGGAAAATATCATGAGCCATTTCTATCATGAGATGTTGATGGATGAAAAAGATAATGAGTTCATGATTCTGATGTAAGAGGGAATGTTAGTGACAGGTAGTGTTGGACATTTCATCAACCTATAACACTTTGCGCCAACAATGGTAGCTGATGTGATCTTAAGGGTGAGATGTTTTTCAGGATGGTCTAGATATGAGGTCAAGTCATTGGTAATTTTTTTTCTACTTAATTAGCTTTGAGTAAGTTATGAAAAAAGCACTCATTATGGAAGGGAACCTAAGAGAGGCCCCAAGTAGCTGTCAGGCTATTTTAATAGGGAAATCTGGGAGTTCTTCTTTGAGTTGGAAGAAGCGACGTTATGAAAATTTCCACAAAGGTAGTAGAGGGTAGAGTAGTAATGATAATGGACATGTATTTCAAGATCATGTTTCTTTCCAGTGCTATCAGTTTAGAAATTTTGTCCACAAGCATGCGTAATGTGATTACCCCACAGATGATTCTCATTTTTGTGGAATACTGGGTCATCTTTAGAGTATTTGTACAAACATTCCACAGTAGACTAGTGGTTAGGGATCTGAAAAGGCACCTAAGTTGGGATAGGGCATAACTACACCTCATCATGATGGTAGTTAGAGTTCCAGTCACTATTCATGTGGAGGAAGGGGATGTGTTACCCTAGTGGATGAGAAGTAGTATTAGGAATGGAAAGTCGCTTAGGGTATTCAGGCTAGATCCCAAGGCATAGGGACAAGTCAGATGCATGTTATGCAGACTACTCCAACTGTCATGGATGCGTTCCCATCTACCAACAAAGGTACGATTCCTATATCATCTAACATAGTTTATGTTTTATTTGATACAAGAAAATCAAATTATTTTCTACCTTATATTTTTGAAAATGTTTTGGGATCAGATGTGTAATGATTAGATGGTGTTTTAACCATCGACCCACTTTTGGGAGTGCAGTTAGAGAATATAAAACATTTAAAGGCATGTTCTCTAGAGATTGGTGGTTAAAATTTATTTTGGGAACCATTCATGATGGAAATAGAAAGTTTCAACTTGATTAATTGTGTGGATTGGTTAGTTCTATTATAGAAATTCTCAACAGGGTGAGTGGGATCTTCAGGACAGTCGCATGAGACCAATTCAGTGTAAATTGGATTTTCTCATAGATCAAATAGTTAGTCTTGATCTAGATAATGTTGTAATGAAGAAGGATTATTTTCCTCTAGTGGTAGATCGTTTTCAGGATGTATTTCTTAACGAGTTCTACTGATTACCACCAAACTGAGAGATCAATTTAAGATTGAGATTGTGCCGAGAGTAGAGAAAGTTTATATCCCACATTATAGAATAGATATAGTAGAGATTCAGGATATTAAATATTAGTTGGAAGATCTAGAATATAAAGTCATCATACACCTTAGTAGATATCCTTGGGGTTCTCCTATTCTCCTCACAAAGAATGCTGATGGGTACTTTCTCTTATGTGTGGATGATCATAGGTTAAATTAGATGATGTTCAAGAACTAGTGTCATTAAATATAAATTCATGATCTTTTTGATCAATTTAGATGTGATAATATATTATTAATGATTTATTTGAGATCATGTTACCATTATTTATGGGTGAGACCATCAATCATACCTCAGACTACTTTTAGGAGTAGTTATAGCTGGCATGAATTTGCAGTGATGCCATTTGGATGGACTAACACACTGAAGGTATTCATGGACTTAATGAATATGACCTTGGATCATTTTATTGACCAATTTTTGTGGTTTTTATCGATGATATATTAGTGTACTCCCAGTCATCATACGATCATGACAAACATCTTGAAATCACCCTTAGTACATTGAGAGAGATTTGGATTTTTTCTAATATAACCAAATGAGGTTTAGGGATTAGTAATGTGCTCTTCTTGGGCCATTTTATCTTAGAATAAGTAACACCGGTTGACCTTGATAAATTTTCATCCATGGTATCTTGGTAATATCCAAAGAACATCTTAAATATTAAGAGATTTATATTTTTAATAGGTTATTATGGGTTATTTTTCCATGATTTATTCCTTTTGGAAGCACCAATGTCTAGGATGACCAAGAAAGGGGTAGAGTTCATTTAGTCTGATTCTTGAGGGATATATTTTCTAGTTTTTAAAGGTAGGCTGGCCATAACACCTATCAAAACTTTACATGTGTCAGGTAAATCATTCACCTTGTATTAGGACACATCTGTAGTTGGACTAAGAGTAGTTCTAATATAGGAGGATCAAATGGTTTCTTATGGATCCATGTAGCTGAGACCGCATTAGAGGATTTACCCCAATCAAGATCCAAATTTAGCAATAGTGGTATAGGCCCTAAGATGTTGGAGACACAATCTCATGGGTGAGAGATTTTTTGTATACACAAACCAAAAGATCCTCAGGTATGTTTTTATCTTCAATACCTAAAAAATTATAAGATGAAGTGGGTCTAGTATCAGTAGTCTTGCAACTTTTAATTTTATTATACACTTGGAAAAGGAAACATTGTTGTCGATTATTTGAGTTGAAAGACACAAATAGAGGCAATATGCGAGTCTTGTGATGAGTGATGGATAATGGGCCTCTTTGAAAACATGAATCTGGATGTTCAAGAGTCTAAAGGTCGAGTAGGTATGACTTCAACATCTTTTGTACCTGTGATTTTGGAAAGGATTAAGACCAAGCATTTTTCTAATTTCTAGGGCTCAGTTCTAAGAGATAAATTATATGGTTGGGAGAAACCATTGGTATGGTCTCTCAAAATTGGAAATTGTATTATTTTTCATGGCCATGTATAGGTACCTACTGTCTTACATGAGTAGTTTATGAGGGAGTTTCATGCTTTAAGATGGGCGGGGCATCACAGTTTAACAAAGATGTATTGCGATCACTACAGAAAGTATTGATGGCCATGAATGCATAAGGATTTGGAAAGATTTGTGGCTAGAGAATTCAATTTTTAGTAGGTGAAATCTGATCATCATTGTCCATCTAGGACTTGTCAACCTTTTTCCATTATTGAGGGGAAATGGGATGGTCTCAAAATGTATTTTTTGACAGAATTACCCATGAAAACCCATAAGAATAACATCGTATAGTTTGTTGTGGATCGACTGACTAAGGTATCCCACTTATTTCCTATTAGGGAAACCTTCAAAGTTGATGATTTGGGTAGTCTTTATGTGCATGAGGTGGTTCTATTGAATTATGTTTAGAGGATTATCATTTCAGACAGATATCCTCATTTCACATAATGTTTCTAGAAGGGTATTCAGAATTCTCTATGATCATAAGTTCTTTTGAGTAAAACCTATTATCCAAAGGGTGATGGCCAATATGACTGGAAAATTTAGGTTCTTGAGGATATGTTAGGAGCCTATTTTTTGGATTTTGATGGTTTATGTGAGAAAAATATGTCACTTTTGGAGTTTTCATATAATAATACCTTCCTATAATCTATCCTAATGGAACATTTCAAGGAATCATATAGAAGGTTGTGTCGTTCAACTCTTTTTTAGATGGAGGTAGTTGAGTAATCACATGTTCATCATAGTCTCGTGTAGAAGAAATGAGAGAAGGTCTAGTTGATTAGACATCGGTTAGTGGTCGTGAAGATTAGGAAGAAATATTATTCTCACCATCAGAGATGACATCTAGAATTTAAGTCTACTCATTAACTTTTTCTTATGGTGTCACCTAGTCTAGTGAAACACCATATCATAAAATAGGTTAAGCTACCACTCATGTTTTCTAGGCTGTTTGAGATAGTGTGAAGGGTCTATATAGTGGTGTACCAATTATCCATTCCCCAATTCTATAGTGCCATGAAAAATGTATTCCACATGTCCCTACTAAAAATATATCATCCAAAAACATCCCATGTGATATTTGTAAAACATTTGAGCTATGTATTGATGCGTCCTTTGAGTAGCATCTGATACAGGTTGTGGATCATAGTGATAAATATCTTCATTGTAGGACTATACTATTGTTTTTAGTGTAGTGGAAGACTTGGAGAGTTCAAGAGGATACCTGGGAGAGGGAGTCTAATATGTGAGAATAAATTCTAGACTTTTTCTCTAAGACCATATAGTCATGCTTATAGAAACTCAGGGAAGATTTATTATAAGGTGGGGAGGTTTTAAGATCACATATTTTTCAAGGTATGTCTCTTACTATGTTTTTATGTGATCCTTGGTGGTCAATCCTTGTTTATAGACGATGAGCCTTTGTTTTGGAAAATGACTAAAGTTCAGTTATATATGTTTTTTTGAATTAATAGACTATGAGTAAATGGATTATGTGTTAACATGTGATGTTGGAAAGTTGAGAATATTTAAAGTGTTTTGGGTTATTTAGAAGTAAAATGGGTAGAAAAACCATCTGTAGAACATTTACACATTGTGTAAATTGATTAGACATCGTATAATGTTCGGGTGTTTTTAATAAAATAAATATGGCACGATGAGTTTTTTCTGTGTATTCCATTAAAAATATTTACATGATGTGTAACTATATTACACACCATGTAATTACCCAACATGCTATTTTAAACATCCTATGAGGTAGAATTTTGATTTCATTTTACATAGATTTACTCCTCTCAAACCTATGGTATCATTCTGAAGAATTTGCAGTGCCAAACTCCTTTATAGATATCCCATTTGTGTGATAAATTCATGGAAATTCCTTTTAGTTAGGTTTCTTACTTCTCTCCCTCTTCTTCTGACCATTGTGGCCAAATACTTTGACTTATTGTGTTGCTAGTTTTGATGTTGATTGGTTTTGATCTAAGTAAAACATTGTGATCATCTTCACCTTCTTCCTCATTGGATTTTACCATTGGCTGCATTGTTGGATCATCAGTTAAAGGTTGGGGTCTAAATCATAACCCTATGGTTTGATAATTTCCATGTTTATAAAATATTGTGGTTATCCCAATGTAATGTGCACCAAAATCAATTAAATAAATGGATGAGATTATTCCTTGAAGTCCTTTAGTTCTAATTGGATTATGACTTGGCTTAGGGATACCCGTTGGGTGAGTAAACCATGAACATAATTGAATTGTCTAATGGATTAATGTGTGTTTTTAATGACATGAGACATTAGTTGATTTCTTGATATATAATCCCTAAGTTGTAGAATATTTCTTATTTATATAATTTCTAATAAATTATGATTTAAATTTAAAGTGGTAATTTAATGATAAAAGGTAATTTTCATAATTTACCATTGATAAATATGATGCGATGTTGTGATATACATGATGTATGACATGATTTGTATTCTACACTAAAATATGTATATATCCAACTCGACCCCTCCAATTTCACACTTATATCATGTAATGTTGATACTGAGTAGGATCGACCCATTCCCATGTTGTAATCCTTATAGAGAGTGGGATGTGACCAGTCCCATATTGTAATTATTATAGATATTAAACCAGGATACTGTAATACTTATAGGGATTTACATTAGATTATTGTGACTATACCATGGGTATATGGTTATGGTTGGCAAGGATGTAAGATATGCTTAGAGATATTCTAGCATGGTGGAGAAGAAGGTTATTTTACCATGGTTATATGGTTGTGGTTGGCATGGTCGTAAGACATGCTTAGTGATATTTTATAATGGAGATGAAGTAGGTGGTTATTGTATTTTATTAATTTTTGAATTAATTAATAACTTTTTTATTACATTATTGCTTACAAATCATATTAGATAGGTTAGTTTATACATGTTGGTTTTAACCTATTTAGTTATACTCACACCCTATTCGGGCTGCCATTTGGTAACCGAGAACGTTACATGGATTCAGGTTTGGATAAGGGAAAAGGACATTGTAGTTGATTTCTTTTTTATTGATGTGATGGTGTTTGGTGATGGTACCGACATGGGGTTTAAGACCAAGGAATATAGATTATTTCTTGGAGTATGTTATTATTTTTCTTATATTGATTCTATAATTATATTTAGTTACATTCCAATATGTCATCCAATTATTCATTTATTATTTATTAGATTATTTAGTTGGCACTCATTATTGTTTCCATCTATGAATATAAATTGATTTATTTTTTTATATGGTTTATTTTATTCTTCTTTGACACATCATACCCAGGGGTATAGTATCCCCACAATACTTTTCAAACCCCTACAGCTAGTTAGTAGCCTCTGGAATATGGGGAGGGCACATGAGGTCTCGTAACCAATCATTTTTGTCCATGTGAGGGAGTTCTAAATTATAGGAAATTACATATACAACGAGGAATATGATTAGTGGTCAAGGAATTATTGGGGTTGGTAACCCTAGATGTGATTTTGTGTTAGGTAATGGGTCCCCCTTATTATAGATATGTTCGATCCCCACCCCCTCATACTTAGGATTTGAGACATCTATAAACAGAGTTAGCACCCACCATATAAGTCCTCCTCTAGGGTCATTTATCCCATCAATTGATAATAATAATTTAATGAGGAATGGTTATCCAATTAAATCTCATGGGATGTGATATGGAATTTATTATATCTAGGTATTTATAATAATAGGGTATAGTACCCACTAGACTGAAATCCATCCTTAGGCATGGTGTAGTGTAACTATGTATAATGTTATCTTTTGAGTTTCTATTCTAACTATATAATCTTCATTCATATTAAGTAATATAGTTTTATATGAATCACATGAACCACATGATAAAACCAATAAAATTATATTATATGAATTTACACATTACATTTGGAGAGTAACTATAGCTACAATAATTGAAAATATTAAAATGGGGTAAAAAATAGAAAATAAGATAACTTAAATTTGGATATTTAGATATGATCAATCCCCCAAATTAATCACAGTCATGACTAAAACTATAGAAATAAGGTATAACATTTTTAATGAAATATTAATACTGAAAATGAAAATATATATAACATGGATATAAAATAATATTCAATTTTATGTTAATAAAATATGAGGTCTTTGTAGAATATAGGGAACCCATATGATTGTTAATAATAAAACTATTGGAGTAGTAATCTGATCATTGGAATAGTAATATAACCATTGGAATAATAATATGATCATTATGAATATTGTCGTGATCATTAGAGTAATATTCTAACCTGTGTGAGTGAAACATAGTTTTTAGTTATCTTGTAAAATTAAAATATGACTGTTTTACATCATGATACATGTAATTAAAAGTTATTAAAATTTTAAAATAAGTGTTCTTATTTTCATAAATCATAAATGTTTTTTTAGATTTTTATAATAAATATAATGATAAAAATAAAATTCATTCCCATAAAATACTATTATAATATTGTATTATGTATCATTATAATGATAATAATATTTTATGAGACCATATGTAAATTTTCAATGGGAAATAAAAATTATCATAATAATAAAATTATAATTTTTAAAATAAATATATAATTTTATTAAAAATTAAATTTATCATATTTTTAATATTATTTTAATAAAATGGTTTTTATTTTTTGAATCTACACATCATGAAATAGTTAGTGTGATTTTTTTTATTTTTCTAAAATAACTTATTTATTTGTGAAAAGTGAAATACGATAAAATATGATATTTAACATAATAAGATAAATACAAGAATTAATGATTCATGGATGATGTATGAAATCATTAGTATTAACTCACAGTCACCATATACTATATATGGATACAATATTATTCTCCATTGGATGTCTTGAGCTAAAATAATAAATAAATTACTACAATATTCAAAAATACCCATCTAATTGCTTTACAAATACCACCCCACACCAGAACATCTAATCACATATTCTAAGACATTTCTTATTCAAAATTTCTATCCAATTTAATTCCCAACCCTCTCCCCCAATTTCAAATAGTTATGGCCTCACTAAAAGGAAAACCCAATGTTCTTTAATGTGTATCTCAATAGATGATGTTTAAGTGGTAATACTTTCAATCTAAATTTGTTTTTTCTTATTCCTCCTCAACACATACCCCATAAAGAATTACAAGATGACTGAATTATTATAAATACACTATATTGTTTTGTGTTAATGGAGTATACATCATCCTTTCTATTCGATTCTCTCCTCATTTTGAAAATGAAAACGTTGATCATATTAGAGCGAATTCACCACCTCCATGGACAACATTATTTATTTTTCCCCATTAACATGAAGTCTTGTTATAGAAATATTAATAATGTTAAATATGATGATTATAATTATATTATAACTTATTTAATAATTCATTAATGTTTTAATAACCTATTAATTAAAAAAATCATGTTCATGAGGGTGGGTAAAATGCCAAAATAAACAAACCATATAATGAAACCATTTATCAAGATGAAAAATTACTATACCAAAACACATATAAATATTTAGGACCATTTAAATTTATATAAATAAATTAATATTATTTAATTTCACTTCATATGTTGTTGTCCCTTTTTAAAATAAATCAATAATTATCCACAAGTGATCTGATTGTGGAACCATGAAAGGAACAACTGAGGGGAAATGAAATTAATCATTATGTGTTATTCAAATGCCTACGATTGAGAATAATATAATTATAGTAAATCATATATATATGTTAATGGTTTTTAATTAATAAATTAATGAATCTATTTTTATTATTCATGTAATTGAGTGAAAATGTAGAATAATTAAAGAACCTAAATTCATGGATCTCTTCGAACCACCCCATATTCTTTTTTTATTCACCACATCAATTAAACTATATTTATCACTGAAATTTGTATTGTGTAATTTCTCTAAATTATATATATATGTCTATTATATATGTATATAACTGATTTTCTATTCCATTTACGGTGTTATTCATTACTTAATCTCATTTCATAAACTCCTTATTTAAAATCAAACAAGATTAAGGGGACCATTTATATTATTTATTACTTTTTTTTGTAAAAAACTATTAAAATTTTCATTATAATTAATGATTTAATTAAATAAATGAGTATATTATGTATAAAAAATCAAGTTTAACTATAGTTTTAAAGGAAATAAAAATATCCAGTCTTTATTCAAAAGTCTTAAACTGATTCCATAAAACAGTGTTTTGAATGTTCCTTTAAATATCCAATTCACCACCATTTCATAGGATGTTATTTAAAATGATATATTAATTTGAGACCTTTTATTATTTATTCAGATGTGAACATATATAATATTTAATTCCTTATTCCCTTTAGAATCATAATTCAATATCCTTTAATTTTGATTTGAGGCAAGATTATGCAACCCATTTATTTCCTTTGGTACTTCTTATATTTATGCATTACATTTGATTTCCATTTGTTTCGTAAATAAAAATGTTAATGTTATAGTGGGTTAACCAAAATAGAACTCCAACACATTGGGTGACATTTATTTATCATGAGGTTATATGTATGGGGGTATGGGGTATCCCTAATCCATGATGGGACTCTACCACCATGTTATGTTGTCTTGGCAGTTATCCTTAACTTATTCTTATTCCATGGTTCCTATTGTTTCCACATTCCTATATTTCCTTAGACTTATGATTCCATTTTCTATGTACCACTACTATTTGATTATTAATTATCCTTGTATCTTATTATATCATGTAATTCCTCTAGAAGCATATGTTGTGATTTTTTATCTTGTTTATTCTCTTGCTTGGATTCTTATCTCCCCCATTTTCAGTATGTATTCCCCAGGAATTCCAAAGAAATTTTAATAGAAAAAGTATATTTAAGAGCTCATTATGGATATTAAAATAAATAGTTTTTATTTTAGATTAAACTTCATGATTTATGTACCTAGTATATTACATTAACTAGGACTCTTGATATTTGGGAAGTTTTTATTGAATATTTATGTTAAAAATTTAATAATAATATTTATAAAAGGATTGGGATTCCATATTTGGTATTAGAGTAAGGTCTAGTTATTTTTGGGTATTATGAATAAAATAATTTATTTAGAACCTCATAGATAAGTCTATGTGTAGGATAATATACTAAAATCTTGGTAAATTATAAAGTTATTGGTTTAGAATAAATTACATCCATGGATGTATAATATAAGTGGGTGTTCCTCTAGAAAATATGTACATAAGGTTAATAAACCTCAAATGGATCATTGGGTATTAACATGAAATTTTCCTAGTTCACAATAATGAGGCTTTTATACACACCTAGTTTCATATTACTAGGGGTTGTGTTTTGAAAAATTCATAAACATTTTATGAACCGACATTAATCTACTGGCTAGATTTTTAGGTTTGAAATCATAATTCAGAAGTTATCAGGGATAACATTGATTGATACCTAGATACTAATAAGTTAGGATATAATTCTCACAATATTTTATAACATCTAAAATTTTTATTTCTCTTTTATATGTTTCTTTTCTTGAACATTGTTATCCATAATTTTTAAATCCATTTGTTAAGGTAGGATATAGGATGAAAAATTCTAATTACCAACATGATAGGCAATGCGAGGATTTCAATAATGAGATTCCCAAACGTAAGGTAGTGGGATCTAAGAAATTTATCATAGTACTACCTCAACTAAATCAAGTTATGAATAAAAAAATTAATCACATGGAAGAACATCCTTCTAAGAAAGATAATGTCTCAGTTGAGTCCTTTTTGAGAAAAATATTCCAAAATTTTGTGGATCACCGTATCCCCAAATTAAAGAACAATGAAATAAATATATTTAGAAGGTATTATCTATAATTCAAATCTTAGAACAAGTGAAATTAATTCTTGAAATTTATCACATGGAGGGGGAAGTTGGTCCATCATATACATTGATCAATAAAATGAAGTATAATAATGAAATTTACTCTAATCATATACAAGATTTAAGGAAATATTTTTCAATAAATTCATTCCTCAAACACCCATTCATAAATTAAAATATTAATGCTTTATACTGAAACAATGATGATGAATCTACCAGGGTGTATGAAAAAGGTTTCATATATAATTAAATATATGGACCAATCCTTAAACATCACATATTATAGTGAAGAACAAGAAAACAATTTAACATTATTTAAGGGAATGAAATAAATAATTTACTAATGAATAACACAACCACTTTTTGCTCAAATAAATACTTTAAAACCTATAACAAGAAAATAAAAACCATTTTTGGTTAATCATATCATCACATTCATAAAACCCTTTAAAGACCTTTAAATTTGAATAACCATATGACCATCATCCAATATAATTATACAGTGAAAATAATCATTACAAAATCCATTGGAGAGCTATAATGGGGATCACCTTTCGTATAAGATATATCAGGTTCCCCCATTTTCATGTCCTAAAATAGGGTTGAAACCTATATATAGACAATATCAGGCTCACCCGTGAGCTAAAATGTGGTTTACCCTTTATATAAGTTATACCAGCCTATCCTACAAGCAATAATCAGCCTTAACCCTTTATATAATCTATATTGGTCTCACCTATTTCACATATAATTATCATGTTCCAAATCATGAATAAAACATTTTTTTCTTTCACTTTTCATCCTAAAACCATTGAAAAACTCATTAAACCTCATATAAAAAACCTGTTTTGATATCAAATTTCTATTTTTTATTAAAAAAATTATTTAATACCAAAATATATTGAACAAGTTAAATATGGTTTTCTTTGAAGTAAATATTATTAAAAATATTCTTGAGGAAAATACCATTTCTATTTTGAAATCATTTCATTTGTTTCAAAAGCTAAATAATTTTACATGAAATCATTTCCATTGAAAATAAACTTATAAACTTATAAAGGAAATATCAAAGCATTGAGTCATTATAATGGTAGAAAAATAATATCATTATATATAAGTAAAAAAACTATCAATTTGAATTTTGAAAAAAGAGTTGAAAGAGTAACTTTATAAGAGTATTCTTAAAATAAATTCCCTTATATAACAACTTAAAAAGATACATTTTTTGAAAAAAAATTGATGCATGTTCCAATTTTTTTTAAAACATTAATTTACATATAAATAAATTCATAAATATAATTTTAATATCATGTACATAAAGAGTATCTTAACTTGTGTCTAACTAGTCACATAAATTATTTATCATCCATAATATTAAAAATAAGTTAATTAATTTATTTATTAAAACATTTTCATATATATTATTCATTTTATCTCACCTATTACCACATTATAGAAATTACTTAATTATTTAAGTTCACATAGGACGTGTTGATGATAATCAGTTCATAAGTCCATAATGACTTTAGTAGGTTGAAAATGTTTAAAAATTGATATTTATAACTTTTATACATTAATTAATTTTTTTAATCAAAACATAAAATATTTTTATGAAAAATGAAAAAAGTTACAATCTTAGAGATGATAGGCCATACACACACATGAGTAACATTTAAAATTTTCAAATATCATTATTGATAGAAGATAAGTATTGTTTTATCTCTGAAAAATTATAATAATATAATATATATCATATTAGTTCTTTATATACACTTATATATATCAACCATGTGACGTGGTGATGAAAACTGAATCACATAGCTTCATGGAGGTGGTAGTCCACCCATAGGCATGATGGAGGTTATCAGTTTTCAATGCATGGAAATGTAAGAAAAAAAATAATATATTATATTTTAATTATGATAAATATTTAATGAATATTATATATAAACATTAATTCCATCATCATATCAATCCATTATTGGAGATAGTGGGAAATAATGACATCCGTTCGTGAGGTGGTAGTCCACTGTACACACAAATGGTGATTTATTATCCTTTTTGATGGATGAGGGGATGTATTAAAGTGATAATATTAAAATAATAACATATAATTATATATAGGATAATAATTTTATTATTTTATAATGTTTGAAGAATGTTTTTGTATTTGGATGATGAAACAAAACTAAGACATTCAGATAAAAACTATACCTCTTATTTGGAAATCTTCCTTTCCATGAAACCTTAAAGATACTAAGGTTAGTATTCATCCTAAAAAAATACATCCAAAATATAGCGGGGGATTATTTTGAGGAATTTGGGTTGGTCTTGGATGAAGCAAATAAGTTTTTATGTCTGTTGAAATTGAAAAAGAGAGGTTCTCTTTTATAAGAGAAGGGAGGGGGACTCTTAACTTATCTCAAAATATTAAGTTATAATAAGACTATTCATATTCAAAAAATTTCTAAATTTCCAATAAATTAACCTAGTAAGAAATTTTAGACATAAAATATCTAAATTATACTTATTTAAAATTTTAATGATTTTTAAATAATTTAATGAAATATTATATTAATAAAATATCATTATTTTCAATTTCGACACTATTCATTACACTGAGTTTAATAATATCAATAAAAAATATAAACACAAAACAAATATTTTAATACATCCATAACATGATAAGGTAATATATAAAATTATTGGATTAGAATAATTATCTCAAATTATATTTATTTTGATACTTTTAATATTATGTATTTTATTTTTCCATTAAATGAATGATTAATGCATCGTCATTGGGTAATCATTTAAGATAATTATTCCTTTACTAAAAATGAAAAATAAATTAACATGATGAATATAGAAAAAATTTCTATCAAAATAATATTTATAGTTGAAGATATCTTCTCAATAACACCATATTAAAAATATCACACTTATTAAAAACAAGAGTGTGACATGTTCAAATTTTCATTAAAGAAAATACTATAAAGGTCATAATATCAAAAAACTTTCCACAAAAGGACATAAATTAAAAAATATGATGACTATGTCTGGGATATAGTAATATAATATGATTTATTCATACTTTTTTGTTTATTTAAGGGTTATTACCATTTTAATTATATATTTTTTAATATCATTTTATTGATTCTTTTTTTACATGCACAATGACTATGTCGATGTTTCATAATAATTTATAGTAATTATTTCATATATAAAAATTAATAAAAAAATTCTATGATATAAATTAATAAATTATGCTCATGATATTCCTTTACATTCTTTTATAATGGATATTTACTCATATCCACATCAAAGAAATTTATTTAATTTGTTAATTTGACTTTTTTTTCACAAATATTACACAATAATTGGGGTTTGATTTTAGTTATATAACTAAAAAATTAAAAATTATCAGTCTAAATAATAATTTTCAAATGATATATAACATAAATGTGGTGAAAAGACTTCCTATCTTCCAATTATTAGTTATAAAACATAGAATTTTACTTTTTGAGTGTCGCGCAAGCATTGCATCAACACTAAAAATGATTTTCATATTTATTATTAAATAAATGATAATTTACATGTTTTGAATAATTTTTAGTATAATATCATACATGATTTATTTCCCAATTTTAATAAATTTTTATATCTTAATTATGTCTTGATGATTACACAAAAGATACCTTAGTTAAAAAATACTTTTTTTCTATTCACCAAAAATTTATATTTTTTGGGAAATTATCAATGTTTCACTATATGGTTTTCTAATTTCAAAAACTAAGATCATTTTATCAAATAATTTTTCTAAGACATGCTGAAATAAATTATAATATTCACTCACAAAAAGGAGAAAAACACATTTTTGAAGAAAACCTATTCCTGAAGAATAAAATTTTTAATAAAAATTATGTTATTATGTGATATTAATTTTAAAATAAATTTATATTTAGTATTAACTATATATTAATTTCATAAATTAGTTATTACTATTCATACCTACCAATTTATCGACCAGGATATAATTATCACATTTAAATAATACATAGTTCTTTGTTTAAGCTCAATGTGGCTTATCTTGACCATCATCATTCCTTTTTAAAATATCATAATGCTACATTATCCCCTCATTAATAAATTGAATCCTTTAAATTTGAACTTGGTCTTGGTAATTAGGTTTAAACTATTCAAAATATGTTTGTTGAAATCCCACATCACAAAAAGGTTCTATAAAACTTTTACATAGTAAGTAATAAAAGAAATTAAAAAGGTCAATTGAGAGAACAAATACTAGGTTTCCTTATAAGAAAACATGGACCTGGAACATAAAAACAAATCCTAAGTACTAATAGAGATCCATAGGGAACATACTCATGAAAAATATAGCCATTATAAAACCTTAAATATATTATTGGTTGAAAGGCTATTGATTTCTTGGTAACAAAATAAAATGAATAATGTTTTTTTTCAAAAATACTTTTCCTAGAGTTTAGGAATTGTATTACTATATATACTAAGAGAATAAGTAAATATGCTCACTTCAAAACTATAATTTATTCAATTAATAAATTTCCACCACAATCTCATTATTTTTTCCAAAAGATGAGTCATAAAGATGAAATTTACATGCCTGAATAACTAGAATCAACTTCTATGGATCACATAATCCAAAAATTAAAAACAATATATTCCTATTGTCTTTAGGAAATACCTTAAACCATTATGGTCAGTACAAGAATAAATAATTATCCATAAATATTAAACCATTATAGGGAAAACCTACTTTAATATCCAATATTCAATTGTAATACACAATGATGATATAAATCATTCAATATATAAATATCCTTAGAATTCCATGAAAGTAATCCATACTAATCTTAAACACCGAAAATCTGAATTATTTTCTCACATATTATCCTAAGATAAATTTTATTTTTTCTCCAAATATCATCATCACATAGTCTCCATGATATGCTAATAATTTACATAAATAACTTTAATCACCATAAAGACACATTATGATCATATATTCTTACAAAAAACAATTCAACATTGGCTCCTCAAATAAAAAAACATATTATATTATTTATCTTAATCATTTGGGGTCCCCAAAATAATTAATGTATTTTGAAATAACATTAATCACCATAAAATATTTTTCCTATTAGTTGGTTATCTATTCAATAAATTAGATGATCCCAAAATTAACATAACCTTTATCTATATGATAGTTTAAATATTGAAAAATAATTTCATACCAACCAAGACATCACGTAGAGTAGTGGTATGTGATTCACCCTTTTCTCCCTTAGTTTGTTGGTTTAAAACTCACAACATTTCCAGATGTGATGGGTTTTTGCCTAACCTATGGTCTATACTTTTAATAAATAAATATTAATATAATACTCTAGCATTCCCAAAAATTTGACAAAATCCTCAAAATAAACTTAATATATTAATCATTAATGAAATGTTTTAACCTTAATGGTTATCTCATACTCTTCATTTTTCATCCCAAAATGTAATAAACCATAATTATCTAAAAAATAAATGTCCTTAAAAATATAATTATTCTTAAAAAAATATCATAAATTAAAGCCTCAATTTTTTTTAAGAAATTTAAACTATGATCAATATTTAAATAGTAATGACATGATGATATCTATGACAAAAAAGAAACCCACTGAAGAAAACATCATAATATTCAATGTTTTCTAAATTTAGTTATGATACCAACTATAAGGAACTAGCCTTAAACATCACATATTCTAGTGAAATAAATGAAATCCCATTTAATTTTCATTGATATTATGAAATATATAACTTCCACATGAAAAAATAACATACCTTTTTCTCAAATATAACATTTAAAACCCAAAAAAGAAAATAAAAACCCTTTTTGGTATCCCTAAGAACCACTTTAAGAAAACCCTTTTAAACCCTTGAAATTTGAATGACCATATGGATAATATCCAATAAAATTCTCTAAAGAACATAATTATTACCCAATGCATTGTATAGCTATAATGGTGGTCAACCTTAAATTAAGATATATCATGCTAACTCATTATCCATTAGTTATATTTCATCTCAACCCTTAGAATAATCTATATCGGTCTCACCCATGAGCAATAATTGGGATCAACCCTTTATATAGGCTATATCAGGATCACCCATTACATATATAATTCTCAAGTACAAAATCACGAATTTTTTTTATTTCTCTTTACATCATAAAACATTTGATGAAACCTTTAAAACACATATGAAAAACACTTTTGGATATCAAAATACCCATTTATGTTAAAAAATAATTTCCAATACCAAAACACCAAGATAGAGATAAATATAGTTTTTTATTTGAAGAAAGTATAAATAAAGTCATTATTGAAGGAAATATAAATTCTATTTTAAAATTATTTCATTTTTTTAAAATACTGTAATCTTTTAAATGAAAACGTTTTCTTTGAAAATAAACGTTAAAAAATGTAATGGAAATAATAAATCATTGATGTGTCATAAATGTGGGAAAATATGATCATGTCATATAAGTAAAAAATCATTCTATTTTACTTTCATAAAAAGAGTCAAATGAGTAACATTAAAATGGGATTATTAAAATAAATTCCCTTAAAAAAACCTTAAAAATCCATTTTTGAAAAGTATTTATAAAAATTATAATATTAACTCTTTTAAATAAATAATTATATGTACATGAAAGAGAGTGATTTAGAAAATAAACCATTAAAACATTTGAAATGAGTTTTTTAGTTAACGATTCCTTTACCTTGAGTCAGACTCATCACGTACGTTATTTATCATTATATATAATAATTTTACATTAATTATTTTTGTTCTTTATAACCTTTTCATATTTTTTTCCTTTTATTCCCCTTATTACAATGTTATAACAATTACTTAATTATTTATTTTCACATCGGATTATTTGATGATTTTCGATTCATAAGTCAAGAATGAATTTAGTAGATTAATTATGGTAAAATAGATTAGAATTACATCATATTGAGAATAATATTCATGAAATAACAATATATTGTAATATTCATTATAGTTTTAAATCTAACAAGGAAATAATGTTATTAAAAATGATCTACGTTATAATCATGGAGACAGTAGGACTTACATACACATGAGTGACATTTCCATTTCTAAATGATCATTAAGAAAAGAAGGTACTTATTATTTTATATTTTAATAATTTTAATAATATAATTTATATAATATTACTTATTTAATATACTTATATATATCATACATGTGATGTGGGGATAAAAAAAGATCAAATTGCTTCATGGAGGTGCTAGTCCACACATATGCACGAACGACGTTACAATTTTTCAGTAAATGGAATAGTAAGAAAATAAATTTCATAATATTTTTAATAATGATAAATATTTCATGATTATCATATATAATCATTAATACTATCATTATATCAATCAATGAGAGGCGATAATGGAAACAATGATGTTAGTTCGCGAGGAGGTAGTCCGTCGTACTCCCGAATGAAGATTTCTTATCCCATTTGATGGAAGAGGATATTGATTTAGTTGGTCATATTATCATAATAACATCTAATTATAATGAGTATACTGGAGTTATTATTTCATCATGGATGAATAATGTTTTTGGGATATGGTATAAGAAACAAATCTTAGACATATAGATAACAATTATACCTTTAATTTGGAAATCATCATTTCCTTAACACCTTATGTTTACTAAGGTTAGTTTTATACAAAAAAAGATCTCCATAATGTCTTATGTGATTATATGAAGGTATTTGGGTATGGATTTTAAGTTAGAAATATATTTTTATACGTGAGTAAATGAGAAGGAGAAGCGCCATTGTATAAGAGAGGGGAGGGGAACTCTTGGCATTTTTTAAAATATGAAATTATATTAAGACTATTCTAAATCCAAAATCATTTTCATGGAAAATAAATGGTAGTAGGATGAAATTTAAGACCATATATTACCCCATCATTACTTATTTAATAAATTTATCAATTTTAAACATTTTAGTAAAATTTTATAATTATAAATTATTGTCAATTTTGATAATATTCATTACTCTAGCATTAAAAATATCAATACCACAATATAACTTTGAACCAAATGTTTTTATATGAACCTAACACGCCAAATTAATATATACAACTTTTTTATTACATTAATTAACTAAAATTATATATTTTGTATGTTTCTTCAATCATTTATTTGATATTTTCAATTAATGAATAATTACTGCTTTATAATTATGTAAGAATTTATGATAGTTATTTCTACATTAAAAATTTAAAATAAGTTACCGTGGTGAAGATAAATATTTTATATTTAAAACTAATACATATATTAAATGATATCTTTTGAATAACACCATATTAAAATTATCACACTTATTTAAAATAGGAGTATGAAATGTTTTACTTTTCATTAAATAAAATACCATAAACATAATTATGTCATTCAAGTGGCCCAAAAAGTAATAAATTATACCCTTGGATGATTATGGTAAATATATACTTAAAATATAATAATTATTCATGTGTTGGGTCATTTAATGGTTCTAATATTTTAATTTTATAGTTTTTAAAATCATTTTACTGATTTTCTTCCGCTTGCACAAGCACCACGTTATTGTATCATACGCATATATGGTAATTATTTCATATATAAAAAGTAAAAATAAATAAATATTATAATATAAATTAATTAGGATCAAGATAATGATTTATATTTATTCATTATATATATTTACTCATATTAATGTCAAGATAACTGATTTAATTTGACAATTTGACTTTTCTTGCATGGCATAACCATTGCATAATCATTTGTCTAAGAATCTTGTTATATAAATCCAAAATTCAAAATTATTTGTAAAAATTAAAAATTTAGAGATGATATTTAATATAATGGTTGTGAAAAAAATTACTCCCTCCCAATTATTATCCATAAGAAACCAAATTATACTTTCCATTGTCGTGCAAGCACTCTGTCCATACTAAAAATGATTATAATATTTATCATGAAACAAATTGTAATTCTGATGATATGAATTATTAATTTATGATATTTATAAATTAATATCATAAATCAATCATTACATAATTTTAATAAAATTTTATATCATAATCATGTCTCGATGATATCACAAAAGTTAGAAAATTTTAAAAATGCGGTATTTTTTACTATTCACCAAAAAGTTAAATTTTTAGAAATTTCAAAAAAGTTAAACATATATTAATTTTGATATTATTATTTAAAAAATTATATTATTTTAATAAAATAAATTTTCTTAAACTTCTAGAAATTAATTATAATATCACTCATATAAATAAGAAAAATTCATTTTTGAGGAAAACATATTCCTCATGTTTTTCCATCACACTAAATGTAAGGTGGGAATCATATTTAGGGGATCAATGTTTATTCTAGGAAATTATTTGGTGATTAAATATTTTTATAGTTATGAATATATATTATAATGAAACTTTAATATCAATATAAAAATTAGTGACTCTCAGTGGCCTCATGGGGATGGATATAGAATGTGAAAATGGGTTTAATTTTAGTAGATTAGTGGATAAATCCCATGAGAGATTAAAAACAGAACATCCCACGTGTTATAAATGTGGGGATAATAATCCTAAAAACCGAATCAAGTTAATAATAATTCATCATGTGATGAAAATACTAGAAGTAGGCTACTCAATTCTGAATGGTGATGGAGAATCCAACTAAGTAATTAGAAGAAAAGAAGATTTATATCAACACTAATATTATGCTCTAGTGTTTCAACTACATGGAACACATTCATTATGCAAGAAAACTCACTATACCAGGGGTTTATGGAGACAATCAATTACAACAACATGCAAGTCCTAGAGTGAAATAAAGATAATATTCTATTACAACAAATGGGTTGGATCCTGATAATGACATGGTGACATTTATGTTGGTTACTCAATCATGAATAGTAAAAATACTATTTTATTCTTGTCCTAAAAATTATTTCATATCTTACATGTTTAGTAGAACTCTTCAAATACCACTTCAAATAATAGAGGTTGAGTGATCCATAATAATAGAAAATGGTGCAATTATTACATATCATGTATAAAATTCATCACCGGTTAATGTTTGTGGACCAAATATCTAGAAAAATGTTATCATACTCTGTTTAGTGGATTTGATGACATATTTTCAATGGAATATATTTCATTTTATAAATCCAATATTAACTATTAGGATAGTGAGATCATCCTTCACATCTTGATTCATCCTCTGATTCTATACTAGTGTAAGGATGAAAATGAATCTCTTTTGTAGTATTCTATATAAGCATGGATATTACTCACTTATGGGTAATAAAATCTTTCTTAAATGGTTGATACATAGGAGGTAATCCTAAATGAATAAATGACCATTTTAGGACTATACTAATGTTTTTACTAAAGCGTTTCATGGTCTTTCACATGACCAAGAGCTTGAGTTCTGAATTGAACTGTTAGATGGATCTCCTCCTATATCCATGACTTGTTGAGTCAATAAGGTTTTCCTTATGACTTTTCCATTCCTTCTTGTTTTGAAAATCACAAACACCTTATCTTTAAGGAAAATTGCTTTTATAAGGAAAATTGCTTTTATAAGGAAAATTGCTTTTATAAGGAAAATTGATTTTATAAGGAAAATTTCTTTTGTAAGGAAAATTGCTTTTATAAGGAAAATTTCTTTTATAAGGAAAATTCCTTTTATAAGGAAAATCACTTTTATAAGGAAAATTATCCTTATCATATTTTCATCCATATATTTCTTAAGTATAAGATTCAGATTCATTTCCATATTCTTGGAATCGTTTGAAACCTTGATATGAAGAATTCTGTTTTAGGCTCTGAATTCTGGATAAGAACTGTAATGAAGTTTCATTCCGAATTTTGGATACGAACTCTGATAAAGTTCAACTCCGAATTCCGGATACGAACTCTGAAAAAGTACTACTCCGAATTCTGGATACGAATTCTCATGAAGTTAGACATCGAATTCTCATTATGAATTTTGATGACGAATTCTCATTACGAATTCTGATGAAGAATTCTCATTACGAATTCTGATGATGAATTATCATTCCGAATTCACATTCCGAATTCACCTATTAAACAGAATCTGATCATCTTTGCTTTATAAACTCCAAATTTATTTAGACTCCGAAAATTTTTTTTGGTTAGACTCCGAACTTTCATTTTTCTTACACTTTTATAATTTGTCTACTCTTTGATATTTTGTTTACACTACGAACCTTCACTTCGATCTTTTTAGTTAGACTTAAAACGATGTCGTACATTCTGTTACACTTGTTTTGTTATAAAACGATGTCGTCTATTCTTTTATAAACTAACCATTGGTTAAGTTACACGTGTACAGGTCCCTCCAATTTTTAAGGAAAATATGACCGTTAGAAAGGAGGCCGACCTTGCCTATAAATAGGATCTCATTTGAAAGATCTCAGAACAACATAGAAGTTGATCAATCTAGAGACCACATGCTGCTAAGGTGATTTCTAAATAGAGAAATCTTTTTCAGGCCTTGTGCATACTGAACCGCTCGTTCAGTTTTTGCTTCATGCGACTCTGAATGTTGGTGATTACATTCAAGGACTTCTAGGGATAGGAAGACAGAGGTGCCGACTACCTTGAAGTTCGAGGGCTTCCTTGCCGAGGAAGATAGAGGTTGCCAACTACCTTGAAGTTGAGGGCTTACAGGGATAGCAAGACAGAGACTCCGATCTTCGTATCGAGGGCTTACCCTGGTGTGGGTAAGACAGACTTTCTTGAAAGTATAAATCAAGGGACCTTTATCCAAGGTTGTTGGATACCCTTCTCTTTGGGTTAAAAGACTTATATCTTGTTACTTGTAGTTTTACTACTTGTTTGTTTCTGCTATATTTTTTATTGTAAGGAAAGTATAACTTTATTATACTGCCTTACTTGTACTCTGTTCCATTTAGATTCTATACGCTTTAAGGTAGAATCTCATATTGTAATCTTTAGTTAAGTTTACAATTCCGGATCCATATTTCCGGAACCTTCTTTCAGAATATCTTTCCAGTTTTAAGCAAGTATATAGGACATGAAGTTTATAACTTCATTCCTTATTCCAATCTTTCATTTGGTATTAGAGGTGTTGTGAATTTTCTTAGTTTAACTTTGTTAAACTTAGCTCTTTCCTTTGTTTAAAGAAAACATATTTATTTGTAACTAACTTTAAAGGTTCCAAAGGAATTTTTAAAGTATACAATTCACCCCCCTCTTGTATATTGAGCATCTACATCATTATTTCGATCCTACAATTGGTATCAGAGGAGGTCTCTGAAATACTTGTACTCACGTATATGTTTTTCTTGCTCACTTTATAATTCGGAACTTTTTCATTCTGAACTTTGTCATTCCGAACTTTGTTATTACGAACCTTTTCTACTAACCAGTTTGTGTGCCAAAGGTTATTTTAAGTATGGAAGGAATTAATGTTGGTTCTATTGATAATCTAAATCCTACAAGACCACCAATATTTGATGGTAATGATTATGAGTACTGGAGAGATCGAATGAAGACTTTTGTTATCAATACTGGAGTGGACAACTTTTTTATGCTTACTGGTGATTATAAAATTCCTAATAAGGAAGTTAGAACTTTTACTAACCAGGAAAAGCAAGAGTATCAACTCAATTATAAGGTACACAATACTTTTCTTTGTTCAATGACTAGAAACATATATAGCCAAATTTCTTCTTGTGAAGCAGCTAATTGTATCTGGAAGAAGTTAGAGGTTACACACTTTGGAACTTCTAAAGTGATTGAAACTAGGAGAGTTATGCTTAGAGCTGAATACAATGGCTTCAATTTTCCTTATGGTGAACCAATTTGTAAAGTTAAATAGAGGTTTATGACTATCGTTAATAGTTTACAGTCTATGGGAGAGAAAGGGTTAGATGATGAAGCACTTGTGGATAAGATAATTGATATCATGCCCAATGAGTGGGAATAAAAAAGAACTACTATAGATGAGAACATGAAGGTCACTCAAATTTCTCTTGATGAGTTATTCAAAACTCTTCTCCAACATGAAACAAGAATGAAGAGAGATGCTGACAACATCAAAAAAAAAGAATGGAAATGGTACTGTTGCTTTTACAACAACATCAAGTCAGATGAAAGCTAAGACTCCTGAGAGAGTAACCAGATCGAAGTCTAAGAAAGTTATTTTCCAATCAGAATCTAGTGAGAGTGAAGTATTTAAAAATGAGTTAGCAAATATTGCTCGAAGGATGAACAAGATAGCTGGGCAAAGAAATTTCCAATCCAAGTATAAGAAAAAGGAAAGGAAAGATAAGAAAGATAGAGAAGTCACGTGTTATGAATGCAAGAGAGCTGGACATATTAGACCAGATTGCCCTTTGCTCAAAAAGAAAGAAAGGAAAGAAAGGAATTCAAACAAGAACAGAAAGAAGTATTATAAATCCAAATCTAAGAAAGTTATGAAAGCTAATGACACCTGGAGTGCCAGTGGTGGTGACTCTTCAGATGAATCTTCTGATTATGAATCTTTAGGACAGAAGAATCTTGGTCTTATAGCCGGACTACCTATTGACAATCATTGTTTTATGGCTAAGGTACGAAATAATGAATCATTGAGCAATGTTTCTTTAAATTATAATGATAGTAAGTATTATAACTCTTCTGATGAATAATCCTCTTCTGATAATGAAAATACTTTACCTACTTATGAAGACGTTTCTAGGTTTGCTGAACTTTTTGAGATTGAGAATTCCAAACTCAATAAGAAACTTGATAAGGAAAACTCTAGGAATAATATTCTTACAATAGAGATATCAGATCTTTCAAAAGATCTTGATAAGAAAAATGCTGATTTTGAAAGAATTTCCAAAAATCTTTAGGAAGTAAGTTCTGAGAAGAACAAACTTTCTAAAGAGTTAGAAAAAGTAATTTATAAGAAAAATGTTTTCGAGCCTATCTCTAGTTCTAAATATAATGATTTTGAGGATAAAAACTTGGTTATAAAACTCAAGTCTGAAATTTTTTCCTTAAAGAAGCGTTTATCAAACTTTACCCATGGTAAGGAAAATTTTGATAAAATGTATTCCCAAATATGTCCTTTAATAAATAAATCCGGATTTGGTTATACCCATGCAAAACCTATTTTCAGTAACAATTATTTTGTTCCTCAAAGTGCCCCCTTTTGTACCAAGTGTCAATGTGGTGGTCACTGGGCAAAGAATTGTTCGTTAAACAAAACCCAATCTCTAGGATTTCACAAAGCTTATTTCTCTAAGAAGATGTGGGTACCTAAAATTTTTTTATCTGAAAATCTCGGATCCAAACAAGTTTGGATTCTGAAAGTCTAATTTTCTTCTTAATTTCAGGAAAATAAAGAGAGTACCAACAGAAACACATGGTACATGGATAGTGGATGTTCCCGGCACATGACTGGTAACAAAAGCTATTTTGAAAATATTATCAAAACGAAAGGAGGAAAGGTAACTTTCAGAGATAATACAAAAGGAGATATTATTCTTCAGTTTATCGGAACACAAGATCAACTTGATAATATTTTCACAAAATCATTTCCTTCTGATAGATTTGAATACATTAAACAGAATTTAGGAATGATAACTGTAAGGTAATATTTCTTAATTAACTTTCTGTTGAAAAAGTCTCCTTACAGTAATAAACTCCTTTTCATAAGGGGAGTACATTTGATTGTTAGAGTAACTAAGTTTTTCAAAGTTTGTTTTCAAATTTTTTGGAACTAAATTCTGGAATGGAAATTTTCGGAACTAACATTTTCCGGAATGGATATGTTCGTATATAATACTTCTGGAATCGAAAATTTCATATTGAACACTTCTGGAATGGAAAATTTCGTAGTGGTATTTCCATAACAAGATTTTCATACCGAGTCTTTCATAATGAGCTTTTCGTTTTCAAAATTTTGTAGTAAAATTCTCGTACTGAAATCCCTATAATGTTTTTCATACTGAGTTTTCCGTACTAAGTTTGTTTTTCGTTCTGAGTTTTGCAATTTTTTTTCTCCGTAGTTAATTTTTCTTCAAATATTACCCATTACGAATAATCCTCCTAAGACAATCTGAAAGGTATGATTTCCTTACTCAAAGTTTTCGTAATCATACTTTACTTGATGGTATTTTCTTATATTTTGTTTTCAAATTATAGTTTTATTAAATATTTGTTTTAATAAAAACCTCAAAATATCGGATTCAAGTTTTCTTGAGAATTGGTTTTCAACCGTCAGATCTGATCTCAGCTTGTTACAACCGTTCGATCAACCGAGGGAGTTGAACTGTTTTCTCGTTGTCTATATAAAGGGGACCCCAAATGCTTGTCCCACATCAGTTTTCAAGCTCCAGCATCCCGAAGCTATGCCTCTCTGTTTTAAAGCCGTGTTGAACTTCAGCTTTCTCCGTTTCGAACTTCTCAGAGGTCTTCAGATCTGAATGTCTGTGGAAGTAGCTTCTCAAGACATGTTTTCCTCTATGCCGATTTTGAAGTGGTTAGTATATAGAGAAAGGTTGGTTCATCCTGATTTTTTCAACAAGTATGACTCTCTTATATCCAAGAATATTAAGCTTAACGGATGGGAAGATGTTGCTGTGTCGAAACCTGGGAATCAAGATGAAGTGTATTCAGATTTTCTTATAGAGTTCTATGAGACACTCTCCTTCCTTAAGGAAGATGGAAGGGAGAATTTGTCTTTTATGTCTTACGGTAAGACTTATAAACTTTCGTATGCCAAGGCAGCCAGCTTGGTAGGGCTAAACAATAAAGGAGAAGCTGAATTCATATCTCATATGTTGCCGGATTCAAAGGAAAGGTTCGACAAGGAAAAGGCATTGGAGACTCTCGGACTGTCATATGACAAGGCTCCAAAGATTGCTAGTCTTTCTACGAATTTTCGGATTCTAGAATTATGGGTACAAGGCCTTATCGTACCGAGAAAAGGTGACAAAGATAGTCTGAAGAAAAGTGAGATTTATATTCTAGATTTTCTGATAAATCTGAGTAAGTTTAATCTAATGAAATACATTCTTATTACCCTTGAGAATGTTAAGAAAGGGAATCTGAGAGCTTAGATCATAATATATCCAGCAATCCTCTCAAACTTGATAGTTCGGTGCCTTGATTATTTCAAGGAGGCTTGCAAGTCTAAGCCAAGAGTTTTCAAGATTATGTTGGTCAGTGATGGTACCCTCAAAAGGATGGATATAGCCTTCAACAAGAAGACTGGTAAGTTTGTTGATTTACATTCTCAAGAAGAAGCGGTTCCGAAAGTTGCTGAACCTGAATCTTCTAAGCCAGTGAAGAAGAGAAAGTTGAAAGAAGTTGAAGGAGAAGCAGAGAATCCAAAATCTAAGGAAGTTCATTCCGCACCTCCAAAACCAAAGAAGAAGAAAGCTTACCCTGATGAGGTAGTTGCTAAGTGGAGGGAAATCAAAGAAAAGAGAGTGCAAGGGGAGCCTCAGTTTGGCTTGGATCCTGCGGAGGCTAAGGCCTTGAAGGAAAGAACAGCGGATGAGCTAGAAAAACAAGCGAAAGAAAAGAATCTCAAGAAGAAGATGTCTGAAGTTGAGGTGGTTCAGACTTTGTTAAAGTTTACTGAGATGGCTTCCTAAAACATTCCAGTTCCGAGATCTTTTTCTTTGGAATCTCTACCTGAGACTCCAGGAAGAAACTTTTTTGCTCCGGAAGAGGTAGTTTCTAAGCCTGTTGAGGAAGTTGAGAAAGTTGAGCAAGTAGAAGAGGAAGAAGTTGTTGCTGAAGGTAGTGGTGAAACCAGAGATGTTTTGAAGCAAGCAGATGATTATAAGGGGACACATTCGGAACATTTGTCGCTTCGAACTTCAGAATATGAATCATCAAAGTTAGTCACTCCAGGGAAGGATGAGCAGGAAGGAGAAGAAGAAGTAGCTTATCATGCAGAGGAAGAAAAAATTCTACATGATATTTCTCAAATGTAGAATATAAAGGATGGTGCTCAAAAAGATGCTGATAATGAAGAAAATGTTGTTCAAGTGTCTGACAGTGAAAAGAGAACTCCAGAACCGGACTCCATTCCAAAAAGGGACAAGGGAAAGCAACTTGTTGTTAATACCCTGAGCTCAGTGGTTGTAAAGAGAAGGGAAGATGGTAGTTCTTCAAATAGAAAGCTTGAGAAAATTGAAGAAGGAAATTCTCCAAGCAAAGTCTCAGATTCGGAGTCATCTTCGTTGGGGCATGACTTTGTTGTTCAGTCATTAAAGAAGTTGGTAGGTACTATTCTGACTTTCTCAAGTATTGATTCAAGATGCCAGATGCTCCAACATGCTTTGAATCAGACAACAGACTCCGTATCCATGGTTATGGACAAGTGTGTTGAGATAGAGGCTCAGTTCAAAACTTTCTTTGTCGGTTATGAAGCCCATAAAAGATCTTACAAGAAGATGACTAGTTGGTCGAGAAAGACTATAGAAGATATGAGGCTCTTTGATGAATTCCAAGATAATGTGAAGGATGCCTTTGAGACAGAAGACAGGAAGATAAATGAACTGACTTCGTCCTTTGAAGAAAAGTTGACAGATGAAAAGAATTTCCGGATTCAAGAAGTCAGAGATCTGAATGGGAAGCTGAATTCTGTTTCTCAAAACTAGAAGTATGAAAGGGATCATCGTATTGAGTTTGAAGATAACTTGTTAAAGCAAGAACAAATCTTGAAGGCTCAGGAAGAAAAGCTTAAAGCCTAGGAAGAAAAGCTTCAAGCTCAGGAAGAAAAGATTGAAGCTCAAAGTGCAAGAATAATTGTCTTAGAGAAGCAAGCCGAGGAAGACCATAAAGACTTGAATAAGATAAAGACTATTCTTAAGGGTCTCATGGAGAAGGAAAAAGATCCAAAATAGACAAATCCAATATTTTTTTGTATCTTATCTTTCTTGTTGTTGAACTTTCAAACTTAATGAAAATTGTGCTTGCTTTTTTCTTTTCTTGTTGCTACTAATTTTTCAGGTACTTTGTTATATTTTACATTCCCTCAAATTATTTTTGAAAATAATAAAGGGGGAGAAGGAAAAGAACCCTAATAAAAGGGAAAAATAATCTTAACAAAGGGTGAGAAATAAAACAAACTCTAATAGAGTTCATCTAAGGGGGAGTTTTTAATTAAATAAGACTTTCTTATTCTTAATGAAAAATCATTCCAGAAATCTAGAATACGATCCTTAGAGTTT
Source organism: Viscum album (assembly GCA_963277665.1). Classification (NCBI taxonomy): domain Eukaryota; kingdom Viridiplantae; phylum Streptophyta; class Magnoliopsida; order Santalales; family Viscaceae; genus Viscum; species Viscum album. Next base: position 2,033,481,931 of record OY728148.1, on the reverse strand, counting down.
CAAAGCCTAAGGGGGAGTTATTCGTATTCATCTGTATCCATAAGCAAAGGGCGATAAGCCTTAATGTTTTCTTTCTTCTTAGAATTTCTTTTTCGTAAGAATGTTTGTGCTTTCCAAAAAGGGGGAGATTGTTGAGTCAATAAGGTTTTCATTATGACTTTTCCATTCCTTCTTGTTTTGAAAATCACAAACACCTTATCTTTAAGGAAAATTGATTTTATAAGGAAAATTGCTTTTATAAGGGAAATTGCTTTTATAAGGAAAATTGCTTTTATAAGGAAAATTACTTTTATAAGGAAAATTTCTTTTATAAGGAAAATCGCCTTTACAAGGAAAATTATCCTTATCATATTTTCATCCATATATTTCTTAATTATAAGATTTGGATTCATTTCTATATTCTCGGAATCGTTTGAAACCTTGATATGAAGCATTCTGTTTTAGGCTCCGAATTCTAGATAAGAACTGTAATGAAGTTTCATTCTGAATTCTGGATACGAACTCTGATAAAGTTCTTCTCCGAATTCCGGATACAAACTCTGATAAAGTACTACTCTGAATTCTGGATACGAATTCTCATGAATTTCGACATCGAATTCTCATTACGAATTTTGATGACGAATTCTCATTACGAATTCTGATGACGAATTCTCATTACGAATTATGATGACGAATTCTCATTCCGAATTCTCATTCCGAATTCTCATTCCGAATTCACCAATTAAACAGAATCTGATCATCTTTGCTTTATACACTCCGAATTTATTTAGACTCCGAAAATTATTTTTGGTTAGACTCCGAACTTTCATTTTTCTTACACTTTTATAATTTGTCTACTCTTTGATATTTTGTTTACACTATGAACCTTTACTCCAATATTTTTAGTTAGACTTGAAACGATGTCGTACATTCTGTTACACTTTTTCTGTTATAAAATGATGTCGTCTATTCTATTATAAACTAACCATTGGTTAAGTTACACGTGTACATGTCCCTCCGATTTTTAAGGAAAATACGACCGTTGGAAAAGAGGCCGACCTTGCCTATAAATAGGAGCTCACTTGAAAGAGCTCAGAACAACATAGAAGTTGATCAATCTAGAGACCACACACTGCTAAGGTGATTTATAGAGAGAGAAGATTTTTCATGCCTTGTGCGTACTGAACCGCTCGTTCAGTTTTTTCTTCGTGCGACTCCAAATGTTGGTGATTATATTCGAGGACTTCTGGGGATAGGAAGGCAGAGGTGCTGACTACCTTGAAGTTCGAGGGATTCCTTGCTGAGGAAGACAGAGGTTGTCAACTACCTTGAAGTTGAGGGCTTACGTGGATAGCAAGACAGAGACTCCAATCTTCGTATCGAGGGCTTACCCTGGTGTGGGTAAGACAGACTTGCTTGAAAGTATAAATCAAGGGACCTTTATCCAAGGTTGTTGGATACCCTTCTCTTTGGGTTAAAAGAATTATATCTTGTTACTTGTAGTTTTACTACTTGTTTTTTTCCGCTGCATTTTGTATTGTAAGGAAAGTATAACTTTCTTATACTTCCTTACTTGTACTATGTTCTATTTAGATTCTATACGCTTTAAGGTAGAATCTCATATTGTAATATTTAGTTAACTTTACATTTCCAGATCCATATTTTCAGAACCTTATTTCGGAATCTCTTTCCAGTTTTAAGAAAGTATATAGGACTTGAAGTTTATAACTTCATTCCTTATTCCAATCTTTCATTTGGTTTTAGAGGTGTTGTGAATTTTCTTAGTTTAACTTTGTTAAACTTAGCTCTTTCCTTTGTTTAAAGAAAACATAGTTATTCGTAACTAACTTTAAAGGTTCCAAAGGAATTTTTAAAGTATACAATTCACCCCCTCTTGTATATTGAGCATCTACATCATTATTTCAATCCTACATGACTCCTTTTAGAATGTAATATATTGATTTTGATGAACTTAAGAATTGGTTACATGTAAATATTGAAAAGGTTTGAATATTCCCATGTTCTTCACTATGGGGTGCACTATCCATATTCATCAAGAAAAAGTATGGTTCAATTTTACCTTATATTTATTATCATGAACTTAAATAAAAATAAAAATAAAGAACAACTATCATATTCTATAGTTTGATGAATTTCTCAAATAACTAAGTGGGTTCAAATTCTTATCATAGTTGGAACTTTGATTGAGATATCACCAATAAATGATAAATAAAGTAGGCGTTCTAAATATTTCCTTCTAAATAATGTAAGGAAACTATGAGTTCAAATTTATTCCTCTCAAACTCACTAATTCTCATATAATCAACATGGATATAATAAATAGAGACTTTAGAGATTACCATGAAAAATTTGTGGTAGACATTATCGATTACATTTTGTTATACTCAAAAATCTAATACGATCTTAAGGAAAATTTTAATAATATTCTAAAGACATTGAAAAAGGATAATATATATTGAAAGTATAGAAAATGTGATTTATTGATGTAGGATTTAACCTTTTGATGCATATTATCATCAATAAGGTGATATAATTACAACATTACAAGAAAATAGTTATTAAGGAATTTCTATGAAAAATATTTGTAATGGAGATATATAGATAACTTGTACTATCTAGGTATTTTGTATGATTTGTGAGAAACATATAATTATTTTAAAAATAAATGGTAAAGATGACTCAAAAGGTGGTTAAGTGTTTATGTGACAATGAATGTGAATAGATACACAAGGAATTGAAAATGTCTCCAATCACTGCACAAATACTCACACCACTGACATATTGGGAACTGGTCATGGTAAAAAGAATCTTTAAAGAAGGTATTTGGATTCATAGAACAGTAAAATGATAAAGTGATAGCCTATGCCTCAAGGTAGTTAAATGTTCATGAGAATAGCTACCAAACACATGATCTGGACTTGGGTGTCATGATCATCATAATAATGATTTGGTGAAATTATTTTTAAGAAGATAAGTGTTAAAATAATAAGGATCATATGAGTCTCAAATATATATTCACATAGAAGGAGTTTAATATTACCCAAAAAATAAGTTTTGTGGTGATCAATTATTATAATGGAACAATCCATTACTATCATGGGAAAGAAAATAAAGTGGAAGATTATAATATCATAGACTTCTAATGTTGTATGTTCTTATTTATGTTTTTGGTAATATCCCATGGTTTTAGTTAATTAAAATTTTCTCTGGTTTGGGTGGTGTCTTAGGGGTGTCCTGGTGGTTTGCGTATGAAATGGGGGCATGAAGGGACATCCATTTCATGTTGCACTATTAGTAATAACCATGAACTATAACCTTATTATCTTGGCAGGACGATGTAGGGTTGGGGGAATGTGTTCAAGGGGGATCCAGAAACATTTTGATCTTAGATAGATTCATTTCTCATGCCCACCACACTAATTTTTTAAACCGTGTAGGCTCCCAGGATACTGTGCAACCTTGGATCCTCTTAGACAGAGTGTGGTGCATGGTTGTTCCACGGTTTGGCCAATTCTGCAACTAAACCATGCACCTATTTAAAGAAGGAATTACAATTTTTCCCTCAATATTTAAGGGTTCTATCCAAAATTTCATCCTCATTATCCTCTATAAAATCTTGGTTGGGGATGGAATTTAGGCTGATCTTCTTGGGGTACACTGGAGCATTGTTTTTGGCTTCCTGGATGGATTTGCCGGTGATGCAGGGTAGGTTTTTGGTGGTTGGGGGGAATTTTCCTTGTTGCAGGTGTTGTGTTTAGTCTAGGTGTGGATGGGGTGCTTGAAGGTGTGGTTGGGGGTTGATGTTTTCTTATTGTTGGTTCATTTGGTTTCTTTGGGTTGCTACCTCTGGTTGATGGTTGGTGATGGCATGTTCTTGGGTGGGGTGCGTGAGTATATGCGTATGTGCATTGTTTGGCGGTTTCTTTTGGTGGTGGAGTGTTGTGTGTATGTGTGTGTGGTTTGACTTTCTCAAGTTTCTTCCTTTGATGGTATTATTGCGGGATTCTTGTGTGCTGGTGCAGTTTCTTTCCTCAAGCTTAGTGGTGGTTCCTTTTCAATGCTTAAACACTATTGGCCAGAGAGTTTTTCCTTTATTGAATAATGGAAATGGTGCTTATTGTTTCTGGTTTGTTTATTGTGGCCTTGGTGGATGGGATTGTGTTTTCCTAGGGACGGTCCTTACCGTCAGGCTGTTGTTTGGTTGGTAGGGGCTATTATTGCTCCACCTGGATTTGAGTTTGTTCTTCCTTCACCTTGGAGTGATGCTTCTTAGTGTCTCATTGTTGGTGCTTCAACATTCTTGGTTTTTGGTATGCATGTTTTCTTGGTGGTGCTTGGTGATGGACTGGTTGGGTTTTGAGAGGCCTTTTGAGCCTCCTATTGAATGTTCACCCGAGGTTGTCTAGGAATGGTTCTTTTTCATTGTTTCTGTTGTTATCCTTTAGTTCTCTTTGATGTTGGCATTGTATCTTTACATAGTTTATTTGTTCTATTTGGTTGGATCCACAAGGATTATTAGGCCTCCTATTGTTTTCTTGCTTGATATGGTAGGTCTTGCCTTCTTTGTGATGTCATTTCGTTAGGTTCAGGTCTTTTTTCAGTATCAGGTGATTGTGTGTACTTAAATTCCTTATCTTTTTATATATCATTCTATTTTCCTTAAAAAAAATTGACATAAGGAAAATATTTGTGACATAAGCATAATCATAAAAAATAATTTCCATTTTGGTTAATGCTCACTACCAAGGCCATCATAGAGGATAAACTCCATTACCAAACCAAGTCCACTCCACATTCTTGCCCTATCTTATTGTACAGGGTTCACTTCTTATTCCAACCCTTTCTTAATTTACTGGGTTGACTCCCTTTTATATCTATTTCCACCTCATGATATATATAAATCATTTACCAAATCATTGGAGGGATATATAAGTCCCAAATGCCACATAATGATAACCATATTTATGTGTGCCACAAGATCATAAAGATTCATGATATCATAACCCATGAAATGAAATGGGTATCATAAAAATTTCATTATTTCATAATATATAGAAAAGTGTCTAGTTTTATAATCATTTCATCATACCATGACCAATGAAAAGAAGCAGGTTTCCTATGCTTTTTATCGTGGAATTACCCATTAGAGATAAATGGGTATCATAAACTGCATGTCATCATAAACACAATCCATTTAGATAAAGAATAAGAATGGTGACCTTGGATAATATCCCTAGTAGATCATAAATTATGTCAATGTATGTGATCATAGATAGAGAAGGATTTTGAAAGATCACTTAGAAATTTTTTTATAGATATTAACTTTTCATTAAAAATCACTTTTGAAAATGTAAAATGTATTCAAAATCCTTTTATTTGAAAAAAAACCTTTAGAATATTTAACAGAAACATTAAAAACAATTTTAACTATTTCTTAAGGAAAATATACTTTCAATTTTGAAATGCATTACTAAAAACATAAATTTTTTAAAAATAATTTACTTTTGAAATTATTTATTTAAAATATAAAAATTTCCTAAATTTTAAGCAAAAAATTTTATTCAAAAAGAAAATTGGAAAAATGTAATGGATTCTTGAAATCGTTGACTAGTCATCATAGTGGGAAATCCTATTCATGTCATTCAAATTAAAAAAAATGATTCTTTTAATATTTTTCGTAAAAGAACAAAGTGAATTGTTTTTGAAAAATAATGAGGATTCCTTTTAAATTTATTTTCAAGAATTAAAATATGGTAAAAATTTAATTTAAATAAATAATTTGAATTATTTTAAAAAAATATTGATTTTTTAAAACATGTTTTTGGAAGAAAAGATATTTTCATCCGAAAAGAAAAAAATTTCCTAAACACTATACTTTTTGAAATATTGAGTATATAAAGTGATGAAAGTTAAGGGGGAACCTATATTATCATGAAATAAATATAGGATAAAAAAATTCATGAGAATTATTGAGACCTGGAACATATGATTTTAACATTGGAGAGTTAATTGTAAACAATCTCAGTAAATGAAGATATTGTAACATAAAATCTTTACCACCTTGGTAACATTGAGTAATATTAACCATGAAGGAATAAGATAAAATTAAACATAAAATATCATGAGGATGAATAAAATCATGATATTACATGTCAAATGGTATGTATGTAAACATCATGAAAGAATCGAGTTTCATAACATAATATAAATCTCAAAGAAGGAAAAATGAGACAAAAATCACTTACTGCATTGGTAAATATTGAAAAATAAATCCCATGAATGAATAAAATCAATAGAAACATTAATTATGATAAAATTAGTTATATTTATGAAATATAATTTCATATGGTAGTATATACACCACACAAATGAATATAGTGGTGAATATGGCATAAGTCTCTCAAAAATAATAGTGAGACAAGAAACCCACTTACCATAAGTCTTAACATCCTCCATACTCTTACAAACCTCATGTATAATAATTATAAGTTAAATATACACATATTATTGAAAAATAATTTTATATACATATATATATATATATCATATTATATATGATGTTTTTATGTCCTTATATTACCTGTTTATTAACAATTTCATGATAATGTTGTGATTCAGTTAATAACCGCATTCTTTTTTGTATATCTTTTGACTTGTCATTTTTTGTCCCCTTACGTCGATCATGGAATCATAATATCTATAATGTAAACCAAGATATATATACGATATATATTCAGTATATATGTATTAATAATAACCCATACATTTTTTGATAGGAAATGAAATATACCTATCATGGAGATGGTACTCCATATATATGCGCTAAAGTTATTTCACTTTTATTATTGTAATGAAGGAAAGATAAGTAAATGATCAATATATATATTATTATTCATGTACATTTTTTATTTCATATATATCAAGGATTTTTATAAAACCAATCCATAATACATTCCTTGTAAAACATGAATGAACCACATTGCTTAAAGAGGTGGTAGTCCACCATACACACGATCAATATTATCATATTCCTAGAAAGTTGTTAGTGGAAAAACTAACATCATAGGTTCATGAGGCGGTAGTCCACCGTACATAGGAATGATGATTTTATAACACATTTTATGTAAGTTTGTGTGGTTGTAGGTCGTAACCATAACATAAAAATATATAAGTACATGGATTACACTAATTATATTATATAAGCATGGTAAGATAAGAATTGAAGGATGTTTACAAAGAAATAAAATAAGAAGGATCATCAAAAAACATTACCTATTCTTTAGGTATCCTCCATAGGTTTCAACTAAACCCTTCAATGTATAGATATAATCCAAGAATAAGGATACTAGTATGAGGAGAGGAACGTTGGGAAGTGATTTGGGATGAAATATGTGATTCTATTTGTTTGTAAGATGAGATGTTGTGATTCTATAAGTTTTACATAAGGAATAATGAAGAGAAATGTGTTTTTCTACATTATTGTACAAGTATCGACATTGACTGAAGTAGGTATGAGTTAAATTGAGTGTCTTGTTTTATCATCTTATACTTAAATTGTATGTTTAAAGTGACATTATTATATCATTTTATAATTTACACCGATAATATATGATCACAGTTAACTATATTGGATAATAAGGTTTTTAGTGGTTTTTACTAAGGATTTTATTCTCACTCTCTATACGTAAACAATTCATATACATATAAATTATATTCAATATGTTTCAAGTAATATTTAGAGGCATCTATATCTAGGAAATAATGTTAGTAAATTAATCATAGTTGATTTCATGTAATTTTAAAATCATGTGGAACATGTTTTACATACTTGGTTTTATTTGGATTTTTAGTTGTTTTGTTAATATAATGATTTTTTGGATTTGCATTTGAATCATGTTTGGTACTAGAATACCATTGGAGAGAAATAAAATCCTTATAATGTTATTTCAATATTTCAAGGTTGGTGGATTACCTTATGAATAAAGAATATATTGGTTACTTTTAACTGATCATCATCAATCATATAAGTTAATGATTAATGGATAGAAGTTGTGTTGTATTTATGTTCATCAGGTTTATTTTATATTTTTCTAAAAAATTATCTTTCAAATTGGTTTTAAGTTTCTAAAATTTTTATACCTGTTTGATATCATTGACATATATCATAACCATTCCCCACTAACCACTTTTCAATTACATCATAAGAGGCACCCCGGTCTCTTTTCCCATAATATCCTAACTAACACATATAACATTCACACATGATTAAGAGGTTATATAGGATTACATAAGAAAATATTCTATATTAAACCCCATTTACACTTCCCTATAATAAATATATCTTTAACAAATCCCAAACTATCTAATTATTCAATATAGTTGTTTTTAAAAAATTCTAATGAATCTATATAAATTACAATTGAAAAAATTGTATTTCCATAATTTATTTAAATAGAAAAATTATAAACGAGTGTTGTAACTACTTCCTCTCAAGTTCTGGCATTGTAGTTTTCCCCAAAGTGTGGAGTTATTTTGTATAATCCTTGTTTTTTATTTCTTTTATATGATTCCTAAAATATAATATCCAATAATACAAAATTATTAATGAAAATCATGGTAATTTTCATTCAAAATCCTCAAATTTGATTAACAAATTAAACTCAATACTCTTCCAATAAGAAATTATTTTTTAATAATATGATACTGGACACTCATTCATGATAGGTGTGATCTCTAAATCCATACCAAATCTAGCACTCCAGCCACTATACACCTCATTGTTATATTCTCTCCACAAATTACCTAATTACATGAGTTTTTCTGTCCTCATAGTCTCACCATTAAGAAAATTATAACAAAGCTGACACCAAAATATTAATTCATATAAATAAAATAATAATATAACCTTAAATCCAAATAATTTTCTTACCCATATTTGTGCCCAAGAATTATCCTTTACTTAATTTTGAAGGTGTCTCTGGGAGAGTGGCCTAACTGGAATGATGTCAGAGTATTTGGAAAGAATCACCATAAAACCCCTACATTCTCACCTTATTTTTCCAATAATTTTATTGTCCTCATGGTACTCCACCATCATCTATGTGTGGTGGTTCCACACCACACGCATGCGTGTATGTCCATGCAACCTAGTATTAGATCCAACTATGAAAGGAAGAAAACAAATATAATATCAATATGTCTTATAATGAAAATAAATTATGGTCAAATTTTTTTTACTAGGATTCTATAAATATACATGATTAATTCAGATCAATTGATTATGTTGGATACCTAGGTTCTGAAGGAGTGTCAACCTTTATTGAAGGAATGAGACCCAATGTCTACTCTAGAGGCTTAGAATGTGTCAGAGTAGAAGTTAAAGTACCATGAATGTAGAAGCTCAGGGAGAAGTAATTAGAAGGAAAATAATATGACATAAAAATTAATGGAAATGTATAATATGGATGGGGTGTAGGATCCATCATCGGATAAGGGAAAGAAAGATGTGGAGGATCAGATACAAATAGTGGTGGAAACATAGGTGGCCTAAATATATTGGGTGATTCTAATGACATTGTGGGATACAAAGGTGTGATATATGGTATTTTAAAGGAAGGGACATGGTGTGATCAAGTATTCCAAGTGGTGTGCATAACTCTAGAACCACCCCTCGCATCATCTGGCTGAGCACTACTACCACTAGGCTCGTCAGAGAATAACTATCTTCTAGGTGGTGGATCCAGATTAAAAGTAAAAAAGTAAACACATGAAATTATATGTTATTGAAATATATATATATATATATATATATGAAATAAAATACTCACAATAGTAACTAGAGGAGGGAAACCATCTCTCTTATGTGGAGATTATTGTCTTCCATCCTTTTCCTTCATATATCTTCAATGTTTTTCATATCCTGCATTTGAAAAAAATATGAAAATAATTATAAATTCATAACTAATGTGTAATGCAAACAATAAATAAGATGATACATGAATTAATTAAGGAATACCAATTTTCATACCAAATAAAGGATACCTAGTGATATAAAAAAATCATTTTTCTATTTTTTTGGTTAGGTTATTTTACCATTTTCTGGTTAGGTCATTATTTTTATTGTTTTTAATTTTTATTCTAATTAGTTTAATATGTTTCAATTCAAGTCATCATTTTTTGTTCCAATTTCATTGTTTCATTTTTTTGGTTTGGTAGGTTCTAATACAGTTCAATTGAATATTAGAAAATGTAACTTAAACAAAACCACAACCAATATATATTGAAAATGCACATGAATTTCAAGTTGGATACATAATATTTGTAATCAATAGTAAATAAATTTGAATAGTACTAACCTTAAAAACTAAAGTCGAGATAAAACAAAATAACTAAGATCATAGATAGATGATTTTATATATTTCCTACCAAAACTTATGGTTTAAAATCAACTGTGAAAACTGAACTATTGGCATCATCATAAGTAATAAATTGATTGGGGCCAATGGGAGGAAGGATTATGTTGAATTAATCATCACCATCATCAAAAACATGTCTTGGGATTACTTCAATAATGAAACCAAATTCAGGTCACAAATGATCTTTCACATAAAAATATTTTTTTTCTCATTAATGCCAATATATATGGATCATTAGTATCAAGAGTATGAGTCATGTCAATCACTCAAAATCAAAAATAATCAATAAATTTGTCATGCCTCATCATTTAATTAGACCATTTTCATTTCATCATAGCGACTCAACCATGAGAGTAATAATCCAATATTTGTATTTTACCAACAACTCCATAATAAGATACATTTTCAAATTGAGGTCTAATATCTGATACACTAGAATTACAGTATGTCGTGGTAGTTACCATAACACCATAATGTTTTATTCTCATGTTCATTTCTTGCTAGGTGATAATAAATTTATACCCATTGATCAAATTTGATTTACATTCACAAACCATGAAATTTGAACAAAAATCCAAATCTCTTATTTCTATAGAGATAGAGTTAGTAGTATTAGAATTAACAAAATATTAATTTTATTAATTTATTATAGTAATACTTCTATGTTCAACTTCTACCAAGTAGAAAACTCTTTTATATGAAAATTATACCTCCTTATCAAAGAAAAAGAATGATGATTACTATTTATAATTTTTTTATATTCCCTGTAGAAAAAATAAAAATATTTTACCAAATATGTACAATTATAAGAGGTGAGATAACATATACATTTTCAATTTAATTTCTTGACGTAGTCATAAAAAAAATCACAATTAAACAAAATTGTAAGTTATTCAATCTCCCACTCTTCAAATATTAATGTGGTAAATGTATATGATCCAATAATTCCATCTATTTGAATAAGTGATGAAAAATGGACTCAATTCTCTCATACTTCTCTTATTTATTTCTCATTATCTTGATACATCTTATAGTCACATAAGACAAAAAAATTTAAGATAAATCCTTACACTCTTGATACAAGTAACCTTTCACAATAGAACCTTCAAGATGATTACTATTCAAGAAATAACAATTCAATGTATACATATTTCTTTCAGTTGGATACATCCAATGAAAAGAATCATGTTTTAAAAGATGTATTTTGATTGGAATATGGGTAGTTAGATGAAACATTCATGTGAAAAATGACGGAGGAAATATTTTATCAAAATAAAAAAAAATTAATGGTGTCTATTGCAACATTTTTTCCAAGAAATACTTAGACAAATTCTTAGAATAAATATCTCTATAAAAATTACACAACCGAATAACTACCACCCTTACATTATTAGATAGTATATAACATATTAATATTAAAACCAACTCATGAAAATAGATGTGACAATCACGAGTTTTAAAAGATTTCATATTCATCTATTTTTTGTAGACCCATTTTGATATATTTCTTGAATATAAATTAGGAACTTAATATTCTTTAGTACTTCTAGAAATTTATTTTTTTCAATAGGTTTCATTACATAATAATCATAATAAAATTTCCATTTATTTTCATTAATACACATGGGATGAAATTCTATAATGATACCCCAATCCACTAAGTCACGTTGAGATCGTAAATCATCTTTTATCTTTCCTTGAAATTTAAAAGAATAGAAAGAAAAATTTAATTTTTTTTTTCAATGTTCATATGTCTAAGAAATGACTTCAACAATTGGTTGACCAATAAGGAAACTCAATAAATACACTTTTATTTTTTCCAATTGTAATTGGTTTTAGTGGAAACATTCTTCCTCTTTTTAGATTTCATCTAACCCTTCCCGAATGGAAAACTAAATTCTTTCAATTTATTAAGCACATCAGTTCTAGACATATGATGAGGTGGATTTTTTGTCTCAATGGTTCTGTCAATACTTCTATGATTATTCCTATATGGATGATCCATTGGAAAGAATCGTCGATGTACCATAAAACTGAAACTATGATGATATTTAATGCTTCTAGATCATGTATTATTTATATAAATAGGACATGATAGTTTTCCCTTTGTGCTCCAGGGAAATGTTTTTTCATAAGTTGGAAAATAATTTATTATCCACATAATCACAACAAGAATATGAAATATGTCTTTCAAACATGTATCGTATGTTTACACACCCACATTATAAATATTCTTAAACTATTTTATTAATGGTCACATGAATACACCTATATCATTTCCAGGATCATAAGGCCCAGATATGAGTATACTCATGAAAGTGAAAGTTTTTTTCATACACATCCATGGAGGAAGTTTGTAAATGCGTATGAAAACTGACCATGTGCTTTGTGAAGTAAGAATATGCCTAAACAGATTAAAACTATCACATTATATCCCCAACCTCACATTACGCATGTAATCTGCAAAATCAGGATTCTGAGCATCAAATTTCCACCATGAAAATTCATCTTCAGGATGAACAAACACATCATTATCCTTATTTCTCTCAGTATAATTCCATTATATATTTATTGATATTTCATCAGACATGAAAAGATTATGGAGTCTGGGAATCAATGTACAGTTCCACATTACTTTATATAGAACACATTATGGTGTTTCATCAGTATTTTTCTTCGATCAGTATGTGCTATATTTTATACAATCATTTCTTTAATTAGTTTCCTCCCAGAATAATTTTAAATATTTCAAGAAAGTATGCATTTTGTTTTTAGAAAATCCATGTTCATCACCTAAATTGCATTCCATATATTGGTTTAAGGGAATATCTACATCTTTTAGAATTAATTCATTTTAAAAGGTAAGAATATAATATATGGAATTATTAGAAATTCCATACATGGTTTCCCTATAAAAAAGTCGGATTAAAAATTCTATGTTTTTCATTTTACCACATTGTCGATATAATGGATTCATGGAAGCATCATTAAATTTTTTCACCATATAAACATCATCATTTTCATTACATACATCATGTGTGCTTTCATAGAAGTCTTATAGGGTTGGAATCATTTATTTTTCATAATGAAGAATAAATATAAATTGGTCATCTAATAAATTCTCTAATCGAGTCCTCTCATTCCGATCATGAACATTTTGAGATTGAATTTTCTTTCCATTGTGATACCATACATAGTATTTTGTTTGAAAACCATATTTTGATATATGGTAGCTAACTTCTTCATGAATTAACCAAGGTCTTCCAACATAATTATAACCTAGGAAATGTATTTAACCACTATCTAAAGCATTGTTAAATGTAAAATCTAAAAATCTCTCCAAATTGTTTTGAAAATCACTTAATATCCAATCAGTTTCATCCATCCAACTTCTTTACATTCTATAAAAAAATGTTAAAGGTCATGTCATAAATAAATTAAATAATATTTAAGTTAAATCAAAAATATATTTAAGGGAAAAAGAATTTATCACTTTATATGAAACTATAACTGACACATCAGTCTATATGAGAATCATACTATAAAAGACAACAAAAATACTATAAATATAAAACCATGACATTAAATTTAATTATAATAATGAGTAATAACTATAAATAATACTACAAAAAATTGTGTTTGTAATTTTTGTTTTTAAATTTTCTCTTACTTTACTCACTTTTTAACTAATGTTATTATTATTATATAAATTCACACATAAAAGATTACTATTTCTAGGTAACCACATTCTATGTAGTATGGTCACTCAGTGACTTAATCAGTTTTTATGGAAATTTAAAATAAATTGATTAGTAATTATAAATGTTCTAATTATATTTTCAGTAGTTCTAGGCATGAGATAGGCCCCATGTTTGAGGTAAATAACCAGAATACTTGGATAGGCCTACAAAGCAATGAACAAGCGGTTCTTGAAGAGGGAATTTATTCGCTTATAAGATAAGTGGTCCTTTAAAATTACCCCTTAGTATGATACATGGTTTTATATTGATTGTGATATGTGTCATCTCTAAATATTATGCAATTACCATTTTTAAAAGTAGCAAATTATATAATTTTATGATGATATATATGGAGTTGAATCAAATAATGTGCCAAATCCATCTAGGATCAACTATTTAATTATGATAATATACATTATGAAATATAAATACTTTGGGGTGTTATTTAAATGAGTTATAATTGAGTGAATAAATTTATGAGGCATAAAAGACCTTTAGATAGGCACCTTTATTACTCTCCCTGTCAAATGGGAATAGTGACAGACTAACTACCAAATTATTTTATTTCTCTTTAATCGTCCCCATGATAGTCATGAAATGTGGAAAAAACCAAACAATATTCAAAGACCCACAAAATCAACATCTAGTAAAACCAACGGGAGGCTTACCACTCCTCCAGAATGAAAAAACCAAACAAAAACACACCATTATTATTTTCAGATTTGATTAGGTCTGATCAAGTTAGATAGATTCATCATAGTTCATTTTTGTTGAGTGGGGTTGATTATTTTTTATTCAAATTGGGTTAGTTTTGTTCATTTTAATTTAATTTAATTCAGTTTGGATCACTTCATCAGTGGTTGTGTCAGGATGTTTTTGTTCAATTTGGTTTCATTCAGTTTAATTTGGTTTGTGTTGGTTTAATTATTTTTTATCATGTTTATTTAAGATTTATTGAATTTGAGTTAGTTCATGTTAGTTTAATTTGGTTTGGTTCAAGTTGATTTGATTCAGTTTAGTTTTTTTTTGATTAATTCAATTCAATTAGGTTCATTTAAATTCGTTTTTAGTCGGGTTAGGTTAGGTTAGTTTTTATTGATTTGGTCTAGTTTGATTCGATTTGATTTTTGTATCTTTAGTTAAACTGCATATGGTTTGGTTCAAATTCATTTCTTTCACCTTGGGATAGTTTGATTCAAAGTGGTTTAGTCTGGTTCAAATTGATTCTATTTATTTTGGTTTGAATCAATTCTATTTGGGTTGGTTTGGTGTTATTTGATATGTTTTAGTTCAATTTGGTACAGTTTTATTCAATTCAAGTTAGGTTAGTTTGGATTGGTTTATTCTAAATATTTTCTTTTTTAGTTTTTTTGATTGAGTTGGTTTAGTTTAAATATATAATATATCCTTTAGTTCATTTCGGTTCAGTTTAGATAAGTTTAATTAATTTTTCTTCATTTTTTATTTCTTCAATTCAATTTATTTAGGTTTTAGTCAGTTGATTTTTTTTCTCTGGGTTAGTTTAATTTGGGTTTTTTTGGTTTTTTTGGGTTGGGTTGGGATAATTCACTACATTTATTTTATTATTTTTATATATTTTCTAACTAATTTAGATCATATTTTTTTAGTTCTATTTGTTTATGTTTGGTTTGGTTCTAGTCGATTTAGTTTGGTGGGGTTTGGTTTTTTTATTTGGTTTGGGTCAATGAATGAGAATTTGGGTTTTTAATATTGTTCAAGTTAGTTTATTTTTGTTCAATACTACTTAATTTCATTTATTTAGGTTCAATTTAGTTCATTTTTTTATTTTATTTTGATGCATTTTAGTGTAGTTCAGGTCTACTCAATTCTACTTAGGTTAGATAAAATCATTTTAGTTTAATTCAGTTGGTTTGGTTGAGTTGGTTTGGCAATGATATTGATATAATTTTTTTAGTTCATTTTGGTTTTAGTGTGTAAAGGGTTGATTGGTTCAGTTCATTTAATTTCAATCCTGGTTAATTTGGTTTGGTAAAATTGAATTTGATTAGGGTCTAATCAATTCATTTCAATTTATTTTATTTAGTGTTGAATTATGTATTTATGGTACATTTCACCTTTTTTAGTTTGGTTCGGTTCCATTTTTTTTGTTTATGTTAGCTCATTTCAAGTCAATTTGATTCTATTTGGTTAGAGTTAATTTTGATAAATTTTGTACCATTCGATTTAGGTTGATTTGGGTCATGTTAACTCAACTTAGTTTGGATTAGGTTGGTCTAAAGAATTTTTATTCAAGTAGGTTTGGTTCCCAATTTTTTATTTTTCTTTAGTTCAATGTATCTTGGTTCAGGTTTGGTCAGTGTGGTTTTATTTTCTTCAAATTAGTTTGGTTTGTTTGGTTTGGTGTGATTTAAGTATTTTTTTTTCATAAATATAGAGTTTAGTTTCAATTAGTTTACTTTTATTTAGTTCAGTTTATGATGAGTTAAGTTGATTTTGTTCTGTTTTATTGTATTCAAGATTTTTTGTTCTTTTTATTTTTAATTATGGTTTTTTACTTCAAATTAGTTAATAATAATTATATTTAGGTTAGGTAGGGTCTGAATAGAACTATAAGGACTTGATCTTCACTAAACCAACCCAACCTAAATCATGGAAAACCAATGAAAACCAAACTAAATATAGTTGATATAAACATAATTGAACACAACCAACCATAATGATGGAATCTTATCTAAATAACACTTAAATTGAATAAAAATGGACTAAACTAAATGGAACCAACCTGAACCAAAATAAATAAAATAAATGATAATGAACCAATCCAAATTGAACTGAACAAAGCCAAACAGAAAAAAAACGGTCTGAACTAACCCAAATAGACATGAACCAAATATAAGTAATTCCAAATCAAACCAAATTAATCCGGATGAAAAGAAATTAAATGTAGATATAAAAAGAATCTATTATGGTGTTTTAGACCTAGAATAGAAATGAAATTTATAGTTGATAGAATAACTAAATGATTTAGATGTAACCAATTTATTATTAAAGAAGAATAAAATGAAAGAAATAATAGATGATATATTGTCATGGGTTAGGAAGAAAGTGGAATGATGAATAATGTTTCTAGGTTTCTAGATGATAACTTGATGGGATGAGGGGAACACGCATGTCTGTGTATTTGGGGAAGGCCTATGCAAATAGTTTTTTTAAAAACTGTTGGTATAGCCAACTATATACCAATAGTTTTGAAAAACCATTGGTATCCATTTAAATTTTCAAATGATTTTTTAAAACTGTTGGGATAATCTTTATATAATCTACCTATCCCAACTATTATGTTGAACTGTTGGGATAGAACCACCTATGCAAATGGTATTTTTCTAACTATTGGTATCGTCCCATGGGTATATCTCACTTTTCCAGTAGTGTATTCATATAGTATTAGATTGTAATGATGTGATAAAACATGAACAATGGAGAAATACCTGATTAAAAAGAATATAGAATCATAAAATTTATCCACAATTCATAGTAAAAGTACATATAACCTAAAAAGGATCATCCTAAAAGCATAAATAATACCATGGAATAAGATTGTGGAAACATGGGAAAAAATCATGAGCCATGGTGTATAACATAGTCTTGTGGTATAAACATAATCATATAAATCATAACAAGTGTCAATGTTAACAATTAAGACCATCAAAACATATTGGATTGCATCCCATAACATAGAAAATCAAGTTTTGCTACGTGCATACCATACTGGATCAAGCATCTCTACTTGCATCCCATAATAATCTTCTAAGATATAAAATTTTACCCAATGAATTGGGGGATACATCAAACACACCCATAACATAATGATAAACCATACATATGTGTGACACATGAAATCAATCATACATATTATCATTAAAACCCCATTAAAAGAAGATGTGTTATATAACATTTTCAAATGGTAATACGTAAGATGAAATCAATAATTGATTCAAAATATACAAAAAATTCAATCAATAAAAAGTAGTATATCATAAGAGAATTTAGGGAGTGATTCATGAAACATAACTTTATTGGTGATAGATATTTTATAAATATAAAGGAAAATGAAAAAAAACCAGTAAAAAAGTTATCATAAAACATTTTTAATATTTCCATAAATAAATGAAGTTATAAGACACTTTCAAAAAATCGTTTTTGAGGAGGTGATAAGAATAATTTTGAAAAAAAAATAATTTTAAAATAATACCAAATGATGTAACTATAAAAATAAATAAGTTCCGTGTAAATAAATGTGTTTTGGATGATACAAAATATATGAAAGTGAAAAGAAATATCTTTTTATGCTTATTATGGAGTCTTAGAGAAAACCCACATCATTGCAATCATTATAAAATTTAATCTTGTAAAGAGATAGAGATAAATATGGAGATTATATAAAATAAAACATATTTTCATTTCAAAATAATAAAATAAAACATTTTTGGTAAGAAAGAATATGAAAATGGTGAAGAAATAGTTAATAGAGAGGATGGAAATTATTCTTAGCAATGACATATATTTATAAATAAATAAATCAATCAAAGAATAATATTTTTACATAAAAATGTAATTTACCTAGGTATAAAGAAAATAATTATATATGATATAGTTTAATGGTATAATACAACAAAATTATAATAATATAGTCTCTGAATTGAGATTATAACTCAACTAATAAATATTTCATTAAGAAAAACACTTACCTTGAATTCTTAGTTTTTCAAACATGATCTAACCTCCTATATAATCAATTTATGATTATTATTCATATATATTAAAACAATATTTATATTCATTTTACTTTATAAAATTCCTTTATAATTTCTTATAATCCACTTGTTAATCATTCTTTGTTAAAATTAATATATATGCATTAATTGTTCTATTTTTTTGTGCTAGCTTTGGTACAACGGTTCTGGCCCTTGATATTTTATTACATGTTAATCACATACATAATTTCCATAGTGGTTACATAGGTGTTTTCGATATGGTTTTGATGTCCAATGATCATTTTATGGATGTTATGGCGATGATTCATAATGAGATGTTAAAATATCAATTTTTTTGAGTTTTGATTCAATAAAATAGTTGATTTTATCAATGAATATACCTATATATGTTTTCATTCAAGAATTATGAAAAAATATTAAATTAATCATTATCACATCATATTAACAATATTTAAATTTTCTTAATCATTCATGATATAACCATTCAAGCATCGTTCATGTGCGTAGTTAAACTAACCCAAACAAGAATGCATTATAACAAACGAATAAATAATAACATGTTATTATATAGATATAATATCACCATTATATAATAATAATGGTTTAATAATCATTTTATTATTGTGATAAATTATATTTAAAAAATAGGGGTAAGAAATAGATAAAGAAAGATGATTAGGGAGATGATAACACTTACATTTAAGACTTAAATCTCCTGTTTGAGTTTATTAGAAATGAAGGATTTAAGAATCCTTATGAACATATGTTATAAAACATGATAGAGTATTGATAGTGGGAGAATTTTGGTAGGTATTAAAGATAAAATTGAAGGAATAGTGTGGGTTCAAGTTGGTAGAGGATGGGTCCTTTTACATGTGAGCTTAAGTGACATTTTCACAAATACCCATTCCATAATGAATAAAGAATATAATTTATAATTTAATATGGTTCTAAAGTGGAAAAATAATTTATATTAGTTAAGGGGAGGTTTATAATTACCTATTCCACACATTTAGAGATAATTATTTTTGATTTTTATGACTTTACCCCTTAATTTAACCCCGTTCCCTCATTTTACTTTCACTAAGGCAACTAAATTTTTACCTGATAACTTATTTTTATTCATAAAAATGTAATTGAATATATTAACTAATTTGTAAATGATTTTTTCAAGGATGAAATATATTTTATTGTATTCAATTTCAAAAAATGATAAAAATTAATGTTAACAAAAGAACACATAACACATAATTTTTTTTAGAAAAATGTATTTTCAAGTATAAAAATGATTTTATTAATATTTTTTACTAATTAATAATAATTAAATGATCAGTAATTGGTTTTAATATATATAGATAATTCAGTTCATTGAAATAGTTCTTTAATGAAAATAATTTTAATTTATTAAAATAAAAAATACACAACATATAGAAAACAATTCTCTGAAAATATGACTTTTAGTATTAAATAATTCTATTCCTAATTCCTTAAAACTAGTTATTTTTTACTAACCATTAATCAAATTTACTCAATAAATCTTTATTAAAAACAAACTTTATCATTTAATTAAATTAATTATTTAAAATTAAATTTTATAAAAATTTCAAATTAATAAAAACACACATAATAATGAAAATATACATATTTTAAAAAATATCACTTATTACATTATTAATTAATTGCTTATATCATCCTAAATTCTACATAAAAACCCTCAAGAACTACATATAAGACCTTTGGGTAAGATAAGAAATAGTAGAAGTCACATGTGGTGTAACACCACGACCTGAAGCACTAGGTCCGAGCTAGAGGATTATATGTCCTCATGCTTACCTCCCTGTATGTAAGAGGCCACCAGCTAATAGTGAGGGTCTAAGTCCATAAGTGGGGAGACTATACCCTCATTATCAAGTTATAACACAAAATAAATAATAAAAAATAATATAAATCACCAGAGTAAACATACAAAAACTAATAAATGACATATTTGTAATATATATTATAAACAGGATCCTAAAGTGGCAAAAAAACCAGAGTAATAAATAATGATAAGTAAATAAATAAAATAATAGGTCCTTAGGAGTACATACCTGTATACTACCAGCTCTATGGTCCTCTTCTCAGCCATCCACCACATGTCCCTTTCCCATCGTCAGGTCCCTAGTCGAGAAATCTACAAGCACATGAATACCTGGGTAGTGTGTGAGTACAAGAATCAGTAGGATACCATCAACGAATCCTTAAAAAGTGTTCTCAAGTAAATAAATTTCTTCCATAAATTAATGATAAAATGTTCAATCAACACAATAATCCAAAACTGATCACCCATGTACTAACCAAGCCATTACAAGCCTCGACCATGACTAATTCATCTCCATTCCAGAAGAAATGTCAAGGTTTCAAGATTAATCAAGGACTATCCATGAGGTGAATAATCATTCTTCTTAACATCATTTGAACGTACAACTTTACATTTACTAGGAATAAAGTAAATCATGCTCTCAACATTCAATAGGAATCGATAGCTACTTGTAATCTTCTAGGAACTGAGTAACATTATCCTTAGAATACTCTAGTCATTGAGTGTATCACACGACATCTATAAGAAATTTTCATATCCTTAACCCATACATAGGTCCATCATCACCATCATCACCATCATCACAAGTCATGTACACTTCCTCTCTAAGGGAGAAAAACTTCATGATGGTCTACCTACCTTAGGATCTAAGAACAATACTGTAAAGGCACACAAAATAGGATAAAATGCACAAGAAACTATAACATATCATCATAAGTAAATTAGAAACATACAATACATGCGATCAACTTCGAACATGAATAAAAAATATAGATATGTACTTATGGAATTAAATATCACATAAGTTTCTCACAGTATATGCACACACTCACATGCAATCATAATCAAGCATTACTATAATGTATGCCAAAAAAAGTGTTATATTATGTTAAAATTCTAAAAAAGTGCTCCAAAAGGTAAGGAACTTCCTACCTCAAAGTCACCGATGTCAACCTCAAGGATAAACCACCTTGTCTAGTTTAAAATATCGAGTGCTACAGGAAAACAGGCATTTCGGAGTGGTTTTTAAAATCGACGTGAAATGTGTAAATAATTTTTTATTTTTTTTTAATTTTTTTTAATTTTTTTCAAGGATTAGCAGCGGTTTTTTAAAAAACCACCGTGAAATAGTGGCGGTTTGGGTAAAACCGCCGCGAAATGAAAAGAAAAAAATAAAAAAACAAGAGAAACCCCAAAATCACTAAAACGACCATAACTTTTGATCCGGGCGTCTGTTGGAGCCCCACAACCAGTTAAATCGAAGCTCATGAAGATATCTAAAAGCACATATAATCAAAACCATGAGATGGTCTAAGGTACGGAAGATATGAGAGTTATAAGAAAGCTGAAAAAAGTTCTTCAACTTCAAACGACCATAACGTTTGCTCCGGGTGTCCGTTTGGGCTCTACCACATATCAAATCAAATCCAGCGAAGAGAGCTACACACTAACTTGACACAAGCAAGACTTTTTAGTGTTTTTAGACCCCAGAAACCCCTCTGAAGGCCTCCGAAACCTCATTTCCGTCACCGGTGTCCCATCGAACTTGTCTTCAAACGGATCTAACTTTCGATCCGCATGTCAGTTTGGACTCCTCCACCTTCCAGATCATAGGTCGTTCTATAAGCTTTGGTTTGACTAGTCGTGGCGCCCACATGGAATCATGGATCATAAGTTATGTCCTTTTTAGTGGGTATCAGGTTTGTTATGTTTTTCGATGCCTCGTTTCTAGCACCCGTTCCCCGTCAGCTTTTTTTATACAGTCCTAACTTCCGATCCGTCGGTCCATTCAGTCTCTTTCACCTATCAACTCGAATATAATTTTAGGATCTTTAATTTGACTGGTTGCGGATCTGGAATGGACTCTCAGATCATAAGTTATCTTTGTTAATGTGAGTCCAACGTTTTTGTCACTTTAGGACCGTTTTGATGGGTTTTCACGGTTGCTCGATTTATTACTGTTTATTTGGGTTTCCATGACTTGTTATCTTTATCAATGATTTTTTGTGGGTTATTATGATGATTATGTTGAATTCTTAAGGGGTTTTCCAGAGTTGTCATGAGTTTTCATGCGTTCTCATTCTTTCTAATGCCTCATTCTTCACGCTTCTCCATCCGTTTTCATGCGTTTTCAAGATTTTTCATCCCTTATCATGTCTTTTCATACTTTTCATGTGTTTCATTTATTATTTATTATTTATTATTTATTATTTATTATTTATTATTTATTATTTATTATTTATAATATACTTTAATTTATTTATTATCTATTATTTTTTACTGGTTATTTATTATTTATATTTATATTTCTATTTTTTATTTATATTTATTTATTATTTATTATATATTATATATTATATATTATATATTATTTATTAATAATAATAATAAAATATTATTATTATTAATAATATTTTTTACAGGTTATTTATTATTTATATTTATTTATTATTTATTATTTATTATTTATTATTATTTATTTATTATTTATTATTTATTATTTATTATTTATTATTTATTATTTGTTTATTATTATTTACTATTTTTTTATTATTATTTATTTTTAATTATTATTTAATATTTAATATTATTTTTTATTTTTTATTTTTTATTATTTATTTTTATTATTTATTATTTATTATTTATTATTATTTATTATTATTTATTATTATTTATTTATTATTTATTATTTATTACTTATTATTATTAATAAAATATTATTATTATTAATAATATTTTTTACTGGTTATTTATTATTTATTTATTATTTATTATTTATTATTTATTATTTATATTTATTATTTGCTTATTATTATTTATTATTTGTTTATTATTATTTATATTTTATTATTTATTTATTATTTATTTTTATTATTTATTATTTATTATTATTTATTATTATTTATTATTTATTTATTATTTATTATTTATTATTTATTATTTATTATTTATTATTTATTATTTATTATTTATATTTATTTATTATTTATTATTTATATTTATTTATTAATTATTAATTATTAATTATTATTTATATTTATTTGTTATTTATTATTTATTATTTATTATTTATATTTAATATTTGTTTATTATTATTTATTATTTGTTTATTATTATTTATTAGTTATTATTTATTATTATTATTATTATTTATTATTTATTATTATTTATTATTTATTATTATTTATTATTTATTATTTATTATTTATTATTTATTACTTATTACTTATTATTTATTATTTTATTATTATTATTTGTTTATTATTATTTATTATTATTTATTATTATTTGTTTATTATTATTTATTATCATTTATTATTATTATTAATTATATCTATAAGTTATGTATTATTTGTTTTTTCAATTAATATATATAAGTATATTTAATTCTGTTTATTAACCACATGGCGAGCTTGCTGGAGTGGTAAAGTCTTTGGAAAATATGCAAGAGGTTAGGGGTTCAAATCTCACCAAATGCAGTATTTCTTTATATTGCATGGGCATGTGCATGGGATGTGCATGCATGGATAAATAAAGTAAATAAAATAAATATGAAATAAATAAAATAAATACAAAATAAATAAATAAAATAAATAAGAAATAAATAAAATAAATAAAATAAATACGAAATAAATAAAATAAATAAAATAAATACGAAATAAATAAAAAATAAAATAAAATAAATAAAATAAATAAAATAAATAAAATAAATAAAATAAATAAAATAAATAAAATAAATAAAATAAATAAAATAAATAAAATAAATAAAATAAATATGAAATAAAATAAATAAATGAAATAAATAAATAAATAAATAAATAAAATAAATAAATAAATAAACAAATAAATAAATAAAATAAAATAAAATAAATAAAATAAATAAAATAAATAAAATAAATACGAAATAAAATAAATACGAAATAGAAAATAAATAAATAAAATAAATAAGAAATAAATAAATAAATAAATAAATAAATAAATAAATAAAAAATAATTAAAAAATAATTAAAAAAAATAAAAAAAATAAAAAATAAAAAATAAAAAATAAAAAAAATAAAAAAAATAAAAAACCGCCGTGAAACGTTCTGTGACGGTTTTGAAAACCGCCGCAAATAGTTTCCCAACACACGATTTCGCGGCGGTTTTTCAAAACCGCCGCCAATCTATTTCACGGCGATTTAAACCGCCGCAAAATGTAAAACCAAACTGCCACTAAGTGCCTTTTTTGCTGTAGTGAAACCTTTATAGCCAAGAAAACCTCTCATGGGTCTTATTAATATAGTTCTTAATACATCAACATTCTAGGTTCTTCAAGGATCCCTATAATCAAAAACAATAATTTTATTTCAAAAAGAAATAAAATATCGCATTTGATAATAGTTTTTCTATCTTGGATTATTTCAAAATTATCAAAACTTTCCAATGAATGAGTTAATAATTCTTCTTAATGAATAATAATAAGACCACATGCGATAATATTCTATCTCTATAGAATAATATTCATTTGATGATCCTTTATTTGTATTCCTTGATATTTTTGTATAATAATTATTTTATTATCTTTGATAATTTTCTAAATAACATTCCTGTATAATTATTTAAATAATATCTAGATTATTATTATTCAAGAATTATTTATTAAATTTATCCAGTTTCTTTCATGATACACATGAAATATGGATAAAAGAGGAGAATGTAATCCTACTTGAAACTACCCTCATTGGTGCTGCACCTAAAAAGAGGGGATAGAGATAATGGTTTTGACTCAACTAGAGTTTAGAAGAATGGGTTGTACTATCTTTAAAAGGCTTAACCAAACTAGAATATGGGAAACACTAGGCTATTTGGATTCAAAGGATGTAAAAAAATAAGGATAACAAGGTTTTACCATTTTAGATAAACAAACCGTGTATAAGTTCATGGTTATTAAAACAAAAAATTAATTTAACAATTTAATTTTTTAATCATTTCTTGAATGTGGATGGTTTTAATTTCATCCATAAAATATTGATTTAATTTTTAATGAACTAAAAAGAATTAAAATTCATTATTTTTAGCATTTTAAATCATTGAAAAGGATTTATATAAACATTTTAAGGAGAAGAGGGGGGAAACAAAAATAAACATGGTAAACCAGTTACCTTTATGAATAGGGTATGTGATGTGTAAGTGTAACTTGATTTTACCCTTATGCTTCCCAAGTACCCTTATACAGTGGTTACTATACCCTTATGTGGCCCTTGTAAAGTGATGCACACTCTTATGAAAGCCATTTTTACCCTTATATAGTACCCTTACTCAAGACATAACCCTTACACAACCACCCTTATGTGATCCAGTACCCTTACACAGTGCACTAATAACCTTACAAGGTACCCTTACATGAGCACCTTACCCTTACATAACTCTAGGATGAACCTTACGCAGTGCATGGATACCCTTATGATGGTACCCTTAAGGAGCACTGGATAACCCTTACACAATGTTTATATTCAGGGTATACCCTTACACATCACATCCTTACCCTTATGCAAGGATGATTTATCCTTACACCTCACATGGTGTACGGATTTTACCCTTACACAATCCATGGAAAGGCCCCTCTACCTTTATGTGAGGCCTTTAAAACACATTTTACCCATACAAAATTCCTTAAAATCACATATAAGGTGATTTGTATTGAAAAATTAATTTTTCACATAAAAATACTTATCAATTACAAACAAAATAGGGGTTTTTACCATTAAAAAAATTAGGAATACTACAATTCTTTCCCTCAAAATAATTATCATCCCCAAGAATTAACTCTACCGGTCCTGCCTGAACAAATCAAGACATTGAGCTCGAACATTAGACCCCCACTCTTCTGTATCCTCCTATATCCATCCACACCCTGCCAAATATGACCGTCTTCACTCACATGAATTTCTTACTCCTATCCATAATCCACACTAAGAATTCCTCATAAGATGCATCTAGCTCTAACTAAATATCCTCACAGTCAATGACATGCATAGGATCGACCATATACCTCCAGATCTATGAAACATTAAACACATTGTGCAAACCTTAGTAGTGAGAAGTGATATCCATAAGGTATTCCACTATCCCAAACCTTTCACTAATCTTGAATGGTCCACTAAAACATAGTTCTATATTTCCTTAATTCCTCAAATGTCGGTGGGAAAAATGAAGATTCACTCTCAAGAAAACCCAATCAACCACAATAATATCTAGAGCTCTCCTCCTACCATCATCATATGATATGTGCCTACTATGAGTGGTGATCAACCTCTTCTAGATCATATGAACTCTCTGATAGGCTCATGAACCAAACTATTCCCCACAGCTGCTACATCACCTAACTCATGCCAACAAAGTGATAAATGACATGGACACCCATAAAGAGCCTCATAAGGTGAAATATGAATCGAAACCTAGTAACTATTATTGTATGCAAACTACACCAATTCTAGATGACCATCCCATGCTCCATTAAAGTCTAGTACCTAAGCTCGAAGTATATCCTCCAATATGTGTATAGTCTACTCAGACTGTTCATCTATCTAAGGATGGTACACTATGCTCATTATTAGCTTAGTCCCTAGGGATATCTGGAATACCTACCAAAAACAATTTGTAAAATTCACATATCTATCAAATACAATGCTCAAGGGAACTACATGTATTCATATGATCTCATGATCATAGATCTTTCCTAGCTCATCCACTAAGTGAGTCTCTTTGATCTGTAAGATGTAGGGAACCTTAGTCACCCGATGAATAATTAACCATACAAAATCATGACCCCTTGGGGTCCTAGGTAACCTAATTAAAAAGTACATCATGACATCCTTACACTTCTATATGGGTATAGGAAGTGGCTAGAGTAAACCACCAGGACACTAGTGCTCAACCTTTACCCTTTGGTAGGTAAGGCATCGAGAGATGAAACTGTCAATATCCCTCTTCATCCTAGGCCACCAAAACTGTCTTATGAAGTCATGGTACATCTTGGTTACACTATGATTTAATTCTAATAAAGAGTTATGGAAATCCCTCATAAAATCCTCCTTGATTGAAGCTGGGACTGCCACTCTCCCATGTACAAGGATAAAATCACCATTGCCAAATAACCACCTAGGTATTAGATCACCTCAAGCTAACTGTTCTCACACCATAACACACTCTGGGTCAATCTCTTATCTAGCCTTTACTTGATCTAACAAAGAATATGTGATCATCACAAAACCATAGATCAACACAAGGGTAGCACTGGCCTTTATCAGCAATAAGAAAAATGCACTGATAAAAGGGGGCCTTTATCAGTACTAGCTAAAAGTACTGATAAAATGTACATCTATTAGTGCTATTATTAGCGCTGATAAAAGTTTTTAATAAAAAACCTTATTAATTTATATAAAATTATTATATTTATATTAAAAATAATGTTTATTTATGCACATTAAATAAAAAACACATTTTTATAATTAATATATATTTTTTAATAATTCAAATATATATATATATATATATAATGTTTAAAAAAAGTATTTATAAGATTATAAATATATATTTACATAATTATAAGATTATAATAAATTTTATTAAATAATAAATATATTTATTATATTTATTATTATATATAAATAATTTTTTAAAATATATATAATTATAATTATAATTATAAATAATTATAATTATAAATAAATATATATTTAAATAAATATATGTTTCTAATGAATTTGGTCAATAAATATATTAACGTGTAAGTATAATTGATGTATATATGTTATGTATTCATAATGAATTAATGTTCATTTATACATTACACCCTTATTATTATTATTCTTGTTGTCCATATGTGATGACTTGTTTTTTATTATCTATATACCTTACCAGGTATATGATTCATTCATGTTATACCCATGAATCTATTCTCATAAATACTTCTAAAATTATAATAAATATATTTAAATAATAAATATATTTATTATTTTTATAATTCTAAAATTTTAATTATATATAAATACATTTTAAATATATTTATTTATAATTATAATTATAACTATATATATATTTAAATAATTATAAAATTACAATAGATGCATCTATTATATATATGTATTTGTAATTATATACAAATATTTATAAATAAATTTACTCATAATTATAATTATAAATATATATATGTAAATAATTATAAAATTATAATAAATATATTTATTATACTTATAAAGTTATAAATATATTTAAAAATATATACAAATATTTATAAATAAATAAAAATATTTATAATTATAATTCTAAATAAATATAGATATATTTAAATAATTATGATATTATAATAAATATATTAATTATATATATTTATAAAATTATGAATATAATAAATATATTTATTATAATTTTATAATTATTTTAATACATATATATTTATAATTATAACTATAAATAAATATATATTTATTATAATTTTTTTAATTATAAATAAATAAATAAATATTTATAGTTATAATTATAAATAAATATAATTTTTTTAAATAATTATAAAATTATAAAAAATACATTTTTTATTCTTATAACTTTGTAAATATATATAATTGAATAAATATATTTATAAATAAATGAAAATATTTATAATTATAATTATAAATAAATAAAAATATATTTTAATAATTATAAAATTATAATAAATATATTAATCATATATATTAATAAAATTATAAATATAATAAATATTTTTTTTTATAATTTTATAATTATATATATATATATTTATAATTATAACTATAAATAAATATATTTTATTATAACTTTTAAATTATAATTATATATATATATATAATTAAATAACTATAAAATTATAATTAATATATTTACTATAATTATAATGTTAATAAAATATTATAATTAAATAAATATATTTATAATATTTCAAATTTTATAAATATATTTAATTATATAAATATACTTATTATATATATAAATATAAATAAATATATATTCATTTATAGCTATAATTATATATATATATATATATATTTATTTATTATATATACATTTTTATAAATATATATAATAATATAAATAAATTATTAACATTATAGCTTAATCAGCGTTTTTAGTGCTGATAAAGATACACCTTTATCAGTGTTAAAAAGTGCTGATAAACTATGACTTTATGAGGCTTATAATTTTAGCACTAATAAAGACTCCTTTTATCAGCACTTTTTTAGCATTAATAAAGGTTTATCTTTACTGGTTCAAAAAAAATAAAGGCTTATCTTTATCACCACTAAAAATGTGATGATAAAGGCACGTTTTATCAGCACTTTCTATTTTAGCATTGATAAAACGTATCTTTATCAGCACTTTTTAGCTAGCATTGATAAACGTTTTACCTGATTTTATAAATGAACCCTAATAGTCAGATTCTTTTCTTGCACGCATCAAGCTATCATGGAATCCAACCTTTACCGCTGCTGACACCTCCTATGCCACCGCCAATCCCTCCTCTGCCACCGCGAATCCCTCCTACACTGCGAACCCCACCTTTGCCGTGAATCCCTCCTCTATCACATGACAAACCCCACCTCTACTGTGAACCCCTCCTCTGCCATGAACCCACCTTTTCCGCTGAACTCCTCCTTCGCCGCTGAACCCCTCCTATACCTCTGTGAACCCCTCCTCTACCGTCGAACCCTTCCTCTACTGTCGTCGCTGACGCTGCTAACTGTTTCATTGCTGGCCGCTCCACTATCGGCTGCTCTTCTTCCATCATACCCTACCACTATTGTTGAAACCCTCTAAGATTAGGTATCCTCCCTTTCTTGTGGATTTTGATGTCTATGGCTTGTAGAAATCATCATCACCTTTGTTTGGGCTCCTCATGTTATAGAAGATTAGTTTCTCTTCATTGTGTTTCTATATAATCCATTTTTGTGACATGTCTTGGATGTTTGAGTTTGTTTAAAAGCATTTCCTGTCAAATTAAAACTATATATTATTCCATTGATGAGTTTCAAATGTTTTCATGGAATTTATCACATGGAACATATGGTTGTCTATGGATTTATGTTTTAAATATTAAAATTGTTTGTTTTAGAATTCCAAGTAAATATTTAAATTCCCTAGGGGTCATTTTAAAATGAATATAGAATTTTAAAGGGTTGTTTGAAACCAGTGTGAGTTTCTTAGGAATTCATTTTAAAAAATTAAAGAGAGATTTGGTTTTTGAATGAACCTTCAATGAGGAAGATTCTTGATTTCAAAGTGGTTTTTGTGTTTGAAATGGTTTCCATGGGATGTTTTCATTTCTAAATTTTCCTTTAAAATATGTTTTAAAGAAATATATATTTAAATCTCAGTTTTATAATTTAGTATCCCAAGCTATATTCCTAAGGATCATTTTTTGCTTCCAAAAAGGAATTTAAATTGATGTTTGTCAAACCGTCAAAATTGGGCCCCTTGTTTGATATGTCTATTTCGATTTTTTCCCTTTTAGGGATGCAATTGATTATTAATATTAATTGCTTGATGCTTATTCATGGATATGAAAATTGTCCCTTTATTATGAGGGTGTTAAATTTGAGATGTGATTTACTGCTTATATTATATTTATTCATATGATGATCATTGTCTTGTTGTTTCTCACTTCCACTTATTTGGATGCATGTGAATCCTAGGAATTAAGAAATAGGTCAAGATGTATACTGCACTCGTTAGCTCACACGGTAGATAGTTTCCCCTAGTTGTATGGTTTTCTTAGTCTATAATAGCGTCTCTAATGAGGCATGTGTGGGAAAGTCAGGTGGATTTTCTGTTTTTTATGATTCAACATAGGTTGAATATTATCCTTATTATAGTGTGAATAAAAAATTATGGATTAAATGAATTCCATCTATGATTTATATACATTTAAAATAATAGAATTAGAAAAAGGAAAGATGGATCTATAGAATAATTAGATTTATCATCTAAAGGAGAAATTGGATGTTGAAACCCACAAATAAATTCTTTGGAATTTGAATCCATAAAGGGATGAAAGATGGATATCAAATACAAATAATCAATAGTTTATAGGATGGTTTCAAGACCATATTTTTAAGGAGTTATATGAAAATATGGATTCAATTTTAGAATGAATTTTATGGATAGCTAGAGGACCAAGTGTGTATGTATTATCTTATAATTGTTATGTAATTAATGGTTATACGTTCTATACAAATGAACATGATAAAGATAGTACCATGAAAAATAGTGGATTTACACTTATATCTGATGAAATGCATGAATCTGGTACTAAGGATAGACATCCAATTTATGTGAACATGTTATACTTTAGCATCATCAAAAAAATACAGGAGTTGGATTATACAACATTCAAAGTGCATATTTTTTAATGAAAGTGGGTTGATAACATGAGTGTTGTTAAAATAGATGAATTGAGATTCGTGAAAGTTTATTTTTGTATTGAATGGTACAAAGAAGATAATGTCATCACAAACAGTACACGTATTTTATTTTCTACATCCCACAAATCGAAAGTGGTTAATTTTTATTTTATCAATCGAAACCATTGAAGGGTCATATGAAAATTCAAATGATGATGACCCTTTCACTATAATTTTGTAATCATTTCATAGTATACCCAATGTAGATGATGTGTTGTATGTCATAGGAGAGCAGAATGAATGGATTTCGATAGTCGATAGAGGGGTCAAATCCATTCATCCTTAAAAAAATAGAGTTTAATAATTAGGTTATATATATTTTTTATAATATAAATCATGTTACCTCATGTTATTATCCATTCACTGATGAATTTATGTAATCTAAATTAAATGTTAAACCACTTCTAAAGATAATGACTTTTGTACGTGATGGTGCTCCCAATCCAGAGGAACAATAGGTCTCTGAACCTATTGCTGCTCGCAGTGCAGAGGAACAACAACCTTCTGCATGTTCTAGTGCTCCCAATCATGAGAAACAATAGGTTTCTCAACCTGTTGCTACTACCAATTTAGATGCACAATGACCATCTACACATGATGATGCTACCTCTCCATAGGAACATATTGATTATGTCGATTCTAAGGAAATGGTAGGTGATGAAGGAATGGTGATGCAGAAAAAATAGGAGAGTCATAGTTTGATGGTGTTAGAAAAAATCATTAAGGTGAAAATCAAAGGCATCAAATAGAAGGTCATATGGAATGTGCGAGGCTGACATGTTAACCCAAACAAGGTCATGTTTAGTAGTTACATTGGAATCATCACTCAATAATGCATGCCGATTGATGTAGATTCATGGAACCATGTTGTGTTTGGGCTTAAGACACTAATGTGGGAAGAGATTATGGTAATATTATGATATCGTTTCTTTAATTTACTAAAAAATAAAATAATGAAACATTGAATTACTCATCATCATCCCTTTAAGAGTGAATTTATAATAGATGATACCCATAATAAATATGTATTAATGCTTTTTGGAAGGATACACAGAGGATTTCGCATAATTCTAAAGAGATGTTGTCTTATATATGATGAAGTGAAAATAAACCCACACCCACTACTTATATATGCACACCTAATAACCCAAGAAGCATGGGATGCCTTTACTAGCCATCGTGTATATGTGTCTTTTTAGGTACATTATATCTAGTAATATATTGTTTGATGATACATGGATTTATTACTTTGATTGATTTTTTTATTTATGAGACAACAACTGAGTGCTGGAAATAACGGGAAAAAAACCAACGTACCCTACCGTAATGCAAGGATATGGTACACTTCACTTGAAAAAAATTGGTACATATTTTAAATATATCGTAATAATTTTATGTGACATGAAAAAAAATATAATTATATTCCTATGTTTATATGCATATTGATGAATCTAAATCCAAAGACACTTCTATCCCACTCCATGTGCTATTGAATGAGGCACGTGTAAATAAATATGGGATACTAATAGATGAAAACTCTCAAAAAGTGTGGGAAACGTATGTAAGTATTACATAATAATTGTTTTTTCTTTAAATCATTATTAGATAACAATGATTACTTATTTGTATATATTTTCTATTTGACATAGTCATATGAATCAGAAACACGTGTACTGGATGGACACATACTATCGATGGCCTTGAAGCGACCATAACAGTAATGCCGCGTCAGAGGTGTGGGTTTTGGGGTGACACCCCAAACATATTTTGAGAAAAAAACAACAGAATGATCAAGGTGAAGAAATGAAACATATGAGAGAAAGACTAGATTACCTTGAAGAACAATTCCAATTGCAGAGAGAGATGATATCAACTTTAATAGGGGGAATAAAAGAGAAGAGACAACTCAAGAACAACCATTTTTTGATGATCCCTCCACCCCCACCAGCTTTGTGGCGAGCCATTCCACTCAAAGAGCTGACTTGGCCGAGGTAATCAATGTTCTAATAATTTTTTCTATGAAATTTGAATCAGACATACACTGATACCTTTCATGTACTGATATTCTATAGGGTGATAATGACTATGATTAATATCTATCTACACCCACCCATCACCTTATAGAGAGGGATACAATGTTGAATATCAAAGAAGATAGTCTACATAATAGAACACTTCTAATAGGTCACGTGAGAGTGTCGATTAGCGTATCCCATGAGATGAGAACCGAGCTACCTATTAAAATTTATGAGGATTATATTCATAAGTTTGAACAAGATATTGGAACATTCATTGCATGGATGTCACATCTTGTAAACAAATATATTGACAAGGAGGTATTCATTTCCAATTTATTTTTCAAACTAAACCTTTTATAAATAATAAAAAAAGGTCTGAACTGATGAATGTTATTACAGAAGGACAAAGTTAAGGGTGTTAAATGAAATAATGGCTCAAATCCATTTAAAGGATCGACCAACCGATCAAAAAGATCAACCAAAAGAACCTTTACCCTACCCATTCTATATCCTTATTTACTATCATTGAAGGTTTATGTGGATACAAAGTTAAAAAATGGTCATACTCACATAGTTGATTTTGAAGAAAATATATATAGATAGGAAGTTCAAGACATCATTGGTGTTGATAATGTAATTTAAATCCATGACTATGATTGTCTAGGAACCTTAGTCGTAAATGTATACATGAGGTATATTCTCATGATTTGATTTTACAAAATATGATATACTATGTTAATTATGAATAAATACATTTCATATTTTTTGAAGGTGTATATATCAGAAACAATTGAAGGGATTTCTCATTGAATTTTTTTCTATACTCCTTAGTCCTCACAACACTTATATAGAACAACCAAAAATAGATTCTAATAAATATGATGAAATGATGATAGGACTTGTGAAATTGTTTGAAAGCAAATATACGAATGACAAAATCTTATTACGACCAATGATGCAGGGGTAAAAATATAAAATTTAATCATATAAAATATATTTTAATTTTTTTCATTACTTATTCCTTTTTTTCATTTTTAGGTAGCATTGGATGCTCATTGTGGTGAATTTGGATACTCCAAATATTTATTTCCTGGATTCAATGCGTAGATAACCAAAACTCT
This sequence comes from Viscum album, assembly GCA_963277665.1. NCBI lineage: Eukaryota > Viridiplantae > Streptophyta > Magnoliopsida > Santalales > Viscaceae > Viscum > Viscum album. The sequence goes on along the minus strand of OY728148.1, from coordinate 2,033,446,344 downwards.
AACCACACATGATGGTGTTTGTAAAATTTTAATACACTACATACAAAATTTTAGAACTAAAAATCAAGTTATATACTTTATATTATCTTTTAATTAGGATTCTGTTATCATAGGTCAATGTATCAATATCATCTAAAACATGGAATGAGGCCAGGGGCTATAGATGAGAAATAAAAAAGTACAATAACTAGAAAAGTATCAAGGAATATATAATAATATTTTAATATCCAAACACATAACAAAATAAATTACTTATTTTATCAATGTTTCTACAGTGTCCAAAACAAACAAATGGAAAAGATTGTGGTTATTATGTTTGTAAATTTATGATATAGATCATATTCTATGAACAAACTAGAATCCCTGAAGAGATATTTTAAAAGATAATTACTTTTTCATTTAAAATATTTATTAATCCTTTGTTTATTTATATTTTTTTTCAGTACTAATATAATTGTCAAAAAGACTCATATTTATAAGACAATATAGATTTTATTAGAAATGAATGAGAATAATACTTGATGTAAAAATGTACACAAATAATAAGAAGATGTGACTTCCATTGAAGTAGTATATTGTTTCATATCTATGTTTAATTTACTTATTTTTAGTATTAATCACATAATAATTTCTTTCTTATACAGGTCAATTCCTTTTTTTGAGTTGGGGTGGTTTGTTTGAAACTGATCATGCTCATGAGAGATTGGACTTTATGTATACAACTGAGATAATGAAAACATGGAATTTGGTCAATAATTTATTAAGGTTAATTCCTTTTACTTATGTAATTAATTAATTTTGTCATCATTTTATCAACTATTTATAAGTTACTTTCCTTATAATTTTTATCTAATAATTATTTTTTATAGATCTTTTAAGAAGTTATATTTTCCTTTCAATTATCCAAAACAATCCAGAAAAGAGATAACATGTTCCTTTTGGGTGGAAGGGGAAACCCCATGTTGCATGAAATGTGAAGTGAATCATAAGGATGAATATACTAAGGAATTTATAAGTAGTTGAATGAAAATTATGACTTCCAAAAAGATCTATCACGAAAAATTTCTTGAACAATTTAGTAATAATCCACACCTTAATATGATACACAATGTGCTAGTATGACTTTAAGTGTATGTTTTTCGTTTATAATATTATTTGATCCTTTAAGATTCTTGTCTTCTAAACTAACATGATTTAATCCATGACTCATGATTATGATCTATGATATGTAGGGTGTGAATTTAAAATGTTAATATCACCTTATATCATCTTTATTATCATGTTATCCTTATATGATCATTGATATCTCTCTTGTTTACACTTATTGAGAATCTATGATCACCCTTTCTTATGTTTCATTATAAAACACCAAGATTTTACGAGATTGATTATTTTTAATTTCATTGATGTATTGTGTTTTACCCTACACCAATATTATCTTGTGTTATACACAAAACCGTATTATCTTGCAGTATATGCAACACTATACTTGGCTTGAGTTACAAACAATTTCAAGTTCTTTTGATAGAATTCATTTCACGCAACACTGAGTATAAATTTTGTTCAATGTATAAAATAACTATGTTTGGATTATGTTATATGAATTACCAAATTAATCTTTCACTAAATTCAACACTCATATGACTTAAATTACATGCAATAGTGACCTTTCTCAATAGCTTGCATTGTACGTAATACCAAGTTTCACTACACAACGATATATTATTAAAATATTATTATTTAATGGGATATAAACTAGCTGTTATAAATAGTATTAACCACATTTTGAATTTTATATAACATTAATAATCATATTATGTATTTCATAGAATATTATATAAGAACAAATTAAATTTTTTAGATAAAAGAAGTATTTTTCAAAAAAAAAATACAGTTTTTCCACCTTTTGATGACACAAATTTAAAATCTAGTTTTAACAATTTTATATATTTTATTTGAAAAACTAAAAATTTTCTTATGAATTAAGACATCAAAATTTACCTTGGTTGAATTTTTGTGATAAGATTCATATTTTAATGAATAGTGAAAAATACTTCATTTTAATTCAAAACGACCTTTTCATCTAATTTATTTATATAGTTAGATTATATTTTTAATTGGTTATAAAGTTAAATTGGATTATTATTTTATAAATTAATACAATTTTGGTCATTAGAAGAAATTTCACATTTAAATTGGGCATAAATACATGTCAATCTTTTGATAATTTTTACTTTTTAAAAACCTGCTTTCTGGTTTTGACAATGAGAATTAATTTTAAATTAATTAATGCAAATTATGTGTTTTGAATTTTAAAAATTTTATTCCATATTTGTAATAAGTGGGTAAAAATTATGTTAATATGTTACTTTTTTTTGGATATTATGAATAATATGTATGATAAATTTTATTTACCACATTTAAAGGAAAATCGGGTAAATTATGGTAACAAAGAATATGATAAAGATAATACAATTACCCTAAAACCTTAAAACAAATCATATTTTATTAATTAAAGTAAAACAATATCACCTAAGGGTCAGAATTGATTCATTTAATGAACTTTATTCCATGTAAGTGATGTAATTATTATTAAAAAAAGAAAGTGACAACATGTCACTCTATTATCTCTTATAAGTATAATAATTTTAATATATTGATAAACATAATAAAACTTTGAGAATAAATATTATATAGAAATATAATTAAATTATATACATCATGTGAATTTATTTATAATTTTTAGAGATTAAATAATTACCATTAATGATGACACAATAGGGATGTATAAATTTTTTTATTGATAGAAATATCAAATAAATGATTTTAAAAATATTAAAATAAATATCATATGAACTAATTAATGTAATAAACGAATTTTATAGATGAATATGAAATGTTATTAATGTATTAAATATTTTTTTTCTAATTTATCTTCTCTGTAGATTTTTATTTAATGACAAATAAATGAATAATGTCAGAATTGAAACTATTGATATTTTATAAAAATAACATATTATTAAATTATTTAAAAATCATAAAAATATTTAAAAATTATAAAGTGAAAATTATATGATCTAAAAGTTCCTAAATTATACAATTATGGAAAATTTATAACACATAAGTAAATATTTATAACCATTTAATATTTAGAATATTATTACCACAAATAAAATTAAATAGATTAAATAAGGATAAATCAAAATTAAAAGGATTAAAATAAAATAAAAACAAGTCTAAATTTTATTGGTTAAAAGAATTTAGACCCATACTAATATTATATTCTCAATAAATGAGTTTGGGACCATTAAAAAATGAAAATCAATTTATAGTAAATTAACATTTCAAGACTTTCCTAAAGTGTCCCTCCTCCATCTTATAAAAGGCCACCACATCTACCCACTTACTCACACCTTTAATGCCCTTTTTATCATCCAAAATCTACTAAAAAAAGATCAAAAAATCCCTCCCTTCCCCTTATAGGCCACACTTTGGGCAGAAAGCCATCCTAGGAAGACCTTTTGTGAAAATCAAAAAGAGATACTCGAAAAAGAGGTAATTGTTTTATCAGATCTTTCAAAATTCGTTTCTTCTTATACTTCCCATTATTATGTTGTTATCATAATAAAGTTATAAATCCAGTATCTTATACATTCTGAGAAGTTATTATAATTATGGGGAAACCTTATACCTCATTTTATCCATCCTATGAATAACAATATCACCATGTGTGCGTACGTACGACTTACCGTCTCCACACCGTGGTGTAATTTATTTTTAAAAAATACTTAAATTGGATGGGTATAATGTATGTAAATAATTAATATAACATGATAAATATTCTGTATAATTAATATAACATCCAATTCTATACCATTTGACCATTAAGTGAATGCTATCATCGTTCATGCGTATGTATGACCTACCATCTCCATGAGGCGATAAGATTCATTCTCCACTCTAACCATTCAAGAATAATTATAAAGTATATATAATAAATAAGAATTAAATACCTTAAATAATAATTCTAGTGTATTTATGTATATACATATATATTCAATTTACTTTCTTTCAATCAATTGAATAAGGAAATGGAAACAACATTCATGCGTACGTACGACCTACTATTTCCATGAATAGTGTATTCTATTTCACTTATATATTTATTATATATATTTATATACTAAGTATTTATGATATATAAATCATGATTTAAATTTTTGAAGTAAGTAAATCACTATATAATTAATAAGATCAAGAATAATAATCCAAAACATGTACGATAAATAAAATGATTATTACCCAAAACGTTGCTTTAACATGGAATTGATAAATGAATGGGTAATATAGTCATAAGTGAATCAAATATGATATCATAAATATTATCATGGTTCTTTTACAAGTTAATAATATGTTTAATCCCACTATACATGAGTTTCAAATACATGTAAAGCATATCAGACCTAAGGTAAGGGATAATTTCACAATCTCATTATTATCTGAGATTGTTTATACGTAAGTATTTAATGGGGTATATTTATCATCCAAATACATGTTTACTAAATATATAATATTATTTATATTCTTATAATATTTTTTTAATTTCAATTTTACCCATTAGTGAATTTTTTAAATGGTATGGAAGGAATCTTTCTTTCGTTTTCCACACGAGGTAATTTTTGACTTTTCGGCAAGAGTACGTGAAGAATGTTTTTTTAACATATACGACATGAACATATTTTTACATCTTCATAATGCCTTATTTAAATGAATATTCCTCTACATTATTTCAAGTTTATTTTAAACTATATTTTTTGTTTTAAAATTGTGCGGCATTTTGAGAAAAGAAGTCATTTTTCAAGAAGAAAGGATATTTTCCTCAAGAATTAAGTTCAAGTGTTTTATCAAAATTATTTTCCATATAAGATGACATAGGGTTATAAATATCATTAATTTGATTTTATTTTGTTTATTATGGAATTATTTTTATGAAATAAATTTATTTTATATGAATTATTATGGAATGATTTTTAAGAAATCCACTTTATTTCATGGGTTATGCTATAATGAATGATTTGTGTTTTTGTGTCACATGTAAGAATGATTTAACTATGAGATGAGTGGGAACTATATATACCTCCAATGAATTGGGTAAATATTTATATCTAATGAGATATACATGACTAGAATGGAATGTAAATCAGGTTCAGTAATACAGGGCTAGAATGACAAGTAAATCTGGTTCAGTAATACATGGCTCGAATGATAAGTAAACCCGATTTAGTAATGGACTTTGTCCACTATGATGGTATTGGAAACGATGCCTTGACTAATATGGAAGTAATATTATGTTATTATTTGTATTCCAAAGTTCTATGTTTTATTCAAATTCTATTTTATCATGGTTAATATTCCTTTATGATCCATGCCTTATGTACTGCCAAGATTTATTTCTTGACTCATGATTTTGATATTTATACTTTATGTTCATGTTTTTACATTATTATGTTTATGATTTTGTTTTATGTTCTACATGATTACCCTTAATGATCATTTGAGTTCACCATTTTTATATTTCCTCCCCAGGATATAAAGAAAGGTTTTAGGTAGGAAAAAAAGAAAATATTTATGGGATATGTTGAAGATATTTGACCAAGTTAGAAGATTATGTTCCAAGTTTCCAAAGACACTAAACTAATATGGTATTTGGATGTATATGGGTGTAATGTATTAATTATTCCACAAAATATATGTAATTTCTACATCAATATTGGGTTATTAGATTCATATCCTTAGGTTATGAAGAATGATTTTAGAAATTATATGTCTAAGAAGGTTTATAGTAAAGAATAAATTTATGAGGGAATCTTATAAACTAGTTCTTTATGTTTCTATGTTTCCAAAATCAGTAGACCTAAAATATTCTGTCATGGATCACTCTATTATGTAAGGAATATTAATATACTAAGATGTGATATCCATGTATGAAATGTCTGTGTCAAAATAGTTGGCATCAGAGAAAATGACCTACTCAAAACCAAGAAAACACATTTATATATTTTGATACTTTGGGGAAATGATAAATAAATCATTTGAGACATGTAGGAATCAACGCCACCTCAATATGACACATGATGTGACCGGTATGGCTCAAAGTGTCCCTTTTTATTTAACATTGACATTTTTTTAGTAAAAAGAACAAGTGACATACTGAAAACTGATAAAATGCATTCATATTATTTTGATACTTTAGAAAAATGATCCATAAGTCATTTTTGATGTGTAGGAATCAACTGCACTTCAACCCATTGTATGGTGTGAATGATTTGGCTTTAACTTTGTATTTTTATATTAAATTGACATTAAATTTAGCAAAAAGAACAAGTTACATACTAAAAACCAAGAAAATTCATTCTTATTGTTTTGATACTTTAGGAAAGCGATACATGAGTCATTTGTGACATCTAGAAATCAACCACACCTCAATTTGATGAATTATGTGACCGATATGACTAAAAGTGTCTGTTATCAGTTTTAAAATCGATATTTTAGCTCAAAATATGTCACTAATTGAAAACCAAGAAAACATGATCCGATAGTATTCATAATTTAGGATAGTAATCAATAATTCCTTTTCAACATGTATGAATTATCCTCATATCAAACTGACGCACGACACGACCGATATGTCTCAAAATGAGTGTTTCCAGTTTGAAATGACATTTTAGTAAAAAAAAACTAGCATACTGAAAATCAAGATAATACATTCAGATTGTTTTTATACTTTAGGAAAAACATCTATAATTAATTTTTTTGTGTAGGAATCATAAAAACCTCAATATGATGCATAATGTGGCCGATATTGTAATAACCCGGTTCTTATTCTTGAGGTACATGTTTCGTCTTTTCCTTTTTTGCTTATGTGTTTTTGAGAAAATAAGGAAAATGGGGAAAATCCCAAATTTTGTGACTACACGCCATGTAATTTTTCACACACCATGTACTTTGGCTATTTAGGATGGGTACATAGGGCGTGTAGGCCTGTCGGCAATGAAGGGTGTAAAAACTAACAACACGCCATGTATAGGGTATTTACACACTGTGTATTCAGTCAGAAGGTGAATAGTAAGGCAGTGGGGGCAGCTGCCAGCGGAGCGATAGTACATGCCGTGTAATCGGAAATACACGCCGTGTAGTCATGTCGACAAGTGACCAATTCAGCGGTGAAAAAGTAACCGCTAGAGGAATAGTTAAATGAGAAAAGTACAGGCCGTGTACTTGAGAGTACACACCATGTAGTCTATTTTTTCACTTAAAATGAGAAGTAGCCTTCTCTGTTCATAGAGGAAGCTTAAAACACTGGAGGAGAGCGGGAGAGACAGCCGAAGCTTGGAGGATCTCTCGACCGCACACCGGGAACCCGATTCCTATGTCGTCGATCTCCTTGGAACGACATTGGTGAGTTCTTCATCCTACTTGTGTGTTTCTTACCAATTCTTTCCTGAGGAACAATTATTTGAGTTTGAACGAGAATATGTTCACCTTAGATCTATGCTATTATCATTTGTTTCTGGAGGCTTCGTTCACGTATACCGATCAGAGATGATCGAGGTAGGTGGTCTGGTGTTTAAATTCCAACTGCTGTGTGTTTTTCTGTACTGTTGTGCTACGAGCCCATGTTTAGGGTGTCTTAAGTCTGAGGCCTTTTCTGTAAAGATATCTAGAATTGTGTAGATAATATAATGATAAGCTCAATCTGCTGTTTGGGATGACTACTTGGATCCAGGACCACCCCGAGGGTGCATTCCTCTGTTAAGCCATTTGGTCAGGATACCCGAGGGTATGCCATGATTATATTGTGCATTGATTTTTCCTAGAGAGTAATTGTATATAAGTTGCTTGCTTATATGTTGGGATCAGCCCAGTTACTTTCACCTGAGGTCATTGTTCTATTTAGCATGAGGGCAGTGTTCTATTTAGCTTGAGGGTAGTGTTATGTTTATCCTGAGGGAAACTTATTTCATGCCTATGGGCAGTAGATTCTGTGCCTGAGGGTGAAACTTTGTACACCTGAGGGCAATATCTGTTATGCCTATGGGCAATTACCTGTGGGTTTCGATTCTGATTACCTGAGGGTAAGGATTGTATGTCTGAGGACAGTGTTATCATGAATATTTATAGTGGTGTTTTCATATGTTATACCTTCCAAGTTAAAGAATGGTCTTGGAATGGTTAAATGAATATTAAAATGGCAATGTAACTGGTAAAGCTAGTTACTTTTGAGTACTGATTAGTTTATTGAATTTACTACTACACACTTCTGTTGTACATTTTCACTGACAGTTGGGCACATGCCTTTGGTGGGTGCCTACTGGGATTATTTCTCAGACCCCGTTTGGGTCATGTCTTTGGCCCAAACAGACTATATTTCTGCTGGTGTTGACCGGGGAAAGGGTCCCTATACAGGTACATGATTGTAGTAGAGGAGTAGGAGAGCATGAGACCGAGCTTAGGTTTGCGATGCTGTTGCATTCCGTTTACTCTACTTTTTTCTCTTTTGTTGTACCTCATAACTTGAGTTGTATTGTATTGTATTGAAGTTTATCCTATTCTGGATGTTTTCATAGAATTAGTGACATGCTACGTCTTTATATATATATATGACTGCTGGTTTGCTTACTTTAGTTGTCCATTTTAGTTGCATATTGTTTACTACTTCCGTTGTTGTATGTTATTTATCTTTTCCGTTGGGCTACACTTCGACAAATGAGGGCATAATTTCCCCACTATTAGACTTGGGCCCCCTCTACAAGTCGGCAGCCTCTGGTGTTTGGAGAAATGCGCTTGAGGTCATGTGACCAACCGGGTTCGGGGCACCCGTTGAGTGGAACCCGGATCCGGGATGTTACAAAGTGGTATCAAAGGCTTTCTTTTCTTTGACTTATTGTTTGGAGCCTTAGCGAGGGATATGATGGAAATGGTAGTTGGTAATAAGCTGTTCCCAAGAGTAGCTAACCCGTGTACATGGAAAAGCTAGTCTACCTCGGTTATTACAATTATTTCTGGTTTTTCAATTTTACATTTGATTTGATTTTCACCATTGGGTGATGCACTTGGGGTCTGCTGTTTATATGTTATACTTGAGTTTTATTTAGTTGCAACCTAGTGAGATGAGGGTATGCAGTCTCATGCATCATTTAGGCATATTCTAGAAATCACACGTCATTCATTCTTTCCATGCCATGTAGGTGAATTAGAAATTTCATGTTGTTTTGATGGTTATTGTGCTATAAAAGCATGTTGTTGTGATAACCGCTTTGATAAATACCTGCTAATTGATAGGGTATTTTGGTGTGAGGATTTTATATAATGAATACCAAACTTTAGTTTTTGGGGAGTATGGGCCCTCAATAACAAGAATTTGGTGGATCAATGATGATTTTATTTTGTTATAACATGTGTAAGATTCCAAGATTTGATTCACGGAGAGTATGGTCCCTCACAGATCAGAATTTGGCACTTAGATGTTAGTTTTTGTGTTTTTCTGGGTTCTAGAGTAGTATCCGAGGCTTACTATCTGGAAAACCCAGGATACACACCGTGTAGTGCTATGGACACACGCCATGTGTTATTCTATTCAGGAAGAAATGGAATCTTTTTGAGTACATTTTGTGTACCCTCAGTACACTCCGTTTAGTCTCTTCCTATGTCGTAGACCATGTGGGCTGGGACATGGGGTAGGGAATGGCTTGGGGAAAGATGCCGTGTACCGGTTGTACACACCATGTAGTGTTGACCTGGTGTCCACCCGTGTAACTAACAACACGGACATTGGAAACCTTAATACATACACATCGTGTCTACTTTGAACATGCCATGTAGTCTGACCTCGGTACCCGGCCATGTCACGAACAACACAGGTCGGTGTTATCTTTCCTAGTACACACCGTGTTTGCCTGGAACATGCCGTGTAGTGTCAGCCATGTAGCCGGCCGTGTAGCGAGAAACACGGGTCAGTATGGGGCTTCTTTGAACAATCTGTGTCCTATGGAACACGTTGTGTAGTGTGACTTGAGTATACAGGCCATGTCACAAACAACACGGGTAGTTGGAATCTAAGTACTACACGCCGTGTGGATATTCTAAATGCCGTGTAGTATTATTTAAAGGAGATCCGAGTGGCAAAGCCATGTAGAAGGAATCGGGCAAGGGAATAAAAATTCAAGTACACACTGTGTGTGTGGAAAACACGCCGTGTGTGTGGGGTGTTACACGATCAATTTTGGAAGAAGTAAATGCCCATGTGAAAGACTTGAAGGAACATGACGTGTAGTTATTATAAACATCATGTAGTCTTGTTTTGTAAAACTTGAATGTTTTCTTTCTCATGTTCCCTTATTACACTCCTTATTTTCAGTCCTTGATGATCATAATCTAAAGCATGTGTTTGACCTTGTAGAGTCATGCCGTCGAGACGAACTCGAGTTGTTCGCCAAGAGAGCGACAACAAGTATACTCTAGAGACGGTAGGCCACGAGCTAGCAATGGATCCTCCAGTAGAGCCGGATGGGGCGCCGGCCGTTATACCGGACACAGGCATGGAGATGAAGTTTCGTGAATGTTTCATGTGGTTTATAGAGACCTTCCAGGGAGCACCGCAGGCCGCCACATCTATGGCAGAGCTGACACGTATCTTCCAGCAACAGTATCCACCCAGGTTTTTAAGGGATGGTGGACCATAGGCTGCGGAGTCTTGGCTGGGATCTATGTAGATGATATCCGAGCATCTAGAGACGCCTCCAAGGTGGTGGGTCAAGCTCGCTACATACATACTGCGTAATTCCTCCAAAAGGTGGTGGGATGTTACCACCCAGTCTGAGCATCACTGGGACATGGCGTGGGAAGATTTTTCAGGCATCCTTCTATGAATTCTTCTTCTCGGAGATACTGAGGGCATATCGAGCTTGAGAGTTCATGAATTTGTAGTAAGGCGCCATGTCAGTGATGGATTATTCTTCTCGTTTCACTGAGCTTCAGCGTTTTACACCCGTTCTGGTGAGTGATGAGGTGTTGAGGGCTCGACGCTTTGAGGATGGTCTTTTATATGACATCCGAGTGCTTTTGAACGTTTTCAGGTTGCCTACAGTACATGCTATTATGAACCAGGCACTGATTACAGAGCTAAACTTGCGGGAAGCTAGTGGTGTAGGCCAGTGTGGTTTAGCACCAGTTTATGGTACTATTTCTACCAGCAAGAGGAAGAGACATATGGATTTCCCTCACGGTGGTAGTACTAGTCAGAAGAATACTTCAGGTGGCCAGGTTATTTTTTACCAGTGTGGAAAAGAGGGGCATAAGAGACCTCAGTTTCCTCAAGAACAAATGGAGTGCTGAGCTTGTGGCAAGATGGGTCATCAGCAGCGCCTTTGCAGGGCTTTTCTACTAGTGTCTAGTGAGATGGGTTCTGTGCAGACTCCGCATGCGGGAGCATGACCAGAAGCTCCTTACCAGTTTGGAAATTGGGGTACGTCAGGGCATGCATGCCGAGATGGTGGTTTTGGCCATGGTAGCCAGACACCAGGATCTTAGAGGCATCAGGGCAGGTCAGCTCAGGGTAGCTAGGCTGTATCATAGGGTTGCGACACTGGGCAGGCATATGCAGTGCAACAGACCCAACAAGAGCAGAATCCTGAACCTTCTTCTGTCAGAGGAACTATTTTAGTAGCTTCTGTTTTATCTTCAGTACTTTTCGATACGAGTGCTACACATAGCTTCATATCTCTTCCCATTGTGTAGATCCTTGGGCTCTGTGTTTCTTCTTCTTCTGGTGTGATGATGCTAGAAACTCCGTTGGGGACTAGAACGACTGGTGTGATTCAGTGAAAGGAGTTCCCCCTAGAGGTTGGTGGGTGTCACTTTCTATGGGACCACTATGTCTTAGAGATGAGTAGCTATGACGTCATTCTCGAGATGGACGGGTTGTTACCCTTTTGGGGATTTGTGGACTGATATCGTCGTAGGGTGAGTTTCACATCACTAGAGGGTGGAGAGTTCCTATACAAGGGCGAGTGGGATATCTAGGCGAGCCGAGCTGGACCAGAGCATCATGGGCGAGGTGGAGTGATGACCCAGATTGCGAGTTTATATCTGGATGATCAGGGTACTTGTCAGAAGGATTTCCCTCCAGTAGTTGAACATTTCAGGGATGTCTTTCTGGATGAATTTTTAGGTCTTCCTCCTGAGTGAGAGGTGGATTTCTCTATTGAGATTGTGATAGGAGCAGCACCGGTGTGCATTCCTCCTTATAGGATAGCTGCACCCGAGTTACAGGAGATCAAGAGGCAGTTAGAGGAGTTGGAAGAAAAGAGTTTTATCCGACCCAGTACTTCCCCTTGGGGTTCTACGGTCCTTTTTACGAAGAAGGCGAACGATACCCTCAGACACTGTGTGGATTATCAGAAGCTGAACCAGTTGACGGTTAAGAACCGTTATCCCTTGCCAAGGATTGATGATTTTTTTGATCAACTTCAAGGATCATGAGTGTTCTCAAAGATTTACTTGAGATCCGGATATCATCAGTTACGTGTTATACCATCTGATATACCTCTCACATCCTTCAAGATCATGTATGGTCTATATGAGTACTTGGTGATACCGTTTGGACTCACGAACACACCAACAGTTTTCATGGATGTGATGAATCATGTGTTCCATCCTTATATGGATTATTTTGTGGTAGTTTTCATGGACGATATCTTGGTTTACTCTCACACTCGACACAAATTTTCCACCCATCTTGAGGTCATACTGTGTACATTGAGAGATCATCAGCTATATGCTAAGCTCTCAAAGTTCCACTTTTGGATGGACCAGATACACTTCCTGGGTCATATCATCTCAGAGGCAGAAGTTGTAGTAGACCCAGAGAAAGTGAGAGCATTAGTTTCTTGGGAGCAGCCTAAGAATGTGTTTGAAATTAAGATTTTCTTGGGGCTGGATGGTTACTACAAGCATTTTATATAGGACTTCTCCCGCTTAGAAACTCCATTGACAATTTTGACTAAGAAGGGTGTGAAGTTCATTTGGTCAGAAGCTTGTGAGACAGCCTTTCAGGAGATGAAGGGAAGGTTGACATCAACACCAATCCTAATACTTCCAGAGAAAGGGAAGATCTATACAGTTTACTGTGATGCATCAGGTATTGGGCTGGGAGTAATGTTGATGCAGGGTGATCGAGTAGTTGCATAAGGGTATCAACAGTTGATTCCACATGAGATAAATTACCAAATGCATGATATCGAGTTGGCAGCTATTGTTCATGCATTGCGCTGTTGGAGACATTATCTCTTGGGAGAGAATTTTGTGTTTTTCACCGACCACAAAAGTCTCAAGTAAATCTTTACTCAGTGTGACTTGAACCTAAGACAGCAAAGGTGGGTTGAGTACCTTCAGTCCTTCGACTTCGAGCTTGCCTATAGACCTGGTAAGGGTAACATAGTTGGTGATGCACTGATCAGGAAGACTCAGATACAGACAGTGCATGAGGCCAGTAGTGAGTGGAAGATTATGGATTTGTTCACTGAGATGCATTTGGAGGTGCACGAGAGTATTGGTCAAAACCATCTTTTATCCTTAGCTGTGACTTATACCCTCCTGGATAGAGTGAGGATGAGAGAAATATATTTTTCAGAAGGCCTATTTCTATTGGGGTTGGTGGTAAGTGAGAACCCTCCTCCTCGATGGAGGATAGGCGATGATGAGGTGTTGCATTTCCATGGATGAGTGTGGGTTCCAGGGGATATAAGCGAGGATTTGATGCAGAAATTTCATGCTTCAGCTTGGGCTATGCATCTCGGAGTTACCAAAATGTACCGTGACATGAGAAATTCGTATTGTTGTTTGGGTAAGTAGAGAAAAGTAGCTGGTTTTGTTACGAGTTGTTCCATCTGTCAACAGGTGAGGGCGGAGCATCATAGGCCAGTTGGACTATTACAGCAGCTACCCATTTCAGAATGGAAATGGTATAATGTTGTGATGGATTTCGTGACTGGGTTTCCAAGGTCACCTCAAGGCAATGATTCCGTGTGGTTTGTTGTGGAAATAATCACAAAGGTAGCTCACTTTTTACTGATCAAGGAGACCTTCTGTGTTGACAAGCTCGAGAAGTTGTATATCCATGAGATAGTTCATCTTCATGGGGTCCCTCGTTCTATTGTTTCAGATAGGGATACCCACTTTACGTCTCATTTTAGGCAGAGTTTTCATAGGGCACTGGGTACACAGGTGCTTCTGAGCACAACTTACCACCCTCAGATCGATGGCCAGTCAGAGCGTACGATTCAGGTTCTTGAGGAAATGCTACGAGCATGCATCCTGGACTTTGGGGGATCTTGGGAGAAGTATATACCCCTAGTCGAGTTTACATACAATAACAGTTTTTAAGAAACTATTCATATGGATCCTTACAAGGCTTTATATGGTAGGCCATGCTGATCACCCTTGTGCAGGTTAGAGGCTGGTGAGGCAGCTTTACTGGACCATGCCTTGTGCAGGAGACTTCAGAGTAGGTCCAGTTGATTTAGAAGCAGATGGATACTGCACAGTCTCTTCCGAAATCTTATGTTGATTGCCGTAGATGACCCTTGGAGTTCATGGTTGGGGATCAAGTTTTCTTGTGTGTTTCACTGAGGTTGGGACAGAGGCGGATTAGGAGACATGGTAAACATTCACTGAGGTATGTGGGTCCATTTGAGATTCTAGAGAGATTCGAGCCGGTTGCCTTTTAGTTTCAGTTACCACAGAGGTACCGAGCCATGAACGACGTCTTCCACATGTCTCAGCTGCGCCATTATCATTCAAACTAGTCTCACGTCTTTCAGCCTGAGGAGGTTGAGCTACAGATCGATGCATCCTTTGAGGAGCATCCAATTCATATTGTTGATAGGAGAACGAAGGTTCTCTGAAGCCGGTCAGTTCCCATCGTACGGGTGCTATGTAAAAATGATTGAGTGAAAGACGAAAACTTAGAGCAAGAGACTGACGTATGAGCTTAGTGGCCAGTGTTGTTATGAGCTTTATCTTCTCCACCCTTGGAAGGGAAATTCAGGGACAAATTGCTTTAACGGGGGAAGTTTGTAAGAACCCGGTTCTTATTCTTTAGGTATGGTTTTATTCTTTTCCTTTTTGCTTATGTTTTTTTGAGAAAATAAGGAAATGGGGAAAAATCCCAAATTTTGTGACTACACGTCGTGTACTTTTCCACACGCCATGTACTTTGGCCGTGTGGGATGGGTACACAGGGCGTGTAGGCCTGTCGGCAATGAAGGGTGTAAAAACTGACTACACGCCCTGTATAAGGTATTTACACACCGTGTATTCAGTCGGTAGGTGAATAGTATGGTGGTAGAGGTAGACGCCAGCAGAGTGACAGTACATGCTGTGTAATCAGGAATACACGCCCTAAACTCATGTCGATAAGTGAACAATTCGGCGGTGAAAAATTAGCCGCCAGAGGAATAGTTAAATGAGAAAAGTACATGTTGTGTACTTGAGAGTACATGACGTGTAGTCTATTTTTTTACTTAAAATGGGCAGTAGCCTCCTCTGTTCACATAGGAAGCTTAGAACACTGGAGGAGAGCAGGAGAGATGGCCAGAGCTTGGAGGATCTCCTGACTGCACACTGGGAACCCGATTCCTACGCCGTCGATCCCATTGGAACCGCACGAGTGAGTTCTTACCCCTCATTGTGTGTTTCTTACCAATTATTTTCCAAGGGAAAATTATTTGAGTTTGAACTAGAATATGTTCACCTCATATCTACACCATTCTCCTTTGTTTCGGGAGGTGTCGTTCACGTATACCAATCAGAGATGATCGAGGTAGGTGTTCTGGTGTTTAAATTCCAACTGTTGTGTGTTTTTGTGTACCGTTGTGCTACGAACTCATGTTTGGGGTGTCATAAGGCTGAGGACTTTTCTGTAAAGATATATAGAATTTTGTAGATAATCTAATGATAAGTTTAATCTGCTGTTTGGGATCACTGCTTGGATCCAGGACCACCCTGGGGGTGCATTCCTCTATTTAGCCGTTTGGACAGGATACCCGAGGCTATGCCCTGATTATATTGTGCATTGATTTTTTCCTTGAGAGTAATTGTATATGAATTTCTTTCTTATATGTTGGGCTCGGCCTAGTTACTTGCACTTGAGGGAAGTTTTCTATTTATCCTGAGGGTAGTGTTCTATTTAGCCTAAGGGCAGTGTTATGTTTAGCCTGAGGGAAACTCCTTTCATGCCTGTGGGTAGTAGATTCTGTGCCTGAGGGAGAAACTTCGTATGCCTGAGGGAAATATCTGTTATGCCTATGGGAAATTACCTACGGGTTTCGATTCAGATTACATGAGGGTAAGGATTGTTTTTTTGAGGAAAGTGTTATCATGAATATCCACCTTGGTGTTTTCATATGTTATACCTTCCAAGTTAAAGCACATGATTTTCATGGTTAAATGAATATTAAAATGGCAATGTAACTGGTAAATTTAGTTAATTTTGAGTACTGATTAGTTTATTTCATTCACTACTGCACACTTCTGTTGCACATTTTCACTGACAGTTGGGCACGGGCCTTTGGTGGGTGCCTACTGGGATTATTTCTCACACCTTGTTTGGGTCATCTCTTTGGCCCAAACAAACTATATTTCTACAGATGTCGACTGGGGAAAGGGTCCCTATACAGGTAAATGATTGTAGCAGAGGAGTAGGAGAGCATGGAACTGAGATTAGGCTTGCGATGCTACTACGTTCTATTTACCCTTCTTTGTTCTATTTTATTGTACCTCGAAACTTAAGTTGTATTGTATTGTATTGATGTTTATCCTATTATGACAGTTTTCATAGAATTATTGACATGCTTCATCTTTATATATATATATGACTGCTGGTTCTCTTTTACTTCAGTTGTCCATTTTAGTTTCATAATGTTTACTGCTTCTGCTATTGTATGCTATTTATCTTTTCCACTGCGCTACACTTTTACAAATGAGGGCACAGTTTCCCCACTATCAGAATTGGTCCCTCACTACTAGTCATCATCCTTTGGCGTTTGGGGAAAGGCGTTTGAGGTCATGTGACCAACCGGGTTCGCTGCACTCGTTGAGTGGAACCCGGATCTAGGACGTTACAAGTATAACTCAAAGCGACTCCTTTTATTTAAAATTGACATTAATTTTACTAAAAAGAACAAGTGACATAATGAAAACCAAGAAAAAACATTCACATTGTTTTGAAAATTTAATAAAGCGATCCATGATTTATTTTTGATGTGTAGGAATCAACCCCAACTCAATATGATGCATGGTGTGACCGGTATAACTCCAAATGTGTCTTTTTATTTAAATTAACATTAATTTAAGTAAAAAGAACAAGTGACATACTGAAAACTATGTAAACACATTCATATTGTTTTTATACTTTATAAAAACAATACATTAGTAATTTTTGATGTTTATGAATCAACCACACCTCAATCAGATGCACAGTGTGACTGGTATGACTGAAAGTGTCTGTTATCAGTTTAAAATTGGCATTTTAGCTCAAAATGTGTCACTCAATGAAAACCAAGAAAAAGTTCTCAAGTTGTCTTAATAATTTAGTAAAGTGATTAATAAGTCCTTTTAAACATGTATGAAGTAGTCTCATATCAAACTGACACATGATGTGACCGGTATGACTCAAAATATGTGTTTTTAGTTTGAAATGACATTTTAGTAAAAAAACAAAACTGGCATACTAAAAAATTATAAAACACATTCATATTGTTTTTATACTTTTTTGAATAGATCTATAAGTCACTTTGGACGTGTAGAAATCAACTTCATCTCAATAGGATGGATAGTGTGGCCAGTATAACTCAAAGTGTCTCTTTTTATTTAAAATTGAGTTTAATTTTAGTAAAAATAACAAGTGACATACTGGAAACTAAGAAAATAAATTCGGATTATTTTTATAATTTATAAAAATGATCCAAGAGTCATTTTTGATGTTTATTAATCAAAGCCACCTCAATAAAACATACGGTGTGACTGGTATAACTAAAAATGTGTCTTTTTATTTAAAATCGACATTAATTTAAGTAAAAAGAACAAGTGACATACTGAAAACTAAGAAAACACATTTAGATTATTTTTATTCTTTAGGAAAAGAATCCATTAGTCATTTGTGACATTTAAGAATCAAACAAATCTCAATCCAACACACAGTCCAACCGGTATGACTAAAAGTGTCTGTTATCTCTTTAAAATTGACATTTTAGATCAAAATGTGTCACTCACTAAAAACCAAGAAAATTCACTCTGACTATCTTCATAACTTAGGAAAGTGATTCATAAGTCATTTGTGACATTTACGAAGTATTATCACATCAAAACTATGCACGATACGACTGGTATGACTCAAAATTCATGTTTCCAACTTGAAATAACATTTTGGTAAAAAAACAAATTTACATACTGAAAACCAAGAAAACGCATTTGGGTTGTTTTGATAATTTAGGAAAACGATCCATCCTTAATTTGTGATAGGTAAGAATCATCCAAATCTCAATACGATGCACAATGTGACCGGTATAAATCCAAATGTTTTATCATTTAAATTTGATATTAATTTTAGTAAAAGAACTAGTGACACACTCAAAACTGAGAAAACACATTCATATTGTTTTTATATTTTAAGAAAATGACCAATAACTCATTTTTTATGTGTAGGAATCAACCCCACCTCAATATGATGCATGGTGTGACTAGTATAACTCCAAATTTTTCTTTTTTATTAAAATTTTACATTTTATTAATGTATTCTTTCATATTAATGTTTAATTTATTTCTTTATAGTATTACTAACATAATATTTTTTTATTATATAGATTGAATCTTTTGATTGAGTTAGGATGATTTTTTCAGTGACTGATACCATGGGTGGACATTTTTGAGAGGGGATCACTGGCATCAAAAGATGAAAAATCAACGTTTTTAACTATTTTTTGTATAATTGTAAATGTAATTATATAAAACATTTCTTGAAATGTATATAGTAGTGTTTTTTTGTATATACCATGGGTGGATATTTTTATATTCATCATGGAAATTAAATAAATATATCATTATTTACTAGATGCGTTGTATATACTTGCAGATTTTTTCTAAGTGTGATGTTATATTAACAACATATTGCATCCAGCTAGGCCTTTATCAGTGCTTGAAATAGCACTAATAAAGGGGGCCTTTATCAGTGCTTTTTTAATGCAGATAAAGTACCCCCTTTATTAGCGCTTTGATTAACAATGTTTTTCAACACTATTAAAAGGATTTTTTTTGTGTTGTTAAAATAAATATGTGTAGTAGTTCCAGTAGAGAATAAGTCATCAGTCCCCAATCCTTAGAATCATTCATCCTCTAGTCATCTAACAATATCATCAAGCTCCACTACTCCTCTAAAGGACGCTCACCAAGATCTTTCTCCACATGCATATTATGGATAAGAGCATCCACTAAGATTTCACCTTTCCTAGGTGAATACATCATATAAAAGTCAAATGTATCCAGATACTCCACCTAGTGCCTCTACCATAATTCCAAGTCCCTATGTGTGAAGAAAACAAAGGATCTTGTGGTTAGTGTAGACATTAAACCTCTCACTAAAGATATAGCATCACTAAAACTTTAGAGTATGGAACATGGATTCTAGGTCTTGATCATGAGTGGGGTGGTTCTGCTCTTGGGGTCACAACTTTTGTGACCCATAAGCTACTACATGCTCTCTCTGCATCTATACCACTCTTATACTAATGACCGGTGCATCATAGTTTTCTGCATATCTTATCCATGGATTATGAATTATCAGTTTTGGAGATGTAGTCAACCTCATATTTGGATCATAAAATGCTTCTTGACATTGGTATGACCACCGTAACTTCACTCATTTTATTATTAGAAAATTTATGGGTGGTGATAATTATGAGAAGGCATGGATATTACATCGATAATATCCCACTTAATCCATAAAGCTCCTAATCATTAACACATTCTGGGAATGTGTCTAAGAAATCACTACCTCTACTTTATTTGTGTCCATGGATATACCTATCTTAGAAAACACATTTCCAAAAAACATCACCACCTAAATTTATAATTCACATCAAAAACATTTCATAAATCTGATGTGATAGAAATGTACTTAGAACTATCTAAATATTTATGGGATGTTTCTCTAGTATCAGTGAGTAAATGAGGATGTCATCACTGAATACCATGATGAATAAGTACCGGTAAGGGTAAATGATCTTATTTATGAGGACCATAAACACTATTTATGTATTAGTAAAACCAATAAACACCATTATATACTCATACAATCCATACATAATAATAAAAACTATCTTAAGAATGTTGTCATCTCTAACCCGCAATTAGTGGTAGCCTAATTAAATATTAGCCTTAGGCAACCACCAGGATCCCCATAACTAATAAAAAAGGTTGTCTATACTGGTAAAAATATATCTTTTCTTCACCATCATCAACTTTATCTTATGTTAATCAATTCATAGTCAAATAAAACCATCCACCTTATTATAAATAAATATAGGTACACCCCACAGTGAAGTACTTGTCCTAATAAATCCCTTATGCTCCAAGTTGTCAAGATGCACCTTCAACTCCTTTAGCTAGGATGGCGCCATATGATAAGGGGGTTTCAAAATGGGATATGAACCTATCATGATACCTATCTAAAATTCAAATCCTATATCCAGAGAAATTCCTATGAAATCGTTCAAAAATATATCATGATACAGACCCAAGTCTGGAGTAAAAGATGTGGGGGATGCCACTAATCCTGTGAAAAGATTCAAGCCCACCATCTGCATTGTGATCATCCTGAGTTAACTCAATTCTAGGAAAAATACACCTTCTCCTAGTTCCCACTATTTTACCATCAATAACTTCTATACCTTCAGCGAAGTGAACGACACACTCCTTCGATAATAATCAATGTGATCTCTAAATCTGGTCAGCTAGTCCATGTCAAGAATCACATCAAAGGTTTTCATATCTAAAATCATGACATCCCACAAATGTCTATAGATGAAGATGACTATAGGGTACTCTGCGTATCACTAAATCTAGTCCACATTCATGACCAATGGTGTTTTAAGGAAGACTAACTCAGAGAAAAACTTGATCGATAGTTCAAGTCCAGTAATTACTTATACAAATATAAAATAATGGGAAGCATAAGAATTGAACAAGGAAGTAGATGAAGTTTAAGTGATCAAGACCATACCTTGAACAGTAGATAGCTCCTCATCACCATTTACAATAGGTTTGATTTATGGCCAGTCGAATTGGAGGAGGATTCTTTATGGTAGGTTCCATAATAAAGTGTTGAGTGGATTCTTCAAATTAGGTGTATATTTTCATGGTTGGTTGAGGAGGATATTTTGGTTAGTTCATGGATGGTGCATGGTCTATTTCACTAGAGTGATCTCATGGTCACTTAATCTTTTCCATTTTTGGTCAGTATACTAACTATGAAAATGACTTTCTATAAGTTTTATGTTTTTCTCTTGTGGTCAGTTTCTATATTCAAGGTGTAGCCACTTTAGGAAAGTTACAAATTTTTTAGAACCATTAGTTATATCTTACACATGAAAAAACTATATTAACCATAATTATAATGATAGGTTTTTTTAACTCACCATTTTTTATCCTCCTTCACATATTGGGAGAAAATATAATTGAAGTAGGTTAAAAATATTCACCATGATTAAATATAATTTACACAAATTAATATAAAACACATGAAATTCCAAATTTAATTCTAGATATATTTTTATCACTAGAAATTGTAATTTCATTTGAAGTATTTGTTAGAATAAGTAAATAACAGATTAAAAATTTAAAATTAAATATTGAAAGCCTATAAACAATTTAATAACAAAAATCAAAATATGGATTCAAAATTTCTTCAAAATATTAACCAAACATTAAAATATCATGATTTGTACCAATTTATAGTTAAATTAAATATTTCCAAATTTATCAAAAATTGTTAATTACCCATGATTTTTAGTTTATACAGTGATTATAAATAAAATATAGACAAACAATTCGAAAATTTCGACTCTCATCACCCCCAAACTAGAACTATTTCACTCAAAGTAAATACCAAGAATTCAATTTATTAAAAATAAAAATAAAGTGATGGTACTACCTAATTTAAAAATAGATTACCATAATTAAAATAATACATATATTCATTCATTGTTTAATTATCATGACTCATATGTGAATCTATCTCACTATCCCATTTCTACTCAAGCAAAAGTTCTAGTTTCAGTTTGTGAACATAATAGATCCTAGTGGAATTAGAATATTAACGAGTGTAATTTACATTTATCCATATGTACTATGTTTTTTAAACCAGAGTTCAATTTAAAATTCATTGAATCAGATCAAATTAATTTTTTATAAGTCAATTTATCCCTTCTTCATCTAGGTTTAATATTCCCCTCACGTGAATGAATTCTTTTTAAAAAATTAGGCCCTTATTAAAATATTTTTTTATATCCATGTATTGTGTAAATTAACTTATTGGATATATAAAAATGGATTTGCTCGTGAACCCAATGATTAATGTCTTAGTGATTCACCATAATATCTGAATTGTCCTTTTTACTCTATTTTCAAAGGACTTATATAAATTTCTTTTCAGTTGGATCCTTGAGGTGTTCTTTTTACAAATTATAATTCACCTCCAATTAAGTTCAAAATATCTCTATCCACATGATACAATTTTGATTCCACTGTGTATTTTTCTATTGAAATCCTTTTTCCTAGTTCTTAGAAAAAAATATCCATGAAAAAATATGTGAAATTAACTTAAAAATAATCTATATCTCACAATTTCAAAACCAATGATTTCCATCCATTCTGGAATGGTATTTAAACTAGGAAGGGTCTTATTAATCTCAAATAAATATTGAATAAAACAAAAAACTATAAAAACAAATATGTGAAACATTTATAAATAGAATGTTTTTTTATTTTTTTGTTTGTTTTTTTATGTATTTGTATTTTTTTATAATAACATATTTACTAAAAAAATTTACTTATAAAAAAGTAGATTTTTATTTAAAGATACTAAAATAGTTACTGAAAAGAATTTAAAAACTACTATAAGAAGGATTGAATCCCCTCCATCACATTTTTTCATCACTGCACCTTTGAGTTCTAGAAGATATAAAAATTGTCATTATCGATAGTGTAAAAGGATAAACCACTTGGTTTTATTTGATGATAGTAAGTTTGAGTTACATTCTTTCCTAATGTACTATGTAAACTATATCTAGTCTACTAGGTGTTTTACACTTAGTGATAACTTATAGTAAACATAAAATATATAATAAATTTATTAAAATGAAAACAGAAAAAGAAATACAAGGGAGGATATTCTTGGGATATCCCTTGTAAGAGGGGATGTATTTAGGCTGTCTATAGCTAGATAGTTCTATGATTATCCCATATCAGTTGGATATTATGGTTTTATTTATGAAAACCACCACATCCTCTTTCTTCCAAAGCTACTTAGATTCTCTTCTATTTGGAGGCCCCTTTAAATAAAGTTTTTCACTTTTAAACCCTTTTCATTATGGCATATTGTGTTAAGTGAGTATGGTAGGATAATATATGGGGACTCCATATACTATTCCACAGTTGTTGTGGCCTCTTCCTCATCCATTGGTTTCTCTAATTATGCTTCTTGAATAAGTTAAAATAAGTGAGAGCCAGTCAGTATTTAAAATTAAATAAAATCTAATAAATTTGAGTTCAAGTCCTTATTATCCCCTTTATAAATTGAATTTTGTTCTTATGTTTCCTATTGATAATCCACTGGGAATTATTCTTCTATTATGTCTCCCTCTATTTCATATTCAAGGTCATGTCGAGGGAGTAATTTCTTCACCGTAGTTCCCAAGGAATATTTTTTTATTAACCACTTTTGGGTGGAATACTATTTAAATTCACAGGAGTTGATTATAGAAAGTTCCCAAAGAAATATTCGTCCATCTCTTCTTTATATGAATGGGAAGTCACTTTATTAATTTCCTGCTCCAATTTCTCTTCTAAGGAGGCTGCCTCAGTTTATAAACATCATTATCTAAGATGGACATCAATCGAGTTGAGTTTATAAAATTAAATCTTGGTAGATCAGTAGATAATTCTATTTAAATAAGTTTATAAAGAAATGAGTTCCGTTTAGTGGTAGCCCCCATAAATTTTATCCTATAATTCATCTCCCAATTGAAATTTCACTTTAATGTTTTATTGTATGGATGGTTGTATTAGTGGGTATTACGTATTCTCTTAAAACATGATACCATCTATTTTATCTTTATCTTCAATATCTAGGTCCTATAACTATCCTTCTAATACTATGATTTCACTTAAAACAGAAAAAATATCAATGGAAAATTGGGTTTCAACAAAATTACTGAAAGAAAATTTCAAAAAAGAGTATCTCTAAATAGTTTAAACTTTTAATCCTTTCTTAAAGTATAGTAACTCTAGGAATATGTGTTAAATAATAAATAGTAGAAGATATTACACTTATAAATACTCTCCCTCCTCCTCTTCAATATCCTCTTGAGAAAATACCATGGACACTAATTCATTATCTTCTTGTTTTTTCCTTTTCTTTATAATTTCTTGGAGATAAGTGGTTATTGAAGTCATAATTTACCTCATCACTTTCATTGTTTCTTAATGTTATTTCCCCCTCACTTGGAGGTACTTAAATATAGAGTAGTAGATTTTAATATCTTATATTCAATTTGATAGTGAGGGGACTTGTATTGTTGATGAACATTGGGTCTGTTCATGTATTGGATTCTATCCACCCCATCCATTTATATATGAAAAAGGTTGTTTTTGGTGTTTCCATTGAAAATAAATCTCCTTAGTATCTTGTGAAACTTTGAACTAGGCATAAAATTGGTGATCCATTAAATAATGGTAATACTATGATGTTAATCATAAATTATAGAAAAGAATCAAATCATAACAAAACAAAATAAAATAAGGAAATGGAAACCAAGAAACACACTAATTATAGTGGTTCTTAGATACTGAAAACTCAACCATAATACCCAGAAATGGCACTAAGTTGATGGAAAACCATATCATGGGGCCTCATCAAACAAAATTTTTATCACTTATAAATTGGTCTAGTGTATTCCCAGACCCATATCTTAAGGAGTGGGGAATTAGATCGTCACTTATACTAATAATTATGCATTTTTTAAAGAATTAAACATTCACCAAGTTTTATTTTTTAATTTTACGAATTAAGAACTAGGGAAGTAGAAAAAAAAAACAAAGTTAGAATAAAAGGGGTTGGGTCTGGGTTTGATTTCAAAGGTTCATCATTATCCAACATTATTATAATTCCATAATCAAGTCAATATTATTCATCTGTTACTTCATTATATATAATTTTTAGGTTTGAACACACATAGAAAAAACTCAAAGTGCTTATCTAGTTCTAACTCACCCATAATGAAGATATAATGAACACACTCAATAGTGGAACTTACTATCTCCACACCCAACTCTATCATATAATGTTCATCCCCCATTCCACCCAATTCCACTAGTATACTATACAGATTTATAGATGGGAAAAATATGATTTGATAAATTGGAGAATGCAATAGCTCATCAAAAATTTCATTTCACTATCATATATCTGCTTTTGTCTACTTTACTATTGCATCAAGGATAATAAAAATAAAATAAATATTTGGAGGATAGGGATTATAATTTCCCAGTATATCTCCCAAGGGGACATATCCCTCGATTTAGTTCTCTATAATTATGGATATAAAGAGTTCAAAATCATAGAATGGATATTGAGAAAACATATAGAATATTATGGTATTAAAAATCAACACATCACAACAGAACACAATAAAAAACATAGTATAATTTGAATTAAAATATATATAATTGTAGAAGATCCTAACAAAAATCAACATGAGTGAAATTATTTCTACTAGGATAAGAGAACATATTTTTAATTGTTGGTGAATGTATTCTTCCTCATTGAATTTAGTGCAAAGAATCAAGCTTCTCTTTCCTCAAATGGGTGCCATGTGTCATGATCTGGGGTCATGATTGATTCAATTGAGATAATCCTTAATTTTTTTCCCATCCATATAGATTATTCCCATGATTGAGATTGAAACTCTTCGATAATTTTCCTAACATATGTTCTTTATTACTTAATGGGTGTAGTGGAGAATCATGATCTATCCAGTGATCATGTGAGGGGATGAACATGATAACTTTGGCTTGGATTTTATTGAATGCTGAATGGGGCATGAATTTATTAGTAGAATATGGGATTTTATTTTGGACATGATCTTGTCTAGGGAATAACTAGGGTGATATTGTAAGTGGTATAAAAAATTATGGGTCTAGTCCAATGGATTCAGACTTGGTTTTCACTATACTTAGTCCTCAAAATGGAAATTCTATCTTGATTCAAGTCTAGAAATTCAAGGTTGTGTTGAGATGGTGGTATGATTGGGATTTTAATAGGTGACTACACCATGGCTTGGTCTTGGTGCATTCATTGGGGACTTTGTTTGAGCACATGGTGTGCACGAATTCTTATACCTGTAGCTGGTATAATAGGAACGACCATGGTCTCTCCAACCATCAAATTCATGAACAAAAAGCACAAACCAGTTTCAAGAATTTATCAGCTGATACATCATCTCCATGGATGATCCTATTCATACCCATAATTCATAGATAAGTCCGTATTTCTCCCATTCATTAGAGGACCTTGAACCAAAACCTTGAGATTATACTAATATGTCTCCCTTCTTTGATCCTATTCATACCCATAATTCCAATGTTTAGGTGATAACTAAAATATTAAACAATATTATTCTAATAATATTTCATGTTTTGTTCAAAATATGTGTTGGGTGTAACACAAGACAAACTCTATGTTACGTGTAACATAAGACAAACTCAGTGTTGTGTGTAAAACAAGATATCTAAATAATAAAATTAAAAAATATATATTTCATAAAATATATGGATGTTACATTCATCACAACAGTTTTATAGAAATATCTTATAAATCCAAAAATAGTGTTATAATTATGACTGAAATACCATTTATACCAATATTTTAATGTTTCCCAAAAATAAAATATCCATAATATAATATATTCACTTTTATTTTTTCTCCCCTCAAGGTAAGAATACTCTTCCACATCTTCTTTGTTGTTTGAATACTCTATGAGAGACAACTTTTTTTCTATCTGGTAGTGAATCTTCATTGTTCTACTTAAATTACCTTTATGGTAGTATAAATAAAAAATACTTTTAAGTAATATAGAGGGAGAAATAAAAATAGTGGTAGGGGGGTTTGGGGTTTGGGGTTGCGATCATAGGGTCGATTCCCCAGGATTGTTTCTTTCATTTTGTGAATTTTAATAAAAAATGACTAATATGGAGGGACATATTTGTTCATTGGAAATAAAACAAATGCTAAGAGTTTTCTCCCATCCTTGGTATTATATTCCTTACTAAATCAACATGGTATTTACTCTTCAAACTCCTTTTCCATTCATGGGTCTTAACAGGTTTCAAACTCTCCTTTCCCCCGTAAATTTAATCCTTATATGAAATAGTTTTTTCCACCTCAGTCATTAAAGAAACTTAAAATATTTTTTTATTGGAATCATCCTTTCCATTCAATAATTATAGTCTGTTAGTATTGATACACAATATTTTTTATATCTTGTATTTATATACCTTTCACATGGATTTCTATAAAATTTTATTTCCCCACATATGGAAAAAGTCTCAGGTGATTTAAAATTTTATTATAAAAACAATTTCCTTCCCTTAGCTATAACATTTATTTCATAATTATCAATTTTTTCTAGCCACTTCCCATTTATTTGGTAAAACATTCATACAGTAATTCATGAACTTCTCAATTTTTAATGATTTTTACCTTTCTTATTAGTGTCCTTAACATTGTGTGACATTTATTTTATTGATTTCTACATTTCCATCCATTCTGGACCATCGATAAGATCTCTATATTAATAGTAATAAATTACTTATATTTATGACCGTATTTTTTGAATCTTTCACATATTTATTTTATACAACCAATTATGTTTTTATTGGATAGATTT
The DNA here is from genome assembly GCA_963277665.1 of Viscum album. NCBI lineage: Eukaryota > Viridiplantae > Streptophyta > Magnoliopsida > Santalales > Viscaceae > Viscum > Viscum album. The sequence goes on along the minus strand of OY728148.1, from coordinate 2,033,418,067 downwards.
GATGAAAATATGGTCACTGATTTCCTATTTAAAGAACTGATAAGCATTTTCTCACCGTAAATCCCCCTTGTTTCATAAATCTTACCTAAAAATGAAATGTTATTAAAAAATGAGTAGGATTTGTGTATATTACTTCCAAAATGGAAGAAAATTAATTTGAACTATGTTCTTAAAAATTTAATATAATTATATCTAGAAAACCATTGGGGTTATCCTCTATCCAACAGAACTGTCATTTTCCTACGGGCGGTGGTCACCTAGGAATATTCCGATATTTATTTAATATAGAAGTGGGAATATCACTTGTGTTACATGTATAAATAAATTAAATTTTTCTTATTTCACGTGGAGTATTAAAAATAAAAAAATTATTTTGAGTTAGAGTAGGTGTAATGTTTATTTTTATATTGAATCATTTGATCTCTCAACCTTGAGAAGATTCTATTTTCTACTTGGTAGAATTTTAGAAATCTATTTTGATATTAATTAACTCATTTTTATCAATAAAACAAATGGATTATATCTCATACATATCTTCTTTTTCATATATAAAATTTTGAAATAATCTATTAGAATATTATCTTTCTCATAGTCTATTATATTTTTATTCTTAATATCATCAGTGTAAATATTTTCATTCCTAATAAACTGATCCTCATCATAGAAATCATTATTATTCTCATTTATAGAATTTCTATCATCTTAATTAAAATATAAAAACATCAAAAGACAATATTAAAATTAATCTATCAACTAATCTTGATTATTATTTATTTATTATGATTCTTCTTCATTAGTCGATGAATTAACACCTCAGTTTACATGGGAAAATAAATTGACTTCATCATCTGAAAAACTACACGAGTTTTCATGAACATTCTTTATAATAAAACATATTTTCTTACTACAAGAAATATTTATAATTTTACCCCTTTTCTTCCTATATGATTTTACATATTCCTCATCCGATCTTGATTCTTATGCTGTCTTCTTTAGGAAATCCTTTCAAAAATGAAACATATCATTACAGTTTTATCACTATGGTTTTTTATTTCCATTTTATTTTCACTTATCTATATTTAATATATTTTAAAGAATAGAAATATTTTTTTAAATTCATTATAATCATGTGAATCATGTGAATAATTAAATTTTATTTCTTCTTATTCATTAACATTACCACTTTTAGTCCCTCATAATAAATCTCATCTTTTTATTTCTTCATGAAATTTAATGCCTTTATGATTTCATAATAAATGATAATGTTGTGAATATCATTAAATAACAGATCTTCTCTATCTTCCAAGCATAAAAACTTATGATAAAATTTGTCTAGAATTTTTCTGATAATTGTTTTGACAATGGTTGAATCATCAAACATCTCCTTAAAACCCTGAATATTTATCACCATCTCATTGACTCATGTAAAATATTCTATAATATTCTATTCATTTTTCATCATTCTGTCTCAATAATTCCTCATATAGAATTATAGTCTATCTTAATTAATACTAACACTCCCAAAGTAACTACTATTCAATTCTTCATAAATATATTTGGTAGTTTGAAGTCCCATAACATTTTCACACCTTTTCTGAAAGAGAAATATAGAAAAAAATTTATGCATTTCCATCAACCTATATATTTCTCTTTTAAAAAGTTATATTTAATCTCCCTAAACAATTAGTCAAAACCATTTGTGGTATTATCCCTCACTATTAGGCTATGTGAAAGAAGGTAGGTAAGTTTAATATTCCTCCATTTATGGTAGTTCTTTTTAAAAAAAGAAGGGAAAACCTGGCTATTCCTATAATTTCGATTCTCCGTAATTTTAAAATATTTGGATATTAAGTGGGAACCAATGCTCTAATAGGACTTGTGATGCACCACGTTTGATTGTCCACTAAGAGGGGGTGAATTTTTATTCCTGTTTTAGGAATGATTCTTTTGAGATAAACCTATTATAATTTTTATTTAAATAATATAGTAAATGATTTCCCCAATCCTTAACCCATATATTGTATAATTTAATGAGAGAAAAAAAGAAAATATTTATATGATTCAGCTAGAATATCCAACACCTTTCAATGATTATTTACTCTCCCCAATCATGGGTTTGTCCAATATTAATGAAGATGATAAAAAAGGATTATCCTAGATAGTAAAAATACCCACTCTATTCAAGAAACAGAGTCCCTCATAAAGAAACAACTCTTATTTACAATGTATGTACCAATATAAGAAAGACACACACACACACACACTTCAATATAATTATACCCAACATGTAATATGTATTCCTCTATTTATATGGTAAATCAACCAGATATCATGTCTATAGCACCAAGTATTGTATGTTTTAGTATTTGTGAGAAAAATGTCATATATATTGCTCAACACTCTAGTTCATTAAATAAAATATTTCTCCTTAGTTATTAGATTGGATGCGCTCAAAAGTCTTCTCCCTCATTAGTGGACCCCATCTTTAAAATCTCTTTCCTCACCACAATATAGAAATGTGTATGGGGATCTCATATTCATGAATTCTCACACATAGTTTTGTGAGTTCTCTATTTTATCAGAGCAGAAATACTTCTTTGGTAGATTTACTATTAAATATTCATTGAATTATTTGACTATTTTTATTCCATTTGAATTAATAAACTCCATCAATTTTCAGATGGGAAAAAATATACTCTTTTAATTATGTATGATATTTTTAGTTTTATTCTCATTCAAACTATTCATTTAAATCTTCCAAAGACTCAAATTTATTTCATCATGCTATATTTAGATTATTATTTAAACAAAATACATGATTTTAAATTCTAGTTCAAATCTTTCATATACGTATAAAAATTATTTTATTATGATATGGAACTGCATCCTATAGTGTGGAACTCATCTTAGTGTATCAGTACATCCCTATTCTAGTATTTCCTTTATCTCATCTAGAATCACAATCATATTATTTATCATAATACAAGATTCCTTAAAGACATCACAATGAAATCATTTTTTTTAATTTCAATTTTTTATTTATAATATTAATTATGGACATACTAAATATTTACCATAGAAACATGTACTTTAGAATCCCAAAGTTTTCTCAAAATTTCAATAAGGAAATGATCCTTATGGTATCTCTACCCATCCTTATAAACTCTATCCATTAGGACGAATGATACTTATGGTCTGAAAAATTATCTTTACAGTTTCACCATCCTTACCAGCCTCCTTTTTTATCTTGGACTTTTATTATTACATGAGTCTTGAGGCTTATAGTAATTCAATGATACAAGATGATTCTTATACTAATAACATCATCTATATGGACTTAGAATTCATTCTTAAATTCCTTGAAATTAATCCTTCTAGAGATCATATATATGAATGTTATCCTTATGAGATCCCATATTCATATATACAAAGAGCATGGATAACCTTAAAAATGTTTCATTTTAACCTTAAAAATCTCACTAGGATAATCTTTCTTCTTTCTCTATTAGTTTATTTTTAATGTATAACATCTAATGAAAACTCCTAACTTTATTGAAACATCAATAATCAAACAAATTTTTTTAAAAACAACATCATCATCAGAAATTTTCTTAAACATGAGGTATTGTTGATCAATAATCAATGAATTTTGGGTTATATAGCCTATGGATCATCTATTGATATCCCCAATAATACATATAGAGACTTTTAATAGTGGATTAAATGATGTGATCATGGTATATGAGGAAGAAAGAGGAATGGAGATCATCTATTTGGCCAGTCAATTGATTTAGTGATACAATTTTAGATAACACCTAGAGACTAAACATAAGAAGATGTATATGTGACATCATGGAATCAAGATGGTAAACACAGGATGGTGGGAGGGGATACTAAAAATTATGTCTTTATTAATATATGCCTTTTATACATTTATGTTGGGGCCTTTTAGGAAGTATAATGAAACTTTTATACCTGGTATGACCTCCCTATAAACCCTATTATAAATAAGACTTATCTTATATATAAAATAAAATTAGATTTTGAAGGATACATATATATTTATTCTTTTTCTTGAATCTATCAATGTAAAAATTCCATGTTGTATCCTCAAGTATCCATTCTATATTTATCATGGAATAAAATTCATCATCTCAACATAGTTTTAATTTACTTATCATATCATTATTGATTATAAAATAAACTTCATTTGGTCACATGAAAATCCTCAAAATAATTCTTTATAAATAAACCTCTTATTCCTCAATAGATTATTTTAATAAAAATTAGAAATAAAACTTATAATTATATTAGATAATTCATATTACAATTTATTAAAACCAATATTAATTCTAATTTCTTATGAATTAAATCATGATCCCCAACAACATGTACAAGTTATATCAATTATTCCTTATGTTATTCAATATACTCATATGAATCTTTCAATAGTGATCCAAAATTTGGGTTCTTCTTTTTCATAATATCAAATTATTCAAGTACACTAACAAAATCTACTTCAAAATCAAAAACTACCTCTAGTTCATTCTTATCTTGAAAATACATCATAAAATTTCATGATATAAGAACAAAAACAAAACAAAATCAATAATTTATATTCAATGAAAAATTCAAATATAGAAATTACATGATCTAATACAACTAATTATACAATAGGACACCTTTAGAGGGTAACTAAATTTGGGTGTTAATAGAATTTAATTTTTTTCCTTCTTATATAATTTCTTTGGGATCATTTTCCTTTATTCCAACAAAGAGTTATTCAGATATTTATTCAAATAAATCTACATTAAACATCATGAACATGTATGACACCTAAAAATAAAATAGAATATAAATTTTACTTGGTTAACATGTACTAGGATACATCTAAGGAGTATACACTCATTAGTGTACTGGTGTGACAATCCCCACTATAACTCCCTACTTGTGTCAACATAACATTTTTGTATCATCACTCTTCACAAAATATCATTATATATAAATTTTTTAAGGATATGCTCATTTATATCAGACTCACTACCTATAGATTGGTTTAGTGATAGGTGACTACTTTCAATGGTTTACCACATTCTCCAAATTCATGCACTAATCCAACATATATCCATTTATATATATGTATTTATCCTCTAAGTTGAATGAAATTATTGTTAATACTATTTAATCATGTTTAAAATACATTATAATTCTGAATGATAAGCTCCAATATAAATAAATTATGTTTCTATACATTCATTAGCATGACATTTTGAACTCTTTTTTAGAATATTTCATTCATTATATTCAATTACACATTTCACAGTATAAAAAATAATCAAGATATAATAATTTCATAAAGGGAATTATTTACATCTATATCTTTAATGATATGAATGGAAAATATTGATAATCATTCATGATCATCATGAAAATTCAAACCAATATAAATTTTTCACATAGAAAAGTTCAATCAAAGGAATTTTCATCTTATAAATATTCAAGAATATATAAAAAACTAATTTTTTTTCAAAACCAAATCTTAAAGGTATTCAATATAAAATAACTGAATATTGATAATTTAAATATTCCCCAATACCCAATTTTGTTTTCCACCTTATTCTCTTCTCTACGAACACACATTTCATCATCTCTATACATAGTTTTATTTTTTATCTTCTATTTTAAATTGGGACAGTAAAATAATCTATATCATAGGAATTTTTAATTTTAAAATATAGATTAAAACTATAGTAAAATTTTAACAACCTTCACTTTAACTCCATTAATTTGATCATTTAAAAGTTAATCTACAATATTTAGATTCAATTATCTTATTGATGGGTATACTATAAACTTTCGAACATTCTTGAGAATTAAAAATCATTAATGCTACTCAAATTTACTAGAATCCAGTAATAATGGCATGTAATTACTCTTAAATGTGTAATGATTCAGTTTCAAATTCAACATATTATAACATTTAGATGTGTCATGGAATGTCATACAGGTTTATGGTGCAGACATGAACTGTGTAACAAAACAATGAAACCATAAGATTCATGAACCTATAGTATTTAAATTTCTTCCAATCACCATTTGTTTCCTTTAATTGTATTTTATGATTTATATATTGGTGATATTTATAATGAAATGAGTATTTTAAAAAATAATTGTTTTCTTTTTTCCTTTTTTTCATGTAATTTAAAATTTTTCTTGTTGTTTTTTATTGGGTATTTATTAATAGAGTTGATTATGAAACATGAATGGTTTATTTTAATGTTATATTACACTATTTCATGACTCCTAGGTATGTCTAGAGATAAGGTGGGATTTATGTTTCTAATAACGAGCCTTAGGAAGAATCCTATATTTTTCTGGGGGTGATTCTTTTTTTATTAGATTTACCAAGACTCTAAAGGGTGTGGTATAGTTTGAATCTTATATTCCTTTAGATATACCAAGTCATTGTCCCTTATTCAATTATGATCAAGGTCTAGTGGAGGTTGTGGAATGGTTATATTATTTTTAGGATGCCCGATATGTAGTAAATTTCATGATGTTTTGAATGATTACATATTTTTGTGTTAGTACTCATTAAGTCTAGAGTGGATCATGGTTTTTAGTTATGTTTCTTATATTATGAATTTATTATATCTATATTGGTTCCTCTTGGGGATTTTTTATTTATAGTTATGGTATTTATTATTAATTATATCATTGTTTTGTGTCATGATGTTTTATTGTGATGACTGGTTCATCTTATTTTACTTATATCTGATGTGGTTGAGTCCTAGGTGTGTGATTTGGGGGACTAGGAAAAATATTTCCCCATTTGAGATAATTCAGTGACTACTATTGGTTTAGATCTCTTCACTATTTACATGAGATTGTGACCTATGTATGAGTTTATATACCAACCATTCTACTCAGCCTTGTGACTCATAGTTTAAATCCCAATCATTTTATTTTTTGATCCATTCTTTAACAATAGTACCAATCCCATTTTGGTGATATTTGATTTGATAGATTTTTGTGTCTTTATTTGTGTTCATTTGTATTTTTCCTTAGTTTGGGATTATAGTTTTATCTGGGTTATGTTATATGATGTTTTGATGCTCGTTGACTCCATAGGTTTTTTTGTGATTTATTTTATTAAATTATGGAATTATAGTTTGTACTGATGGTCTATTTATAGAAGGGTATTTATTTTTTTTCCACTAATTTAGATAAATTATAAATGGTGGAGAGACCTATCTAAGGTCATTGTCTTATATGATCTATGTGGTTGGTTTGTGATGACCAATCATTCTTAGATATGTTAATGGTTATTGAGGATTTTGATCAACAATTTTGAATAATTGAATGTATAATGTGTTTTACTTGTCATAGGATCCATATGAGTTTTTTCATTCACTCCCACCCTTAATTTATATGTGGTATTTTTTAGTTTACTTTTTATTATAATATATGAAGTTAATATCTAAGAGACTGAAGTATAATTATGGGGAGATTTCCAAAACTCACACTTTACATTTTTATTATTATTTCTGTGTAATATAAATTTTAGTGTAAATTTGCTTTAATTTTTTTATAATTGTAAAAAAATTCTTATTTGGAGAAGTTTGAATAGACAGTCTTAGAGAAACAATGTGTCATACTTATTGAATGGAACCTTACTATTCCTTTTTAATGGTCATGGTTTGTCCTATATGGGTAGAAGTTGGTTTAGACCAAATTTTGTGAGTTATAATGAAATCTATGAAACCGAGTTTCAAATAAAATAAGTAGTGGATGAATTTCACATAGTTAAGAGAAACTATAAACAACGCTACACTTCTTAGTAGACTATTCTATACGATTTTTCATTATTTTCAAAACAAAGTCACAAAGTCGTGAAAGTTTCCCAAATTTCTTATAAAGGGAGAAATGTAATATTTTCCATTATTATTTTTAATGGGGTATACCCAAATTTTATTCTCATATATCTATTACAATGATGGGAAAATGACGGGGAGATCTTCCTCCCTTTATCCTCTGAAATAATGTCCTATCTCCTTTTATTTCATTGAATTCCTTAGAGGTATCCCTATCTTTTACTTAATCATAATTCCTCCCCCCTCTTCATCACTTTTATCATTGTTTGGATGTCTCCTACAAACCATAAATGGGTTGTTCATTCATGAATAGGGTTCATGGTGGGTTATAATATGGGGTTTTAGTTTCTAAGGATTAATAATTCTTTTTCCTTGTATAGTTGAGCATTTTCCATTATAGATGATTCATTTTAGAAGGGTTTTTAAAACCTTATTCTTGGTTAAGGGTAGTGTTTTCTATGTATTTCCTTTAAATTACAAGGTATTGAATGATTAAGGATTTTAAATATGTGTTTTTTAAACTACACCAATATTTGATTGTTTTGGTGGATGAGTAATTTTTTTAGGATTTTCTCCCTTATCATAATGATTTAAAATGGTTTCTATTGTTTTCTGAATCATTTTTTATATTTAAATTGTTTGGCCTCATTTGGGTTATATATTAGATATAATTACATTGGTTTCTAAGATTGATTCCCAAATATATTTTTATGAGTATTAGATTTAAATGGTTATTTTAAATGAGATTTCAAATGGTTTATAATGCCAAATTTAGTGTCTCGTAATTTCCTTATTATTTTAGAGGCATGGAAAGAACTTTCAAGAAATTCCCTCATATTATGTGAGACCCTCGAGTGAGCCCCATGGATTGATTTATTATTCTTGATTGGGTCCCAATGGTGGATAATTTTATTTTTATTCATTTTTTATGCTTATATATTGAATGTGAAAAAGGGAATATTTATTGTGAGGTTGTAAGATGTGATAAGTGGTTTATGATTTTTTTTAGTTTTTATAATATTTATTATTTGGAATGATCATTTTTCACCTTCAATATTATTTTTATTGGGAACATAGGTAGATAATATTTGTTTGGATGTATTATACACTAGTCTTGTGTGGGTATAATGGTTAGTTCACTTGGAGAGTTACTTCCTCATAGAGTTGGTATTACTGTGTCCTAAACATATCCTAGGGGAAATACCAGATGCGAAATCTTCTTAGGATAAACATATAGACCTAGAAAATATATGAATCAGGTCCTATTTTATTTTATTTAGTTCCCCAGGTGTTACACATGATAATATATCCTTTTTAGGATGAATTAATGTATTTTGTTATACACGTCAATTACACATCGTACCCATTAGTCATTTCATGACATAATTTCTATGTTGGACTACAATGGTATGTTTTATGGATAGTGTGATTTTGTGAGTTTATTATTAATTTTAGTTATGGTTTTTGGTTCACATTCAAATGTAATTAAAAAACGATTATGAAAATATATTTTAAAATGAAAGTGTTTTTTATTTTATAAAAATTTTGTGTTTTAAAAATGCAGTTGTGGCATGATATTTTTTTATCTCAATTGTTTTTATAAGCCATATTTTTAGTCTATAATTAAAAAAAGCATTAATGAAATGGTAATTTGAATTGAAATAACACATAATATTTAGTGAAATCCTCTTGGGTGTTTTTTATAACACCATGCATACACTATTCTATGTATGAAGCTCTAAATTTAGCTTTATAGTGCCATATTCTAGTCTTTTCATGATTTTATGTTCCAATTATACCAGAGATGGAGGGTATTGGGACATGGTGAGTGATTTTGGGTCATTGAGAGATAATCTTTAGTGGTTTTTTTGTCTTTTTTATATTTTGGGAATAATAAGTCTCTTCCTTATATATTTTGACATTTCTTTTAGTGTGTTGTATATTTATATATGTTTTTTCTCGATTAGTTTATGTATATTTTTTTCATGATATATTTTAGAGTAATTATTATGTAAGTTACTTTTATTTATTATCACTCTTATATTGTATCCGTTAATTTTGATTGAATTAGTGTCTAATATATGGGTGGGTCATACCATATTTCGAGATGGGATCATTGTTAGTTAAACTAATTTAGAGGGAAAATCATTACAAATGTTTTGTTCTTGATACTCATGCACTGGTTTCTTTCCCATGGGGATCAGGACACCATTTAGGCATTGGAAAAAACCTAGTTAGGTGAGGTGTTAGGTTATACACAATGGATTCATTACATGGATGGTGATCATGATATTTCAATATGAAGGGATCATAGTATGAGGAAAATAATACTTTAAGTGTGTTGAAAAGTTTTTCTTGGAAGGATATGATAAGTAAGGCATCAAAATTTATAATCAAATTAGGCTTTGGAAGGATTTTAATGATACAAAATAAATAGATTCATTCGATTAAATATGGTGATGTAAGGATTATGATCATTCATGGTATTATTTAGAAAAGTTAGGTATAATTATGGTTATTAGATAGAACATCATTATTTAATAGTATTTATCATTTCATAATGTTTTTAAAATAATAATAAATCTATAGTGATGTATAGATGGTTTCATTGTAGTAAATAATAATTTATAAATATATATGAAAAAATAGTTTAGTATCATGTTGAAACCTATTAACCACACCATAATGTTTGGATGTTGATAATTGGTGAAGTTATGTATCGATATTAAAGATACATTTTACAAGGAAGAGGCTAACCACACCGCAACATTTCATGTGTAAATTTATACAATGTATTTGAAAGAGTGAACCCAATATATGTAAAAAAAATAATATTTCATCATAATAAAACCAGGATATGGGATAGTTTATCACACCATAATGGTACATTAATGACATAATTGGACTTCTATAATAGTTTAAAAAGTCTATTTAGGCATAATCCTTGTAACAATAAGTCCTAAATAAGGACAAATTTGGTTTTTGTAAGGGCGACTATGAGAGTGTCAAGCCACAACATGTATGGCCTTGATGTAATTTCAACTATGGTTGATTAGGATAATTAGATATTTATGAATATGGTTCTATGAAAATACATAGTCATGTCATGATGATAAATATTGCACTGTGAAGAGTAACATTATTCCACACTGAAGAAATAATGAGAAACTGGTGATGTTTTATATTGTAAATAACAACTGGATCATGAAATAATCAATGTGGTCGTAACAAGAATAATTTTAAAAAATGATTTTAACACATGGTGGAATCAATAATATAATGTTGTTTCATAATTGAAATTTTATGTTTTAATGGGAATAATATTTTTAGGAGACTTAAGAAGATCACAAAAAAGTTCCTGGGGATTTTTAAACAATTAAAAATTGGATTTTGTGGATATATAATTTTAGTAATAATAATTCCCCAATAGACCTTATGATGCCTCAATCTAGATAATGTTTACAAAAATCATGTTGCAAATGAGAGTATTTCACCGTGATCAAGAAATTTATAGAAAGTAAAGAAGATTCATTTTTTTAATTTTTGAAGGAAGAGATTAGTTTTGAGATTCCAATTTTTAGTTAGACTTGAAGATGAATGTTTAAGAAACTCTAAATAAGTAGGACACACGGTATAGAATTAGATTATTAAAGAAAAATAATTCATCCCAACATTGATGGAATGTTTGGATCCTTAGAAGGATATATAAAAACAACTATAATTTGTTGTAGAATAAATATAATGATTTTAAAATATCTAGTATGAATAGAAGATAAGGATTGTAGATTTATATAATAGTTTAAATGATAACATCTAGTAATTTAAATGAAGTGGGGTAGAAGAGGATAAAATTACATTTCTATATATGGATTATTGAACAAGTTGAATGTGGATAATGAAAGATATAATTCCAATATTAAATTATATTTATCTAGAAGGAGTTTTCATCTTCAAAGATTTTTCTAGAGGATAAGGATCCAACCCTCACATTAAGAGGTCATAATCATCTATAAATGGAATGAAAAGACTTAACTCTCACATGAAGGAGCTATTATCATCTAGCTTTAGTATTTTGGAAGCACAACAAAATAGAACATAAAAAATCATCATTTATAATGAAAGGTGTCTTCAAAACTAATACCAACATGAAACATACCCACATGTATATAAACTATTGAATATTTCTCTCTGTATATAAAATAAAATATAATTTCCTCAATAATTATGTAGATGAAAATATTATGGATTTCTCTATGATTGGTAGTGTGTTTTCCTTAATAATTAAAAGGTAGTGATCCTTTCCATAGAATGATCATGAGAGAAGCCTATATCTGAAAAATGGCACAAGATATTTTATTTTGGAACATCAACACATCATTAGTGTGTGCTCCAAGGATATGTCCTAATGTGGGTGAACCAATAAAAAATACATATTTGGTTTATTATTTATATTTTTTTTATATATATTGGATATTTGGATGAGAACATTATCGAGAGATATAGTGGTTGAAAAAGACCCATCTAATGGGTGAACCAGAAATAAAAATAGGGAAAAAAATCAAAGGGAAACTTTTTATCCAAAAACTCCTTAATTAATCCCATCTCATAGTGTATACATTCTTCTCAGTACCAACATTATTGATAATGAATGAATTAATTATTAGAAAATGAGGGTTGAAATTAATGTTTAAATAATGATTATGATATGTTTTTTTGATTTGTTAATATGAAAATTTATATTGTTTCTATATGAATTTAAATGAATTAATTTTATTTTCTACTTAATGTTATGTTTTTAGGTGATTTATTATTTTTGTTTTGGTTAAAAAATAATGGGTTGATGAGTTAAAGAAGAAAAATTAAACTGGAGAGTTCTATGTATTTTTTAAAATTATTTTATGGAAATCATGTTGGATAAAGGGGAATTTACATGTTGGAAATATCCTTTAAAATTGTAAAAAGGTTCATCAATATGAGTAAATAGTATATTAATGTTTTTTAGATAAATATAATTATTAGTTGAATAAAAAAATAATGTTGGTGTGTAAATTGATTACTGTAAATATTATATTTTATTATAAAAATGTGGTTGGAATTATTGCTGTTTGAGTATATTTTTTCACAAGAATTATATTGTTGAAGTAAAATAATTTGCATCTAAATTTTATAAGTTTCATTGAAAAATTGTTTTTTGTTTGGGAGTTTCTTCTCGCACTTTTGTGCAAGGAAATATTCTATGATACATTTCACTTATAGGCCACCTTTTGTTAGTATGGGAAATGAGATACTGATGTAAGATTCATGAGTTTGGATTATCCTAATGTTCGGGATACTGAATATGTGATTCCATTATATTAGCATGGCCATAGTTTGAGCCCAAGGGATTTTGTGATTCCTTATGTTTAGAAGATGAGACGATGGAGATCCATGAGTTTGATTATACAATTCTATGTTTACTAGCCCTGGTTAAAGTATACATAATTTATTTTTGTGTCTTGGTTTTCACCTATAACATTATTACATGTTGAAAATTATATTTTCAAATAATTTAAATTTTCACAATTTTTATATATGCTCACATTAATCTCCTTGGAGCATATGGGGGTGTGGTGGTTTCTAAAATGGATTCATTCTCACACCATATAAGTACACAAGAACTATATATAGATACTCCCTTCTTGGTGGTTTAAGTTGGGGAAAGGGGCCTCTCAAGTATAGATATAGTGGTTTTTGACATCATATAGAGGAATTTATGTGATTTTGGTGTCATGTGTAAGGGTCTCTCTATATGTAGTTTTCTTTAATTTTTAACTGTATTACATATACTTTAGTATTTAATTTTTAGCTCGGATTATTTTTTGGTTTTATAACACATGTTGGTATGTGATAGGTATTATTCTCATATATTGAGCATGTTATTATTGGGTTTTAATAATTATTTTTATTATATTATTATTTTAGTATTTTTAATATAATGGGTCACTATAGGGTAAATAAATCCCCATTGAATAACCTTAGATCATAAAAGGTATTAACCAGTCATTGGTTATTAGGGATTACCATTGAGGTCGTGTAATGATTAATCTCAGTGGAATGGTCATTTCTAGGAAGTTTTTATAGCCATATTTTTTCATTCATTGAAATATGAATTTCATTTTCAAATTCAAAAACTAACTTATTTTTACATCATATTCTATATAAATATAAATTATTGGATAAAACCAGCTATTTTGGTCGCCCTTAATTAAATTTATTTACTTAAACAATCATGTTTGAGTAGATAAGGTATCAGGAAAACAACTACATCAATAAAACTATCAAATGATGATTTTTTATCAACCATGATATGGTGAGTATTTCCACAAAATAGTGAGCTTCATATTCTCCAATCCATTTTAAAACATCCCTTGTACTATTGGAAATAAAGTTATATCATTGAATTATGGATTTCTATTATTATTTCCCAATAACCACGACTATCTTCTCTATTTGAATAATCTTTTTTATGATGATATAATCATTTTTTCCATCAAAAAATAACTTCTCCTTACATAAAATGATGTAATGGACTCTCTATTTTTCTTAGTGTTCCATGGAATATAACAAATCCACACATTCCAACAAAATAATTAGGGACCATAGTGGTGGAATGGGTTTTCTTAAATACTTTGAATTTCAATGTATAGTGACCTATTATATATATATATTACATAATTTTATATGAAAATTAAAAAAATGACACAATAATACACTCTAAATTATTGTAGGGATTAAATGTCTTTTAAATCTTGGATACATATAAAACTGGTACATAGAAGATCTATATCATTTCTCATTTAGTCATTTAAAATTATTTCCATTCTTAATCGGGGAATACATAGAAATTTTTTCTATAACATCAGGAAGGGAAACATCAAAAATAGTGATATTAGATAATTAAGAAGGGAAAAAATAATAGATATCAATAAATATTCATATATGATAAAAAGATAAGCATAATGGTATTAGAACACGAGATAAACATTAGAAAATCATACCCATCAATTAATATATCATAATCATAAAACACAAAAAAAATTTAATCTAAAAACATAATACATAAGAGTTTGGAGTCATCAATAGTCAATTATGACCCATTAAAACAAATCATAGTCATAAGACATAAATTTTTGGCTTGGATATAAGAATATAAAATTATTTATTTAGTCAAGGCTCACAGAATGACTATCATAGAGGATTTGGTTCAGTTCTCATTCCATCATTCCCATAGTTAAGATTCACTCCAAAAAATATCTTATTGGATAATTTTCTTTACTAAATGAGGTTCCCTCCTAATTCTATCCCCTATTTTCTCATTAAATATCCTTCTTTACCCATTTAATTATAGATCTATAATGGACCCATATTACAATGGGTTATAATGTAATCATAGGTACCTGACCATGGTTTATAACATAATTACCTACCCTTAGATTATAATTCAACCACCAATCACATAATGAAAACCAAACATATGTGTTCCACAATATCATTAAACATTAAATATATCATTTTTTCATAACCTGTGGAAAATTTATGTATTTTATAAACATTTAATGATCCTAATTATAAAATATATGGGTAATGAATAAAGATGTTAATAGGGAATCATAACCTCAGTAAATCATAAAAATCATCAAAGGAAATTATTATAGATGAAAATGATTTTAAAACATCACTAGAACATTTATTGAGTAAGATTACATTTACATTTTTAAATCAATTACATTAAAGCTATATATTTCCAAAAATATTAAGGATAATGTTTTATTTAAAATTAAAAAATAAAACATACAAGGGAAGATTAAACTAAAAGTGTATTCATGGTTACAGGGGAATCCATTCATATAGTGTATTCTACAACAAGAATTCCTTTCACATTTTTGGTAAAAAGTAAAAAGTACCATATTGGAAAAAATAAGAAAAATATGTTTAGAAGAATGTAATGAATGTGAAAAAAATTAAATAATGACATTAAAAAACTTTTGGATAATATTTAATACATTCTTGCAATCATTTTAAAGAAAATATGGACCTAGAAAAAAATATTCCCGACCAAAGAGATAATTGATGTGGGTTTTCCATTAAAATATAATTTGATTATTTTGAGTACTTAGGGAGCTAAAATTGAATTTAAATCATTTTAAAAGATTAAATAATAATTTTATAATAAATTATATATGAATTGGGAATGATATATCTTAAAATTTTATTATCTGAAATTTAAGCATCAGTAATCTTGATAGAAATGAGATTGCATCATAAAACCCTTACCTCAAGCTCGTCTTGATTTGTAAGAGATCTATCCAACTATATAATAAATTTAAATTTATTATAATTATATAACAGAACCATAATCATACCTATGATATCATGCATAGTTTACTTATAACATCTTATCACCAGTTCATTAATAATCATTCATTATGATCATCATTTTGGGTGATAGGTGCATCATTTTCATGTATGTTTTGGTTCATAGGATATGTTCCTTGACCATTAATGATGTTTAATTCGTATAAATAATTTTAATAATTGTATAAAAATCATATATATTTATTATATACATATTTATGAACATTCATATAAATCAGTGAGGGAAAATTAATTACATCACTACATGGAGATGATACTTCATAAGTATGCACTACTGATATTTCCATTTTAAATGGATGGAATAAAAAAATGGTTAATATTAATTCACTATTATAGAATCATGATTATAAAAAATATCATATATAAACATTAAATATATCATAATAACCATCCTTGAATGATGGTGGTGGAAAATGATATGTATACCTATATAGAGATAATATTCCATAAGTATGTATGAGCGATACTTTAATCTCCCTTTGGATTATGAATAGGGTTTAAAGGTCATTCCATATTCATAATAAAATATATTTTTATTTATCATACTGTATTAATCATATTTTATTGATATAACATGTTAGATGAAGTACAATAAGAAATAAAAATAAAACATCTATGTTAATATCTATACATCCTCATCGAGATACCTCATTTCTATTAATATTTAGACCTTGAATGATTGGTATTAGGAGAATAGAAAAATATAAATGATTATGTAAAATAATATAGGAAGGTTTTGGAGCCTATTTTTATGATATGTGAGGCTCAAATATTTTGAATAAGTGAGGAGAATAGGTTCCCTTTTATAAGTGAGGGAAGTGACACAAATTAAATCCCATAAAATATTTCAATGATTTAAGGTCATTTTCCTGGAACATTTTATAAAAATGTATAGGTATTATAATGTTAGATATTATAAGGTTTAAATTTATTTATCCAATAATAATTTTCCTTATATGGTTGAAAGTCCTACCCATATCGCATGGTTTAACCCCCAATAAACCTGTTTTATCCTTATCTGTGGTATTTTATTACAGTTTTTACTATTCAATATAAAAAAATTAATTTAAAGCTATTACATAATATTATTTATGATAATTAAAAATCTAGAAACCATTTTAATAGATTCAATTTATATGTAAGGAAAAAGTTAATTTTAACTAAGTATATAAACGTCGATGAAAACTTATTTTTGGAAAATGAATTTTTAAGCATAAACCATAATTTACTTCAATTTTTTGCACTATAAAAAACTTAAATTAAATTTTATAATATTATATCTAATATATAATATTTAAATTTAATTAAAAAATTAATTAAAATAGAGATTAAAATAATGTATTAAGATAAAAACAACTTTTACACATAAAAACAGTTATTCAGAGAAATGTGTTTTTATGCCAAAATGTTATATTTTATCAAAATAAAGTATAATGAGGATTAATATATAAATAACTAATTTTTTATAAATAAAGGATTATTAGGTTACTATAATATCAAAATCAAAATATAGTTGTATAGTTACTTGAGATGAAATGAATTATTTACAAAAATTGGTATTTTCACTATTATCTGAAAAAAAATCCTTTTAAAAAATCCAAAAAAAATCAACCTATGATAACATTGAGATAATTATTTTAAAAATTAAATTAATTTTATCTAATAAAATTTCTAAAAATGGTAGAAGTGAATTAGAAATTTCTTTTTAATTTTTTTTTATAGAAATGATTTTTGAATAAAAAATATTTTTGAAGCATAAAATAAATTTATTGAAAATTTAATACTCATTTATTATGAATTTATCAAAACATTTAAATAATTATAAATTTTTTTAAAGGATTTTAATAATGTGTTTTTTTACTATTCAGACATTCTAATTTAATGTATGGGATTTTGTGGGTTTCTATGTTGTTGTTCATATAGTCTTAGGGTTGTGTGTTTATTAAGATATAAAACACATAAACTTAATTATTTTTAAAGGAAATTCATATAAAATCATGATGTGTTACAATATATCCCCAATTAAAATGAAATTTTCACTGAAAATTCAATCTCTCTAGTAAAATAAAATGAGGATATAACTACTTTATCACATCGTCAGGTTCCCTTGTATATTCCTTAAAATTACAATTCTCTTAGTAAACATCAACCAGTTGAGTATTTTTATTTGATAGAAAATTATATATACAATAAATGATTTACAAAATTGGTTCATTATAATAAATATCATGCTCTAGTGATATAAAAACTGAGTTCAACAGATGTGTATAATAAGGTATGTACTTCCTTATGATAGAGAAACACATCATGAATTGTATAGAGGTTTGGTGGGAGTGAAAAGAAATAAGTAACCATCCCAATTAGATCATGATTATAAAAGGGAAAAATAATACTAGGGATTATATTTCAATTATTTACAAATATAATAACCTTTTTTCCATGGATAAATTTTAGGAACACCTTATCACCATCTTTGAATTCCAAATATCACTAATGATTGTTAGTATAACTATATTTTTCACTATGAGATGCCTTGATGTACTACCAAATGGAACTTACGTTCTCTACCATTTCATCATATAACTTAGGTCCCAATAGACTTCCTTCTCCAACATCATCTGAATATTTTAGAGTTCTACACTTCATTACATATAGATATTTATGAGGAGTCATCTGAATTATTGAGTGAAAGATAATGATACAAATAAATACTATTAGAGGAAGTTGTTGAACCCTAACAACTTTAAATTACAAATAATGGGATCTCAATATATTTTATAGTGTCATAATGGTCCCATCAGACTGGTCATATATCTTAGGATGTTATATAGTACTAAAACACCACTTTTTATCTAGATCATGCTGAAAACATATCCATAACATCTAGGTAAACCTTAGATCCTAGTGATATATAATAAAATGTGGAACCCCACTTAACAACACAACTTACATAATGTTTATCATGGAATTTTGATCATAAGAGAAATCCAATCTGATAAAAATGAATTATTTTGACTTCATAAAGATATTGACAACAGCCCAAATAACATTATATCCTTAATATGTTTTAGGGAATCCAGTAATGAAATCCATGGTGATGTTTTCCCATTTTCTATTTTAGTCTAGCTAATAGTTTCAACATAAAATAATCCTTATATCTCTTAACCTTAACATGATGACATATCAATCATTAAGAAAAATGAAGAAAAATGTCTATATTCATGTCACACAACTAGAAATGATCTTTAATACCTCTATATATCTTCATACTTCTATGATGAATAGATAATTATGGTTTACGAGTTTCTAGAAATAGTTCCTTCTTCAAGTTTGGTATTTATGGGACACATACTCAATTCCTGAACTATATCATTCCCTCACAATTAATGTTTAAATCAAGAACTTTTGCACCATCTTTTATAGGTTCACATCCACCATTTTCACTTATTTATTCTTTAAATGGATAAATTTGTGAACACTCATTAGAGAAAGAAAATATTTACTCCCTTCATGATATCAGGATCCATCATTTTAAAATATATAAATTTTATAAATTTTTTATTCACATAATAAATAAGCTAGTGTGATCCTTTTGAATCAAAGTATCAGCCACCTTATTCTCTTTCCTAAGGTGGTAGTGTATTATGAATTCATAAAATTTAATAAACTCTGTACATATTATTTGGTGTATATTCAACTCTTTATAGGTAAATATATATTTTAAACATATATGATATATATATATATATGTCATTCCAACATATTATTAATTCAATGATTTCCACTAATTACTCTAAATAATGAGTTGGGAATTTTTCTCTCATGATTCCTCAATAGAAGTGAGCCATAAGATATCACTATATCATTCTCCAAGAGAATAAACCCTGTCCGCATTTCAATACATCACTGTAAATAATATATCCTTATACATTGTAAGATATTGTGAGAACATGTTCAATAACCGACATTTTCCTCAATTCCATGAAATTTTCTTCATATTCGTTAGTCTATATGAACTTAATGTCACTCATAGTTAAATAGGTTAGTAGATTAGATAGACTTGATAAATTATTCATAAATATTTGACAATAACTAACTAATCCATGAAAACTATTGATTTTAGTAATAGTGGTTAGTCTTTACCAATGTTCAATAACATCTATCTCTAATGGATATATTGATATACCCTTACTTGAGATTATATGAACCAAAAAATGATACTCTTTGTATAGAAAATTCACAATTTTTATATTTTTCATAAAACTTATCCTTCCTCAGGTTCTTTAGTATAATACTCAAGTTATTTTTATGCTTTCCATTCTCTTGGAATATATAAGAATATCATCTATAAATAAAACCAAAAACTAATAAATGTAATCACTAAATAATCTATTAATTAAATCTATAAATATAGAAGGGCTGTTAGCAAGAAAAAATTTCATCACTATAAATTCTTAGTGTTCATACCTCAAACTAAAAGTTGGATCTGGTATATTTTCACTTTTGACCCCCAACTTATTCTATCTAGATCTATGGTCATTCTTTAAAAAATATCAATCTCCTAATAATTGAGAAACAATCATCCATAGTGGGAAACTAGTAATTAATATTGATTGAGATCTTGTTATGTTCCTAATAATCAATATAGAATCACATTGATCTATCTTTCTTCTAAATAAAACATACTGGTGCACCCCATGGTGACACACTTATCCAAATAAAACCCTTATCACGATTCTATTGGAATTTATTCTTCAATTCCTACAACTCAATCAAGTCCATTCTATCCGGAGTCTTTGTAATATGGGTATCATAGGGTATCTATTCTATTGAAAACTGAACTTCATGATTTTGAGGGATATTAGGAAGCGATTATAGAAATACATCAATAATCTATCATAAAATAGGCATAACTTTGACATTGAGTTTCACCCTTACCGTAAGAGATAAATACACCATTTGAATAGGAATCAAGACACATTAAATGGATGTAATTTCTATTGTAAGTTCATATTTATCCTCTCACCGATATAAAAAAAAATTTGATTTGAAATATCAAATTATATTTCCATAATATAGGAATTTTTTGGAGATATATGTTAAGGGAGCCAATCAATGCTAAAAGTCACTTCAAATTCCACAAAAAGATGAAAAAGAAGGTTTTAAAATGGAGTATTCTAAAAAAAGTAAACATGAAATCCCCAACTATGGATTGTTAATAATTATTAATGATTCAATTTTGTGATATTACTAGAATATTCCCTTCCTTATTCTAGGATTTATCCCTTATAATATGGCATTGACTCACATAATTCCTGAGTTACCCACACATAAGTCATTAAACTAACATTTCTTTCCTTTGATGAAATTAATTTTCCTCAATTAAAATTTTAAAATTTTCTTATTATTTTTTTATGTCATTATTTTTCACACATAAAACATTATATCATTCCATTAAGTTTTTTACTAGGTTTTTATTTAATTTTTTTACTTGTTGGAATATGAGTTTTAATTCCACAATGTTCTTTGTGAAACAACATTTCTATTTAATTTTGTGTGTTTGGAAACTAAATTTTTTTGATATTAATAATCATATAATGAGACATATTATTACAGGTAATCATAAGGATTTTCATTCCATCTCCCATTTCATTTGGTTTATCATAAGTACATTGATTCTATTGTCTATAAAACTCAATGTTAACATAGTTACTACTTGTTTATTCCATTGATTGAAAGTAAAAAATAAAGTATGAGAAAAAATAATCATAGGGGGAAATCATATAATCCTAGAAATTTAATCCAAATAATTTATAAATAATTATTCCTTATTTTAATTTTATGAAATCATAGGTTTAACCTATTTCATTAAAGTTCAACATGTATCCAAATCCTTTCTAATGGTTTGTAATGAAAAATTGAATAAACCCAATAATATCTCTCAATAGGGTCAAACCAAGTGTGATGTTAGGGCCCATTCATCAAGTACTAGAGTGATGGTTGAGATATAACTTGACCAAATGTTGTCACGGTTATCACCCCTAGATACATCTCTTCCAAAAAACATCCACTTGTAGCATTAAGTCATGAATTTTTTTTCATATGGAAACCAAATTCTTTTATTTACCATAACATATAATATTGTATAATACTTATGCTTATCCTATGGGTTTTAACAAAAGTCTACACTTCAAATTTCCCAAAATATACTAATCATTTCCTCTAATACTACCTATAGTGGCCCATACGTTTCATAAATAAATATTAAATAATTTAATATTAATATTCCATACATTTTACAATAATACATGATCAAGGACCATATAGGATTAAAGTATTTAGAAACATGAAATCATATAGAAATGGTACATAAAATATATATAATATTGACCAATTATTTCTTTATAGTTAACACCATTTTTGATACCACATGATTTTATGGTATGAATCTTTTTAAATAAACTTAATCTTTTCAATACTTTACATTTCATGGAATATAGATCTTAAGCAGACTCCAAAAAATTATTATTTTAGCATGAACATTATAACCTAGACATTAAATTTTAAGGAACAAATTGTATAAACAATTATGAAATAAATATTTTTCTAACTCAATGTTAATATAATAATTTATTCTTAGTAAATAAACACAAAATTTTTAAATTCATGTTCTTTCAAATATATGTTTTCTGCAAAAAGTAATTTCTATTGCATTTTATGAGAAAATAAATATATTTATTTTTTAAATTTTAGAAAATTTATTTTTTCAAATGAAAGTAATTTTTGGATTCATAATTTCAAAATTATCTTAAGAAAATTTGTATATAATCTTTTGAAAAGATTAATTTTTTAGTGAATAGTGGAAAATACTGATTTTTGTTAAAATGTGCTTTCTTTTCAATAAATTAAGAAATTAATGAGTAAAATTAGGTTTTGAATATTAATTAAATTAAAATAATAATTATTTATATTTATTTCATCTCTTTAAATCATTTTAGTAAAGTGTTATATTGTATTTAAAAATATGTTAATTTTTGGGTTTAAAAATTGGATTTTTTTTTGAAAAATGTTTTAAAGTACATAATGTTTCTCATTTTTTAGTAATTAAAATAATAAGTAATGGGGAATGTTTAAAAAAAAATATATACATTATATAACATTAAATATTAATTTATTTTCATAAAATGATATTTATTAGTCATAGAGTTAATATAAAATCACCTTTTCATGAAAAATACACTTCTTAAAAACCCACTTTTTCATTTCTTCTGTGGGTTTTGATTAAAATATTATTTTCTATTTTTTTGAATGGAATTTGATAAAATGGATTATATATTTCTTATCATAATGTCCAAATTATAATGCTAGGTAATCTTGCCGGTAGATACCTATGCTCTGATAGACAGACTGAGTCTCTATGACATCTCATTAACCCGCATGTATGTGTGGAAGTGGATGCATATAGAGTACCTTTTTATTATGTTTGGATTACATTTGGTGTAGAGTTTAGGTGAAAACAACTTGTGGTCTATGAATCATGGTCTGAGTTCTATTCTATCTTTAAACATTTGGTCTATTCGATAGAAACCTATTGATGGGGTGCTAAAACTCTTTCTAAATAGATGGGTAGAGACGGGGATAAAGATACAAATGATAAAGCTGAGACAGTACTATCTAGTCAGATGCTGAAGGGTGTGGTCTCTTAGTTTAAATCTACAAATGGTTTGAAGGGTGGATCACAGGATGCGAATCCGTTAGTGTCTAAAGTTTTTAGTCTCTTGAGTAAAGATTTGGGTGAAATTTAGCATCCTCCGCCTGCTACTTTGGGGTAGGAGGGTTATACTGTGGAGGGGGAGTGCACTGGCAGTGTTCTCAACCTGGTGGATACTCAAATGGTGGATGGTGGAGGTTCCCAGATATCTGAGGCTTTATCTTACACCTAAGTAGTGCGCTCAGGTACATGTACTATTGTCAATGATCAGGTAAAGTCTTCTAACTTAATTCAGTTGATAAAGGATATAGTTAAACCCCAGCCTCCTATTCTTCCTCTATGGGCGACTAGGAGCTCCGATAAGCCTACATATTATAGTGATTTTGATCCCACTCTTGAGGGTCCCTAGAGCGTTAGTGAGCATTACTCTGATGTGGAACCAATGAAGATGGATGAGGGTGGTCCCAAGACTCCCTCAGATGTCTCATTTTCAATAGGGTGAAATGTTTTGGAATAGGTTAAATAGAGTGAGGACGCAGTTAGGAATAGTTCTAGGGAGGTGAAAGGTACAACGACAAGCAACCATTTTTACCTATTTTCATATGATGATCCAGTCTAGAATTCTGAAAAGACCTGGTCAAAACCTCTACGAAGGAGCAAGTTTCCGAGAATGGGTCCAATGATGAATTTTCTAGCCACTTTGAAGGTGATATAGATGATGAGGCTCAAGGTAGCAGGTATCCAAGTCTAGGGAGTAGTAATAGCTGGAGGGGAAACTAGAAAATGAAAAAGGATTACTCATATTTACCTCTACCAATGGAGACCCGATATGTGAGGAAGTCGAAGGCCAAGCATACGAACTGTGACCCCCACCTCACCAAGGTGGTCTGTCAGTAGTGGGAGATGCTTAAAAATCCTTTGCATTTTTTATGAGATTGAGAGTGGTAATATTTGAAATTGTTCTAACAAGTAAAGATCAAGATGAAGAGGCTAAAATAATGATTGTAAGGGCTCTAAGGGTTTCCCCCAATGAAGAGTAGGGCTCCTGGATCGATAAGTAGATCCTGATCCAAGTAAGGGGATTTAACAATGGAAAGATCAAATTATAGGAGTACATACAGTGTTGGGACAATATTGGATCAAGGTTAAAATATATTTTAATGGAGGATCTAGAAACTTAGGTAAACGACATCTCATAGAAACTATTTAGAGAGATTAAATCAAGTAGCCTATAATTTCACTTTAATGGCTTGGTAATATACCTTTGTGCTTGAAGTTGGTTTCTCACTTTTCCCTTAAAAGTGTTTGATAATAAAAAATTAATTTCGAGTGAGTGAGTGGTTCAATTTATATATAATATAATGGGTATTTAATCTCCTTAACCACCCATCTTCAACTATATATTCCACCCCTCACCACCCCCTTTCTCCTCATAAGAATTGAATCTCTTAAAATATTTTCCAAACCCTTCCTAACTATTACCACATCCAAGTGATACTGTTCTCACTAAAAGTATAATTCCATGTTCTCTAAGGGATCCTTAAAGGAGGTGATATTCACGAGAAGGATATAGTACACAAAATTAAAGGGAACCATGTGGTAAGGGTTTCTCATCTCACTTTTCTTATGGGAGATATATGTCTTTTTCACCACATATTTCTTGTTTTTGGTGTATATAATACCATTTGATATGTAATATCATGAATCTAATTATCTTAATTTTAATAAAATTTTCAAAAGATAATTATTTCTTTGACGATGAAAACAATTTGACTGATAACAAAGTGATAAGTAAATTATTAACCAAATTTTCATTATTTGGGTTAACCAATTACTTCATTGATTATGTTATGATATGATTATGAGTGGGAATAAAATTCATTATATTTTGTTTCATTTTTACTTGTTTTATGAGTATATATAGGTAATAAACATAAACAATTTATTTAAATAGTGTTCACTTCAATGATATGATATTTATAAGGGATTTTATTTTAAGAATTATCTTTTTAATGTTTTCCTTAAAATATTATTTCTCTACCATTCCCATGTTTTTTTAAAATTTATTCCAAATATGTTTTTACTATCCCATTATAAAATTTTATTGTAATTTTTATTCATGTTTTACTTTTTATAAAAGAGTTTCAATGAATTATTTTTGTTGATTTCTAGGAAAGGGTTGTTTTGACTTTTTTAACAAAAATAAATAAGGAATGTTTTTTAAAATTATACATCTTGAGAAACATTTCCCACCATCATGACACTTTATGGCCTTAAAACTTACATTAAAATCATAAATGGTTATTTTCAAAGAAATTTTTGTCTTTTATAATTGTGAGACATCTTTAAAAAAATGTTCTCAAAACAGAAAGGATATTTTCCTAAATAATTATTTCAAGAAATACTGAAAATTATTTTCCATCTATGATAACATTATTTGATGTTACATATTATTTAATAGGGATATTATTCAACAATACCACCCTTATTATTTTTTTGTTCAGTTTATTTATATGATAGTATAATATTTATAGAACCTATTTCTTTTTCATGGGTTATGTTATGATGAAATATTTATGAAATCTAATTTATTTTAATGGGTTATGATATGATTTATGTTCTTATGGAACACAAATGTATGATTTTATTATGTGATGGGTGGGACCTATATATACCTCCAATACATTGAGTAATTACTTGTATCTCTTGTGATAGACATGAATTCAACGTGAATTGAAACCGATTTAGTAAATGAATTTTTCCTCTACAATGGTATGGGTAGTGAATGCAATCCACTATGACAGTCCTAGAAGTAAATCATGGATACCAATATGGTTTGGGGAGTGAACCCAATCCACTATGACAGTCTCGTGAGTAAACCTTGGATAGTATGATTGTTTGGAAAGTGAACCCAATACACACTGATATTCTTGGGTGTGATCCTTGGTTACTATGATGGTCTGGGATATGAACATATTACACATTGATAGTCTTGGAAAATACCATTTACTACTAAGGAATTGATTTTATATGATTATGTGTTGGCCAAATTTCATATATTTTTTCAATATTATTATATCATGGCTCATTATCTCTAATGAATGGTGTCTTATGAACTTCAATAATTTATTCAATTACTCAAGATTATTATATTTTATATATAGTGTATAATTTTTGAATGTTATGTTCATGTTATTATTCCATTATGATTATTTTATGATTGATACTTCACATTTTTATCCTTATGGAGAGTCTGATCTCACCCTTTTCTTACTTTTATTTTCCCTAGGATAGGAAGTGTGGTATTAAGTATGACATGTCCAAAAGGGTACTAGTTATAAAGGAATAAGAGGGATATATTGTAGATGTTTTATCAACTAGTTTTTTTCCTTTCCATGTTTCCAATGACACTAAACCCATATGATTAGAGCATAGTTCTATTATGTTATATAATAAATATTCATCTATTTAGATTAAATATATATTTATTAAAAAAGTGGGTCATTATATTTGGTATCAATGAAAGGTTTAGCATACATTTAAAAAATTGGATGATAAAATATTATTAAGAAACCTATGTGTATATAATGGTTACAATACTAGTGTTTTAGAAATAATCATGAATAACCTAAGTTAATACTAAGATTTCATGGATTGAAATTTTATTTGATCCCCTGGTTATTTTTTTCCCTAATATGATTAGTTCTAAACACACTATTCTTTTTGTTTTTAATCAATGGATGGAACTTGAAGGAACCGTGTTAATACTAAATATTACGAGTAATGAAACAATTATCATCTAGAGAAACTGAATGTTTTTTGTGATAGGATTAAAAATAATATTTCTATAAACACACAATCTTTGAAACATACTTGGAATCAAATGAGAAAATGAAGGAAAAACATTCTATTGAATCCTTCTTGTGGAAACATCCACCTTCTTTTTGTGGGTCTTTAGATCCACTTGTGGTTTATCAATGGATCAAAACCATTGAAAATATATTTTATGTTCATCAATACTTTGGAAGGAGAAGTAGAACAATAGTGGAATCTTATCAATAATACGAGGAAGGAATATGGAATTAGATCAATGGAATGGGATTATATTAAGGGGATATTCATTGGAAATTACTTTCATCATATTCTATGTAAAAATATAGAGAATAAATTTATTGATTTATAGAAAAAGGTTGATAAATACATTGGTACATATGAGGATAATTTTACAAGTCATGAAAGGTATACCTTTGGGTTAATTATCAGTATTGAAAGTAAAACTGATCAATGCATTGGTAGCTTAAAACCAATACTTTGAATGTAATTATTTATAATATACTTTAGTACATATGAATAAATTTTTAGAAATTATCTCAAGGTGGAGATGGAAATTAGAGTTACCCACCAATATCATGGTATTTATAAGAAAATAAAAAAAAAATTCAAAGGAAATTATAAAAACCTTACAGTGATAATGATGAGCTTTCCTTTATATGATCAACATGTGGGAAGAAACATGGAGGTAATTTTCTTATGGGGACAAGTAAAATTTTCTTATGTGGAAAGGGAGGCCATCAAAAAAATGAATACTGAAGTGATGGGAATAATTTATCTAATGATGTGTAAAGAGATAAATCACCACAAAATGCACCACCCAAACTCCAATGTTTCAAATTCAAGGAGTTTAGGAATTATATGAATCAATTCCCCTACCCAAGGGTTAATATGGATGATAAACCAAAATAACCTATGAAGGAAAAGTAAAAATTGAAATATTATGTAATCACAATGGAAAATGAAAATCATGTTAATTAGGGAACATCCCCCATCCTTAGTTGGAAATTTCATGTCTAATTTTTTATGAGTGAGAGTTATGAAAATATTATTGTTCATCCTTTAGTGAAATTTCCTATGATTATCTACCTATACATTAATTATAGAATAATAAAACATCTAATTTTTTTTGCAATTTAGTTTTTTCTTAATTATTTAAAATTATTTTATGATTGGTACTGGTTACCATGGAAAGTGATTGAGGTGATATTTTTGTAGAACACATGATTAAGGGAAATATAAACTTAATATGTGCATACTGTTTGGATAATTATGAGATAAATATATGTTTGATTAATAAAAAACAAATGGGATACTATTGGTGACCTTGAAATTGATTATAAAATTTATGAAAAGGTGGTTTATGGAGTGAGTTAATATAATTTTCTGATTTATGGTATGAGGAAATAGTTACTTATTGAAAGCATGCATGTTTTAGCTAATGTATTATGGTAATTTAGTTTATTACATGAATTCATGAGAATACATGATAATGATCATCACATGATTTTTGTGTGTTAATTAAGTGATACATCATACTTTTTGGGATATTAATGATAGGTTAATTTTCAAAATCTATTGAACTTCTTTCAAAATTTTTGTATTTTAATTAATTGTAAGGTTCATAAGGGAAACCATTTATGAAATTGTTTACATTGAAAATTGGATGAGGTTTTAGAGATTAATATTTTTCTTAACTATAGGAATATTTAATCATGTTATATAACCTATGCTAACTTTTTTGTTATGATGATGACTATAGATATATGGAATCACTTTTCATCCCATTAAGTATATTATGATCCATTAGTTCCTTATGCATTACAATTTCAACATTGTTTCTTGGAGTGATTGA
Source organism: Viscum album (assembly GCA_963277665.1). NCBI lineage: Eukaryota > Viridiplantae > Streptophyta > Magnoliopsida > Santalales > Viscaceae > Viscum > Viscum album. Next base: position 2,033,388,381 of record OY728148.1, on the reverse strand, counting down.
TGAAGAGAAAATTGATCTATCCATAACCAAAGAGTTATATTGTACTTATGATATGAAATCAAGTATGTATATATTCTCAAATGACTTTAGAATAAAATTTTATCCTATTATCATTATTTATGATGATATCAATGACCATTTTTAGATGTAGTTGGTCTATGGATTTTTTTTCCATAAACCTTATTATGACCTTGTTCTCTATCATTATCCATCAGAACATATTAGTTATAATTCTCCTCAATGTCCATATTTTCACTTTCATCTAATCAGAATCCTAGTTTTGTGGTGATTTTTACCTTTTTTCCTTCCTAATATTAAAGAGGTAGTTTTATTGATCCTTTTTATGATTTGGGATTCCGACTAAGGAATTTTCAAATATCCACGTATGATTTTAGACATGTAAATTCATATTTACTGGGTAAAAGTCTCTTTTGAAATTCTTGATCATATCGGGATGGAAGATAATCAATTTACTCATCCATAAAATCTCTCTCATGTACATGATTTGTTGCATGTATCTATACTGAGAAAGTAAATACTTGATCCTTAACATGTACTAAACTTAGGGGTCGGAACCATTATGAAATATGATTCTTAAAATGAAAAAACTAGTAGTGATTCTACATCATTGAGATAGATTTCTATAAAACAATACTACTCACCTAGTCAATGTTTTATAGAGAAACCACCAATTTTAGGGATCTATATGGGAAACTAAGGATGTGATGAGGAAGATGTATCCTCATCAATTTATATCTGAGTAATAACTTTAAAGGGATAAATTCATTTTAAGGGGGGTATAAAATAACACCCTCGGATTTTATGGTATGTATATTTTTAATTAAATTTAATCTTTTAGATAACTTACATATCATGTAACACCAATCTTAAGTGAACTCTAAATCATTATTATTTTCACATGACCATTATAGACTAAATGTGAAATTGGTGGAAATAAATAGTTTTAAAATCATTATGAAAAACATAATTTTCCAAATCATTTTTAATATATTAATTTATGGTTAGGAAATAATCACAAAAATTATATAGTCATTTTATCAAATATATTCTCTATACAATAAGAGATTTCTATTGATTTATATGAGAAAATAAATGTAATTGATTTTTCACATTTTTAGAAAATTTATTTGATAAAATTAATTTCATTTTTGGATTCATAATTTAGAAATTATCTTATTATCAAAATTTTTGAATCTTATGAAAAGAATAATTTCTTAAGGAATAGTATAAAATGCTATTTTTTGTAAAAAAAATCATTTTTTTTCAATAAATTAAGTAAATTAAAACTCCCCTTAGGTTTTGAATATGATTTCAAGTAACATAAATATTATTTAGGTATATTTGAACTAATTAAGTGATTTTAAATCAAATTTATAGTTTATTTAGTTATAATTTTATTTTTGGGTTTAACTACATGATTTTTTTGAAAACTGTTTTAAAGTAAATAATGTTTCTACATTTTATGTATTTTAAATAATCTAAAATGATGAATTTTTTAAATGAATTTTATGGATTATATATCAAAAAATATTTTTTTTCATAAAATTATTAGTATTTTTCATAGTGTTAATAAAAAAATAATTTTTTCATGAAAAATACACTTCTTGAAACCCCACTTTTTCCTCGGGTCTCTAGGTTTAGTTTTAAATAATAATTTTCCAATTATGTGAATTATATTTGGTAAATTTATTCCACATTTAGAATAATAAGGTTCAAAATATTTTTTAAATTCATTTTCAAATTTAGGAGTAAAAATGTTACCATGGTAAAAAAAATATTTACCATATTATAGGTAAAATAATGAAATGGGTTAAAGTAAAAAGGAAAAAGTTTAAAATACAAAAAACACTACAATGTTAAATGGGTGGTTGATGTGTTTGTTGGCCATATCAATAATTCAAAAAATTATCTATCAATCTAATTCTTTGTAATTAATGACACAATACTGTGATTGGAATTAAATATAAAATAATTATTATTTAATCACTTAAAACCACCTCACCTCATTTATAAATACCACCCTCACCAACCCCTTTAACATAAAAAGAATTGAAACTCCAAAAATATATCACAAAACTTCTCCCCCAAAATCACACCATTTTCAAGTGCTACTGGTCTAACCAATATACCAATTCAAATGTATTTAAGGGATCCTTCAAGGAGGTGATACTCAAGAGGAGTTAAATGTATGAGAAACTAAATGGAACCATAAGGTAAGAGTTTCTCATCTCACATTTCTTCTATGAGATATATTACTCATTCACCACTTATTTATTATGTGTGGTGTACATACTACCATTTGATATATAATATCATGAATATCATTATCTTAATGTTATTAGTTGTTTCATTTGATAATTATTACTTTTATGGGGCATACGATTCGATTGATTTCAAAGTGGTATGATAATTCTTAATCCAATTTCCATTATTTGGGTTAACCTTATACATCATTGATTATGTTATACTATGATTATGTTTGGGGTGAATTTTTATTATCATATGTTTCATCAGTAAATTTTTATGTGGATTTACAGAGAATACACATAATCGATTAATTTTATTAATGATAACTTCAATGATATGATATTTATAAGGGAATATATTTTATGAATTATGTTTTTCAAGTTTTACATAAAATTATTTTTTTCTTCCATGATCATGTTTTTTCTAATTTTTTTCTTAATATATTTTTAAAATTAATCTATGATTGTCTACATATATTTTTACTAATGTTTGAATTTTTAAAAATAGTTTTAAATGATTATTTTTTATTTTTTCTATGCAAGGTTATATATGTATCTTCCTAAAAAATATGGAAGGAATGGTTTTTTTGACTTATAAAGTATGAACATATTTTCCTACAATCATGACACTTTAATGACTTGAAGCTTACTTTATAAGGTTAAAAGGTTGTTTTTAATGAAAATTTTTCCTTTTATAATTGTGAATCATGTTAAAAATTGTATTCAAAATAGAAAGGATATTTTCCTCAAGAATTATTTATTTGATCGTTAAAAATTAATTTCCATCTATGATTACATTACTAGATATTACTTATCCTTTTCTGAGGATATTATTCAATAACACTAACATTATTATTTTTATGGTTGGTTTATGTTTATGATGGAATTATATTTATGAAACCTATATATTTTCCTTGGGTTATCTTATAATGAAATGTTTATGAAACCCAATTTCTTTTGACGAGTTCTAATATGATTTATGTTATTTTGGAATAGTTATATATAATTTCATTATGTTATGGGTGGAACCTATATATCTCTCCAATTAATTGGGTAAAGATTTATATCTCTTGAGATAGATAGGTTTGAAACTATAAGTAAAACTAGTTCAGAAACATACTTTTCCCACTATGATGTTTTGGGGAGTGGAACCAATCCACTATGTTAGTCTTGAGAGTGAACCTTGGAAACTATGATGGTTTAGGGAGTGATATCAATCCCCTATGATAGTATTCATAGTTATCCTTGGCTACTAAGATAGTTTGGGGAGTTAACCCAATCCAATATGTTGTTCTTTGGAGTTAACCTTGGATTCTATGATGTTTTTTGAAAGGAACCCATTATACTACGATAATCTTAGAAAATAGATTTGACTATTATGGAAATGATTTTTTATTCTTATTTGTATGCCAAGTTTCCCATATTATTCAAATTTTATTCTCTCATAGCTCATGATCTCTTATTAATACTATCTTATGAACTTATATGATTTATTCCATGACTCAATATTATGATCTTTGATATACAAGGAATAATTTTTTAATGTTATGTTCATATTCTTATTCTCTTATGCTTCTATTAGGATTGATATGTACCTTTTTTACCCTTACTGAGAATATGATCTCACCCTTTTATTGTGTTTATTTTCTCCAATATATGATGTATGGTATTAAGTATTACTTGTAAAAAAGGGATCTAGTTATGAAATAATAAATGGGAGAAAATTTATATGTTTTATGAACCAGTATATTTTGTTTCCATGTTTCTAAAGAAAATAAACCCATACAACTTAGTCATGGTTTTGTTATTTTATGTAATGAATATTAACCTATTTACATGTATTATATATGTATGAAAATAGAGGGTTTTTATACCCTTCATAGACATAAAATACATAAACCCTTTCTATATAACATGGGAAGGAAAAAATAACAAAAGGGTGAGCTCAGTTTCCCAGTAAGGGTGAACATAAGAGATATTGTAAAATAATCATCAGTGAGAATATTATAAGCATAATGGTATGAGAGTATGAGATAAACATTACAAAATAGCACCCATCAATTCTTATATCATGATCATGAAATATGTAACATACATATTTCAACCATAAAACATTATTCACAAGTTTTTGGAACCATAAATAGTCAATCTAGACACATCAAAACAAATTATAAGCATTAGAAAAATGTTTGTGACACCCACATAAGCATATAAAATCATTTCATTAGTTAGGAATCGCTATTGATACTATCATAGTGTATTGGGTTCAATATCAATTTTATCATTTACGTAGTCAAGTTTCACTCCCAAGACCATCTTATAGGATAAAGTACCTTACTAAAATGGGTTAAATCAACATTCAAGACCTTTTTATCTCATGAGATAACCTTCTTTACCTAATTATTTGTGGAACTATAAAAAAACTACATGAAATTATTTTATAAAATTTCAAACCATCCTCGATTTATAATGAAACTACCACCACATAAGTAAAACCATACATATGTCTTCTAGAAGATCATAAAACACTCCTGACATCATTATGTCATAACATGTGGAATGGATAATGTTTTAATAAAAGTTTTATAATAATAATAAAAAATAACTTGGTGAAAGAATACATCTGGTAATAATGAATATTATCCCACATAAATAATAATAAACATCAATTCATATTTTTAATTTTGAAATTTCATTTAAAATTTCACTAGAATATTTCATGTGGAAAATACCAATTTCATTTTGAAATCACATACTTAAAATATAAATTTTTAAGAAATAGTGAGGAAATTTTTTTCTTTCAAAATAAAAAATGAAACTTATAATGTAATATTCCAATAAATGAGTATTCCTGGTTTCAGAGAAATCCTTTCTTGTGGTGTACATTAAAACATAAATTCATTTCATGTTTTTGGTGAAATAAAAAAAATATGGTTAGAAAATGATAATAAAATCCCTATTAAGTATTGGTAATGAGAGTAAATGATAGTTAAAATAAAATTATATAATAATTTTTTGATTTTTAAAAATAATCCTGATAATATTATAACTAAAATACAGACATTGAAGACAATATTCCCAACTAAAGAGAGAAATGAAGTTGATTTTCTTTAAAATATCCTTTCATTATTTTAAGTTATTAAAGAGAGGAAAATGGAAGGTAAACATGAAATATCCATAAATAACCAAAGAATAAAATTTATAAAATTTAGTAGGGATGTATCATATATTTTATTCCTAAAAAAATTAATCATAAATAATATCATAAAAAATGATATTGAAAAATAAAACACTAACTTCAAGTTTTCCTTTCATCATAAGTTTTCTAACCTATTTTATAAAAAATTTAAATTCAATAAAATAAAATACCAGAACCATAATTAAAAATATAATATGATATATATATATATATAACATTTAATCACTCATTCATTAACAACCATTTATCACCATAATCATTCTAGGTGTTAACTGCTTATTTATTCATGTATGTTTTAGTTTTTAGTTTATGGTCCCTATACATTGATAATGATTCCTTAATATCATGAATATATATAATTATATAAATATCATATATATTCACTATATACATATCTATAACCATTCATATAAAGTATTGATGAAAAATTAGTTATATAAATACGTAGAGACATTAGTCTTTATGTATACAAGAGGGAAGATTCCATTTTATAATGGATGGATCAAAAAAATTTAAATATTAATTCACCTATCAAAAATCAATATAATTATAGAAATTTTATATAAAAAATTAAATTTATCATAATAACCAACCACGAATGATGGTGGTTGAAAATGAGTCATATCACTATACAGATGTTGCAGTCCATATGTACACACAAATGATACATTAATCTTCCATGGGATTTAGAAGAGATGGTAAAAGGTTTTTCCATCATCATAAAAACATCTTATTAAATTTACGATACTATATTAATCCTTTTTTAAGAAAAAAACGTTTATATAAAGTATTATAAAGAATTAATAGAAATAATATGGTTATAACATATAAACCTTTATAGAAGGATGGTTTTGGATAAGGTATTTTCTGAGATATAATGATCAAATGGTTTGAATAAGGGAGGAAAACATGTTCCATTTTATAATTGAGGGGAGGTACAAACAAAAAATTTCATAGAATATTTAAACTATTTAAGATCACTATCATGGTAATGTCACTACAAATGGATAGGGATTTGAAGATAGGATAATATAATGTTTAAATTTTTTCAAACTATAATAACTAAGTGTGAGTGGTAATTTTACCCTAATATGATAGATTATCTTTTTTGGTAAACCCATTTAAAACATTATCATGGTAACGAAATTAAATGGTTATAATATTCACTATGAACAAAGATCAAGTTAACCATATTAAATTATATAATTTATTATGAGTCCAAATATTGAATCCATTATAATATATTCTATTTCTATAAGTGGTATAATTTAATTTTAATTAAGTGTGGAAACCATAATGACATCCCCTTTTCAAAAATATGAATTTTATCCATAACACTTAATTTACACCAATTCCATTACTTATAAAACATTCAAATAAATCTAAAAATATTATATTAAATATATATTCTATAAATATAATTTTAAAAAATAAAAAATAAAAAATAAAAAATAAATTAATATAATATGAAAAAACACATTGTGTGTATAAAAATAAGTTTTTATAAAAATAAAATTTTATACCAACGGACTGGGTCTGTTTCTCATCCAATCTGCCCACGAATCTGTGTCGAGGTTGACGTTGCGAAGCCCCCGGTGCGTCGAGTTTGGATTACAGATGAGAAAGAGTTCCGATGGATGCAAGAGGTGGTATTCGAATCGTGGATGAAATTCTATGTGAATTGTAAACAGTTTGGGCATCTGGAGGCTGTCTGTCGCAATGGATGGATGAGTGGTAGATTTCAGGTGATGGAAAGAAATGGTGGTGAAGACTGTGATGCTCGGAAAGATGTGAGGCCAGCTCTGGAGGCTTTCAATGATGGCTGTAGGGTTGGAGTCCTGAATGCATCAGCTGCATCTGATAGGTGTCCCAGAATTGATGGCCCAGATTGGCAGGGAGTCCTGATGGGTTCTTCTTGCAATGAATTTGGTGGCTTGGTCGATAATGTCTCGGGCCATACATGTGGTGTGAAGGAAGTACAGGCTTCTCTGAATCCATCAGTGATACAGGTCTTTGACAGGCTGAAGTGTGATCTTGAAGTGGAGTCCCAGTCTGCCGTGGAAAAGAGTCCATGTCACTTGGAAATGGATCCTTCCTCTGAGGTGCATATGGTTGTTGCGGATGGTGATCATGGGGGTATGAACAGAAGTAATGAAGGTGATGAGAATGAGGCAATAGGAACTGGTGCTGCAGTGGTTACTGTATATTCTTCTGAGGAGATTCTAGGATCTCAGGTGGGAGGGATAGGCTGCTCAGTGGTGGAGGAGCAATCGGCTCCAGCCTTTTTGCAGGGGGTGAATCGTGATGCTTCCATTGTGGTAGACCCTGCACAGGTCATGGATGAGGGTGTGGGGCAGATTGTCCAAGAGCTCCAAGCGCAGGTTATGACTGGCGGCTCTTTGCAGGCTGCGATGGTGTCTGATACTAGATTGGCCACGGTTGCTCCTATCCCCACAGCTATGGGGGATTGTGTTACAGAACTACAAGATGATGGAGATGAGGGAGTGGAGATCTTGATTTCCACTGGAAATAGGTTCCTTGAACTGGAGAATGAGGAGGAATTGCATGATGAGGAGATTTCTGTGAGGAAGGAAGCTGGCCATTTTCAGATTGGGACTGACCCAGTGGATGTTGCAACCAGGGAAGGCGGGCTGAACGTGATGGTTCAGCCACAATGCCTTTCTATAGCTGACACCGACAATACAGTCCAACAAACTTCTGGATTGAAGGTTGGCTTCCTACAGGTAAAAATCTTGGGGAAATGGGGTGATCTCTCCGATAGTGACTAGGAGAAGGATAGTGGTGAGGTTCGGCCATCCTACAGTAATGTTGTACAGAGAGAAAAGATGAAGGTGCACGAGGATGAAGGTGCGAGGACTGCCCCTCCACGGCGAAGAGCGAAGAAAGATTACTCTTCTCTTCCGAAGCCGATGTCGACTAGATCTTCAATTGGGAAGGAGAGTTGGGCTATGCAGTCCTCGAAGGAATTTCTTTCCTTGGAGAAGATGAATCTTAGAAGGAAATATGCCAAGGTCCTTAAACACTACGAAAGCTCAGAGTGGGAGACAGATAATGCAGAGGACATAATTTCCAAAGGGGGTTTTGATGAGTATGATTTCTATGTTATGTAGATGCTTTGGACTTGTTTATCTTCTTTATGATTTTTCTTTTATTAATAAATGGTCAGAGGCTTCCCTCTGACTGAGCGTTTCTGGTAATTAATAATATTATTTCTAATTAAGGAGAAATAGGTTATCTTAAGTCAAAATTCAAAACATAATGGTACATTACGTTGAGAATAAATGATAATTTTTTAAAAAATTGGTATTTTTCACATTTCATGAAAAAATTAATATTTTTTTGAAAAATACTTAAAAGTTTACCCTAAGATAATAATGACATTATGGTTATCAAAATTGATATTAATTTATTTAAATAAATATTTTTAAAATGAAAAAAAAATAATTATATAGATGGTGTGAACAAATACTATAAAACCCATTTTTGAAGAAAAAAATATTTTTGAAAAATAAAGCAACATTTCTAAAAATTGTGTATTTATTTATTATGTATTTCTGAATAAATTTTAAACATTAAAATAAATTATATATATTATTCATAATGTTGTTATTACTATTCATTCATGATAAATTAATTACTAGATTGTAATGATTTACTCTATCGCGGTTCATATAGAATCAGGGTTGCGTGTAAGGAAAGATATTGAATAAATAAAGTTTCATATCAAAGTAAATACATATAAAATGGTGGGGTATTACAAAAATTTTCTATTTCAGTGATATCATAATTAGTTTTTTATTGATATTAGGACCATTTTGTGGTTTGGATAACATCATGGTATAAACATATTTTTCTTCTCTCAAACAACAGCATGATTGAATCTTTAACTCCAAATATTCTTTCAAACACTTTGTAACTATAAAATGATCTTCAAATCATTTAAAAAATTTGAATTAATATAATTATTAATTTTATTCATGTGTTAAATAATGTGTTGATAACAAAATATAACACAAATGTTACCAATAACATCGACTTCAAAATTCCTTTCTACCCCTTATCACATTGAACACATTTTGTAAAAATTATTAACCCTAACTTATTAGATATATATTTTATATAACCTAATTCAATTGTAGAAAAATATAGTACCAATTTTATTCAATTAATGGAGGTGATTCATAATCATGAAATTAGTTATTATATTAAAACTTAAATTCATGTTGATTCTTACGATGCTAGGTGCTAGAATAATATAGTTTGTGATTGTGGTTCATTTAAACCATTTTTATAAAGAAATTGAAATTATTGTAAAATATAATGTGGGTAATAAATATTGGAGTTGTAATATTCCAACAATTCTATTTTAGAGATATTTTTCTGGTATCTAATTGAAGATTCAACTTAACACTAGAGTTGATGATCCTTTCAAGAAGATGAATAGTGAATATATTGATATAAAGTTTATTATCAATTATAGTCTAAGTTAAAGTTTTAGTGAGATGGGTATGTAACTTGGTGACATCCTTTGAGTATTTACTCATTTTATTCCTCTCATAAGTTCCATATTCAAACTTATTACTCTAAATGAATTGATTTTCTTTTTCATTAGAAAATAAAATTTCTCAAATTGTTAATTATTTTTATTCCCTTTTAATCATTAAATGAATATATGATTTCAAGTATTATAATATTTATTAAATTATGTCAAATTTCATAAATGAGAGTAATTTTTATATTTTCAATACCAATTTAAACTCTTCAATTTAAATTTATTATCACTAGAATATATTTATTCTTTATTAAATCTATTTTCTTGGTGATTTTTATGTGATTAGATAAAATTCCAATTGAAAATGTGTTAACACACACTGTGATTTTAGTTTTTACTCAATATTGAATAGTGTGAGGTATATATTCTATGATTATATATTATACCTATAATGAATTTAAGTATGAACAACTAATTAAGAAAAAAAATTAAAAATATTACAAAATGTATCACTTATTAAATCTACTTTTCACATAGTCCTTCTTCATTCATATCATTATGTAGCTATTGTTCAATTTTAATTCAAAAATATACTTATTAAATCCCTAAAATAATATTTCTAAATCCATAAAAATAAATAAAAACTAATATTCAGATTTATAGTGTTTCAAACACATGATACAACCCTCATAGTCAGTTCTATTCTACATTCATAGGGATAAAATATTTTAATTTGAATTCATAAAAAAACACCAATAAAGCCAATGGTATTTGGAGGAAATAAATATACCATAATAAAGGGTTACACTTATTCTGGATTCCAAATTAACAAGTAAAATTCATGAATTCAATCTTGTTTTTTTATTTCTCTTCAAAAAAAGAGTAATTAGTTACAAGATTTCCAAATAAACCACCAAGGTATTCTTGAAACAATTGGAAAAGAACATCATTTCATCAAATGTTTTTAAGGAATCTATTTGGATCAAGAAGTTCTTAATTAATATTTTTAGGTTTTATTCATATTATGAAAATTTATCCTTTATGACCACAATGAAGTTATTTCTCATGAAAATGAACACTGGTTTCACCAAAAGACAAAAACAACCATAAAAAATGTTATACCACTTGAGAAATCATTAAGAGAGTTTATATAAACATATTTTGGGAGGATATAGTAGTGAATTTAGTGATTTTTTTAAATCGCCTTATTATATTAAATGAATAATGGTCATGTTATATCTTTGGGTATTTATTTTAAAAAAATTAGAGTCAAATAAACTATTTATAATGAAAGAAAATACCTCTCTCTATCTATATATAGAAGGACCCATTACATAACCCAAACGCCCAAGGTAAGGTGGACTATGAACATAGCCCGAAGTCCCAGTGCATCATCATGCATGCTTCATCCTACCTATGTCACCCAGCATGAATCATGTCTACATCACCGTTTGCCTATATCATTCCTATGTCACTTTCTGCATCATAAATCCCCTAATATTCTTTCATGAATTCAAAAACTGGTCTTTTAGATTAAGGATTATGGGTTTTTATCACTATATCATGACCGTAAGTATAATGTGTCTCTTAGTATTCGATACATGTGAAGCTATATATAATGGTTATTTTTTAAAAATATATCTTGTTTTTATAATATAGTAAATATATATATAACATTTATTCATGTATGTTTCAAATTATATATATTGAAAATAATTTAAGGCTATATAATTCTAGGTACACCCATCACATTCATTTTGTTCACATGCATAACTATTCCACATAGATCATAATGCATTGAATCGTTTGTTATCAATTTTTATTCCATGCTCATAGAGTGTGGAATATATACATTTATGTTCCCAATCAAATAATTATAAGTTCATAAAGGTGAAATCCCTTCATATTAAATGGTTATGGGTACTCCTTACCGAATTTCTTAGCATGGAAAATCGAGGTAAAAGTTTGGCATTATAACGGGGGATTATAGATGTTCATGAGACGAAATAATTATATTGAAAGGGTTATATAATCATTTAGAAAAAATAAGGACATTAAGGGGGATATTGGATAGTATATAAAAACATTGGAAAATGGAGGTAAAATGAATAAGGAAATGAAGATACTTGAGTAAAGAGTTGATGGAAATTATCCCTCACTAAATTTCAGCACGGTAATGGGTGTACATAAAGGATAATGAGAGGGATTAATGAGATTGAAAGACATATATCCTATTTTATAAATCAAATGGATAGTAATGGTAATATGTAATAATATATCCAAACATGAACAAATATAAATTAAGAGTCATAACATAAAAGAGGTGCTTGAATGAAAAATAGAGTGGGAGATCCCTTACATTAAGAGGGTGATTCCAAATGCTTGTAAGAATATTTTTGATATATTGGGGGAACCTTATGAGGAATATAAAGAGGGTAGGGAATATTAATGCTGTTCCCCATGGTTTTTTAGTGAAGTTGAATGGGTGTGTGGGTGGGTTGATATAGAAAAGGAGAGGGGATTTCTTTATTATTTCTCAAACATAGGTTTTTTAAACTATATAATAAAGTAATCAAAACCAACCCATGGTTATTGCCCAAGGTTCTTCCAAATGGGAGTGGTTTTAATTACTTTATATGTCTAAGGGCACAACATATTAAAATATTTCCCATGGTGATGTGGAAGTGATTCATGTACTTAAAGAAATTATTTTAAAACCTTAAAATATATTATAGGTTTTAGAGGATTCATAAAGGATTTATAAAATTATTCAAAAAAAATCAAAATTTCATTACATTAAGGGTTAAAAATATATTTTTTCTTGGATTCCATTTTTAGTATTTATTACATCTTTTTTAGGACATTAGGATGTTCTAATACACACCGTATACTTATACTATATTTAAAATGTTACCCCAAAATTATGCTATCTCAAAGAATTATGAAAAATTAATAGTTGGATTATTTATAATTTTTTATTCAAAAATAAATACTTATTTTATTCAAATACTTTTCTAAATATTCAAATCGTCACTTTTAAAAGAAGAATCAATATTTATTTAGAAATGCTTAGTTTTTTACAATAACATCTTTTTAACCCTTATAAAAATTAAATTTGACTTCATAAAAATTATATGATAATTTATATTTAATAAAGATTATTAAATAATAATATTTTATTAGAAAATTATTTATTTCATAAATTCAATAATTCATCAAAAATAAATTCCTTAATTCAATCTGATTATAACCTAAAAATACAATTGGTGTTTTATGGTATAAAAATTAAAATCATTTAAAAGTGACAATAATAAGATAAAAATATATTCATTTATTTTATAAAATATAAATATTTATATTATTAGGTTCTTAATACATATCCCTTCATTAGAACAGAAAATTCCCTGACGGGAAGGTGTGTGATGGTGAGACTTTCATAGGGTGCATTGGCATACATGGTTTCTGTCGTGATATCGATGAGCTTAAAATGATCCTGTAAATTGTTTTCTTCATGATTAATTTGTTGGATATATGCTTGGGATTTTCCATGGAAAGGTCCAAGTGATGATATCTCCATTGTATCCTCCAATAATTGTACTTCATACGATATTATTCTACTGGTTTAGGTTGTCACTTCCTATGTATGTGTAAATTTTATTTTTCAAAACCTTATATTTATAATAATGATATGACAACTATTCAAAATCTATGTTATCAATGTTAAATATGATTAATTATATTTTAAATATGATACGATATAATAAAACCAAGGATGTGAATGTGTTTTCTATATCCATAACACATAATAATATATTTAATTCAACAACAATGAAAATTTTATTTATAACAGTTTAGGTAATTACAATTGTATATCACAATCCCTTATCTAATAAAGAGTAGTGTAAGAATTGGTACACTAACCAACCTTCTCTGTCAATCAATTATTTTTTTACATTTATTTTTCTAAAGGAACTTGGATCCCATCCACATAAACTTGGTTATTGTATTTTATAGTTGGTAGAATTTTTTTCAAAAACCATCAGTAGTATCCATTCAATCCATGAATTTTATTGATCCTAGTAATTTTTTTCAGTCTATTCCATTGTTCAATAACATCCATCATAGAAGGATCTATAAATATACTATCAATTTTAACTATATGACCCAAGAATGAATCATTGTGTATCAATAATTCACATTTTCTAAATTTAGAATACACCTTCTCTATTATCAAGGACTACAACATAATCCTAAAATGATCTTCATGCTCTTTCTTATTTATAGATTATATAAGAATATCATAAACGATGAATAAGAAAATTGATTAATGTATTCTATAAAGATTCTATTCATTATATCAATGAATATAGTTTGGGAATTGATAAGTCTTAGTGGGATCACTATAAATTCATAGTGTTCATACCATATACAAAAGCATGTCTAGTGTATATCCACCAATTTAAACAATAAATAATTATATCTATATCAATGGTCAATCATTTTAAATTTTTAATATTAGTATAATTAATCAAATAAGTTATCAATATGAGGTAGATAATACCTTTTCTTGATCATGATTCTATTATGTTCTCAATAATCAGTGGAGAGACACGTTGACCAATATTTTTTCTTAAATAATAGAAACATTTAACCATATAGTGATTCACCATAGAATACGAATCACTTTAAAATATTCATCAAGAGTTTATTCTATATTAATTTAAACTCAATTAGGGTTAATCTACATGGATTATTTAATTTTTTTGTATCACTATGTACGAGTTCTTTTTAAATATCAACTTTATGATTTAGGAGAAGAATATGAAACTCTTCTATAAATATAATAACATATTCATGAACAATTGTAATATCTTAATTTTTTTCTCCCCAACTATTTGTGATAATACTCCTCATGAATAAGTAGTGATAAAAATATAATTAATGTAATTTACCTTGTATGTTCATGTTCTACCTCTAATCGATAGATGATCATAGGATGATTCAGGATATCAAATGTGACTTCCCCTCCTGAATTATTGATATAATTCCTATATAGAGATATACAATAAATTCTAGAAATATAAAAAAATATTAATATAGGGAGGATAATAATATTTCTTGGAATAACATTCCCAAAAATTTCTATTAGAGAGTAGATATTCTTAAGAATAAATCATCGTGCCATTAGGAGTTTTTACCGATTGTTTCGATATAAGTTTGTCATGGTCATTTTATATAAATATTTTTAACCTAAATATATTCAAATCCTAAAAAATTAATCATAAATAGAATTTGAATCAACAAATGTATATCCCACTAAAGCTTCAAACCAGTTGCGCAATTAACCCTCTTTTTCAAACACTAAGTAAAGATCAAGTTAATATATAAGTGGCCTTTTCATCATTATTACCCCTAGTTGAATCCATTCCAAATTCTCCATCCAAATATTTTCATAAAAAAATAAAACAATTACCAATATTTTGGGATATTTCTTATATTTTCACTTTTAAATAAGGTTCTTAGAAAGATTTTTTAATCCAAATCCCCTAAAAAATAAACCCATATGTGGTACCAATTATAATTTCCTAGGAATTACTTACTTAAATATTAATTCATTTCAGTTTAATATTCAATAAACATAATTATAATATATACCTAATAACTATAATGTCTTAGTTCATTTGGATACTAGATACATAATCAACTTATTTTATGAAAGATTATCAATGTCTCCTATAATGTTTTTCTCCTATTTAACCCTTCTCAGAAATTTCTTACTTTACCATTCTTCATTATGAGAGGATATGGAAACATTGAAAATAGTGATATCATATGAATAGTTAGGGTAAACAAGGAAGATATAAATTTATGAACATAATTGAGAATAAAATAATCAATGGGTATGGAACCATTTTCATAACATACAAAAACATACCCAATAATTCATTGACCATAAATCATGAATTATGGTTTTATGAATTTTCATCAAAATAAACAAGAGTTATAATATTGTGGAATCATCAATAATAAGTCATGGTCCATTAGAGTGTAAGAACCCAATTTTTTTTTTCAGGTATGTTTTTCCTTTTTGGTCATTTTTGAGAAAAAGAGGAAAATCTAGAAATTTTCAAAGTACACACCATGTACTTTATGAGTACACGCCATGTACTTTGATGCCATTGGATCCCGTGTGATGGACATGTCATGACCACACACATGACCAAGTAGGGGTGACATGGAGTCCGCCTAATGCAGAGTATGGAAACAGAAAGTACACACGGTGCACTCCAAAAGTAGACGCCATGTACTCCAAAAGTACATGCCGTGTACTTTGTTTTTTTTCATTAAATGCACCGGGGTCATGACTGACGAACATAAAACCCTTCTTTTAGGTTTGGTTCGTCCGAGAGTGAGGGTATGACTACAAATCTTCGAAGATCCCCTGAGCCTCTATACATCCTCCAATTCGAACACCGTCAGTGGCATTGGAATCGTATCGGTGAGTTCTTCCTTCTCCGAGAGCATCATTTTCCAATTCCTCCTCTTTTCCATGTTATCATGGGTTGAAAAGTTTATGCATTTTCATATATCTACTAAATTCTAAGGTGATTCAAACCTCATGGTTCATGTATATTGATCTCCTAACATCGAGGTAGGTGGTTTGTGCCTTTACGTTGAAAGTCCTTGAATATTATGTGAAAATTCCACCAATACCCGTGAATGGGGTATTGCGTGTTTACGATTTTTCCCCTATAGTATGCCTGTGTAGAGGATGTTTGAATATGAATATGGTTGAACTTCTATGATTTGTATGTTTTTCCAATGCCTAATTCTATTTACGATCGGTTAGCCCTGTTTAGCATGTTGGACGTTTACTTGTTTTCCATGCCTTGTGGTTGTAGGATGGAGTGTTGTTTTCTAGCATTCTTGATATGTCATAGATTGGTTATCCAAGTATCCCTACAGGTTTACTTTGTCCATATATCATTACTATGCATTGACTTACACAGGGCCGTGAGAACCTGGTGTAGTAGACTGAAGGGGATAGACCGAGTGAGCTTCCTTAGAGAGTCTTTGGACAATATAGGCTATAAGGGGATAGACCGAGTGAGATTACTCAAAGAGTCTTTGTATATTATAGACTATAGGAGGATAGACCGATTGAGCTTCCTGAGAGAGTCTTTGAGCTTTATAGACTATAAGGGGATAGACTGAGTGATCTTCCTCAGAGAGTCTTTGTTTTACTTTGAGTTACCTCGAACAATCCTAGACTATAAGAGGAATTGACCGAGAAAGCTTCATCAGAGAGTCTTTGTATGAATGTGGATATAATATGAATTGACTGAGTGAGCTTCCTCATAGATTCTCTTGACATTGTGTCTATAAGAGGAATTGAAATTGTATGCTTCCTCTGAGAGTCCTTTACTACCTTAGAATATAAGGGGAATTGACTGAGAGTGCTTCCTCACAGAGTCTTTATGAATTCTTATGTCAGAACCAGAGGGGTTAGGTTGAGTGTACTTCCTAGAGGGTTTCTTGTACTTGGTAGGTAGGACTAGAGGGGATGGTCATGAGTAATTTCTAGAGGGTTACCTAGTTGTGTTTTAGCCGTTTCTTGATACTAATACTGTGGATTGTTTACCGCCAAGTACTTTCCTGTTTACTGCTTTATGTACTTTTACCTGCCATATATTCACTGACTGTTAGGAAAAGATCTTCAGGTGGTTACCAACTGATATTTAGTCTCCCACCCTATTTGGGTCATGATTTTGGGCCCAAACAGATTATATTGTTGCAGGTATAGATACGGGCAAGCGCCCTTCCACTTCAGGTACTTGATTTTCTGAGGATCTGGATAGCATGGGACCAAGCTTAGGCTTGCGATGCTGAGGAACTGTTATCTGTTTCTTTTGTAATTTTTTTGTACTGTTTGTATTTCCAGCATTGTGAATTGTTTAGCTGCTGTCCTTTACATATGTATCATGCATTATATATATGTGCTCCTGAAGTTTATCACATTTTGTCTTCTGCTTTTTACTTATGTATGGATTGTTTTCTACTTCTGTTATTGTTAATATTTTTCTCTTCCGCTGTGTACTTCGCCAATGAGGGCATAGTTTCCCCACTATTACACCAAAGGCCCTCGCTACTAGTTAGCATCCTCTGGAATTCTAGGAAATGCACTTGAGGCCATGTGACCAACAGGGTATGGGGCCCCTCTGGGCAGCTTCCGGAACTGGGGCATTACAAAGTGGTATCAGAGGGATTCCTTTCTCTTGATTTACTATTTGAAGCCTATAGCTTGGGATAGGATTGAATAGTTACTTGGAAAGAAGATGTGCCCTGGAGTTGCTAACCAATGTACAGGGAAAATCTAATCTACCTCGTTATTGCAATTTTCTGATTTTTTTCAATTTTACAGTTGATTTGATTTTCATCGTTTGGTGAATCACATGCTTTGAGCTATTACTATTGACATTATTGGGGATCTATTTCTATCTCAAACCAATTAGATGAGGGTATTCCATCTCATGCATCAAATAGGAACTTCCTAGAAATCACATGTCATGCATTATTTCCATGCCATTTAGGGTGCATTAGCAATTGCATCTTGTTGTGATATATGTTGTGTAGAATATGCATGATTTTTGTGATAGATTCCTTGATAGAAGACTGCTGTCAATAAGTATTGCTGTGTGTAAGGCTTTGTTTGGATGAATGCCAAATTTTGGTTCTTGAGGTGTTATGGGCCCTCATGAATCAGAATTTAGTGGGTCATTAACTTGTCTTTGCTTCTTTATAACATGTATAAGATGCCAAGATTTGATTCTTGGGGAGTATGGGCCCTCACAGATTGGAACATGGAACCTTAACACTCGTTTTATGTGTTTTATGGGCTCTAGAGCAGTTTCTGAGGCTGCTGTCTGGAAAAACCCAGAATACACGACATGTACTTATTGAATACACACCGTGTAGTCTATAACTGTGTCACTGATTGTGTGGGAAGGGACACAGGGTTGTGAAAATCTTGCAGGAACACGCTGTGTACTGTATGTACACACCTTTTTGTAGTAACCATGTGTCTACCTGTGTGACTAACGACATGGATGAGGGAAACTTGAGATATACATGTCGTGTTAGGATTGAACATGCTGTGTCGTGTAACCTAAGAATCTGACCGTGTAGCAAATAACATAGAAGGATAAACCTGGAGCCTACACATGTCGTGTTGACTTTGAACACGCTGTGTAGTCTAACCTAGGTACCCGGCTGTGTCACAAAAAACAAGATTCGGTGTTATCCTTTCTTATATACTCTGTGTCCACTTGATGTACACGCCGTGTAGAGTGAGCCGTGTAACCGGCTATGTAACTAACAACACAGTTTGTTGAAACTTGTTTAGTACACGCCGTGTCTATAGTGAAAAAGCCTTGTAGTCTGGGATTTAGAGGACCGTGTGGGTTAGACATGTAGAAGGACTCAAGCAGGGAAGGAGGATTCAAGAACATGTCGTGTGTTAGGAAAACTTGACATGTGTTTGGGGGTGTTACACAACAAGTAGTGGAAGAAGTACACGCCCATGTGAATGGCATAAGAGAACACACCGTGTAGTGTTTATACACACAGTGTAGTCATGTTTTATAAAACTTTAATGTTTTCTTTCTCCTGTTCCTTTCTTGTGCTACTAGTTTTCAGTCCTTGATAATCTTGATCTAAGTTGTGTGATTGACCTTGCAGAGTCATGCCACCGAGATGTCCTCTGGTTGTATGCTAGTTGCCAGATGGTGACCAGACACCAGATATAGCGGATCAGGGACTTCCAGCAGATCCTCCCGTTGTTCCAGCCTTGGCACCAGCCGTTATACCCGACACAGGTGCTGATGCACAATTCTGGGAAGGATTTATGAGGATGATGCATACTTTTCAGGGAGCGCGGTCTCCTGCCCCGTTGATGGAGGAATTGACGCGGGTTTTTCAGAAGCATCATCCTCCTACTATCTCAGGGGATAGAGTAACCCAGGCTATAGAGTTGTGGCTAGAGGCCACAATAATGATTTTTAAGCATCTGGAGATACCTCCAGATAAGAGGGTAAATCTCACAACCTATATGCTCCGAGACTCCACCAAGAGGTGGTGGTAGGTGATCTCACAGTTAGGACCCCAACAGAGTATGACTTGGGATGAGTTTCGGTGCATCTTCTACGATTACTTCTACCCGGAGACTTTGAGGGATGATTGTGCCTGGGATTTTATTAGTCTGGAGTAGGGTACTCTTTCTGTTATGCAGTACTCGTCTCGTTTTACTAAGATACAAAATTTCACACCTATTATAGGGGGAGATGAGTTGTTACTTGCGCGGAAGTTTGAGGATGGTCTGAGGAATGACATCCGATCGTAGGTGAACATATTTAGGTTGACTTCAATATCCTCTATAGTCAACCAGGTGTTGATCAAAGAGCGCAATATAAAGGATTCTGGAGCAGTGAGCTAGGGAGGTTCGATATCCAGAGTTATTGTTCCTCCTGCTAATAGCAGGAAGTGCCACAGGGAGTCTGCTTGAGGAGATCAGAGTAGGAAGGATGTATCTTCAGGCAGCTAGGTAGTATACTACCGGTGCGGGATGAGTGGGACTACTAGGCCCTAGTGCCAGAGAGACCCGATGAAGTGCCGATCTTGTGGAAAGATGATCCATCTCCACTGTTTCTGTCAGATCTTCTCACCAGCAGCTGGTGGCAGGGGTTCTTCTTTGACCCAGTGTTCAGGAGCAGAAATGCCAATTTCTCACCAGTCTAGGAACTAGAGTTCTTCCAGCCATTCAGGCCAAGATGGAGGTCACGACCATAGTGGTCAATCACCTGGTTATCGGTGACAGCAGAGTGGATTAGCTCCGAGTGTCCAGGTAGGATCGTAGGGCCATGGATCAGGCCAGAATTTTGCAGTGGAGCAGACCCACCAGAAGTAGGATCTTGGACCTTCTGCAGTTCAAGGTATGATCTTAGTAGCCTCAATTTTATCTTCTACTCTTTTCGATACAAGGGATTCTTATAGCTTTATCTCTATTGATGTTGTGGAGAACCTTGGGCTCTGCATCTTTTCCTTTGACGATATCTTGACACTAGACACACCGTTGGGGGCTAGGACAGCTAGTGTACGTCAGTGAAAGGAGTACCCTCTAGAGGTTGCTGGGGGTCACTTATTATGGTACCTTTATGTCCTAGAGAAGACAGGATATGATGTCATTCTTGGGATGGACTGGTTAGTTCCCTACCAGGCAGTCGTCGACTGTTATCACCGTAGGGTGAGCTTCATATCACCATAGGGTGGACCTTTTGTTCATAGGGGTGAGTGGGATGTCCAGGAGAGCAGATCAGGACCTGAGGATCATGGGCTAGGATGAGTTACATCCCAGATTACAAGTCTATATCTAGATGACCAGGGGACTTCGAAGTTATAATTTCCTCCAGTGGTGGATCATTTTAGGGTTTTCTTTCCAGAGGACATTTTAGGTTTTCCTCATAAGCATTAGGTAGAATTTTATATTAAGCTCATTCCAGGAGCGGCACCGGTGTCCATTCCTCTTTAAAGGATGGATACACCAGAGTTTCAGGAGCTTAATAAGCAGTTGGAGGAGTTGTAGGAAAATGGTTTCATCCGGCCCAATATTTCTCCTTGGTGTTCGCTTGTCCTATTTGTGAAAAAGTCAGACGGTACCCTTAGGATTTGGGTGGATTATCAGAATATGAACCAGTTGACAGTCAAGAACTGATATCCCTTACCGAGGATTGATGATATCTTTGATTAGCTTCGAGGAGCCCAGGTGTTCTTGAAGATTGAATTGTGGTCCGGTTACCATCAGTTGCATGTTAGACCATTAGATATAACTCTTATAGCGTTATGGAGCAGGTATGGTCTATAAGAGTATACATTTATGCCATTCGGTCTTATGAATGTGCAAATAGTTTTCATGGAACTGATGAACTGAGTGTTCCATCCTTATTTGGATTCATTCATAGTGGTCTTCGTGGATGAAATCTTGGTGTACTCTCACACTCGACACGACCATTCTACCCATCTTGAGATCGTTTTGAGTACACTGAGGGAGCATCAATTATATGTGAAGCTCTTGAAGTGCCACTTTTGGATGGACCAGATTCACTTTTTGGGTCACATTATTTAATAGATAAGTGTATCAGTAAACCCAGAGAAAGTAAGAGAATTAGTTTCATGGGAGTAGCCGAAGAACGTCTTTGAGGTGCAGAGTTTTTCTAAGGCCGTCTGGATACTACGGGCGTTTCATCTAAGACTTTTCATGCTTAGCACCACCGTTGACTGGGCTGACTAAGAAGGGAGAAAAGTTCCTGTGGTCAGAATATTGTGATTCATCCTTTCAAGAGCTGAAAGGGAGGTTTACTTCAGCACCGATACTAGTCTTTCCAGATCCAGGAAAGAACTATATTGTTTACTATGATGCCTCAGGTATCGGGATGGGAGCTGTTCTTATGTAGGGTGATGAAGTCGTTGCGTACAGGTCTCAGCAGTTGAGGCCACATGATAGGAACTACATGACGCATGATCTGGAGTTGGTCGCTATTGTTAATGCCATACGCTGTTGGAGACACTATCTTCTGGGAGAGCATTTTGTGGTTTTACCGACCAAAAAAATTCTCAAGTACATTTTCACTCAGAGTGATTTGAATTTGAGATAGAGAAGGGGGGTTGAGTACCTATAGTCTTTAGACTCCGATCTTTCCTATACGCTTGGGAAAGGCAATGCAGTGGCTGACGCGTTGAGCAGGAGGACTCAGATACAGGAAGTTCAGGAGGCCAGTAGTAGGTGGAAACTTATGGCTCTGTTCTCTGAGATGAATTTGGAGGTGCACAAAAGATAGGGGCAGACATTTATACATTATGTAGCTCTTACCTCTACCCTTCTTGATCGATTGCGAATGAGATAACTATCAGACTCAGAAGGCCTAGTCCTACAAGAGATTGTGTCATGAGAGGAAACTCTTCCGGGATGGACAATAGGAGGGGATGAGATCTTGCATTTCTAGGGACGCATATGGGTACCAGCAGATATACGCGTGGAGATGATGCAATATTTTCATTCCTCTATTTGGGTAGTTCATCCTGGTGTCACCAAGATGTATCGTGATCTACACCTCCAGTATTGGTGGCAAGGTATCAAAAAATATGTTGCAGGTTTTATCATGAGGTGTTCCACCTGTTAGCAGGTGAAGGCGGAGCATCAGCGACCAACAGGGATTCTACAACAGTTACCCATTCCTGAGTGGAAGTGGAATGATGTCGCGACGGAATTTGTGACAGGGTTACCGAGGTCACCTCGAGGGAATGATGCCATATGAGTTGTCATTGATAGACTCAGGAAGGTTTCTCACTTCTTTCCGATCAAGGAGACCTTCAGTGTTGATGAGTTGGGACGTTTGTACATCTGAGAGATTGTACGTCAACATGGGGTTCCACAATCCATTGTATCAGACAGGGATTCACGTTTTACTTATCGGGTCTAGCAGTGGCTTCAAAAGGCTTTGGGTATATAGATAATTTTGAGTACAACATACCACCCTCAGACAGATGGCCAGTCCGAGCGTACGATTCAGGTACTTGAGGAAATGCTTCGAGCATACATTCTGGACATTGGAGGTTCTTGGGAGAAGCATACACCTATGGTAGAGTTCGCCTAAAACAATAGTTTTCAGGAAACTATTCAGATGGTACCTTATGAGGCTTTGTACGGTAGGCCATGCCGATCACCTTTATGTTGGCTGGAAGCAGGATAGGCAGCTTTGTTGGGACCATGTCTCATTCAGGAGACCACATAGCAGATAGAGTTGATCCAGAAGAGGATGGATACTGCAATGTCTCGTCATAAGTCTTATGCTGATTAGCAGAGACGATTTCTAGAGTTCGAGGTCAGGGATCAGATTTTCCTACATGTCACACCGAGGTTGGGGCACAAGAGGATTAAGAGATAGGGTTAGCTTTCACCGAGATACGTTGGGCCGTTCGAGGTGTTGGAGAGAGTTTGGTTGGTTGCATATTGGTTGTAGTTACCTCAGAGGTACCAGCCTATGCACGACGTTTTTTCATGTCTCTCATCTCCGATGTTACTTTTTAGACTCGCCTCATGTCTTTCAACCTGATGAGGTTGAGCTGGAGGTGGATGCATCGTTCAAGGAGTATCCCATCCAGATTTTCCATTGTAGTACAAATGCTATCTGTGGCTAGTCTGTTCCTCTGGTATGGGTGCTATGGCAGTATGAGCTGGTACAGGATGAGACCTAGGAGAGGGAGACCGATGTAGGAGCACAGTGGCTAGAACTATTCGGGGTTTCTTCTTCTATGCCACTCTAGGGAAATTCAGGGATGAATTTATTTAAGGGTGGGGGGGGGGGAGTTTGTAAGAACCTGGATCTTCTTTTTTAGGTATGTTTTTCCTTTTCTGGTCATTTTTGAGAAAAAGAGGAAAATCTGGAAATTTTCAAAGTACACGCAGTGTACTTTATGAGTACACACCATGGAATTCGATGCCGTTGGAGCCCGTTTGTTGGCCGTGTCATGACCACACACATGACCATGTATGGGTGACATGGAGGCCGCCTAATTTAGTGTACGGAAATAGAAAGTACATGCCGTGTACTCTAAAAGTATATACTATGTACTTTGTTTTTTTTTCATTAAACGCACCGGGGTCGCGACTGATAGACATGACACCCTTCTTTTAGGTTTGGTTTGTCCTAGAGCAAGGGTACGACTGCATATCTTTGGCCATCCACTGAGCCTCTATTCGTCCTCTGATTAGAACACCGTTGGTTGCATTGGAATCACATCGGTGAGTTCTTCCTTGTCATAGAGCATCGTTTTCCAATTCCTCCTCTTTTCAAAGTTATCGTGGGTTGAACATTTTATGATTTTTTGTAGATCGATGACATTCTAAGGTGATTCAAGACTTTTGGTTCAAGTATATCGATCTCCTAATGTCCAGGTAGGTGGTTTGTGACTTTACGTTGAAATTCCTTGAATATTATGTGCAAATTACACCAATACCCGTGAATGGGGTATTGCGTATTTACCATTTTCCCCTATAGTATGCCTTCCATGATTTTATGCATGTGTAGAGGATGTTTGAATATGAATATGGTTGAACTGCTGTGCTTTGGATGTTTTTCCATTTCCTTGTTCTGTTTACGACTGGTTGGTCCTGTTTAGCCTGTTGGCCGTTTACTTGTATTCCATGGCTTGTGGTTGTAGGATGGAGTGTTGTTTTCTGGCATGCTTGATACTTCTTAGATTGGTTAACCAGGTATACCTATAGGTTTACATTGGCCATATATCATTACTATGAATTGACTTACATGGGTCCGTGAGAACCTGGTGTTGTAGACTAAAGGGGATAGACTGAGTGAGCTTCCTCAGAGAGTGTTTGGAAACTATAGACTATAAGGGGATAGACCGAGTGAGCTTCCTCAAAGAGTCTTTGGACATTATAGAATATAAAAGGATAGACTGAGTGAGCTTCCTAAGAGAGTCTTTGAGCTTTATAGACTATAAGGAGATAGACCATGTGAGCTTCCTCAGAGAGTCATTGTTTTAATTTGAATTAACTCAAACCATCCTAGACTATAGGAGGAATTGACCTTGAAAGATTCCTCAGAGAGTCTTTGTACGACTGGGACTATAAGAGGAATTGACCAAGCGAGCTTCATCATAGAGTCTCTTTCCCTTGGGGTAATAAGAATAATTGACCTTGTGTGCTTCCTCAGAGAGTCCTTAAATACCTTATACTATAAGGGAAATTGTCCAAGAGTGCTTCCTCAGAGAGTATTTATGGATTAGTATGATAGAACTAGAGGGGTTAGGTTGAGTGTACTGCCCAGAGGGTTTTTTGTACACGTTAGGTAGGACCAGAGGGGATGGTCGTGAGTACATTCCATAGGGTTACCTAGTTGTGTTTTAGCCGTTTATTGATACTGATACTATGGATTGTTTACTGCTGAGTACTTTCCTATTTACTACTTTTTGTACATTTACGTGCCATATATTCACTGACTGTGAGGCACAAATATTTGGGTGGTTGCCTACTGGGATTTAGTCTCACACCCTTTTTGGGTCATGCTTTTGGGCCCAAAATGATTATATTGTTGCAGGTGTAGATAAGGGAAAGCGTATTTCCCCTTCAGGTACTTGATTTGGTGAGGAGCTGGAGAGCATGGGACCAAGCTTAGGATTGAGATGCTACAGAGCTGTTATCTATTTATTTTTTACTTGTTTTTTGTACTATTTGTATTTCTAGTATTGTGACTTGTTCGACTGCTTTCCATTACATATGTATCATGCATTCTATATATATGTGCTCCTACTGGTTATCACATTTTGTATTCCGCTATTTACTTGTGTATGGATTGTTTAATGGTTCTGCTATTATTTATCTTTTTCTCTTCCGTTGTGTACTCTGCCAATGAGGGAATAGTTTCCCCACTATCACACCCAAGGCCCTCGCTACTAGTTGGCAGTCTCTGGCATTCGGGAAAATGCGCTTGAGGCCAGGTGACCAACTGGGTATGGGGTGCCTCTGGGCGGCTTCCGGAATCGGGATGTTACATAGAGAATATCATAATAATGTGTTATATGTTTTTTATATAATATTGTGGCATAAAAAAGAATATAAATTATATGTTAAGTATCATAGAGTGATATTCATCATATAGTATGCTTCAACTATCTTCCCATGCACAATCATGGGATTGGGAAAACTAGTTTTATAACCTAATGAGATTGGAATAACTACATGTGTACATTTTATCTCATGAGATATGAAATATTACCTAATTAATTACTTTTATATAATGGATACAAATGTCATATAATGATAAACTACATGTATGTATGCTACAATATGACAAAAACATTCATCACTTCATCAGAGATTAATTAGATAGTGGGAAGGAAATGGGTTTCATAAAAACATCCTTAAACCAATATCATTGTATTTAATCCAAATGATGAAATTGGATGGTATGAAAAGATAATATCCTTAGTGAGTCATGAAATTACTAAAAGGATAATGACATAGGTGAAATAAACTTTTAGAAAAGCATTAAAAATATTCTTTAAAAAACAATAATAAATATCCTTTGATTCCTATAACATATAAAAACTAAAAATACCTAGAAATATGGGAAAATAAATTTTATTATAAAACCATTGAAACATTTAAAGGAATTTAAATAATGATAAATGGACATGATGGTGTGAAAATTGGTTCATTTTATTTATATTTGAGAATTTCTTTTTACACTTTTGTAAAGAAAGTCAAAATGAACCATTTGAGAAATGATAACAAAATATATTTAATAGTTTTTTAGTAAACTAAATTATTATAGAAAAATACCATTATATATCATTTAGGCATATATATGTAGTTCCAGAAAATAATTTTGGAGAACATTGATATAGAGTAAATTTATTTTTGAACTAATAGAGTAGATAGTGTTTTCCTTGGTTACAAACATTCATTTGATTATTTTGAGTACAAAATAGGAGTAAATCAGAAATAATAATTGAAAACTAAATAAAAATAAATATTAAAAGAAAATATTTGGGTTTTAAGAGATAAATAACCTAAAATTTATTACAATGTAAATTGAAACATAAATATTCACTATAAAAAGTTATATTTTAACATAAAATTTTACCTCAAGTCTCGACATGCTTCATATAATATCTAACATCATATATAATAAATTAAAATTTAGTAGAAATCATTTTTAGGACCATATTAATTACTTTATTATTGTATATGATAACATATAAGTTTCTTATTACCTACTTATAAATATTTCTATAGTTAAATCAATATTACTTTGTTAACTATTCAATTTTCCACGCATGTTTCCATTCAAGGATTCTAGTACTTACACCTTGTATTTGTTTTAATCATCTTAATAATCACAATAAATTCATAAATATAATATTTATTTATTATACACAATTTTATAAAAATCCAAGAATTTTTTCCGGATCAGTGTGAGATCTCTGATAAGAGGAGAGGTGAATCAGTGATCCCTTTGATTTTAAAAAAAATTCTTTTAAATTCAACATTTGTGTAAAGTTAAAGCTTGAATCCACCCTTATTGTGTTACACTACCTCTCCTCTAAAAATGATATAATACAATGTTATAAAACAAAATTATTTACAAGGTTCGAAACAATTTACTACTCCTTTCCATGTTGGTAAGATTTTCCAGCATTTATTACCACTAGTAAAGAAAAGTGATTGGAATCATAGAAAATATCCTAAAATCACTAATAGGATTTTTTTGTAATTACTGATCACTAATTATTACTGTTGTTAGTTTCTTGATGTAATCCTTATACTAGAATTCCACTAGTATTCTTTATACAGACTCCCACTAGTTGATCTATTTACAGAAAATCTATAGTTGTATATAATGGTATCCCACAAATTCTTTAATGATAGTATTATTTAAAAATAAATATTGTTTCTCCTTCCCTGTGAAATTATTCAAAAACATCAAAAATGATGGTCTTGAGACTTATCTTCAATTTTAATAGTTCATTTAATCACCTTCTTGATTATTTACCCGACATTGACTTCTTCTCTCTCAATACAATTACTATATCTAGATCTCCAAAAGATATTGAATTTTGTGTATATATTTTCTAATCACATGTATACACATATTTATATATAATATTTTGAATTTGAAAATGACTCATTGAATTACATGATTCAAATTTTATCATTTAAATCCTTATTTATATGTGTTTATAAATGAACACATTTATTTTTTTCTTTCAATAAATGCTAATACTTGAGTGATGTTAGTATTAATATTACTCTTTAAATCCATATTTGACATGTCTGAATGTTTTTATTTTTATTTTTTATGCATATCATAAAAAATACCCAAAAGATTCTAGTTTCTTCTTCTCACACGGCTTGAATAATTTTGAATAATTTTGGGTTATTCACTTATTTTTATTCAAAATCATAGAATACAAGAATCTAAATATGGTTTGGGTAACCTATTTAATTTCATGAATGTTATTATGTCAATTATACCCCTGAATTTATCTCATTCTCAAATACCTAAAGAGTTCATATATTATATTCTTCATGTAGCATCAACCATCACTCTCATGACACCTATGAATGCATGTGTTCATAAATGAAATCTCATTTAAAATAATCAAGGATCAGGATATCAGAAAATTAATGATTCATGCAGTGTGTTCTTAGTTTTAATATTATTGGATCCTCATCATATAGAATATTAAAATTCCATGAATCATTCTCTTCAAACAAACATGTGAATTAATCTTTCATTCACTCTTTCATTCACATTCATGCTTCCACCACTCATTTTTATTCGGTATACGTGGATGAAATTGTAACTGCATGCATGTTAAATGTTCTTGAATGTACCTGGGGTTTTATCATATTCTGTTTTTACTAAATAATATGGATCCATCAATGGTATAATCACAAATCTGGTTAAAAATATTCATACATGGTAGTTCATTAATATCATTTGTGGCATGATCTTTGGGCTCTCCTTGAATTATGGTATTGAACATAGATTCCATTAATGTGTTTTTGGTCTTATATTGAATCACAATGGATGTGACAATGATATATTTAGTTTATAAATGGTGGAAAAATCATTCTTTGTGGAACCATATAGAGGATATGGAAGGTAATTCTTCCCACTTTATTGGATAACTCATATATGAAGGGTTAAACATTCCATGTTCTGTCCATAATCTTAATAATGGTGTAATGGTGCATCATAATTTATTGTCCCATGTCACTCTCTGATTCAAGTTAGTTAATGATATATCAATAACCCACTTCTATATATTTTATTTATGGAATTTATAATTTTTTAATGAAATCATAAATTAATCATATAAATAAAACATTGCATGTCCTTCACTTAATTCCTCATGCAATGCAATTTTTTTTTCATGGAAATCATATTCACATCCTTAAGCAGTAAAACACCTTTCATGGTTATCATATGTTTGAATACAATGTGAAAAATCCTTATCACACTTGTTAAAAATTTAATATTACTTCAAAAATCATCATAAATACATAGTTAATTTTCCAGTCATGACATCCAATTCATTTTCACGAATCCATAACAATTCTCAAAGTAGAACCAATTCATCCACATATTTATTGATGGACAAAAAATGTAACATGGGATCAATAATCTCATGGTACGAACTCTTTCATCATCATGTTAATTGATAGACTCTATGATGAACGTCATTTCCCCTTAAATTCACTTCATTTCAGTTTAGATGGAATAAAAATAAGGGAATAAGGTGGTCCTTTAATAATTTTTATTTAGAGAAATATGAAAGACATTTTCCCAACCCAAAAACTCTCTTCAATCCAATATCATTTCTCTTCATGAAAATAACATCATTGACTTTAAAGTTTTCAACATTTTAGGGTTACATCAATGTATTTTTAATCCCATTATTAACCATAAAATTAAAATACTCTTACTTTATTTCTTTAAACATTCCATTTTGACATGAATTTCATTGAAAAAAATTTCCAGAGCAATTTTTTATTCTTTAATCATTATTTTCTTTAGAAACCTATAGTAATTGTCTTGTTGCTTTCTTATTGACAATATTCTATATTATTTACTTATTTCTTCTTATCATAGAGTGGATTATTTTCTTTTCAGAATATTTCCACCTTTATATATTCCATTTTTTTGAGGAAATGACATATTAAACTAGAATTTGATGTATTTATTTTGAAATTAGAAACAACACCATAAGTAACCTCTAAACATTTCCCTCTATACTTATAAATAATATTTTGTCGATTAAAATATTATCTTTTGGATAAACTCTTTCCAAGATTTTTAATTAGTCTATGTAAACATTCCTTTCTTGAATAATTAAATTTATCACTATCATTATCAGTGCATATTCTTCTAGTTTTTTAGAACCTATAACACTAGATGTAGTAGATTTAAT
Organism: Viscum album; assembly: GCA_963277665.1. NCBI lineage: Eukaryota > Viridiplantae > Streptophyta > Magnoliopsida > Santalales > Viscaceae > Viscum > Viscum album. Next base: position 2,033,357,351 of record OY728148.1, on the reverse strand, counting down.
ATCAAGTGTAATGTTAGAAATGACCTATACCTTTTTTCCAGGCCTTCGCAGTTCCTTTAGATGATTCTTCCTTAGAATCCACTACATTATCCAAATCATCACTCATAATTTTCAAGTTGTTTTCTATTTTATGAACCTATAATGTTCCTTATTCAGTTAATCTTGTTTTACGTCCATTTTCTCATTAATATATTTCAAAATATTTTCCTAATCTATAATTTTCATGTTGTACTTTTTAAGATATTCAATAAGATCATTCTCCTTATTGTTTCATTTCTTTTTTTTCTTTTCTATATCATTTTGATTCTTTTCTTGAGAAGAGTGTTTTGATCAAGACATTCTATAAGTTCAGATCTCAGTATACACTCATGATAGATCTCTTTTTCTTTCCCATCACTACAAGAAGAGTCAACTTTTCTCTTAACTTGTTCTATGAAGGATTCATGAGTTTGAATTAAACCATCATCTTCTAATTTAGGCCATGGTTAAGATTCTTCATCAACTGTTATTCTTATCCAATTTTTCATATATATACTTTAAAACCAATTCTTCTTCGCACTATCTAATTTTCTAGTTTTTTTCAATCTTCTTCTAACGTAGTATCCTTATTTATCATCATATTATTTCTTCTGAAAATCAATTCAAAAGTGTCTAATTGGGCCAAAATTAAAACACTTTAATGAAATAAAACCTTTAAATTTTCATTTTATACTTATAATATTTTTGGAATTAGATGCTATGATTTTATTATAATTTGTATCACCTAGCTAATGCTCATCAGAATCATAGGATAATACATCTTTATTTTGTTTCGTCGTTAGAATTTTCATTTCTTTGAAGTTATTTATTCATTTTATATATTTTTTAACACATGATCTTTTATTATCTTATAGTTATCAAGTGTATTATGAAACTCATCTAGAGATAATTCTCCAGCTTCTTCGAAGGTAGAAATCATTGAGTCAAATATTTCATGAAAGTTATGTATCAACTTCATGACAACAGATGAATCATCCAATGTTTCTTTAAAACCCCTAATACGACATACTATATCATTTCCCTAGTAATGTTTTCATAAATAATCTCATCATTATTCATTCATATATCTTCAAAATTATCTGTCAATTTTTTTTAGTTTCTATTCTTAGATCTTCACATTCACTTCCTATATATTCGTGAGTTTATCCCACATCTCCATGTCAGTTTTATGTCTCATCACTTTATCAAACACATTTTTAAACATGGGTGAAAAATAGAATTTATTCCTTTCCAATCCACTACCATATTTCCATTATCATCATTTTTCATGGGATAACATATTATAATGGGTATAAAACAAATTATCATAATATGCTAACATAAAGTACTTATGAATGATTATGTAAAGGAATTTAGTTCTTATATCCCTAATAGTTATATCCATAAAATAAAGAAATTAATATACTGTTGACTAAATTCAAACACTCCATCATCACATCTTAAGTAATGGTTTGGATCTTTATAGAGGAAATTACCCCTATAATAACACCTATTATGATCAGATCAGTGAGGGGGATTGGGGGATAAATTTTACCTTTTGTTTTTGAATATTTTTCCATTTTAGTTAAACATATGTGTCCAGTTAATTTCTCAATACACACTTTTTGTTTCACATAGCCTCTCCTGGAATAATGTTGTAAATGAAATGCATAAAACTAAAGGATTTACAAGTTTTTTTACAAAATACTAATCATTTACATATTGCTAAGTTTTTCTAACATGTATTATCACTAGTCATTAATAGTTAATACAATAATAGATAATCTCCTAATATTTATAATAGACAAAAATAATGTCATTATTAATCACTAATGACTACTATGGGTCATCTCTTGACAATATGTTTAGACCGGTATCCCACCGATGTTCTTCATACTGACTCCTGCTAGTTGATCTATCTAAGAAAAATATCTGGTTGTTTATAATGGCATCCCACCAATTATTCAATGAAATTATTACTTCACAATATATCTAGTTTACCATTCCTTTTGTACTTATTCAAGAACTTCATCATTTTTTTCTTGATACTTCTCTTCAATTGATCTAGTTCATGTGAAAACTTTCCTGATAAATTAGATATATTTTAATTTTTATATCATCAATAAAAATACTATGTTAGGATCTCCAAAAGATATTTAAATTTGTGAATATCTTCCCTCATCAACTGTAGGAACATATTTATACACTATATTATTAATTTTATAATTTCTCATTTAATTACAAGTTTTATATTAACTCAATTTAATCCTCCATTAAATGTGTTTATAAATGAAAAATGTATTTCTATCCTTTATCAAATAATAATACATGAATGATGTGTGTATTAATATTAATAATTCAAAGGATAAATTGAAATGAAAAAATGACAGGTCTTTCCTTCTATAAGTATTGTATATAAATTACCCAGTGTTTTAAAATGTTTTATTATCATGTATATTACATCATTTTGAATACCCGAATGTTCAAGCCATTTACTTATCTTTGTTCACACCCGTAGCAAGCATGAATCTCAAACAAGATTGAGTAAAATATATTAATTTGGAGGTTATTACCCAAGGTTCTCCTACTTCATATATCTTATTCTCAAATACCCCAAGGTTTTGGATAATATCTTTTTTCACGCGACATCATACACAAATCATGTTGTACCTCTCTAGGCATGCATTCACACTTGTGAACTCATTTAAAATACCAAAGGATCATGGTACTATCTATATTAATTATTTACATGGTGTGTTCCTAGTTTCAATATCCACGAATCCTCATCACATATAATATTCAAATTCTAAGACTTTTTCTCTTCTAAAAAAGGTGTGCATGAATCTCAGACACCCTTTATTCTTCCCTTTAATGCCCCTGCCCCCCATTTTAATTATATTTACATGCATGGAAGTGTAACTGAATATATATTAATTCATCTTGGTTGTTCCTAGTGTTTTTATTTGTTTCATTTTCACCTATATAATTTTGATTCATCAATGGAAGAATCATGGTTCGGGTTATAACTTTTCATGCATATAAGATAATGAATATCATATGTGACATGTTCTTCGGAGTCTCATGGAATTCAAGTATTCAACATGGCCTCATTTAATGTGTTCATGTAATTATATATAATCAATGTGTATGTGGGAATGATCTCTTGTTTTCATAAATATTTTAAAAACAATGCTCCTCAAAACCCTTGAAATGTGGAGGAGGTAGATGATGCATCCCTCTTGATTGGATGACTGTGATCTGCTAGATCAAATGGATCGTTTTATGTATACGATTTTATGGATGGAGGAATAGTGAAGTGTCTTCGGATGTCCACATCACTCTATGACTTAGGTTAGTGAATTATATATCAATAAACCACTCCTAACTAGCATATATAAGAGTGTATGGGGTCTACTCTTTTTAATTTTCTAGTTTTTCTTATAGCCCTGCATCCCGGCCCATCACATGTGAAAGCCTAATAAACAGTCCCATATGCACTTGTTGGCATCCACTCCTCCTTGCCTTATACATGGGATTTCCCTCCTATATGTCATTATATGTGATTCCAATAGTAGTCATTCCCATGAGAGTTATCTTTTGGGTCTCCCTATGTATAGTTGAGGGCTATCCCTAGTGGCTCACATGCTTGTACTATAGTTGATATAAGCCACATTAAAAGTGTTATCTAACCAAAAAGTTTATAATAAAACTTAAAAACTATTCCTTCATCTATTCCTTCTTCAAGGAAAACAATATATTTTCTTCATGGCCTTTATCATTTTTTCAGGGCATCTTGAATTCATCCTAAAAACAAATATTTGTATGGATTTCACTTATTTACCCATACGATATATAATTTCATGCATGGAAATATTCTTCATGTCCTCATGTAATATAAAACCTTTAATATTTTTCATCTTGTTTTATAAAATATGTAAACTCCTTAGAACATGTGATAAACTTTTAATATCACTTCAATAAGTGTTAGAGATTCATGGATAATTATCAAATCATGACATCCAATTCCATTTCATGAATCTATAGAAATTGTCCAGAATCACCACTTCATCCACATATTGAATTATTGACAAAAAATGAAACTTGGGATCAACACCATGTAAGGTGTTGATGATAAAATAATCATATCACATTGTGGATTTGATAATCAACTCCTACACATGGGTGATATTTTAATTTTTCAATCGATGGAAATAAAGTAAGTGAAAAAATAATTTATCTTTTCAAAAAATAATTTTGTTATAAAAAGCATCTATATACATTAAATAAATAAATATATAACTATCCATGAGATCTGGTGAAAAAAACTAAATACATTGCTTCAGAGAGGATGTAGTCCACACAGATAGGTGAGAGAAGCTTTGAATTTCCAATTGATGGAATGAAAGTAGATAATCATTATTCCATTAAAATAATAAAATTTTACATTATTGATGAAAATTATGTCATAATATTAGTATGAATATAGTATATTTAGGGGAGGCTGAATAAAAAATATACATGAAATTACTATATTAAGACAATTTCTTATTATTTGGGTATCCTCCATTGGCACACACCTTAATCCTTTTAGGATAAAATTGTTATGAAAAAAACCTCAATGACATGGGAAGGAAATTTTAGAGGTGATATGGGTATATAATGGTTGATTTAAGTTTCTCAATGTGTGTTGGAAAGTGAGGATATGTGGTTCCCTTTTATAAGTGAGTGGAGTGGTTTCCTTATAATCAGCCTTACATTTAAATTTATATAAAATAATTATATTTTGATACTAGAAATAAAGTAAAAAAAAATCAGTGATCATATTAGAGGAGGTAAAAATAAACTCATATATTAAAATAAAAATAATATATCTTTGTGATATTTGAATACTTATCCCATAGTAGAAAACATTTTAACCTTTACCATGGTGAGTTATTTTTTATAGCAATAACATCTTTTCTATGACTGACAATGAAATTTTCATAACAAAAAAAATTACAGGTGAACTCAAAATATTTAATATATTTTATCATATTCAATTTCAATATTTGGAAAAAAAATAATTCTATTATCCATGCACAAAATAGATAAAATCCATTTTAATAAAAAACGAATTTTTGAGGCATTAGATTAATTTATTATTTTTCCTATCCCACTAAACACCATTGGATGAATTTTAATTTATTTTAATGGAATTATTATCTAACAATTTCATTAAAATAACTCATAAATAGTGATAAATATCATTTTTATGAGAAAATACGTTCACATATAAAAAATAGATTTCCAAAAAATATATATTTTTACCTTAAAATTAATTCATATTTATTACTAACCATATGATATTTAATGTATGAATGATCATTACATTTTATCCATGTATAAAAATTACATTTACATTATTTTAATTCTCTAAATAAATTAAATTATCTTTTAAATAAATTATATATAGTAAAAAAATGTTTTAAACAAAACATTATTATTTAACAATGAATTATTATGTTCCTATTACGTATCATTAATTAACCATTCCATTAATGTCTTTAATTATTTTTATTATATTTTACATCTACTTTATCATCAATTTATATTTATATCACTCCATAAAAATATTCATTTTAACAAATAGTAATAATTAAATAAAATAGTTGAAAATAGTCTCTTTAGAATCAAATGTATTTTTCTACGTCAACTTCACCATTTTAAAAAATAATTTATTTTATTAATATCATTTAACTGTATAATTTTGTCTTTAATTTTATATTTATTATCGAATTATTTATTAATGAGAAATGTTCTGTTCATCACAAGCTGTAAAAAACCATGAATTTTTTAAAAGAAAATATATTCTAAGACCCGGATGTGTTATATTATATACACCTTATAATATTATCATAATCCAAATTTCATTACTATGATGAAAAAATGAGGATTTTTCCCACGTTACCTTCTCTGTTTCCCATACAAATTCTATAAATTTATATATTTTTCTCAAAAACAATTTTTTTAATTATTAAATTTAACATAGAATAATCTATTTACTTTACATATTATCTCATTTAAAAAATATTTAAATCCATACATGATTATTTGTTCAACAATTAAAAAAGGAAAGTAAATTCAATACTGATAAATAAATATATCTAAAAAATATCCCACTATTCATCTAATTTAATGGATATATATACATCACACCATAATATATAATGGTGTTTGTGATAATACTCAAACCCTAGCTATAATACTAAGGTTATATTGACCAAGTCTCAATTGAGAACAGCTCACAACGAAACCTTTTTCAATTCACTTTTTGAGAGCTCCTCAAAACCAATAGTAATAAACTCACCAAATCATTAAGGGATCTTTAATTAACCCTTTGGATTTGTATAATACATACGAATCAATATATGATCTATTACTCATTCTTTAATGGAAAACCTCTCATTTTCCCCCATCTAACAAAAAATATTCTCCTCTTCTCCCCATTGATCAACACCTATAAAAAAATTGAGCCTCTCTGACCCATCAGAAAGATCTCCTTTTGTGTTATCCCCATTCTTCAACAAATGAAGAGGAATGGATTTTTGAAATTAAAACAAAAAACCTATAGGGATTTTAAGAGATAATTAACTCACAACTACATTCTCATGTGCTATAAGAATCCAATCTTAGTGGATTTATCTTAGTAATAAATATTCTCTACTTAGTTGAAATATTATATAATTATATCTCACATCATTTTACCCTATCCTTGATGAATTGGTACTTGATATAAATATTATGGAACCAAAAAAGTATATCAAATTCCTTTAAAAGTTGTATGAACTTTGATTATCACACTTAATCATGAATGTGTTTGGAAAATCCACCCACAACTATTATATTTGCGACATCATGAAAATAAATTGTGTCATGGATTGAAATGGAAAAACACACACACACACACACACACATATATATATATATATATTCAATTTTTCATAATGTAATGTAATTTTTCTTATTTAATTACCAATAAATTCATCTTCCCCTTATAAATAATGCTCCTCAATTTGTATACTATCAAACACCAGTATCTCATTCCCAATATATATTAGAATAATTATAAATCATAAATTATATCTTCTTATCATAACAGAAATATAGAAACCCTTTTCAATATATAAATCTTAATTATTTCATTAGAATCAACAAAAAATAATTACTAAAAATATGATGTTTGGTATAGACATTATTATGTAATGTAAGCTAATAAGCCATAAGATATTTATTTGATCAAAAATCCATCCTCATTCATTATTAGAGGACTTAGACTAAAACATTTAAAGTATAAATCAATCTCTCAACTATTCCATTCAAAATATATTAAACAATTAATGAGTTAATTTTGTTTTGAGAAAAATATAGAATCTATTGGGTTTATAACTTAAAAACCTAGGAAAATTTATCCCGTATTATTGACATATCATGATGTATCATAATTTTGGAAGTAAATTCCTCATAATTATCCTATATTTTCCCTAAAACGTTATTCCATTAATATACACAATCATAATTAGTGTGTTTGTGTCATCTAAATTTACATAGATATTATCATACACTTTATATTTCATTAAAACGAATTCCCCATAAATTGATACCCATCATTTAATACCAAACTAGAGGAGGTTATTTTAGAACATATATTTATTTATTATAATTTAATACCTTATAAACAAAACTACAAATTATTAAACCTTAATATTTACTAATATATTATTCTTCCTAAAGGTCACCATTAGAAAATATTGATTTCACATCCATTTGGAGAATGCAATATTTCCCTTAATAAAATATCAGAATAATGATTTGGTCATTTAAAGAAATATGATTAAATAAGAAATATCATCAAAATATATACATTTAACATTATATTATCATTTTTAAGTAAGTTTTTCTTTATTTTATGCTAACTCACCTCCCTCATTGAAATTTGTTTTCAAAACACAATTTTTCCTAATAATATTCTTGTTTTTGGGATATAACACTAACTCCCAATTTATCTTCTTTTAAATATAATTAAACTTTTATTCAATCGCTTTTTCCAATCCTAATGTTATAAATCCCCTTTAACACTATTAATCTCACCATTTGAAATAAATTTGTTCTCATGGGAAATTCTTGAAAAACCCCATGTTTGTAAAAACATACAATTATATCAAAAAATATTTTCAATATCAACTTTTTTTTTGAGGCATTAAAATTTATATCATATATATTGTGGAACATACACATCATTAGACTCCTCAAAATCATCATTATAAAATTTTAAATCCACTTTACTATTCATATCTATCTTATTCTATCCAACATTATCAACATGAACTCTTTTAATTTCAATATTTATCAGGAACTATGATTATAATATATTTTTGCTTTCCAAAATATTTAGATCAGAACAATTAATTATTCCACATATATCATTATTATATCTTGGTAAATTTCTTCCACCATGTGTATAGATATCCCTTTTTAATTTACATGTTTATCTTCCTTCTAAACCATATCTAATATGGTGTACTGAATGAATTTTTTTAGACAATCACTTAAGATGTTGGTGAATCTAGTTGTGACTTTCCTCTAGATGAATTTTAAATTTTCATCATCTAATAACATGGATTCCTAAATGAAAACCAAACTTCAGTTCTTCCTCACAACTAATCTATTTTACTCGGATGTTTATAGATCACTATAATGAATACTTATTTCATTTTTATCATGATATTCATAAAATTATCCATATATTTATTTAGATATATTATCAAATTGAAATAGTTTTCTAGAATATATCATTTGGATATTATTATTCTTTTAAATGTGATTAAATCTATATAGACAATCAAAATTACCTGACACAATATTGACATAATCCATGTGACTAAAATCATAAATATAAATAATGATCTAATGTTATCTTTTTCTTGTATTCAAACACATGAAAACACAACCATTAATGTGTATTAACCCTAGAGGTTTCTTTTTCTTGATTTCCATTACCTTGTACAACTTTTTTAATATCATACATGTGTTACATGTTTCACAAATATAATTTTACCCATAATAGCGATTTAGTATATTTATCATATATTCATAAATGATTAATGTATTGGTGTTATTTAACACTAAGTAGAAAATTATTCTTCTAAAAAACTGAATTTAATATATTATACAAATATAGAAAATGTATTTATATATATAAATATAAAACAAATTACCAATTGTCCACTGTAACATCATCAATATTTTTTAATTATTTAACCTCTTGTTTAAGCATATATTATTTTGTAATATATCTTGAGGAACACTTTAGAGAGTGTTCTTTAATATATCCATAAATAAAACATCACTATATTTCATAAAAATGATAACATTTTCATTTAAATGTTGGTTGTTCTTCAAGATATTCCATTTTTCAGTCATGTGTGATAATTAACCATTATCGATTATCCAATGAATCTTTAATTTTATATCACTATAAGGGACCTAAAACACCATTGAATACTATTTATTAATCCTATTTTGTATAGATTCATATTTCTCATTCCACATTAATCTCTTAGGTAGAGTAATGATAATCTTGGTGGTATTGTGTATTGGTTTATCCCACGTCCTATAAGTTTCCTCACTAGAAGAAAAAGTATTTCACAACTTTACATTCTCTATTAGATATTACATCAGATATAACCTAGGAACTTAATATTTTCTCCCCTTAATATAATGTATATATTTTATTGTGGAAGTGATAAATATTTGTAGAGAACATATTCATTGTGGATTTAAACTCCATATAACAAACATCTTACTTTAATATGAAATGTCTACAAATCATTAGCAGATTATTTAAAATATACTTATTGCTCCTACTTTTTATTCTAAATCTATTCCTTATTTTAGACCATATCATCCTTAGTAGAATTATTTTCCATATATTTTCTTTTAGTATTATAATTGGTAATCATAATCATCCACACCTTACCGTTCATGGATATTTTAGGACCACTATTGAAATTTATAATGGGTGTTTTCTATTTCTTAGTGGAAAGTATCACCTTTATCACTTTTTCACCACTTCCAGAATTGGGATTACATTCTTGGGTGTTAAAAACAATGATTTATAGTATAATTAGAAAATATCTATATTCCAGGGTTGAATTAACACCTTTATTTTTTTACGTTGGAACAATATAAAATATATTTCACTACATCATGGAAAAATATCAAGGAATTATTTTGTCTCAATTAATTTAAATCAAAAAAATATACATCAATATTCATAGTAATTAAACATGTAATGGTAAGAAAACTATATCTCTAATTTAAGAAATTTTAATTAGGTCTCCCAATATTCAAGGTAAATTAATTTACATCGTTATCAGGTCCTTCCATTTTCATTCATCAATATATTTATTTAAGGAATCATTATTAGATTTTAATATTTTCCCCCTATTTTAGGATTCATTTTTCTCTTCAAGTATGATATGAGTACCATTCATTGTTTTAAATCCTTTTATGTTCATATATAATTTTATTCTTCTATGTTAAAAATTTACTCTATTTTATTATAGCAATCCTTGGAATAAAAAATATTATCCAAGAAACAATGAAATCGTATATTCTTGAAGTCCATGGTCTCTCTTTAAATTTTCTTATCACATGATATGACATCATGTTTTAAGATAAGGTTATTCTTCATTTTTGTTTTGGAAATTCTTATTTAATTGAAGGGCCTTACTCCACTATTACCATGATCCATATTGTTCCTACATGATGATATTTTATAGAGATTATCTTCCCCAAATTCATGTACCTTCATAGGGAAATTAACTGAAAACTTACCAATAATTCCATAATTAAAACACTCTAATGTAATTTCACTCATACATTTACCTTTTCCTCATAAAATTACTTCTGAAAATTATTACATGAGATTTCTAGAATCCATGGAATCATATTCAACATCGATTTAATATTTATGATAATTATTAAATTAAGCATGTTTGAAACTATTAGAAGCTTCAAATGTAGTTTAATTATCATATTTTTTGTTTATCTATAAGGTTTTACCTCTCCACATCTCAGAGGTTGGAAAATAATTATTGATATTTCCTATTATCCACTCATCACATTCTCCATCATGTAAAGTATGAATATTTACACAAATTTTTTTGGGAGAACCCCATAAATTTCCTTACTATTATGGAATCTTAAATAATTTCTATATAGATTTGAATCAAACATACAATTTTATTTATCAAAATAAATAAATCATCCACCATTTTATCTTCTTATATTTGAATATTCTCATATTGAGATTAACAAATTTGTAATAGTGAAACCTTAAATTTTTTTATCTATCATTGATTTTATATTATTTTATACATATTTATTTTATTTTTTATATTCCACCACTCATGTTTACTCTTTATCTGAGAGGTAAGAAAGTAAAACATTTTGTACTGACCCATAGAGTTTGAGATTTTTCATATTAGGAAACACATATAAAATATAACAAATTTGGAATTTTTACACCATTATCGGTGATATGAATTATATATATAATAAAAAAATAAGATATATAACCAACCAATATTTCTAATATTATAATCCCTTGGCATCAAACATAGAAACCCCTTTGTGGTTGATGGTATTCATTGCCTTTATAGATCTGTTTGACCAAAATGATATTATCAAATAAGATCAAAACTAAAATTTAAGGGAAATGTTCCTAGAACAACATCAAGAATGATCTTATAACAATTAATAATCCCTATAGAGAGTATTACACAACATTTATTGGGGTTGAATGTAATGTCCCAGAACTCTCAGGTCCATTCCTTTGCGGAAATATGGTGTTTGTGGTGTTCCAGGAGGTCAAGGTGACATATCCCCAACACTTTTACAAATTTCCAGTTATGTGAACAGTTCAATCGGTGAGGTTGAGGTGAACAGTTCCATCGGTGAGGTCGATGTGAACAGTTCCATTGGTGAGGTTGAGGTGAATAGTTCCATCGGTGAGGTCAATGTGAACAGTTCCATCAGTGAGTTCGAGGTGAACAGTTTCATCGGTGAGGTTGATGTGAATAGTTTCATCGGTGAGGTCGATGTGACCAGTTCCATTGGTGAGGTTGAGGTGAACAGTTCCATCGGTGAGGTCGAGGTGAACAGTTTAATCGGTGAGGTCGATGTGAATATTTACATCAGAGAGGTAAAGGTGAAAAATTCCATCAGTGAGATCGATGTGAACAGTTCCATCAGTGAGGTTTATGTGAACAATTCCATCAGTGAGGTCGATGTTAACAATTCCATCGGTGAGGTTGAAGTGAATAGTTCCATCAGTGAGGTCGATGTGAACAGTTCCATCGGGGTGGTCGATGTGAAAATTTCCATCGGTGTGGTTGATGTGAACAGTTTCATCGATGAGGTCGATGTGAACAGTTCCATTAGTGAGGTCAATGTGAACAGTTCCATCGGTGAGGTTGATGTGAACAGTTCCATCGGTGAGGTTGATGTGAACAGTTCCATTGTTGAGGTCGAGGTGAATAGTTCCATCAGTGAGGTCGATGTGAATAGTTCAATCGGTGAGGTTGATGTGAACAGTTCCATCGGTGAGGTTGATGTGAACAGTTCCATCAGTGAGGTCGAAGTGAACAGTTCCATCAGTGAGGTCGATGTGAACAGTTCCATCGGTGAGGTTTATGTGAACAGTTCCATCGGTGAGGTCGAGGTGAACAGTTCTATCAGTGAGGTCGATGTGAATAGTTCCATCGGTGAGGTTGAGGTGAACAGTTCCATCGGTGAGGTTGAGGTGAACAGTTCCATTGGTGAGGTCGATCTGAATAGTTCCTTCGGTGAGGTCGAGGTGAATAGTTCCATTAGTGAGGTCCATGTGAAGAGTTCTATAAGTGAGGTTGATGTGAACAGTTCCATTAGGGAGGTCGATGTGAACAGTTCCATTGGTGAGGTTGAGGTGAACAGTTCCATCGGTGAGGTCAAGGTGAACAGTTCCATGAGTGAGGTTGATGTGAATAGTTTCATTGAAGAGGTTGAGGCAAATAGTTCCATCATTGAGGTCGATATGAATAGTTCCATCCGTGAGGTTGATGGGAACAGTTCCATCGGTGTGGTCGATGCTAAAAGTTCCATCGGTGAGGTTGAGGTGAATAGTTCCATCGGTGAGGTCGATGTGAATAGTTTCATCAGGGAGGTCGATGTGAACAGTTCCATCAGCATGGTCGATGCGAATAGTTCCATCGGTGAGGTCAATGTGAACAGTTCCATCGGTGAGGTTGAGTTGAACAGTTCCATCGGTGAGGTCAATGTGAACAGTTCCATTGGTGAGGTCGAGGTGAATAGTTCCATCGGTGAGGTTGATATGAACGGTTCCATTGGTGAGGTCGATATGACTAGTTCCATCGGTGAGGTTGAAGTGAACAGTTCCATCGGTGAGGTCAAGGTGAACAGTTCCATCAGTGAGTTCCATGTGAATAGTTCCATTGGAGAGGTCGAGGTGAACAGTTCTGTCGGTGAGGTTGATGTGAGGAGTTTCATCAGTGAGGTTGATTTGAATAGTTCCATTGTTGAGGTCGATGTGAATAGTTCCATTGGTGAGTTTGAAGTGAATAGTTCCATCGGTGAGGAAGATGTGAACATCTCCACCGGGGAGGTCAATGTGAAAAGTTCCATCGACGAAGTCGATGTGAATAGTTCCATCGGCGAGGTCGATGTGAATAGTTCCATCAGTGAGGTTGAGGTGAACAGTTCCATCGGTGAGGTTGATGCAAACAGTTCCATCGATGAGGTCGAGGTGAACAGTTCCATCGGTGAGGTCGATGTGAACAGTTCCATCGTGAGGTCGATGTGAACAGTTCCATCGGTGAGGTCGATGTGAACAGTTCCATTGGTGAGGTCGACGTGAACAGTTCCATCGATGAGGTTTATGTGAAAAGTTCCATCGGTGAGGTCGAGGTGAACAATTCTATCAGTGAGGTCAATGTGAACAATTCCATCAGCGAGGTTGAGGTGAATAGTTCCATCAGTGAGGTCGAGTTGAATAGTTCCATTAGTGAGGTCAGTGTGAACAGTTCCATCGGTGAGGTTGAGGTGAACAGTTCCATCGGTGAGGTCGATGTGAACAGTTCCATCTGGGAGGCCGATGTGAACAGTTCCATTAGCGAGGTCGATGTGAACAATTCCATTGGTGACGTTGAGGTGAACAGTTCCATCGGTGAGGTCCAAGTGAAAAGTTCCATCGGTGAGGTCGATGTGAATAGTTCTATTGGAGAGGTTGAGATGAATAGTTCCATTGGTGAGGTCGATGTGAATAGTTCCATCATTGAGGTCGAAGGGAACAGTTCCATCGGTGAGGTCGATGTGAACAGTTCCATCGGTGAGGTTGAGGTGAAAAGTTCTATCGGTGAGGTCGAGGTGAACAGTTCTATCGGGGAGGTCGATGTGAATAGTTTCATCGGCAAGGTCGATGTGAACAGTTCCATCAGTGTGGTCGATGTGAACAGTTCCATCGGTGAGGTGGAGTTGAAGAGTTCCATCAGTGAGGTTGATGTGAACAGTTCCATCGGTGAGGTCTAGGTGAACTGTTCCATCGGTGAGGTCGATTTGAATAGTTCCATCGATGAGTTCTATGTGAACAGTTCCATCAGTGAGGTCAATGTGAACAGTACCATCGGTGAGGTTGAGGTGAAAAGTTCCATCAGTGAGGTTGATGTGAATAGTTCCATCGGTGAGGTTGATGTGAGCAGTTCCATCAGTGAGGTCGAGGTGAACCGTTCCATCGGTGAGGACGATGTGAACATTTCCATCAGTGAGGTCAATGTGAACAGTTCATCGGTGAGGTCGATGTGAACAATGAAATGGTAACGTTATGTGAATAGTACTTCCTGAACGGTGAGGTTCTAACAGCAACCTCTTTCCTTTTCCAATTTTGGAATTCATGAACAGTGTTTCTAGAATGGTGAGGTTCTAACGATATCCACTTTCCTTTGAAAAATTTCGTGTTCATGAACAGTGTTTCCAACTTCCTACAATGTTTCCCCTTTGACGTTTTCTTTGATGTAAAATACATTTAAAGCCTCTTTTTAGGGAATCTAAGGACGATTCAAATGCCATAACTTCTATATTAATTTTTTTTAAGGCTTGGGATGATTTTACACGGTCAATCTATGTGTTTTAATGAGATTCACTTTTAATCAAAAATCCAAGGTATCTTAAACCGATGCTCTATTAAATCTTATAAAGGGATGAGATATCTTCCTCCCTAATTCTTCCTCCTTGCTCTCATGTGTGGGATGCTCAAACCTTCCATTCCATCCCATAGGAGTTCTGCGATCAAACTTTCCTCCATGGATTGGTTTCCCTCTGTTTTTGATGCCACCGAGCAGTATTGATCAATATTTGATATAAGGTATGATCTATCATCAATCTTTTGGGTTCATATCCTTTTGTTTCCCCTTTCCCTTTTATGGAATGCTACCTCCATGTTCTTAATGGGATTTTATTGGGTGTTGACCAGTGTGGTGCTGTCTCTGCATCCTTGGGTGGATATAGTTGTCATGGGAGGAGGAGATTGTGACCCATTGTGTGGATCGTTATCGTATAAAGAACGTCAAGAACCGTTTGAGGTAGGGGATTTGTTTCTTCTCTTTTATTTTACGCCCAAATATATAGTTTTCATGTTTTATTCCACTAGATCATAATGGAATTGACATAATAAATAATTGAAACAGATAAATTAATTGATATCGATCGTATGTTATTTCCTATTATTTTTTTAGATAGAGTGATATCTATTCATTCTTTGTTTAGCTTTTTGTTCTTTATGGAAATTGGTAAAGATCAAAAATTCAGAATTAATTGATAATTTTTTGGATAAAGATAAAGAGGCATGTAAATGAATCTGGTTCTTGTTGTTATAATTTTTTGTCAATAAAATTGGTGTAGTAAGCATGTTTAATTATTTGTGACATCTTACTTTGTAGGTTTCCCAATGTTGGAACCTATGAATAATAAATCAGTTAATCTAAGATGGATTAAAGAACTAGTTGTTTGATAAAAGATAATTCCTTGTAGGGTTTAGAGTTACCCTCTTTCTTGTTTAAGGGTCAAGAGCCCAATTGATATGATGAGTGTTTTCTTACTGCTCGTGTTGTAATGTGAGTCTAGAAGGCTGTTATGATATGTGGGGGCGGGGATGCCTATTGGTTGTGTAATTAGTTGATGCCTATAGTGGAAAGATGCATCGGTTTATTCATGTGGGTGTTAGGAAGGACATCAGGGATGATGGAATGGGTTGGATATGAATGTTTGGATGCTTGCGGATTCTTATTGGTTGTTTATCTTCTTTACATTCCCCACTACTCAAAGCAGCTAGTTTGCGTACCCTCTTTCCAAAAATGGAAGAAGACATGTGGGTAATGCCACATGCTTTTCGTGTTTAGATTATTGGGGGAGGATGGGTTTATGCCTGTTCTATAGGTGGAAAAGTCTTAACGGGTAGTTCATATACTCACCAAGTTGAGCCCCCTTGGGTTTAGTATCTTAGAATTTTCTTCTAGAATGACTAGGAATATGGGAAAGTAATAATGTTGTTAATAAATGATTGAATAAATGATGTTAACCCAAGGGGTTGCAACTTGCTAGGATGCATTGTTGAGGTTACAATTTAAAGGGACAATGGCCTTGGGTGTGATGCTAATGAAATTTAATGTGGGATTTTTAATGGTTAATTAATTTTTTAAGAATTAATTAACATAAAGTGAAAATGATAAAAAGGTAATGAAGTAATGTAATTAAGACCATTAAATGGTTGTGTGCTTATAGGATACATAGTCATAGAAGTGGCAGCTGGGAGTTTGAGAGACGTTAGCTGTAGTTATGTTTAAGAATAGGTTATGCCAATAGTGTGGTTGTGAGCTATATTATATTTTGTACTTTTTGTGTTTTTATACGCTACTCCACACCGTTAGTTAGGAAAACTAACATCTTGGTGATTCTGAGACCTGGGGAGGTGTTTTACCCAACATTCTGGTGGGAGGATGGATGGATGACTACCCCCTTTGGACCCACTCTCTTCTCTTGGTAGATACTTGTGCTGATAGGCACATTGGTTAGTTTTCCCCATATATGTGTATAGAGGGCTGTAATGGCTTGTGTTTATTCACACACATATATTTTGGATATAGTTTCCTATGAACTACTATAGGTGTAACGTTTATAGGCTATGATGGCTTGAGGATCCTTACTCGATGTATGGACTGTAATGGCTTGAGGTATAATACTGGGCGTATGATACACGTTAAGAGAGTTGCGCTGGCTTCCGAAAACTACCCGGTTACTTTACTTACGTGGACTTGGTTGTTCTGTTGCACGAGGTGCATATTGTGGTGCTTCACCCAGGTGTTTGCCTGCAAGCCTTTTTGGAGAGATATGCTTAGGACCTGTGACTTTGGGAAAAAGTAGAAAACTAGTGGGGAAGTAGTAGCAGGGTAACCTTGATATTCTTTATTATATTATATACTCTTATATGCGATACTTTTTGAGAGTAGCCATGGTGAGGCTAGGAACTTAGTATACTTTTTAGGTGATGAGTTAGTTTTACTTGTTGTTCACTGTGCTTTAGAATGATTTATTTACTTTTTCATGAGAGGCTCTAGGGAGAATCTTACTGAGTATAATTTTATACTCACCCTATTTATATATGAACTATTTTTGTGGTCACTTGGAGAAGGTTAGATATCAGGCTGGTTTCTACTAGATTGGGGTTGCAGAAGCTGTTTAGGCTTCGTGGTTGCTGTTGTTTTTTATTTTCTTTTGGGTACTTGTAGTTTTCACCTTTTAGTTATAGTAGTTGTTCATGACATTACATATGTGTACTTGAGATTTCTTTTATATTGTAGTCTGACTTGGATTTGGTTGGTGTCTGTCTTATCTCTCTCTTTCGCATGTGTTCTCTTAGAGGGTAATGCCTCCCATCTATGTGTTTAGTATACCCTCGGTGCTAGTCGCCAACCCGAGCCTACTGGAGGCGTGTGTCGGGTGTCATTATCTCCCTTCTCAAATTTCCGTCCCATGAGGGGTACACTTTGTGGGGAGGGGGTCGTGAGAGAGTGGTATCAAAGGTATGATTTAGGGATAGGATAGAGTTTGGAGTTAGGAAAAGGTGAGATTTCATGGTCTGGTAGGGAAACAATGTCCTTAATGTTTATCAAGTGATGTAGACACTGGAGACCGGATGATACATAGGCTTTTAGGGCCCCATATAATCTGATGCGCGGACCTTTTAGTTTATAATGGCTACTAAACAAGGTGATACTAGTTGCTGGGTCGAGACCTAGGAAAGGATCATGCATCATTATTATTTGTGCATATGTTTGAATGGGTAGACCTTGGGATAGGTTAACAAAAAATGAATAAAAGAAAACAATTAATTAATTAATGCTGATTATTCCATATTCTAGGTTTAGGAGTTCTTTCTATTTGTTATTTTACAGGTATGGCTCTAGGTCGATGTCCTCATCAGAATCACATAGAATATATCCAGCAGGTTGTTCCAGTAGATCGCCGCCGGGTAGAGGTTGATGATGACGACACTTGGAGGAGGAAACTCTGAGAGTTTTAGAGCCAGAGTCTATAGAAGTACGAGGGCTCCATTTCAGATGCAGTCATAGAAGACTGGTTAGAGGAGGTCGAGATAGTCTTCAATTAATTCTGTGATCGGAAGGAGCACTAGGTGTCCTTGGTTGCGAAGATGCTGCGTGGAGCAGCGAGATAATTGTGGTTCTTGTTCCTTAGGGATCGTGAGAAGTCAGCGATCTCATGGGAGGAGTTCTGAGACAAGTTTAGAGTCGATTTTCTTTCCTCAACCATGAAGGCATCCAGTTTCTAGGAGCGTCTTGCCCATTGACAGGGGTGATCCAGTGTGTGAGAGTTTGGAATCTATTTTAAGAACCATTTAAGATATGCTTCAAACCTGTTTCCAGATGAGGAGGCTAGGGCGAGGATTTTGAGGAGGCTTTACATCCAGAGATCCAGTTCCTGGTCACCACATTTATGCTGAAGACATATGTTAAGGTTCTGGTGAGGGTAGAGGTTTTCAGGAGGACATTGGCCAGAACCGGATCATCACGAGATTGGATTCATCATGATTCCTCATGAAACAGATTTGTTGTCCGAGGTTCCCAGTTTTCCGAGAAGAAGAGTTTCCGTTTGGCCGGGTGTAGTTCCCATCCGTCAACATCTTGTTTCTTTGGGGGCTACATTTCCCAAGCCTATGCCAAGGGATCAGGCACTTTTTTTCTTGTGTAAGTTGAGGTTATTAGCAATGAGAGTGACTGAACTTTCAGAGAAATCATTGTGCACCAGGTGTTCCGATCCAGGTTCCTCCGTTGAGCCAGTTCCAGCCGAGGCAGCAGTAGCAGGTTGCACCATCTTTAGATTAGTAGAGGGTAGATGAGGCAGGAAGAGGAAAACCCAGTGATGCTCCCCATCCTCAGATATCAGAGCGCGACTGTGGTGGTGGTCATCATTAGGGTCAGAGAGGCCGTGGAGGAGGTCGTGGTCAACTTTATTATTTAGCGTTGCCAGATCCAGGTGATCCATACGTCATTCAAGGTACCCATTTCTTGTTTTTTACCTTAGTGTATGACTTGTTGGATTCAAGAGTGACACACTCCTTTATATCACATACACTTTTCCATGCTTTGGGACTTGAGGTAGAGAGGCTTGCAGTGCCCTTGGTGTTGACTACACCTGTTGGAGGCTGAGATGACTTGTTTGTAGTATGTAGAGACTGTGAGCTAGTGTTGGGGAAGCACCGCTCTTGGGGAGATTTCCTATGTTTACGAATACAACCATATTATTTCATCATTGGAATGGATTGGTTGTATTTGGTGCAGGCTATTGTGGATTGCTTTAGGAGGCAGGTTGTGTTCTTCGATGCGGATGGAGATAAAATGGTGTTTTTTGGAGAGAAATACCCTCAGATGGGTCAGAGGTGTGTTCTGTCCTTATCATCCATGATGGCTGAGCTGATGCTTAGTTCTCCAGAGGTTCAGTAGTTGGCGTTTTCTAGGGTTAGAGAAGAGTAACCTGATGTCTTTCTAGAAGAGGTTGTAGCATTACCACCCCAATGAGAGACCAAGTTTGTGATCAAGCTACAAACAAGAGTTTCTCCTATATCTATGTATACAAATAAGATATCCACTTATGAGTTATGAGAGCTACGTATACTGATTGGTGGTCTGTTACAGTGCGGTTTTGTTTAGCCGAGTGTGTCACCGTGGGGTGCACTGTTTTTGTTCGTGAAGAAGGCTGATGGTAGTTATCAATTGTGTGTCGATTATCATTGCTTAAAAAAGTGAAATTAGAGAATCACTATCCTATTCCACAAATTTATGATTTATTATATCAACTAATGGGTGCAAGTTGGTTCTCAAAGATCGACTTGTGGTCAGGATATCATCAGATGCGTGTGAAGGATGATGATATCCCAAATACTGCTTTCTGTTGTCGTCATGGGAATTATGAGTTCGTTGTAATTCCATTTGGCATGAAAAATTCTCTAACTGTGTTCATGGGATTGATGAACCCCATGTTCTGTGAGTTCCTAGACAAGTTTGTGGTGGTTTTCATCGATGAAATCCTTGTGTACTCCACATCGAGGGGGAGAATTCAGAGCATCTACATGCCATTTTGGGAGTTCTTCGTCAGCATCAGCTGTTTGGTAAGTTGTCGAAGTGTGAGTTTTGGACTCGAGAAGTATGTTTCTTGGGGCATGATCTGTCCTAGTAGGGAGTAGTTTTGGATCCATAGAAGATAGAAGCAGTTGTATCTTGGGAATCCCCCAAGACAGTGTCAGAGGTGAAAATTTTACTTGGTATCACATGCTACTATAAGAGGTTCGTCGTCGATTTCTCTCGAGTTGCGACTCCTCTCACAACTTCGACCAGAAAGGATCAGGCATTCATATGGACTGATCAGTGTTAGGCAGCTTTCGAGTATCTAAAGGAGAAGTTACTAAGTGCTCCAGTTCTTTGTCTTCCAGTAGAGGGAGTTCAGTTTGATGTTTTTTGTGACGCTTCGCATCTGGGGTTAGGTTGTAATCTGATGCAGAAGAGATCAGTTTTCTCTTATGGGTCTCAGAAGTTGTGTCCCCATGAACATAACTATGCCACCCATGATCTTGATTTGGAATCTGTGGTGTTTTCTCTGATGTTGTGGATACATTACCTCATTGGCTAGCACTTTGTGGTTTTCATCGATTATAAGAGTTTGAGGCATGTTTTCTCCCAGCATGACTTGAACTTATGATAGCATCCGTGGATGGAGTTTTTACAATAATACGACTTAAAAATATCATATACACCTACAATGGGCAATATTGTTGGTGATGCATTGAGTCGGAAGTCACGTAGTGATGCAGTACATGAATCTGGTGACTCCTAGAGAGTAATGGAAGAACTGTTAGTAGTACATCTTGATATGGGAGAAGATGGGGGTGGAGGTTTTCTTTTTCATATGACTGTGCAGTCATCTCTGGTGCATCAGGTGGAAGAGTCCCATTTGGGGGATCTAGAGGTGGAGGTATGGGGAGACCGAGTTGTTTGTGACGAGGCCCCTAATGGTTGGTCTGAGGATGAACAACACCGAGTGTTTTATCATGGAAGGATATTTTTTCCTTTGATGATGCACGAGACGGTTCTCATAGAGTTCAATAGTTCTCATTTAGCGGTGAATCCTGGCGTGAAAATGATTCACCAAGCCGTGAGGAGCCAGTTTTGGTGGCCTAGGATGAAGTGTGCGGTTGTAGAATTTGTGTCTAGATGTTTGGTCTTCCAGAAGGTAAAGGCCGAACATTGTGTTCCTAGTGGTTTTCTCCAGCTGTTAGATGTTCCTCAGTGGAAGTGGGAAGATATATCAAGGGATATTGTTACTGTTTTACCTCATGATCATGGAGTACATGATTATATTTGGGTGGTAGTGGATTGTTTCACAAAATCATCCCACTTTATAGCAATCAAGGAGTCAAGATCAGTGGAAGTTTTGTTGAGGAAATATCTGGAGGAGGGGGTGAAACTTCATGGAGTTCCAAGGATGATCATTTACGATTGAGATCCTCATTTTACCTCTAGGGCTTGAAGAGGTATCCAACATGATTTTGGTTCTCAGCTATACCTTATCACTACTTTTCATCCTCAGATGGATGTTCAGAAAGAGTGGACCATCCAGACTCCTGAAGACATGTTACACTCCTGTGTCCTAGATTTTAGAGGTTTGTGGATGAGGAACTTTTCCTTGGTGGAGTTCTCTTACAACAACATTTTTCACTCCACCATTGGTATGGCGCCATATGAATCCTTGTATGGCCAGCCTTACTATTCTCTATTGTGCTAGACTGGGGTCAGATAGTTAGAAATTATTAGACCAGATATAGTACAGAATAAAAAAGAGATGGTTTAGGTGATTCGTGATAGGATGAAGACAATTAATGATCGTCATAAATCATATGTCGATCAAAGGAGGAGACCCTTATAGTTAGATGTTTGGGATCATGTGTTTCTGAAGGTGACTCCCCGTCGTGGGCATAGAAGGTTTGGTCATGGGAGTAAGATTTATCTCCGAATATTTTGGCCTTTCAAGGTTTTAGATCGTTTTGGAGCTATGGCGTATCGAGTATCACTTCCCCCACAGATGATCAGGATACACAATGTTTCTCATGTGTCACAAATTTGTCCTTATCTTCATGATGACTCTCACGTCATCGATTGGAGAGAGATCAATGTTGATGATGATGCGACCTTTGGGGAACGGCCTGTAGAGATCCAAGACTACAAAGAGAAGGTGTTGCACGAGCATTCTATCCCCTTGGTTCATGTCTTATGGTGACACAGTGGCATGGATGAGAGTACTTGGGAACGTGAGTCACAAATAAGTTCTCAGTACCAAGAGTTGGTTGATGTTTAACTCTTTTCATGTAACTATGTCCCCTTTGTGGTTATAGACCATTCATGTTTATGAGATGTCTTTCTTTGGTTTCTTTTTATGGCTTTCTCTCTTTTGAGAGGTATCTAAATGGGTGGTTGTTTAGAATTATTTTATGTTCCCTTTTAGGTTGGTTTTTAATTCTTAAGGATGGGAATGTTTTGAGAGGTATCTGATGTAATAGACCAGAACTCTTAGGTCAATTACATTGCTGAAATCTGGTGTTTGAGGTGTTTCGGGAGGTCAAGGTGACATATCCCAATCACTTTTCCAAATTACTAGTTATGTGAACAGTTCCATCAGTGAGGTTGAGGTGAACAGTTCCATCGTTGAGGTCGATGCGAACAGTTCCATCAGGGAGGTCGAGGTGAACAGTTCCATCAGTGAGGTTGATGTGAATAGTTCCATCGGTGAGGTCGATGTGAACAATTCCATCGGTGAGGTTTAGGTGAACAGTTCCATCAGTGAGGCTAAGGTGAACAGTACCATTGATGAAGTCGATGCGAACAGTTCCATCAGAGAGGTCGAGGTGAATAGTTCCATCGGTGAGGAGGATGTGAATAGTTCCATCGGTGAGGTCGATGTGAACATTTCAATCGGTGAGGTCGATGTGAACAGTTCCATCGGTTAGGTGGAGGTGAACAGTTCCATCGGTGAGGTCAATGTGAATAGTTCCATTGGTGTGGTTGAGGTGAACAGTTTCATCGGTGAGTTCGAGGTGAACAATTACATCGGTGAGGTCAATGTGAAAAGTTCCATCAAAGAGGTCGAGGTGAATAGTTCCATCGGTGAGGTCGAGTGAACAGTTCCATCAGTGAGGTCGAAGGGAACAGTTCCATCGGTGAGGTCGATGTCAACCATTCCATCGGTGAGGTTGAGATGAACGGTTCCATCAGTAAGGTTGATGTGAATAGCTTCATTGCCAAGGTCGATGTGAAGAGTTCCATCGGTGAGGTTGATGTGAACAGTTCCATCGGTGAGTTCGATGTGAACAGTTCCATCGGTGATGTCGATGTGAACAGTTCCATCGGTGAGGTCGATGTGAATAGTTCCATCGGTGAGGTCGATGTGAACAGTTCCATCGGTGAGTTCGATGTGAAAAGTTCCATCGGTGAGGTCGATGTGAATAGTTCCATCGCTGAGGTCGATGTGAACATTTCCATCGGTGAGGTCGATGTGAATAGTTCATTCGGTGAGGTCGATGGGAACAATTCCATTGGTGAGGTGGAGGAGAACAGTTCCATCAGTCAGGTGGAGGTGAATAGTTCCATCAGTGAGGTCAACTTGAACAGTTCCATTGGTGAGGTCGAAGTGAACAGTTCCATAAGTGAGGTCGAGGTGAACAGGTCCATCAGTGAGTTCAATTTTAATAGTTCCATCGATGAGGTCAATGTGAAGAGTTCTATCAGTGAGGTCGATGTGAACAGTTACATCGGTGAGGTGGATGTGAACAGTTCCATCGGTCAGGTTGATGTGAACAATTCCATCGGTGAGTTCGATGTGAACAATTCCATTGGAGAGGTTGAGGTGAACAGTTCCATCAGTGAGGTTGACATGAACAGTTCCATCAGTATAGTTGATGTGAACAGTTCCATTGGTGAGGTCGATGTGAATAGTTCCATCAGTGAGGTTGAGGTGAACTATTCCATCAGGGAGGTCAATGTCAACAGTTCCATCAGCAAAGTCGATGTGAATAGTTCCATCGGTGAGGTCGATGTGAACAGTTACATCGGTGAGGTTGAGGTGAACAGTTCCATCGGTGAGGTTGATGTGAATAGTTCCATCAGTGAGGTCAAGGTGAACAATTCCATTGGTGAGGTCGATTTGAACAGTTCCATCAATGAGGTTGATGTGAATAGTTCTATCGGTGAGGTCGATGTGAACAGTTCCATCAATGAGGTTGAGGTGAATAGTTCCATTTGTGAGGTTGATGTGAACAGTTCCATCGGTGAGGTCGATGTGAACGGTTCCATAAATTAGGTTGAGGTGAATAGTTCCATCAATGAGTTCGATATGAACAGTTCCATCAGTGAGGATGATGTGAATAGTTCCATCGGTGAGGCCGATCTGAACAGTTCATTAGTGAGGTCGATGTGAACAGTGCAACCGTATCCTTATGCGAATAGTGTTTCCAGAACGATGAGGTTCCAACAGTAGCCTCTTTCCTTTGCCAAATTTTGAGTTCATGAACAATGTTTCTAGAATGGTGAGGTTCCAACAGTAGCCTCTTTCCTTTGCCAAATTTTGTGTCCATAAACAGTGTTTCCAGCTTCCTATAGTTTCTTCCCTTTGACATTTCCTTTGACATAAAATGCATTTAAATCCTTGTTTTAAGGACTCCAAGTCCAATTAAAAGGCTATAAATCCTATATTAAGTTTTCTTATGGCTCATGATGCTTTTACTTGGTAAAACTGCGTGGTTTAATGCAATCCATTTTTAATGGAAAATCCAGCATATATTAAACCACTACTCTGTTAAATATTCTAAAGGGATGATATATCTTCCTCATTTTTCTCATGTGTGAGGTGGTCAAACCTTCCATTCATTCCCGTAGGATTTGTACAATCAAAATTTCTTCCTTGGATTGGTTCCCCTCTTTTTTAATGCATCCAAGCAGTATCGAACAATCATTGATATATGGTATGATCTATCGTCATTCTTTTGTGCTCGTATCCATCTATTTCTCATTGACCTTATATGGAATGACATATCCATGTTCCTAATGGTATTTTCTTGGGCGTTGATCGGTGTGGTGATTTCTCTGCATCCCCGGGTGGATGTAGTTTTTATGGGGGGAGGAGACCATGACCCATTGTGTGGATCATTCTTGTATAAAGAATGTTAATAATCGTTTGAGGTAATGGATTCGTTGCTTCTATTTTCTTTTACATGCAACTGTATAGTTTGCATGTTTTATCCCACTGGATCACAATGGAATTGACATAATAAATATTTGAACTAGATTTATAAATTGATATCGATCGTATGTTATTTACTCTTGTTTTACTAGATAGTGTGATATATATGCTTTATTTATTTAGCTTTTCATTTTTGATGGAAATTTGTAAAGAACTTAAATCCATAATTAATTGAGAATTGTTTGGATAAAGATAAAGAGGCATGTAAATTAATATGTTTCTTCTTTTTATAATTTGATGTTAATAAAATTGGTGCAGTAAGCATGTTTAATTATTTTTGATATCTTACTCTTTAGGATTCCCGAAGATGGAACCTAAGAATAATAAATTGGTTAATCCAAGATGGATTAATGAACTAGTTATTTGATAAAAGATAATTCCTTGTAGGGTTCTGATTTACCCTCTTTCTTGTTTAAGGTCCAAGATCCCAATTGATATGATGGGTGTTTTCCTGCTACTTGTGTTGTGATGTGAGCCTGGAAGAATGTTGGGATATGTGGGGGTAGGGAGCCCTATTGGCTGTGGCAGAAGTTGAAACATAGAGTGGTGATATGCATCAGTTTATGCATGTGGGTGTTGGGAAGGACACTGGGGATAATGAGACGGGTTGGATATGAATTTTTGGATGCTTGTTGATTATTATTGGTTGTTTATCTGCTTTACATTCCCCACTACTCAAGGAAACTGGTTTTCTTACCCTCCTTCCAAAAAGGGGTGAAGACACGTGGGGTATTCCACATGATTTCTTACCCTCACCAAGTTGATCCCCATTGTGTTTAGTATATTAGAATGTTTTTCAAGAATGTCTGGGAATATTGGAAAGTAATAATGTTGTTAATAAATGGTTGAATAAATGATGTTAACCCAAGGGGTTGGAGATTGCTGGGACACAATGCTGAGGTTACAATTTAAAGGGACAATGGACTTTGGGTGTGATGCTAATGAAATTTAATATGGAATTGTTAATGGTTAATTAATGTTTAAATAAATAATTAACGTAAAGTGAAATTGATAAAAAGGGAAAGAATTAATGTAATTAATCTCTTTAAATGGTTGTGTGCTTATAAGATACCTATTATTAGAAGTGTTAGTTGGGAGTTTGAGAGACGTTAGCTACAGTTGCATCAAAGACTAGGTTATTCCCATAGTGTGGTTGTGAGACATCGTATATTTTGTACTTTTTGTGTTTCTATACTCTACTCCACCCCGTCAGTTAGGGAAACTGACACCCCGGGGATTCTGAGACCTAGGGGGGGGTGGGGGAGTTTTCCCCAACATTACGGTGGGAGGATGGATGGATGACTACCCCATTTGGCCCCACTATCTTCTCTTGGTAGTTACTTGTGATGGTAGGCACACCTGTTAGTTTTCCCCACATATGTGTGTATAGGGCGATAATGGATTGTGGTTATTCACACACATATATTATGAATATAGTATACTATGGAATACTATAGTTGTAATGTGTATAGGCTCTGATTTCTTGAGGATCATTACTCGGTGTATGGGTTGTAATGGATTGAGGTATAATACCCAATGTATGATACACTTTATGCGAGATGTGGTGGCTCCTGGAAACTACCTGGTTACTTTTTTGATGTGGATGTGGTGGTTTTGTTGCACGAGGTGCATGTTGTGTTGCTTCGACCAGGTGTCTGTGGGAAATCTTTTTTGGAGAGATATGCTTTGGACGTGCGACATTGGGGAAAAGCAACAAATCAGTGGGGAAGTAGTAGCATGGTACCATTGATATTATTTATTATATTATATACTCTTGTATGCGATACTTGGTGAGAGTAACCATGGTGACAATGGGAACTTAGTATACCTATTTGGGAGATGAGTTAGTTTCACTTGTTGTTCACCGTGTTTTAGAATTCTTTCTATACTTTTGTATGAGAGGCTCTGGGGAGGATCCTACTGAGAATACTGTTATACTCACCCTATGTATATATAAACTGTTTTTCAGGTCACTTGGAGCAGGTTGGAGATCAGGTTGGTTTTTACTATCTTGGGGTTGCAAAAGCTGTTTTAGATTCATGGTTGCTATTGTTTTTACTTTATTTTGGGTACTTGAAGTTTTCATCTGTTAGTTGTAGAAGTTTTGCATGACATTACATATGTGTACTTGGGATTTATTTTATATTACAGTCTAACTTGGAGTTGGTTGGTGTTTGTCTTATCTCTCTCTTTCACATGTGTTCTCTTAGAGTGTAATGCATCCCATATGTGTGAATACAATACCCTCGGTACTAGTCGCAAACCTGGGGCCTACTGGAGGTGGGACTCGGGATTCATTATCTCCCTTCTCACATTTCCGTCCTAGGAGGGGTACACTTTGTGGGGAGGGGGTCATGATAGTGAATCACTAGATACCAAAACACCAACTCTAGAAGATTGTATTACTCATCATTGGATAGTTTTATTAGGTGTTGAATGTGATGATGTGATGGTGATTGAGAGAGAGAGGAATAAAGTTCATTGTAAAAGAGGATTTAAAAGGATCAATGAATCTTTATTTCTTGGTTAATCCATGGTGAAAATTATTTTGATCATACTGAATACATAATTATTTTATTATCAATAAGAAAAATGAAAAAATTAAGAAGATATTATTAGCCTCTAATTAGATTATAAAAATATATACAACAACTATTTGGTCAAATTTTACTTCTTAGTGTCAGGTGCCTCAATAATTTATATCACATGTCTACCCTTATTATTATCCTTATTCAAAAAAAAATTATAGAATAGGTGGTACAATATCCCATAGTTTCATCTAATTTTTTTTATCAAAACTTATTCTAGGTAAGACTTATTAAAATTTTAAACTTTTAATAAATTATGCTATGATGATGTTTTGATATAGTATAACCACTAGATTTAAAAGATATGAAAAATATATCTTTAAAAATAATATACTACATCAAACCAGTCAATAAAAATATTGTCGAATAAATACATGTGTTCTAGAATGTTCCCCATATTTCCATAGATCTAATGAGGAACTGAATTTCCTTGTTTTGGTATAATATATCATGAACTCCAAAAATGTGATATGATTTTATTCATCTCCTTGATAGGTACTGCACCAATATAACCCAACCAAGTCATTAAGTCATGTTCTCCATATTTTCCTTATGGGAAATATTTTTTTGGAGTGATTTTATTTATTGATAATTATCAAAATATAACCAATTATTTAAGGCCTCGTAACATGGAAACATATATTATACACAACTTAGTGAGAAAAAAATCACCATGTAACATGTGTGAGTTTCAAAGTGAAAACTCTGCGAGGAGTAACCTATTCTACTGAATTAATTGAATCATGAAACAACCTATTTTATTATTGTATAGTTTCTATGTAAGAGTAAAAAATATACCATATAGACTCAAAATCATAGTGAAAATTATAAGACTATTTCTTAATGCATTTATGCAAGAGTGAAACTATAGTTGTATATAATTCCTATCATGGTGAAACAAAACCCACAGGTGGCTATTTTTTTTCAGCTCATGGGGACTTCATTCCATTTCATTTTATCCCGTCCAATAAAAATATTTTAATCCATCCATTATAATGTTTTCAATTAATACCACATGAATGTTCATTCAATATTAATGAATTAATTTTCATAAAGAAACATGTAATAGTAGGCCTCTAATGTGATGGTTATCTTACCCTCATTTTAAGATCAATGTTATATTAACCATGTCTTATTTAAGAAAAACTCACAACTTATACTTCATCACATTATTTCATTGGGGTGATAAAAACACAAAGAATCATCAATTCCCCAAATCATCTTGGGATATATAGATAATATATATTTAATAAATTGATCATTTTCTTTCCATATAATTTAATTAATAAATATTGTTTGGTAAATAAAAACATCATATAATTTATCTTAAGAAAAGTTTTGTTTTAACTAAATTAAAATACATTTGTTATGAAATTTCAATAATAAATATTCACTTCCAATTTAGTAAAAATAAATTTACATTTTTCAAAATTTCTTCAATTAATGTTTTTATGAAATCATCTATAAGTGAGGCCATATTTTTAATTGGTTTTTTAAATTCAAAAAGTAAAATTTTATAGACTATCCGAAAACTCCCCTTAACAATGTTTCCATATAAAAATAAATTTTATTTATACTTATTATATGTAAAATTCTTCTAAAAATAAATGATTATTTATTATTAAAATAATATACATTTATATTAACTAAATATTCTTTCATTAAAAATACCAATTCATTAACACATACTAAAATATATTCATGAAAACTTAAAGGATTATTGGTTATTTTATTTCAACATAGAATTATTAGAAATGTGTTGTATAAAGTTTTAGGTCATTAGTTACCAATGATTTATTTCATAATTTAATTCGGTATAAAATTAATATTGATTTATAATTAAACCAAGGAATTTTTAACATGATAATTTTATATTTAACTAGGAAGTTTAAATGTTCTTTTAACTTTTTTATAGTAATTGAATACGGAGAAATATTTTCAATAATATGAAATTTCAAAAATGGGTAATAAATTAACTCAAAAAAAAGTATCTAGGAACATGTTTCATAACATTTAATAGTATAATATTATACTCAATTTTTTTTATATATTAAGAAAATAGTATTCATAAGAAATTACCTATTAGGTTCATTGATGGAATGGAGAAAAAACACGTATGGTCCATGAAGATGTGGTTTTTAAAATTGATGTAGAGGCATAATGATAATTTTTTAAAATTGTTTCTTTAAATTATTTATATTTTTATTTTAAAAAGTTAATATTTTTATTAAAATTTAATTAAAATCATTTAATTTTTTAAAATAGAAAAAGAACATGTCATATATGAGATCAATTTATTTTTCAACACCCAGAGATTTGGTAGTAGTTATGAATGTGAATCATCCTTATTATTTTTAATCATGTCAACTTCAATATGAATAAATATTTCTTTGATTTTTCTTCCATGGTTTTGTTAAAATAATTAATAATATTCCAAAATAAAAAATTTATAGTATATGAAAAACTATCAATATAATTCAGAAATATTGTTAGAAAAATTTCATTGGATGATGTTAATTTTATATTATTTATTTTGGTTTAACTACTTTCTCTAAAAATTATAGTTTCTTATTATGAAATATGATTAATTTATTATAGGTTAGGTTGAATACAGAGGGTTGGTTACTATTAAATTGGCTACCAAAGGATCAATTTTATTGATTTTGATTTCATTTCCACTCTTTCTAATGATTTAGGTATAAATATTGATTAATGATTCAAAATATTTATTAATTCAATGAGTTATAATTTTTTATTGACAATAGGTTATGTTAATTAAAATGAATATTAATTTTTAGTTTTTAGCTTATGTAATGATAGGGTGTTTATTCAATTATAATTATAGTCATTATTAATTTTTGGATTAATATGTTTAGTAAAATTCTTAAATTAATAGTTTAAGTGATGAATTGTTTCCCTTTTTTCAGAAAAATTTTTTTTATCTTAATTATTAAAAAATTATGTTCATTATATTTATAAAATAAAATAGAAATTATTAAGATGTTCATTTATTATGAAAATTACACTAGAATATAATTAATATTAAATATGATAATGTGGTTATCATAAATAATGAGGTGGGGAAAATTTCAAGAAATGAGATGGATTGAGTGAAGTAAATCAGGATTTATATTGGATAATAAATAACTTGGGCACTGAATTATGTATTGAAATTTGAATTATACTAAGTTGAGATGGATATACATAAATTATTTTGTTTATTTATAACATTTTTAGTCAATTCATTCATCCATTCACATAAATTTATATGGTAAAAGAAATTTAATTTTAACATATATTTTTAACATGTGAAACTTTATATCTTTTGTTAAACTATAACACATATGTATTCGTATTAATAACTATTAATTTTTATATTATGAAGATTTAATCTAGTTATTCTCATGTATTAAATATATAAATAATTCATCTATTAATTGAAATTAAACCTTAATAAAAATAAAAAATGAAAAAAATATGAATATCCATGAGGTGGGAAAATATGTATAAGTTTCTTATATATTTTAATACATTTATATAAATATTTATCTTGAAATTTGTTAATTCCACTGGTTTCTTCTCTGATATTTTTTTCTCAAATATTCAAGATTATATTTCCCTAGGAAGATTTTATTCATATCACATCAAAAATGAATATAACTAGGGATAAATAATATATCAATTTTTTAGTTTAATTTTCTACTAAAAAAGGAAAATACATCTACGTTATTTTATACTCACTGATTCTTTCAGATTTCATAGTAGAATATATGACATTGTAATATTTCAAGTCCATATGTGGATCCAACCATGGTGATATATGTATATTTGGTTGAATTTAAACTAATTAATAATTTAATTTAACATTAACATTATATGTTAGGTGATGGATTGCTAAGTATTCATTATTGACAATAAGGGTTTAAAACATCATCAATGTTACCTTATAATTTTTTTTATATTTCCAAATTTTATAAGAGAATTTGAGGTTGATATTTTATTTTCTAATTAATTTTTCACACCATTATGTCTTTATTAAATTTTATGATAAAAATATATTAATTTCTCAAAATAATAACTCATGAGAATGAATGATAATCATTAAAATATATAAACTTTTCTAACAAAGGAAACATGAAAAAAATTACATCATTAAAAAAATTAAAATGATAATTTTCATTGAAAGTTATTATCAACTTTAAACACAATGGTTCCAAAGGAAATATTAATAATGAAAAATTATTATCAAAATTAATATATCATAAATCTATTTCTCCCATATGCATAATTTTTTATTGATAAAAATAGAATATTTAGTTCTACAAAAAACATACTATATATGAAAAAATGTGTGGTCAACAGAAATGGTATAATATTACTTTCAATAATTAAAAACTAAAAAAAATGAATTAAATATATTACAACTTTTATTACTCATTTACGAATTATTTTTTCAAATTATTTTTTCAAATTTTCCCATATTTTTATTTTTTAATTTCTATTTTTAGTCTTTTATTTTTTTTAAAATTTTATGATTTTTTATATTACTCTATTATTGATCTATGTTCATAACTATTATCCTCTCTAAAAATGTAACCATGTTTTAGTGTGGCAAAAATTATTTATTGACAATGAAAGAAATTAATTTTCCTAAAATCTAATAAGATATTATTAAAATTACATACATTTGATCTCCTCTAAGTGATATTTTTTTGAAAATAATATTTATATATTATTTTTAATAGAATTAGGGGAACAATAATGATATGAGAATTTTAAATATTGAAGAAATTGGTAAAAAGGTACTTTATTATAAAATAAGTAATCGAATCATATTAATATTATATAAAATATAAATGACTAATATTTAAAGAATAATCTAAAAATGTGCATGAAACTATTTAATATACACTATTTAAATCATTTCAATGTCAAATAGTTGTCTAAAAAATAACTAATTTTTATACTTTTCTATATCATTTCATATAACATAATTATAATATGAAACCATTCAAAAAATATTATAATTAATAATTCAGTAGTGTATATAAAATCAACATCAAATTCATAACAATTTAACATTCATTAGATTTTATTCCATAAATTCAAAATAACTAGATTATTCACTCTACTTCGGATATAATCCCTACTCATTATAAGTTAATAGAAGAAAATATAATTCATTTGAATAAAATGATTTGAACATCTGGACTTCTACAAAAATATTACTAATAAATATGATGAATTATTAATATATTTTGATGTGTATTTAAATAATTCACTAACATGATCACTTTATTTTGTTCCTCCACATGGAAACCTTCCTGAGTCGAATTATAATCTATAAATACTTCTTTAAATCATATTAAACTCCAAAATAATTTTCATGAAACTTATACATGGATATATATATGAAATAATTTATTTACATTAACTAACTTAATTTTATTATTATTATTTTATGAGAGACATGATTTTATATATTCATTATTTCATATATTATATTCATACTTTTTTTTGAATATTTTATTGATCAGTCAAATTATTTATTTTATGAACACTAGCTGAATTTTTGTTAAACTCAATAAGTAAATTTATTTTTTGTATGATTACAATGAAAAATATATATTAAGTAGGTTATAAGGGGTAAAATAAAAAGAAATAGAAACACACACCTATAGAATGGAATTGATATATGGCCACTAAATCATGTTTTATAAAATATATTAAGAAGACAAAAATGGTTCAACATAGTAGCTATATAAGGTAATATTTTGAAATATATATTATCCTATAATGTTTAATGGGGTGGAAAAAACCAAAAATAATAAAATATATAAAGTATAACTGAAATGAGAATATGATATTATAGTTACATATAATAGCAATACAATTAGTAGAACATTTTTATAATCATATATATAATATGTTTTTATTTGGTTTCATAAAATATATTGACATTCAAATATTTATGATATATTATAATTATAATATATATATATATATATATATTAATTTTTTAATGTATAAATATAATGAAAAAATACATGCTTGAAAAAATAAAAGTTTATCTATATAGTGTATAATGGAGTAGTTATATTAGTTAAAAAGTCTCAACAAAATTATATACAATAAAAAATACTGACTTTTATTATAAAAAAAATATTATTCATTGAATAAAATGAACAAGACAACAAAAAATCATATATAAATTAAATATTAATGCATTTCTATAAAATACAATAAAATTATATTAAAATTTTACATTTTCATATATTATAATAATAACTAAAAATATATTTATTTAAAGTAGAATCATATCTTATACTTACACCAAAATTTATTGGAATTAAAATTTTAAATTAATAATTTTTAATAAGTTGATGAATAATCAGTAAAAATACTAAAAATAGCAAAACAAAACAAAAAAAATACTTTTTATATAATAATTAATTTTTCAAAATATAAAAATTCTAAAAAATTGTTCAAATTAAAAAAACAAATGAAATAAAAAATAAAAAATAATTTAAAACTATTATATATTTGAAAAATATAATTTTAACATATAAATTATTTATTTCCTTAATATATTCATTTAAAAATAAAAAAATATATAGAAAAAATTAATAAAAATGAATAAAATATATTTAGCATCATGACCTAGAAAGATATCATTTTCAGAGAATTATTTTTCATTCATTTTCAAAAATTTTCTATGTAATCAAATATAAAAGTAGTTCAAATTATATATAAATTTCTTAAACTATATTTAATATATATTTTTACATTTTCCAAATGGAACACCAACTTAATTTACTATTTTATTAATTTCAACTACATTGGATGTTAATTAGATATGAAAAGTATATGTTAGTATTTCTATTCACATTGAAAATAAAGTGTACCATGGTGTAGTAATATACCAAAATCAACTTCTATTTATATGGATGAAAAGTATTATATATCCATGCGAAGTCAATTCCTCCATATTATGTGGATGGAAAACACTCTTCTAGATTATGGATGAAATTATAACCATTTTCCCTTTAATATAACATCACAAATATAATTAGATATTTAGATATACACTTAAGTACTCAGAAACAATGTACATTAGGAGTAATAATCAATTACTAGTATATCAATACCAAAAATAAGATATCACACTTGAATTTATAAACATGAACAATACGTTATTTGACTTATTCACGAAACCATTTATGTAAGAACATTTAATTTTTCTAAAGAATGGGTAATGAATGATGTACATGTGATTTTTTTTAATAACATAGAAAGGAGTAGTTTTATTTATTTCAATAATAATGATTTAATTTTATTTATAGTATCATGGTATTTCATCAAAAAAATTTATTTAATTAACAAAAATAATTTATAATAATTTATAAACAATTTTTTTTAAAATTCTTTTATATTTAATAATTTGAGGTATTTTATTTTTTATACCACAATCTTATGATAGATCATAAGTATTACTATCTCCATAATTATACACAATATAAAACTTTTACACTATTCCAAGAACATGGTGATTTGATTTTTACTTTCCAGGATTTTTTATTAATATTTTATAATAGAGTCTATAAAACAAGATGTGGTTTATTGAATTTTTTTATTTAATATAAGATTTTTTTTATTTTGGAAACTTATAAAACGTTAATTTTTAAACAATAGACATCTAGTGGTGTGAAATATAACTAATACACTCTCAAGTGTCGATGGAATCAAATAATGGACAAGACTTTGGTGGAATTAGCACTACTATCAATTATAATTGAAAATTCTTGATCAAAAGTGAGGAATTATGGAAAGTTTTATGATGTATGAAAGTGTTTTTTAATATATGTTGCATGGAAAGAAAATAATTAAAAAATGTTATTGGGTGTTCGGTGAAGGAAGTCTATTGGGTGGTTGTAGAATATCACCATCAAAACACCTAGTGAACAAGAAGGTACTACAACCTACATTATTTTGGGCCCATTGATGCTCACTAGGATCCTAGTGGTGGTACACAATGTCTAGTGAGGTTCACTATACTTTTGTTGTCCTAACACAGTAAATTATTTATATAGGAGAAATATGGTCATTTTAGGGACTTTTTCTATTACCACCTCAGGGTTTATTCTTCCCCAATGATAAATGAGAAAATGAATTTTCCCCTATGAATCCCCTATATCCTGTTCTTTTATTATCAGTGTGAGAATATTTGAAATTTTTATTTTGGTTTAAGGTAATAAATTGTAATATCTTGACCCAAGTACCACACACCAATGCCCCACATCGGTCGCTCACATGACCTAAGGTGCGCCACCCCACACACCAAATGCTACCGACTAGTAACGAGGATCTAATATCGATCACGGGGAGACTATAACCTCTTTATTAAAGTAGAATAATAGAGAAAAATAAATAAGAATAACCAAATGATATAACCAAGAACCAAACCAAACCAGTATCCCATGATAAAGAAAATAGGAAATATAATATCCAAAACTAAATAGTAGATATTTCATGCCAAATATATGTCATGTGTCAAATATGAGAATCCCAAAATAAATAGACACTAAAAATTCTCAAATGGGTCCTGAATAACATTTTGTTCCCTCATTTAATCTCCATACAAACTCACCCATCTAACATAGTGCCTTTTCCCCTAATCCCGACTTATAAACATGAAGTCTATTTTGGTACCAATCAGGAATCCCTTATAGGGTGTGAGTACAACTTAGTAGGACACCACAAACGATGTCTAAAATAATATATAGTCAGTTAGAGTGTAGGAATTTGTATGACGAATAAAATTCAAGGAATAATTTAAATATTTTAAATTTATTAAATTAATCTTTATTTAACTACATAACTACCATGGGTTTCGAAGGACACCCGATCCTTAATACCTCCTTCATCCTGTGCCATATTATGAATATGAAATCCCACTAGGTTTAATTTATTAGGTGGGTGAGAATAGAAACAATGGAATATGATTCATTATGGTATGTGTTGAGTGATATTTCAGGGTAGAACAAGAATTTATTTCTTCTTGTGAATTATATTTGATTGATAATGATGAAGGTCATGTAATATTATGTTGGTAATTTTTTAAACACTCCCTCTCCTTAGGGATAAGGGGGTTGAGAATTTAATAATCATATGTAATTTTTTTTGGTTGACCTATGAAAAACCTATTGATAGTAAAATTATATATAAATTAGGAATGATCAATCTTTTATAACATACTAGACATAATAATTTGAGGGTTTTTAAAAATATCTAAGATGGTAATAATGGGTCATGAATAACATGTGGCTTTTATGGGGATGTTACTATGATAGTAAATGGTGTTTAGTGTTTTCATGCACTTTATTACTAGTCTGTGAGTTTTGATAAACATGTATGTTTGGAAAATCTCATTTGATCTGTAAGGAGTGTATGTCCTCAATATGCATCAAAGTATTATCTGTACCAAAAAGGGAAGTAGTGGTGATTTTTTATGGACTAATGCCACTTTACATCATCTCTTATTAGTATAACATTTGTTTTAAAAACTGCTTCATATTTCATGGTCTTTAGTCAATTAGTGGTTGTTTCATTAATTTGATGATGGTCCTCCTACATGAAATTTTGGAGCAATTAGAGGTTGTTCAGTTTTTATTTAGTGGTGGTAATTTTATAAAAAATATATCCTGAGGAAAAATTAAGAAAATGAATGAAACCAACACTGAATATATTAGTGGTAGTTTATTTTAGCAGTGGTAAATCCTAACCATATCCAAATATATTTTATATAATATATTTAGTGACATTTTTATAAAACCACCACTACATTAAATTTTATTAAAGAAAAATATCAAATAAAAAACTATAAATATAAAAAAATGACTTGAAATAAACTAGAACTCGTATATATGACAAAATCATCATAAATAATTCATACATCCAAAAAATATATACAAATTTCTATAGTCATAATAACATCAATCCGAGTCAGCCCATACATCTCTCAACCAATACCTCAATCATCAATATATACAGACAACCTATTTCCAACAACAACCCATGGAAAATATACATCCACATCACGTCCTCAACTGTAGCACATCAACTGAAACTAACCACATCATCTCATAAAATGTAATTAAAAAGAAAAAAATAATTAAAAATAAAGTCAATAAATCATAATCAAAATAGAATAATTGATACAATTTTAACATACCACAGAAACTAAAAACCATCACGATTGAAATTTACTTAAAATATATTTTATAGAATTTAATATTAAATCATTTACTGTATTTAAAAAATAACTCAGTAGTGGTTTTATAAATTTTTCACGTCAATATGAGGTTATTTTGTATGGTTTTGAACATTCCACACACATTTTATTTTTTTAAAACACTAAAAACATGTTTTCCATACTGGAAAAAACATCATTTAGAATGATGATCCATCAGTTACTACATTTCAAAATTAAATATATGGTCATTCTCCGCTAATTTCAAGGGAAATCAACATTGTTTTCTTGTTTTTGAACCCATGACAACAATTTTTAAAGGTTTTTGTACCTTTAAGAAAAGGTTATTGATCCATTCCGAACACACCACACATCATAATGAAGTGTTTTCAGAGTGTAAACATAAAAAATAACTCATCAATGGTTTCCAATTATTTTAATTCAATTTTAGGACGTTTTCAATAGTTTTGACAATTCAACACATGATTTACTATTTTAAAACACTAAAAACTCATTTACAACCAAGACAGGCAAACCGCCATTTGGAATGATGTGATATCAGTCACAATATTTCACAATTAAATACACTTTATTTTTCCCCTTTATTTTAGGTAAATCCAACATTTTTCCTAGTTTTGACTCATGAAACTTGTTTTTAATTGTTTTTATACCTTTAAAAAGTGGTTACTGAGTCATTCTGACCACACTACATGTCAAAATGATGTTTTGTCTGCGTTTACACATTCAAAATAAGTCAGAAGTGGTTTTCAAATGATTTTACATCAATATAAGGTTGTTTTC
The DNA here is from genome assembly GCA_963277665.1 of Viscum album. Lineage (NCBI taxonomy): Eukaryota > Viridiplantae > Streptophyta > Magnoliopsida > Santalales > Viscaceae > Viscum > Viscum album. The sequence goes on along the minus strand of OY728148.1, from coordinate 2,033,317,745 downwards.
TATGGTTTTGTTTATTCAATGCATGTTTTAGTGTTTTAAAATACTAAAATTGTGTTTACAAACATAATGGGAAAACCATAATTCGGAATAACATGTCATCAGTTCTAAAATTTCAAAATTAAATCTATGGTGAATTCAGGAAATGATGACATCATTTTCCTTGTTTTGACATCCTAAAACTTGATTTTAAAGGATTTTGTATATTTATGAAGTGGTTATAGAGTCCTTCTGACTACACGGAATGCTGTATTACTATGTTTTCTATTCATACACATAAAAATAACTTCATGATGGTTTTATAATGATTTCACATGAATATGAGGTCATTTTATATGGTTTTGACCATTACATAAACATTTTAGGGTTTCAAAACACTAAAAATGCCCTTATGACCATAACGGGAAAACCATCATTTGGAATGAAGTGTTGTTGGTTCCTATATTTCACCATTAAATATATGGTCATTTTCACTTTATTTTAGGGAAATACAACATCATTTCCTGGTTTTTACCCCCTACACTTTTTTAAAGGCTTTTATACCTTTAAAAAGCATTTACTGGGTCAAAACCCAAAAAAATATTGGATTGATTTTAAACTTATGGATAATGACCTATAATTCATTTTTGATGTGTACAAATAAACCACACATTAATCCAGTATAATATGTTTTTGGTATGAATCAAAATGTGTGTTTTCTTTCTAAAAGTGGCAATTATTTTTAATTATGGATGTTGCATGTGTTATTTGAATCTTTTTGAATTATCTGTTGAATTAATAATTTTCCTTGGCATGATGAGCTATAAGGCTAGAAAATTCCTCATGGATCATTCTGATTATCCACTAAAATACAAAGAAAAAATAATTTTCTATTTGCGACTACCACTAATCTTGTGTTTTCTTATAAGAGTCTTCTTCTTGAATTTTTTCCATTCAATATTTCAATTTATCTTTGTGATTACAGATCAATGGAACTACTCTAATCCCCATTGGGTGTCGCAGCACAATATGATGCCAGACAACCAAATACATCTGATAGAGTAGGCATAAAACCTATCCCTCATACACAACCAAGATTCTCCTTCCCTAAAACGATTCTAACTACATCATTCTAGGAAATTGATGATGACTATGAAGGGTTCACATTTGAGACTTCTTTAATTTTAACATGATAGTATAATAATACTAACAATGATTTTCTAAAATATTTTAACTTCATAATATTATAAAATTAAAAAAAATCCTTACTATTCTTTATTAATTCATTACTATGAAAACATAAGAATTAAAATTATATTATAACAACAAATAATTCTTAAACCCAATTAATTGGGTTTATGGTTTTTTAGTTGTAATATATTTTTATTTTTTTAAAGTAATGAAATAAAATAAAATTGTAATGAAAATTAATTACACTAATGTATTTGATGGGTTAATTTATAAAACCACTATTGGGTTTCCTATGCACTTTAAACTACATCTTTATTCGTCCGACAATGTGACCTAATTCATTAGCCTTTATAAAAAAATATAAAAAATGTAGATAAATCCTTGAGTTATAATAAAAGATATAAATAATAATGAATAGAATTCAAACCAAAATTTTTCTTTTTATTGAAAAAATCTGAGACCTAATGATGCGAGGAATGAATTTCTTCTTATGATTAATAGTATTTTTTAGATAATTCCTACAAAAAATAGAAACATTAATAAAAAATATATAATTTTATTAAGTTTTTGTTTTTAAGATACTGTAAAATATGCAATTACCTCATGAGATGAATCTCTATTGATATTGATAAAGTTCATCCATTGCTCAGGAGAAATGAATTCAGGAATTTTCTCATATATCTGTCATGATGTCAGAGAAGTTTCATTATACTCTCCCCATAATCTCCATTTTAAATATCTCTATTTATTACCCAAAATTTTCAAAGTCCAAGGGCATGAAATTGAGTAAGGGATATCAAATTGAAAAAACATATAGAAATAAAAAACAGTAACACTTTATAAGTATAAATAAATTTACACAAGTATTTTAAATTAGTTATCGATGAATATTGAATTAATATTACATTTAATTGATTATAAAAGACGTCATTTTTCCAATATGTAGGAATATGCCTCTAATCTTTATAATTAATGGGAAAGTCAACATCTTTTAGGAAAGCTACCCAATAATATTTCCTTACATTCCAGTAGTTTCACTAGGAGGAACCCTAAAATCATTAGATTTAATGATAATATTGAAGTCTTTAAAGTCCCATAAATCTATCATTTTCATATTTGTATCCATTCTATAGTTGTATTTATCTATTTGAAAATGTATTAAACAATTAATAATAAAATATTTTTTTTTTGAAAAATGACATACATACCAGTAATGGTAACTTTACAACGTCCCCTAGATGTAGGGGTGACCAGCTACTCCATCATTTGAGGATAATCAGGATGTGGGATACCAATTACATTTGGGGAAATGGTTGGCTCACTAGTAGTATCATGTAAAACAGAATCACTAGGATCTATAAAAGATTATGATAGTGGTGGATTTCTCTAAGATGCGGATCATCTAGGATTAGGAAATATTTTTGGTCTCATCATTCATTCATTTTAAATGGTTAAGGTATATTAAATGTATAAAAAATGAAAAACTAAATGTTTTTTACAAAAAAAAATGAAAAACTAGAACGATTTATATATTTCAGAAACACTTATCAATGATAAATTGAAATGTATTTTCATTACCAATTTATGAATTGAATTATATTTATATTCGTTATATTCATTTTTATCAACCTCAATTGCAATGAATCATTCATTTTCACTATATATTGTAAGGTATATTGTTTCAATATTTTAAGGAAAAAACTATTCAATGTTTTGTGGTTGATGAGGCTCACAGTCACAAAGCACTAATTAATCTTCCTCACCGATATCATATAATTCTATCTTATTTAACTATAAAAAAACACTCCAACCTTCATGTATTTTATAATCCACATAATAAACCGTCTTCTCTTGTGAATCCAAGATAAAAGTAACATGTTCTCTATGCTCACCCTTATTTATAAAATGAGAGAAGTTGAATGATGTAAAATGTAACGAATCCTTCAATATACCCCTATTAAGTTTGACCAAATTTCATTTGAATAAGACAACTTAAATCTATTCTTGATTATTTAATTTACAGTTTCCCATATTTTATAACCTCTACAAATCTAAATACACCACTATTTTGAGTTTTCAAGTCTTCTTCATGATATATTATATGAAACCTGAAGCCATGAATATTGTAGGCATCAAATATCTTACCCTTCATTAAGGGACCTCGAGGGAAAACACCTAAGGGTAGTCTCATTGAAATTATAAAAATAAATTATTTTCTCCACCATAAAAATCATGTAATCAATGTCTATGTCCACCATAAAGTTGAAGGACTATGAATAGAATCCACATTATTCTCACTGGTAACTATAAGTAAAACTAAGTGGGATGATTTTCTCCCATGTAATCAAACATATAAAGACCATGGTCCTGAAAAATATCTACCCAAATAGATCCTAAACTTCTATCCTTTCATCCTAGATTCCTCCTCTTGTGAAAAAGGAATCAAAGGAATCCTTTTGTCATAAACCAAAAGGAGTTACCCGATTAAGAGGTAACAAATTCTCTGAAGCTTCTTTCCATTATTTTATTTCTCCACCACTCCACTATATTTATTCAATTATTTTATAAAAAAATAGTATCTTAAATATAGAATTATGTTTTATGCCATGCTTTCAATCTACACCTACACACACCTCCATCTAATGGGTAACAAACATACTATTTACGTGTACGGCGAATTACCGCCTCACTAAACGATGATTGCTCATTTTTCCTCTACCGCCTCTCATGGTGGAAATTATGATAGACACCATATTTATATATTTCATATGTTATATTTATTATGTATTTAGACTTATGTATTCCTTTTACAACACATATCTTTTTTACTTTCCATTTGGTATAAATATGATAATTTCGTTTGAGAAAGTGTGGACTACCACCCTCTCAAAGCGATTTGATTTGTTCATACACTAAATGGAATGTATTATAGACAGTTTTAGTGATTATATATGATATAATTTGGAGAATATAACAATTATATATATAAATATATTTCTTTTACTTTATTTTTTTCAACACGACAATTAAACAGAAATAATGTTCATGCATACGTACGACCTACCGTCTCCATGAATGGTGTATTCCATTTCATAATTCTACATTCAATAGATTATTATAATACACATATAATTAATATAAATGGTATTTATATAATTTTTTAAATTCTTTAAATCATGATATAAGTATAAGTACCAAAGATATAACAAATTAAGACAAATGAAAAGAACAAAGAAAATATTACCTGAAGTGAAACTTTAACATATAATGGTTAACAAACGGGTAATATAAGATCATAATAAAAAAATACATGGTATTGAATATAGTAATATTGTTATATAAAATATTTATAACAAATTTATATTTATTATACATTTGTTTGAACTAGTACCACGAGATTTAAGACACATGGTAAGTTGATTTCATCTCACATTTTATTTTCATGAGATACATGCTTTATTTACTACCCATTATTTATGTATGGTGTGTATAATTCAGATGGATGTATTCTATGATTATTATAAAAACAATTATGTTTATTTTTATTTCCATTATATGATATTTATTTCACAGTGTTTACGTTTCAAATGTTACCAAATCGGTAAAATAGTCTTATCTTAATTTTCCTTATTTGAGACTCATGTTTTATGATAAACCAAAATTATTTTTGAGCTGTATATAATTAAATTTTAAATATTATATCATTAATATATTTATTTTAATGATATTTTAAGCTTCATGTAATTTCCTTTTCTTACATAGAGAGTATGATCCCAAGTAACCAAGTGCTAAGAGTTTATTGAAACAATCTCATTGCGTTTTGAGATTGTTAATGATTATGCTTCTTTGAGGAAATATTATGATTAATATCTCAAGAAAGCTCATGAGTTTCCTTATACACTATTTATTGAAGGTATATCCACGTATTAGTACCATTTTCAAACTCTCTGGTAATTATGGTAATGTTTTAAGTAAAATATGATATTCTCTCTCTTCGGTCAGAAATCTATTTTATTCGAAACCCATGTTTTCAAAAACATTTTAAATTTTTTTAAAAAATGTTTTCAAAAGATATTTGAAGCCCATTTTCAAGGAAAAATTATTTTAAAAACATTTTATAGTTTCAATTATTCCTTTATAAGTTTTTAAATCAATTTTCAAAGAAAAATGTTTTCAAAAGGTTTTATGTTTTAAAAATAATTTTTGAATGAAAAAGTATAGTTTCCTCAAGAAATGTTTTTAAAAGATATTTAAAAATTATTTCCCATCTATGATGACATACATTGGTATTAATAATTCTTATATAGATAAATTATTCAATGTTTCCATTCATATTATTTATCCAAATGGATTATGTTCTGATGGCATGATCTCGATGAATCATGTTTCTCTTTCAAGGTTTATATGATTTTGAAACCCTATTCTTTTCTTGGGTTCTGTTTATGATGAAATGATCATGAAACATTTATTTTTCCAGAGGTTATTATATGATCTCACATTTACAATACCCATTTTATTTCTTGGGTTATGATATGGTTAGTTATGATTTTGTGGCACATGTATGTATGATTTCACTATGATATAAGAAGGACCTATATCTCCCTCTAATTAATTTGGTAAAGATTAATATCTCATGAGATATACTAAGATGGTCTTGGGAATGAACCTTGACAACTATGATGGCCATGGGAGTGAAACATGACTACTAAGATGGTATTAGGAGTGAAATTACGCTACTAAGATGGACAAGGGAGTAAACCATGACTACCAAGATAGTTTAGGGAGTAAACCCATACTACCAAGATAGTCTTGGAAGAAAATAATATTATAAGATTATGTGTCTACCAAAATTCGATGTTTTATTCTTATGTTATGATTTCCTAGATTATGTTCTTTATTACTTTATGATTCATGTCTTATAAACTTCCAACCTTTATTCTATGATACATGTGTATGATCTTTGATATCCAAGGTATGGTATTCTATTTTAATGATCATGTTCTCAAACCCTCATTCTCATGATTATCCTCATGTATCTCCCTTATTTACCATTACTGAGCATCTAATATCACCCATTTTTATGTTTATTTCCTCAAGTTATAAAGATATTTATTATGTTTGATGTGTCTAAGAAGGTTTCTAGTTAAGAAGAACCTAGTGGGATATGATTTAGCTCATTTATGTATGGGTATTTATGTTTCTATGTTTTCAAAGGCACTATATTGTTAAGATATTGAGGTGTCTATTTGTGTAATGTTTTAATTATTCCAAAAATTTCATGTAATGTTAATGTATATTAAGAATGAGTCACTATATTTAGGGTTTTCTAGGTGGGAGGGTTCGGGGTTTTATGGATCCAATTGTTTAGTTTTTTTTATATAAGGGTTTTAGGTTTTCAGAGACTGAGGGTTTCCGTTTTTATAGGGATGAGGGTTTAGGGTTTTCTTGGCCTAATTATTTAGGGTTTCCTAGTCCTGAGGTTTTATGGTATTATAGGGTAGATGTTAAAAGGTTTTTTGTGGTTGGGGTTTAGGGTCTTCTGAGACTGATTGTTTATATTTTTCTAGGTCTCTAGGTTTAGAGTTTTCTAGGGATTTGGGTTTTGGTTTTTATTGGGATGAGGGTTTAGGGATTCCTAGGGATGAGGGTTTAGGTTTTTCTAGAGATAATGGTTTAGTGTTTTCTTGGGCTAAGGTATTAGGGTTTTATATGGCTTAGGTTTTAGGGTTTTATTTCACTTAGGGGTTATGAATTTATTTGGATGAGTTTTTTGTTATTTTTATAGAGGTGGGTTTAGTTTTTTCTAGTGTTAAGGGTTTAGGGTTTTATAGGACTAAGGGTTTAGGGTTTTTTGTGGCTAAGGGTTTTATTTTTTATAGTGGTAGGGGTTTTTGGGATTTCTAGGACTGATATATTAGGCTTTTATGGGGATGATTGATTAGGTTTTCATGGGGTTTATAGTTTAGTGGTTTGGGGTTTAAGGGTTTATGATTTTCATGGAATGATGTTTTAGGGTTTTCAAGGGAAAAGAGCTTATGGTTTTCTAGGGATTATTGATTATGGTTTTCTATGGCTAAGGGATTAGGGTTTTCTAGAGATAGGGTTTAGGGTTTTCTAGGGATGAGGGTTTTGGGTTTTTTAGGGTTGAAGGTTGGGGGGGGGGGTTGTCAATGAGTTTAGGGTTTTGTATAGATGAGGGTTTATGTTTTATGCTATGGTTTTAGGGTTTTCAAGGGATGATAGTTCATGGTTTTATGGGGATGAGGGTTTAAGTTTTCTAAGGATGAGTGTTTTAGGTTTATGGCGATGATAGTTTAAATTTTTCTTAGGCTAAGTATTTAGGGTTTTCTATTGTGGAGGATTTAGGATTTCTAGAGACCGAGGGTTTTGGGTTTCTAGGGAATGGGGTTTATGGTTTTTGAGTGTTGAGGGTTTAGGAATTTCTAGGGATGTGGGTTCAATATTTTCTAGGACAGAGGATTTAGGGTTTTTAGAGAAGTGTGTTTTAGTAATTATTTTTATGTGGTTTTAGGGTTTCTTGGGGTTTAGGGATTATGTTTTTTAGAGGGTGATGGTTTAGGTTTTTCAGGGGGAGTGGGTTTAAGTTTCTAGGGATTAAGGTACAGTGTTTTCTAGAGAAGAGGTTCTATTGTTTTTTGGGGATGAAGGTATAAGGTTTTATAGGGTAGAGGTTTTAGGGTTTTTTTGGATAAGGGTTTAGGGTTTTCAATGGGTGAGGGTTTATGGTTTTCTTAGGATGAGGGATTATGGTTTTCTAGGGCTGAGGGTTTATGGTTTTCTGGGGATCAATGTTTAGTGGTTTCTAGGGGAGAGGGTTCATGGTTTTATTGTGGTAATTTTTTTTTGGAATTTTGTGGGAGCGGGGTTATGGGTTTATTGGGTTTAGAGATTAAGGTTTTTAATGACTAAGTGATTAGTTTTTTATTGGGATCATGTTTTATGGTTTTATGGGGATGAGGGTAATGAGTTTTCTGGGGATGAGGGTTACTATTTATCTAATGTAGAGTGTTAATGGTTTTATTGGGCTGAAGTTTCAGTGGTTTTTTGGGATAAACATTTAGGTTATTCCAGGTTTTTGGATTCAGTGTTTTATGGGATTAATTTTCAAGTTTATTTGGGAATGTGGCTTCATGTTTTTATGGGGCTTATGGTTTATGGTTTCCTAGGGGGAAACTGTTCAGTGTTTTATAGGTATGAGAGTTCATGGTTTCTTTATTCTTAGTGTTTAGGATTTTCTAGGGATTCATGTGTTGGGTTTTTGGGTGATGAGTGTTTAAAGTTTTCTATGGATGATAGTTCAAGGTATTCTAGTGATGAGGGTTCATATTTTTCTCTAGATTTGGATTTAGGTTTTTATAGGGTTGATGGTTAAGGGTTTAATGAGGATGTGGATTGTGGGTATTATAGGGAATAGGGTTGAGGTTTATTGGGTATTATTTTATGGTTTTCTTAGGAGGAGGGTTTAGATTTTTTCTGGGGAAGAGTGTAAAAAACAAGAATCTAGACTTTTAGATTCGGTTAAAATAACATAAACATTACATTTCTAGCTTTGATATTGAGAAATGTGACCCAATTGTTTCCACGAAAAACATACAACATAGAAATTAAATATTGGATAAATTATATATCCATGGAAATTTTTAGTTTTATAGTTTTAGATAATTAGTAAAAACTCTTACATATCATAGAAAAATAAGTAACTATCCAATTAGAATCTATATCATCTCCCAAAATTTCATCAGGTCTAAAACCCTTCTTAGACATCATATGTAAACAATTTCTTCATAACCTAGTGAAAAGAAAGATCAATAAAGGTTGGGCTTAGATTCTCAACAAGGGTAGCCATAAGTGATATCCAAGATTACATAAGTAGAACATGATCATAAGGGTATAATAACATGAACATATAAATTTAAAATTATACCCAATATATCAAAAATAATAATCTTGAACCCCAGAATAAATCTTGTAAATTCATATGACATAAACCATAAAATAATCAAAGAATATATTCCATAATAGAATAACATAAGTCATGGAATTGTGGAATATAAATAAGTATAGTAAATCATTTCAATAGTATCCAAGTATATTTTGAATAACTATCATAGTAGACAACTCCCTTTACAGAACCAAGATCACACCTCATTCTGGCCTTGTATTACTAAACTAGATTCACTCATGTTGCAGCCATATTTTGTTGAACCAGGTCCACTCCCATTCTAGAACTATAATATTGAACTCGATTCACTCCTATTCCAGCCCTGTATTACTGAAACAGGTTCACTCCTATTCCAGTCCTGTATTACTGAATCAATTTTACATCCCATTCCTGACCTATTTATCTTATAAGATATAAATCATTATTCAATGCATTAGATGGAGATATAGGTCCAAACCATCATTATTTATAACATAAATACCATCATATAACTAAAACCATACATATGTGTACTATAATAACATAAAAATTTATCATATCATAACCCATTAAAAGAAATGAGTTCAATAAACATTTCATCATAACATAACTCATAGAAAATAAACGAGATTCATAAAAATCCTACCATCATAAACATAAAACATCTAGAGTAATAATAATGATTTTATAATTGGATCATATCCCCAGTGAATCATAAATTACATAAAATAATGTTATCTTATATGAAAAATGATTTTGAAAGTTCACTTGAAATAATCATTGTAGAAAATAACTCTTCCATTTTAAAATCACTTCTATTTATTAAAAGAAATGTTCCCTTATAGATGAATAAATTTACTTTTTAAATAAACTTTAAAATCTATAATGTAAGCTTTAATGAATTTAGTATACATGATGGCGGGAAAAGAATCTCATTCCTTATAGTTTAAAAAAATTCTTTTCATACTTTTTTTAAGAAAATCAAAAAATAATATTGTTTTGAAAATGACAGGAAGATTCTTTTTAAAAAATTTTGAAAAAATTAAAAAATGTATAAAAATAAATTTAAAAAATCATTGGAGAATATTAAAAATATTTTTGAAAACATTTAGAAAAAATGGGAATGGAAAAGTAGTATTCCTAAACAGAGACATAATCTTGAACAATCTTGAATAATAAGGAAATTATGAAATAAATCATTACTATTTTATAATCAGTTGAAGGATATACCCCATGAAATAAATAACATAAAATGAAACCTTAGATACCATGAAGAGAAATATATTAATGATATAATATATAAAATGGACAGTATATCAACTAGAAAAAATAAATAAGTGGTGAATATGACATATGTCTCATAGATGTAAAAGTGAGATGAGAAACCCTTACAAAGATAATATCATCAAAGTGAGATTTAATAAAAATAATAAATTATATGTATCTACTAGAAATCATCATAAATAAATTTTAAATAAAACATAATATAATCAAAATAGTTTAACCCAATGAATGAAAATTGAGGTAAGAAATACCTTACCTCAAGTATCGTCTTTCTATATTCACATTAAAACCTACTATATAATAAATATGAATTTATTATACATCTATTTGAAAACAATATATCTATAATACCATTTATTATTTATTTACAACATCTTATAACCGATTTATTAATAATTCGTTATTAAAATCTGAATTCTGAGTGATGACTATTTAAATTTTCCAAGAATGTTTCGGTTCGGTTGTTTGATTCCTTATAATTTGAACATTTTACCATCATTTACATACTGTGAATAATATTATAAAATTGATATAAATTTATTATATTCATATTTATAATCATTCACAAAAAATAGGGACAAAAAAATGAATTACACCATTCATGGAGACGGTAGGCTATACGTAAATGTGAACACTATTTCCATTTTTTGACTGATTGAGTAAAATAAATATAAATAATAATACAAAATTACAGAATAATTATTATGTTATATATACCAAATATATTTTTAAAAATAATCCCATATACCATCCATGTGAAATATAAATGAAAAACGAATCACATATCATGGAGAAGGTAGTGCATACGTACGCATGAGAGGTGTTATCACTTCTCAAAATATTGAATGATAAAAAGGATAAAATGATATTATATTTCCATAAGTATATTTATTTCATATATATAATATATAAACATTAAACCCATCACAATACCAATCTATAAATGATGGTGATAAAAAATTAATTGTATCATTACGTGGAGACGGTAATCCATACGTATGCATGAGAGATAATTTCACTTATTGTTTGGAGGGAAATGTGTCAATAATGGTTCATTAATAGTCATAGTAATATTTAATAATATTAGGGATGATTAATTTATTATTTTAAGGTATATATCATATATTTATAGGAGGTAATTAAGAGTATAAAAAGAGAGTGATTAGTTAGAGAGATTACATCTTCTTCGAAACAACTCTTTTAAATCTCCCCTAAATGGATATTGGGTTGGTATTTTGGAACGAAAAAAACCTATATAATGTGAATAATATATTTTAGAAAATAATATTTTTAAGTTTTTTCGTGACACAAGGATCAATTTGGTGAAATTATGTGAGATAAGATGTGTCTTTTTATAGTGGAGGTGAGAGGCACTCTAGGGATTTCTGAAGAGCTTAATTTATAATAAATTCAATATAAATAAAAATAACTCCAAATGGATTAGATGATAAGGTTATATAGGGTTGTATTACCATCAAATAATATATTTTAGAAAAGTTCGGTGTAATTTGAAACCTTATCATTTTAATTAACCCATAGTTAGCCTGTTTTAATTCTAACTATGGTAACAACTTTTCAATATTAAAGGGTGTAATTTTTACATATAAAGTATCAATTGTAAAATAAATAGACAATTTATGATATTTTATACCATAGAATATCCCATTTTTATTACATTTTATTTTTGTGATTTTTATATAATTTAATAAAATATTAGTTTCCTAAAATATTATTAGTGTCAATTTTGACACTATTCATTACTTTGACTTTAATAAAAAAACAACAAGATAAATTTGAGACAAATCATTTAATACACCCATAATAAGTCATTATAATATATAAAATTTGTGTATGACATTAATTATTACAAATTATATTTATTTTTATATTTTTAATAACATTTATTTGATGTTTTCATTAATTTAATAATTATTGCATCATCATTGTGTAATTATTTAAGATAATTATTACATCACTAAAAATTAAAAATAAAATACCATAATGTATAAAAATATTTTATCCTTCATAATAATATTTATATTTGAAAATATATTCTTTATTACCCTATATTAAGAAATTTATAAGTTTTTTTAACATTAATGTGATATATTAGACATTTCATTAAATAAAATATTAAAAACATAATAATATCATGGAAATTTTTCATAAATGGTCATATAACTAAACTTAAATGATTATGGTTGAAAATTAATCATGCAACAATGTTTGTAAAAGTTTTAGGGTCATTTAATTATTCAAAACATATTATTTTTATCCCAAATTTTCCAAATTACCCTTTTTCGTGGTAACAAAAATTACCAAGGTTACTATTCATATTTGAAAAAAATAAAAAAGAAAAATTTATTCAATATAGACCTTAATAATCCAAATATTAATCAATTTTTAAAAAACTAAAACATAGAAGTTTCATAATTTAATTTAAAATTAACCACACAAAATTCAACGAAAAACAATTTTCTTGAAAAAACATTTTCAAGACTACAAATGCACTTATACAAAAATTAGGTATATTTATGGTCAAAATATAAATAAGTAGATTATATATTACTAAATATTACTTAATTTCATTTTATATAAATGTTTAATCCTAAAATGGGGTTTAAATATAATGAAAACGATAGTTTTTTAAAAATCAGTATTTTTTCAGTATTCACTAGAAAATCAATCTTTTGAAAAGATTTAAAAAAATTCATCATTATATAATTTTAACATTATAATTAAAAAATGGTATTATTGTTATAAAATACAATTTATAGAAGTTCATCAAATTTATTATAACATTTACACGTAAAAATAAAAGAAAACTATTTTTGAAGAAAACATATTTTTTAAAGATTAAAATAACTTTACTAAAAATAAATTTCTTATTAAAAAATAATTAGTTAATAAATAAATAATGAGTAAGAAAATAATATTTTTGATAATGTGGTTAACATAATTCATTCCCCCAAAATTTAATTTCTAGGTTATAATAATATTCCATTTTTCTTTTAAGTTGGGTGTTGCGTGCAATACATGTTATCAAATAAATAAAATTATTTAAAGAGAAATATTTAATACATTATTGAGTTGATACAATTAGAGTTTATGATTTTCTCTGGTAGTGGGTTTAAGGTTTTTAAGGATGAGGTTTTAGGACTTTTTTGGGGATAATGGTTTATGGTTTTCTTCGGAGGAGGGTTTAGTGTTTTTTGGTGGTTAGAGTTTAGGAATTTTGGGGATTGTGGTATAGGGTTTTATGATGGTGAGGGTTGAGGGTTATATAGGGATGATGTTTTAGGGGTTTTGGGGATGAGGGTTTAGTTTTTCAGGGTATTATTGTTCAGGGTTTTCTGCAGAAGAGGGTTTAGTGTTTTTAGGGGATAAGAGTTTAGGGATTTTTAGGGAAGAGGGTTAAGGGTTTTTATAGGGATCGGAGATTAAATGTTTTCATGTCTGTGAGTTTAGGGTTTCCAAGGGATGATAGTTTATATTTTTTAGGGATTATTATTTAGGGTTTTTTGGGGATGAGGGTTTGAGTTTTTCTGGGGTTCTGGTTTTAGAGTTCTTTGGGGATGGGGGCTTAGGTTAATTTAAGAATCAGTGTTTAGGGTTTTCTAGGGATTTGGGTTTACGGTTTTCTAGGGCTGTCAGTTTAGGGTTTTCTGGGGATTACGTTTTATGGTATTCTTGGGTTGAGGCTATAGGGTTTTCTATGGACTAGGGTTTTGGGTTTTTTTTGAGAAGAGGGTTTATCATTTTTTGTGGATGTGGGTTTAGGGTTTTCATGGGCTGTTATTTTAGGGGTTCTGAGGATTGGGGTTTATGGTTTTATAGTAATGAAGATATAATGTTTTCTTGGGCTACGGGTTTAGGGTTTTTTAGTACTGAGTGTTTAGTGTTTTCTAGGGATTAGGATTTTGGTTTTTCTCAGGATGTGGGATTTGGGTTTTCTCAGACATAAATTATAGGGTTATCTATGGATGAGGGTTAAGGGTTTTCTTCATATAAGGGTTTATTTTTTTCTAGGGATGTGGGTTTAGGTTTTTCTAGTGCTGAGGGTTTATGGTTTTCTAGGGTTGAGGGTTTTAAGTTATCTTGGGGGTGATGGTTTTGGATTTTATAATTCTCTGGGTTTTAGTTTTTCATGGGATAAAGATTTAGGGTTTTTAGGTGTTTAGGTTTAAAGATTTTTTAGGGGATAAGGGTTTAGGGTTTCCTATGGTTGGGGGTTTACAATTTTCTATGGACGAGGGTTTAGTATTTTCTACGGATTAGGGTTTAGGGCTTTATGTGTGTGAGGGTTTGGGGTTTTCTATAGATGAGGGGTTAGGTTTTTATGTAGATAATGGTTTAGGGTTTTTTGGAATGGAGTGTTTAATATCTTATAGGGATGTTGGTTTAGTGTTTTCTAGGGGTGAGTATTTTTCGTTTTCTAGGCATGAGGGTTTAATTTTTTTGTGTATGAGTATTTAGGGTTTTTTAGTGATGAGGTTTTAGTTTTTATAAGGATTACGGTTTATTATTTTAAATGGTTGAGGATATTGAGTTTTTTGTAATTGAGTGATTAGGGTTCTCTAGGGATAAGGGTTTAGGTTTTTCTTGGGCTGAGGCATTAGGGACTTCTGGGGTTTAGGGTTTTCTTAGGGTGACGATTTAGGGTTTTCTAGGGATGAGGGTTTAGTATTTTCTATGGATTAGGCTTTAGCGTATTCTAGGGGTGAGGTTTAAGGGTTTTTTGCGGGTGAGGGTTTATGGTTTTCTAGGGTTAAAGATTTATAGTTTTCTTGGGAAGAGTGTTCTAGGTTTTCAAGGATGAAGGACTTAGGTTTTCTAGGGATGAGGTATTAGGTGTTTCATCGGATAAGTGTTTAGGGATTTCTAGGGATAATAATCTTGGGTTTTCTTTGAATGAGGTTTTAGAGTTTTCTAGGCATGAGGGTTTAGAGTTTTTTAGGACTGAGGTTTCAGTGTTTTCTGGGATTGGGGTTTCATGTTTTTTCTTTGGATGATTATCAAGAGTTTTTTATGCCTAAGGGATTAGGGTTTTCTGTGGATGAGGTTTTACTATTGGTATGGGTGTTTAATATTTTCTAGGGTTGAGGGTTTATGGTTGTCTTGGTATGAGGGTATAGTGTTTTATTTGTATGAGTGTTTATGGATTTTTGGTGATGAGGGTTGATTTTTTTTTGGATTTTATGGTTTAGGGTTTTCTCAGGCTAAGGGTTCAGGTTTTTTTGGGGGATGTGGGATTAAGGTTTTCTTGGGATGAGGGTTTAAGGTTTTCTGAGGCGGGTTTATGGTTTTTTGGGATGAGGGTTCATGGTTTTATAAGGCTAAGTATTTATTTTTTTCTAAGAGTGAGTGTATAGAGTTTTCTGGGGTTGGGGGTTTCTGTTTTTTTGGGGATGAGGGTTAAGGATTCTCAAGGGATGAGAATTATGGGTTTTCTAGGGTGGAGTGTTAAGGGTTTTCTGTGGATGTGAGTTAAGGGTTTTCTAGAGCAGAGGGTTAAGTGTTTTAAAGGGATTAGGGTTCATGGTTTTCTAAGGATGAGGGATCAGGATTTCCTATGGATGTGGTCTCATCGTTTTCTAGGGAAAAAATTCAAAGATTTATAGGGATAAGGGGTTAAGGTTATCTAGGGATGGGGTTTCATGGTTTTTTGTGGTTAAAGGTTCATGGGAAGGATTACAATTTTCTAGGGATAAGGGTTCCAGGTTTTTGGGGATAAGGGTTCATGATTTTATAGGGCTAGGGGTTCATGTATTTATGGGGATGGGGTCTTAAGGTTTTATAAGGATGATATTTTATAGTTTTCTGGGGATAAGTGTTCAGGGGTTTCTAGGTTTTAGAGTTTAGTTTTTTATGCGAAAGAGTGGTCATGTTTTCTTGGGGATGATGGTTCAAGGTTTTCTAGGGATGATGGTTCTTGGTTTTTTATGCTGGGGGTTGAGGGTTTTCCAAGGATGAGGGTTTATGGATTTATAGGGATAAGGTATTAAGTTTTCCTAGGTCTAAAGAATTATATTTTTTCTAGGGATGAGGGTCTTGGGTTATTTGGTGATGATGATTTTTTTTCTCAAGCTGAGGGTTTTGGGTTTTCTAGGGCTAAGGGATTAAGGTTTTTTGGGGATAAGGTTTTTGGGTTTGTTAGTATTGAGAGTTTAGGTTTTTTTTAGAATGAGGGTCTAGGTATTATCTATGAATGAGGGATTAGGGTTTTCTAGGTATAAGGTTTTATTATGGGATGAGGGTTTTGGGTTTTGGGGGTAAGTGTTTTTGGTTTTCTGCGGCTCAGTGTGGAGGGTTTTCTAGGGTGGAGGGTTTAGGGTTTTCTGGATCTGAGGGTTTCATATTTTCTAAGACTAAGGGTTTACTGTTTTTTTTTTCAAAGGATTTATGGTTTTTTTTATATTATGGTTTATGGGTTTGTGGGAATTAGGTTTTAGGGATTTCTGGGGTTGATGGTTTTGGGTTTTCTAGGGATTTGGATTTATTTTTCTAGGTCGGTGGGTTTAGGGATTTCTAAGGTTGATTTTTAGGGCTTTATAGTGATGAGGTTTTAGGTTTTTATACGATTGATGTTTTGATATTTCATGGGCTATGTGATTAGGGTTTTCTAGGGAAGAGATTTTATGGTTTTTGAGGACTGAGGGTTTAGGTTTTTTTTCTGGGTAGAGGGTTTTGGTATTTTGGGGATGAGGGTTTTTGGTTTTTTGTGGCTAAGGATTTATGGTTCTCAGGGGATTAGGGTTTAGTGTTTTTGGGGGTTGGGTGTTTAGCTATTTATAGGAATGAGGGTTTTTGGTTTTTTTGGGCATAATGAGTTATAGTTATATGGAGTTAATGATTTATGTTTTTTAAGGTTATGGGATTTGGGTAGTCTGGGCATGTGGGTTTAGAGTATTTTGGTGCTAAGGTTATATTGTTTTTTGGTGATGAGTGTTTTGTTCTGTCTAGGTATGAGGGTGTAGGGTTTTATAAGGATGAGGGTCGGGGGTTTTATGGGTCCGAGTGTTGGGGTTTTCTGGGGTTGAGGGATTATGGTTTTCTAGGGTCATGAGATTGGTATTTTCTAGGGCTAAAGGATTGGGAATTTCTAGGAAGGGGGATTGGGGTTTTCTTGGGATAATGGTTTTATGTTTTATGGGGTTGAGGGTTTGGGTTTTTCTAAGGATAAGAGTATTGGGTTTTTTGGGAATGATGGTTTCTGATTTTTTTGGGGCTCAGTGTTTGTGGTTTTCTAGGGATAATTGTCTGGGGTTTTATAGGTCTGAGGGTTTAGGTTTTTCTAGGGCTGATAGTATTGGGTTTTCTAGGTATGATGGTTTTTTCTTCTCTGGGGATAAGGGTTTGGTGTTTTCTCATACTAAGTGTTTAAGGTTTCTTTGGGATGAGAGGTTTGGGTGTTGTGGGGATGAGGGTTT
Source organism: Viscum album (assembly GCA_963277665.1). Classification (NCBI taxonomy): domain Eukaryota; kingdom Viridiplantae; phylum Streptophyta; class Magnoliopsida; order Santalales; family Viscaceae; genus Viscum; species Viscum album. Next base: position 2,033,299,922 of record OY728148.1, on the reverse strand, counting down.
GGTGTTTCGTGTGGCTGAGGGTTTGGTGTTTTCTATGTCTAAGGGTTTTCTGTTTCCTGGGGATGTGGGTTTAGGGTTTTCTAGGGCTATGGGTTTGGGGTTTTAGGGATGAGGGTTTGGCGTTTTATGGGAATGAGTGTTTGGGGAACTCTATAAATTAGGGTTTATGGGTTTCTAGGTAAAGGGTGTGACATTTTCTAGGCCCGAGGGTTTGGTTATTCGGGGGATGAGAGATTATGATATTGTATGGATGTGGGTTTTTGTTTTTGTGGGGATAATGGATTAAGGTATTGGGGATATAGGGTAGGGTTTTCTTTGGGATGAGGTTCTGGGGTTTTCTAGGGATGAGCATTTGGGGTTTTCTAGGGCTATGTGTATAGGGGTTTTTCGGGCTAAGTGGTTAGGGTTTTTGGGACTGGGGGTTAAGGGTTTTTAGGGTTGAGGGAATTGGGGTTTTGGGGAAGAGGGTTTGTTGTTTTCTGTGTCTATGGGTTTTCGGTTTTTTTTTGTAGATTATGTATAAGGGTTTGTGGGGTTTAGTGTTCAGATTTTTTTTACAACTTAGGGTTTTGTATTTTTTGGGGCTGATGGTTTATGGTTTTTGGGGATTAGGGTTTAGGGATTTTTAGGGATTATAGTTTATGGTTTTTTGGGTATAATAATTTAAGGATTTTTTATGAGGGACTAGGGTTTTATGGGGAGATGGGTTTCAGTTATTTTCGGGCTAAGGGTGTAGGGATTCTGAGGGATAAGGGTTTGGGATTTTTTAGGGTTGAGGGTTAGGAATTATTGGGTGTGATGGTTTAGGGTTTTTTTGAGACTATAGTTTTAGGTTTATTTGCGGATAATGATTTATGATTTTTGGGGTAAGATGGTTTAAGGTTTTTTGGGATGATGGTTTAGGGTGTTTTGGGGATGAGGGTTTACGGTTTTTGGGGGATAAGGGTTTAGATGTTTTTTTGGGATGAGGGTTTAGGGTTTTTGGGGATGTGGGTTTATTGATTTTCTATGAAGTGGGTTTATCTTTTTTTTCTTTGTATTTAGATTATTTTTGGACTTAGGGTTTTACTGTTTTTTTGGGATAAGGGTTTAGGGTTTTCTTCAGTTTGAGTGTAGGGTTTTTTGGGCCTTAGGTTTTAGGGATTTTTGGAGTTGAGTGTTTAGTGTTTTTTTGGGGACAAGGGTTTAGAGTTTTTTGGGGATGATGGTTTGGGGTTTGTTTGGTACTGAGGGTTTGTGTTTTTTTTTGGGATGGGGGTTTTGGGTTTTGGGGTGATAAAGGTTTAGATTTTTTAGGTTTGAGCTTTTAGGGTTTTTAGGGATGATGTTTTAGGGTTTTGGGAGATGAGGGTTTAAATTTTTTTGGGGATGATGGGTTATGATTTTTTTATGGATGAGGGATTTTGGTTTCTTGGGTATAAGGGTTTTGGGGTTTTGGGGGATTAGGGTTTTTTTCATGGGTTGAGGGTTTTGGGTTTTTTGGGGATGAGAGTTTAGGGTTTTTTGGGGATAAGTGTTTAGGGCTATTTGAGGATGTGGGTTCATGATTTTTTAGGGCTGGAGGTTTTGGTTTATTAGGGGCTGAGTGTTAAGGTTTTTTGAAGGTTGAGTGTTTAGGGTTCCTTGTGGTTGAGGGTTGAGGGTTTTTTGGGTATGTGTTTTTTGGGTTTTTTGGGGCTGAGGGTTTATAGTTTATTGGGGATGTGTGTTTTCTATCATTTGGGGTGTAGATTTCAGTTTTATTGTAGTTGAGGGTTTAAGGTTTTTAGGGACTAAGGGTTTAGGGTATCTTTGGGGTGAGGTTTTTTTGGTTTCAGGGAAAAGGAATTAGTGTCACTGGGGGATGAGGGTTTATGGTTTCTTTTGGATTAAGCATTTATAGTTTTTTGGGGATAGAAGTTTATAGTTTTTTAGGGTTGAATGTTTTAGGTTTTTTGGGGATGAGGGTTTTGGGGTTTTGGGGATGAGGGATTATGGTTTTTTGATCATAGTGTATGGGGTTTTTTGGGGATAAGGGATTAGGGTTTTGGGTGTATGTGGGTTTAGGTTTTTTGGGGGATGCAGGTTTAGTGTTTTTTTGGGGATGCGGATTTATGGTTTTTTGAAGCTGAGGTTTTGGGGTTATTTGGGAATTATTGTTTTCTATTTTTAGGGTTTGATGGTTTATGGTTCCTGAGGATGAGGGTTTATGATTTTCTGAGACTAAGAGTTTAATTTTTTGGTGGGATGAGAGTTTTGGGTTTTTTCGGGATGAAGGTTTAGGGTTTTCTGGTGATGAGGGTTTAGTATTTTCTGGGGATGAGGGTTTAGGGATTTCTAGGGATGACAGTTTTAGGTTTTGTTGGGGATAAGGGTTTATTATTTGACAGGGATGAGGGTTTAGGGTTTATGGAGCTAAGGGTTTTGGGTTTCATGGGGATGCGTGTTTAGGGTTTTCTGAGGATGATGGTTTATGGATATCTAGGGATGATGGATTTGGGTTTCCTATATCTATGTATTTAGGAAATTATGGGGATTATGGTTTTGGGATTTCTAGGGATGTGTGTTTAGGGTCTTATAGGGATGAGATTTTAGGGTTTTATGGTGAAAATTTATTTGGGACTTTGAGTATTGAGGGTTTAGGATTTTTGGGCTTGGGGTTTAGCATTTTCTTAGGTTTAGGTTTTATGGTTTTCTTGGGGCTAGGGTTTAGAGTATTCTAGGGATTATTGTTTAGGGTTTTATGAGGATGAGTGTTTTCTAGGGACGAGGTCTTAAAGATTTATGGGGATCATCATTTTTTGTTTTATAGGGATTATACTTTAGTAGTTTCTAGGGATGAGGGTTTTGTGTTTTTGGGTGATGAGGGTTTAGGGTTTTCTAAGGATAAGGGATTAGGTTTTTATTGGGATAAGGTTTTATGTGCTTCTAGGATAGAGGGTTTCGGGTTTTCAAGGGCTTAAAGTTTAGGGTTTTTTGGGGTTAAGGGTTTACATTTTTATAGTGATGAGGGTTTAGGATTTTCTAAGGCTAAGTTTAGGGTTTTCTGAGGCTATGTGTTTAGGAGTTTCAGTGGATGTGGGATTATGGTTTTCTATGGTTGAGGGTTTATGTTTTTCTGGAGATGAGTGTTTGGAGTTTTCTAGGAATGCAGGTTTAGAATTTTCTAGCGGTGAAGGTTTATAGTTTTTTATGGATAGGGGTTTATATTTCTCTAGGGCCAGGGTTTATGGTTTTCTTGGGATTAGGGTTTAGGTTTTTATAGGGAAGTTGATTTATGGATTTATGGGTATGAGGGTTTAGGGTTTTCTAGGCCTATTGGTTTTGGTTTTTCAAGGGTTTATGGTTTAGTATTTTCAAGGGATAAGGATTTAGGGTTTTAAGGTATAAGAGATGAAGTTTTTCTGGGGATGAGGTTTTATGGTTTTTTGTGGCTGAGGGTTTAGAGTTTTCTATGGATGAAGGATTAAGATTTTATAGGGCTAAGGGTTTTGTGTTTTTTGGGGTTAAATGTCTACGGGTTTCTTGGTATGGGGGTTAAGGGTTTTATATAGATGAGGGTTTATGATTTTTTATGTATAATGTTTTAGGGATTTTTAGGGATGAGGGTTTTGGGTTATCTAGGGATTATGGTTTAGGGTTTTATATGGTTGAGCGTTTATCATTTTCATTGGATAAGAATTTATGAATTTAGGTGGTAGATTTTTTAGGGTTTTCTATGACTGGTGGCGTAGGGTTATTTGGGTTTAGGGGTTACATGTTTCAAGGGACATGGGATTATAATTTTATAGGGCCAATGTTTTATAATTTTATGGGGTTGAGGGTTTTGGGTTTTATAGGGATGAGGGTTTAGTGTTTTCTAGGAATTATGTTTTAGGGTTTCTTGGGGCTGTGGGTTTAGGGTTTTCTAAGGCTGAGGGTTTATGTTTTTTGGGGTATGAGAGTTTATGAATTTTCTTGGGCTGAAAGTATAGGGTTTTTTTGGATATGGGGGTTTAATGGTTTCTAGGGATGTGGTTTTAGGGTTTTCTAGAAAATATAGTTTATGGTTTTCAGAGGTTTAGAGCTTTGGGTTTTCTAGTGGTGAGGTTTTAGTGTTTTTTTGGGGATGGGAGATTTTTTTTCTGGAGCTAAGGGTTTAGGGTTTTCTATGGGTTGGGTTTTATGGTATTTATTTGAGGAAGGATTATGGTTTTCTATGGGTTATATTTTAGGGATTTATGGGGTTGTGAGATTATAGCTTACTGGTGGTTTAGGGATTTCTGTTTCTAGGGATAATGGATTAGGGTTTTCTTAGGATGAGGGTTTAGAGTTTTCTGGGGTTAGGGGTTATGGGTTTTCTAAGGATAAGGGTTACAATTTTTCAGGGGATGAGGGTCGACGGTTTTTTGGGGTTGTGGGTTTATTGTTTTCTGGGGATACAGGTTCATGGTTTTCTGGGGATGATGGTTCATCACTTTCGGGGATTATAGTTTAGGGTTTTTTTGGAATGGGGGTCAATTATTTTTTGGGGATAATGGTTCATGATTTTCTTGGAATGAGGGTTCAAGGTTTTATATGGCCCATGGTTCATGGTTTTCTTGGAAAAAGGGTTCATAGTTTTCTGGTGATGAGTGTTTAGGGTTTTATGGGGATGGGTGTTCTAGGTTTCCTTATGCTGAATGTTCCAAGTATTCTAGGGTTGAGGGATCATGGTTTTATAGGGATTTGTGTTCATGGTTTTTTGGGGTTAAGGTTTTATAGTTTTCTTAGGATGAGGGTTCAGGGTTTTCTAGTGGCGAGTGTTCAGAGTTTTCTCTAGCTGATGGTTGAGGGTTTTATGGGGCTAAGGGTTAAGGGTTTTTGGGGGACAAGGGTTGAGGGTTTACTAGGTCTGAGTTGGAGGGTTTTCTAAGTATGAGGGTTTGTGGTTTTCCAGGGTTTAGGGTTTATAGTTTTCTAGGGATTAGGTTTTATGATTTTTTGGTTTAAGGGTTTATGATTCTATAGGGAAGAGTGTTTAGGGTTTTCTAGGGGTTAGTATTTTGGGATTTCTAGGGGTGTGGGTATAAGATTTTCTATGGGAGAGGGTTGAGGGTTTTTTTGTGAATGCGGTATTATAGTTTTCTAGGGATGATGGTTTAGTGTTTTTTTCATCTCATTATTTAGGGGTTTCAAGGGTTAATTTTTTAGGGTGTTCTAGGTAAGAAATTTTAGGGTTTTCTGGGGATGAGGGTTTAGGGTATTATGGGGTCAGGGGTTTATAAGTTTCAAGGGAAGTGATTTTAGGGTTTCCTATGGATGATGGTTTAGGGTTTTCCAATGCCTAGGGTTTAGGGGTTTTTATGGATGAGAGTTTGGGATTTTTCAAGGCTGATTATTTAGGGTTTTTTGGGGATGAGGGTTTAGGATTTTATGAGACTGAGGATCTATGGTTTTCTAGGGATGTTTTTTAGGATTTTTTGCAGATAAGTGTTTAGGAATTTTAGGGGATGAGTGATTATGGTATTATAGGGATGAGGGTGTAGGGTTTTATAGGGTTTTGGGTTTTTTTGGGGATTATTGTTTTGGGTTTTCTGGGGTTGTGGGTTTAGAGTTGTGTAGGGATGTGGGTTTAGGTTTTTCTAGTGAAGAGGGTTTAGGTTTTTCTGGGGATGAGGGTATAGGGTTTTCTGGGGGTGAGGGTCTATGGTTTCCTGGTGTCAATGGTTTAGTGATTTATGGTACATAGAATTTTGGGTTATCTAGGGCTAAGGGTTTTGGGTTTTCTCAGGCTTAGGGTTTTGGGTTTTATGAGGATCATAGTTTAGGGTGGTCTAGGTATGAGGGTTTATAGTTTTTTGAGGATGAGGGGTCAGGGTTTTCTAGGTATGAGGGTTTAGGGTTTACTATTATTACATGTTTAGGGTTTTTGGGGCTGAGAGTTTTAGTTTTTATGGGGTTGAGGGTTCTTGGTTTTCTAGGTATGAGGGTTTAGGGTTTTTTGGGGCTGAGGGTTTAGGGTTTTTTGTAGGTGCAAGTTTAGGGTTTTCTTAGGCTGATTGTTTAAAATTTTCAATGGCCGTGAGTTTTGGATTTTCTGGGGATGAATTTTTTTTCTAGGGTTGATGGATTATAGTTTTCTATGGATGAGGGTACAGGATTATCTGGCGATGAAAATTTATTGTTTTCTTGGTATGAGCATTTAGTGTTTTCTTAGGATGAGGGTTTTGGGTTTTCTAGGGTTAAAGGTTTGGATATTTTGGGGGTGATTATTTAGAGTTTTATGGGGATGAGGTTTTACGATTTTCTAGGGTTGATTATTTTCTTGGGTGTGGATTAAGGGTTTTTTGGGGGTGGGGGTTTATATTTTTCCAATGGTGAGGTTTTATGGTTTTCTTGGGGTAAGGGTTCTGGTTTTTATAGCTAAGAGGGACTAGGGTTAGTTGGGGTTGAGTGATTATTTTTTTCCATGAATGTGGGATTAGGGTTTTCTAGGGTTGAGGGTTCTTTTTTATGGATTATGGATTAGGGTTTTGGGGGACCAAGGGTTATGTTTTTATGGGGATAAGGTTTTGTGGTTTTTTGGAAACAAGGGTTTAGGGTTTTCTAGGGATAATTTTTTATGGTTTTCTATGGTTTAGGGATTAGGGTTTTCTTGGGATTAGGTTTAAGGATGTTAATAATGGTTTAGGTTTTCCTAGGGTTGGGGGTTTAGGGTTTTCTGGGATGAGGGTTTAGGGTTTTCAGGGGCTGTTGATTTACGGTTTTCTAGGCCTAAGGATTGAGAATTTTATAGATTTAAGGGTTAAGGTTTTTCTAGGGTTGAGGGTTCAAGTATTTCCAGGTATGTGGGTTCAAGGTTTTCTTTAGGTAAGGGTTTAGGGTTTTCTAGGGTTGTGGGTTCAGGGTTTTTAGGGGATAAGGGTTCATGTTTTTCTATGGTTAATGGTTTATAATTTTATAGTACATAGGGTATAGGGTTTTCTGGATATGATTTGTAATTATTTTCTTTGGAAAAGGGTTATGGGTTTTATAGGACTAAGGGTTTAGTGTTTTCTGGGGTTTAGGGTTTAAGTTTTTCATGGGAAGAGGGTTCATATTTTTTTTGGAGATGAGGTTTCATGATTTTATGGGGCTAAGGGTTTAGGGTTTTTTAGGGAAGTGGGATCAATAGTTTGTGTGGTTAAGGATTCAAGGTTCTCTATGGATGAATGTTAATGGTTCTATAGGTCGGAAGGTCAAAGGATTTTTAGGGATTAGGTTTCAAAGATTGATGGGTTGAGTGTAGAGAGTTTTTTGGGGATGAGGGTTAGGGGTTTTTGGGTCTTAGGGTTCATATTTTACCATGGATGAGTGTTCATGTATTCATGGGGTGAGGGTTTAGGGTTTTCGGGGATGAAAGAATCATGGTTTTTTAGGGCTGAAGGTTGAGGGTTTTCTAGGGAAGTGTGTTTTGGGTTTCCTTGGGATGAGTTATTGGGGGTTTTTAGGTATGTTTTTCTAGGGAATAGGGTTTATGGGTTTATTAAGGTGAGGGTTTAGGGTTTTCTCTTGCTAAGGGTTTAGGGTTTTATGGGGCTGAGGGTTTAGGGTTTTTGGGGATGATGTTTTATTGTTTTATTAGATTGAGCGTTTAGGTTTTTCTTGGGATGAGGGTTTTTGGTTTTCTAAGTCAGAGGGATTAAGTTTTCTAGTGATATGGTTTTAGGATGGGGATAAAAATTTATGATTTTTGGGACTAAGGGTTTTTGTGTTTTCGTTGGATTAGTTTTGATGAGTTTTTTGAGGATGACGGGTTATGATTTTTCAAGTACGAGGGTTTATAGTTTTATATGGCTGAGGGTTTATGGTTTTATGTGGGTTAAGACTGAAGGATTTTGTGTGGATTATGTTTTAGGGGTTTTTAGGTAGGAGGATTTAGGTAATTATAGGGCGAGCGTTTATGGTTTTTCGGGTTTAGGTGTTGGGGTTTTACGGTTCTATGGGTTTAGGTATTGTTGGGGATCAATGTTTGGGGTTTTATTGGTATGAGGGTATAAGGTTATCTAGGTATGAGGTTTTAGGGTTTTCTAGGGATGAGGGTTTTGTTTTTTTATGTGGCTAATGGTTTCATGTTTTTTATGGAAGAGGGTTTAAGGTTTTCTGGGGATGAGGTTTTAGATTTTTATTGGGATAAGGGTTTAGGGTTTTCTGGGGTAGAGGGTTTATGGTTTACTTGGACTAAGGGTATAGGGGTTTTAAGGGAATTTGGTTTATTGATTTTTGGGGCTGAGGGTTTTTGGAATTCTGAGGTTGAGGATTTATCATTTTTAGGGATAATGGTTTAGGGTTTTTTAGGGATATAAGTTTAAAGTTTTATGGGAATGAGGGTTTAAGGTTTTTTGGGGCCGAGTTTTTTGGTTTTTATGCTTTTGAGGGATTATGGTTTTCCTGGGACGAGGTTTTAGGGTATTTTTGGGTTGAGGGTTTAGGGTATTCTCGGATTGTGGGTTTAGGGATTTCTAGTGCTAAGGGTTTTGGGTTTTCTGGTGCTAAGGGTTTTGGGTTGTAAGGGTATGTGGGTATATGGTTTTCTAGGAATGAGGTTTAGTGATTTATGGGGTTGAGGGTTGGCGGTTTTATGGTGTTGAAGTTTTATGGCTTTAGGTGTCTTAGGTATTGTGGTTTTCTTAGGCTGAAGGTTTTGGGATATCTATGGAAGAGGGCTTGGGGTTTTCTAGGTCTAAATTTTCGCGGTCTTATGGGGATGAGTGTTTTAGTTTTTCATTGTATGAGGGTTTTGGGTTTTCAAAGAATAACAATTTGTGGTTTTACAGGGTTAAGGTTATAGGGTTTTCTGGGGATGGAGGTTTGGGGTTTTCTAGGGATGAGTGTTTGGGTTATTGTGGGTATGAGGGTTTGGTGTTTCTTATGGTTGAGGGTTTTGAGATTTCTGGGATAGAGGTTTTTCAGTTTTCATGGGATACATGTTCGGGGATTTTTAAGGTTGTCAGATAGGGGTTTTTTTGGGGATGATGTTTTGGGGTTTCGTGGGAATGATTGTTTAGGATATTCTGGGGATAGGGGCTTAGGGTTTTATAGGGTTAAGGGTTTGAGGTTTTCTCGGCCTAAGGTTTTGGGTAATTATGGGGTTGAGGGTTTGGGATTTTCTGGGGATGAGGGTTTTGGGTTTTTTGGGGATGCGGGTTTAGGGTTTTGGGGTCTTTAGGGTTGGATTTTTTAGAGATGAGGGTTTGCAGTTTTTTTGGGGATGAGGGTCTGATGTTTTCTTGGGATGAGGGATTGGGGTTTTATGGGAATGCGGGTATAGGATTTTTTTGGGTCTGAAGGATTAGGGTTTTTTTATGAATGAGGGTTTAAGGACATTTGGGGGTGCGGATTTTAAGGTTTTGGGGATTAGGGTTTGTGGTTTAGTGGGGATGAGGGTTATGGGTTTTTTGTGGATTAGGGATTAGGGTTTAGTGAGGATAAGGGTTTGAGGTTTTCCTAGGGAATAAGGTTTAGGTTTTTTTGGGGATGAGGATTTAAGATTCATTTGGGATAAGAGTTTAGGATTTTTTGGGGATTAGGTTTTAGGGTTTTTTGGAGATGAGGGTTTATTGTCTTTTGTGGATGAGGGTTTAGGGTTTTTCGGGCTATGAGTTAAGGTAATTTTAGTGGTGTGGGTTTAGGAATTTTTTGGGATAAGGGTGTAGGGTTTTTTGGCTATGGTTTTAACAATTTTTGGGTTTGTAGGTTTAGGGTTAATTGGATCTAAGGGTTTATGGATTTTTGAGGATGGGGGTTAAGGGTTTTTTTGGGAAAAGGGTTTATGGTTTATTTGGGGTTAAGGGTTTATGATTATTTGAGCTAAGTGTATCGGGTTTTTTTGGGTAGAGGGTTTATTGTTTTTTGGGGAAAAGGGATTAGGGTTTTTTTTGGGGAATAGGATTTATGGGTTTTTTGGTTTATCATTTAGAGTTTTTTAGGAATTAGGGTTTAGTTTTTTTGGGATTTATGGGTTAAGGACTTCTTGGGATAGAGTGTATGGTTTTTTTGGGCTTAGGTTTTAGGTATTTTTGGGGCTAAGGGTTTAGGGTTTTTTGGGATGTGGGTTTTTAGGGATGAGGGGTTAGGAGTTTTTGGAACAGAGGTTTTGTTTTTTTGAAGAATAGGGTTTAGTGTTTTGGTGGGATGAGGATTTAGGTTTTTTTATGTGGAATAAGGATCCATCAGGGATGATGTTTTATATTTTTTGTGGATGAGGGTTTATGATTGTTTTGGGGATAAGGGTTTAGATGTTTTTGGGGTCATGAGATTATCATTTTTTGGGGATGAGGGTTTTGGGGGATGAGAGTTTAGGGGTTTTTGGGGATAAGGGTTTTGGGTTTTTTGGGGATAAGGGTTTAGGGTTTTTTGGGGCTGATATGTTATGATTTTATGAGGATGTGGGTAGAGGGTTTTTTTGGGCTGTGGGTTCATGTTATTGGGGGGCTGCAGGTATAGGTGTTTTGGGGATGTGGGTTTCTCATTTATTGGGTATGAGGGTTTGGGTTTTTTTAAGGTTGAGGGGTTTGGTTTTTTTTTGGGGATGAGATTTTATAATTTTTTTGGTTGTTGGTTTTGTGTTTTTTGGGGTAATAGATTTTGGATTTTTATAGTAGAGGGTTTATAGTTTTTTTGGGACTGTGGGTTTTGGGTTCTTGGGGGTGAGGGTATAGGTTTTTTTAGGGTTGAGTGTTTTTTGGGGAAATGGGTTTAGTTTTTTTAGGGTTGAGGGTTTTGTGGGGAAATGGGTTTAGTTTTTTTTGGATGAAAGGATTATGGTTTTTTAGAGATGAGGGTAGATGGTTTTGGGTGGATGAGGGTTTTATTTTTTTTTGAGGTTTATTGTTTTGGGGTTTTAGTGTTTTTGGGGTTTGGTGATTTAGGGTTTTTTTGGCCTGGGGTTTAGGGTTTTGGGGGGATATGGGTTTAGGGATTGTTGGGGATGAGGGTTTGTGGGTTTTTGGGATAAGGATTTAGGTGTTTTTAGGGATACGAGTTTAGGGTTGTTTGGGGAAAAGAATTTAGGATATTTGGGGGTTGAGGGTTTCAGGCTCACTCAGGCTATGTATTTAGAGTTTTCTAGGACTGAGGGATTATTGTTTCTCATAGAAGGGGTTTTAGGGTTTTCAAGGGTTAAGGGTTTATGGTATTTTTGGGCCGAGAGTTTAGGATTTTCTAGGGCTATGGGATTAGGGTTTTATGGGGATGAGGTTTAAGGGTTTTATGAAGATGAGGGTTTAAGGATGGATAGGTCTGGGTGTTTATGAATTATAGAGATTAGGTTGTATGGTTTTGGGGGGATAAGGGTTTAGGGTTTTATGGGGATGGTGGTTTTGGGTTTTCTAGTGCTGATGGTTTAAGGTTTTCTAGGGCGTAGGGTTTAGGGTTTTTTGGGGATAGGGTTTTTGGATATTCTAGGGATGAGGGTTCATGGACTTCTTGTGATGAGAGTATGGGGTTTTCTGTGGATGTGGGTTTAGGATTTTCTGAGGCTGGGTGTTTATGGATTTTTGTGGCATAGGTTTTAGTGTTTTATTGGGTAAAGGGTTTAGGGTTTTTGGGGAAACAGGTTTATGATTTTCTAGGGATGAGGTTTTTGGGTTTTTTTGGGTGAAGGTTTAGTGTTTTCTAGGAATAATGGTTCATGGATGTCTCAGGAAAATGGATTAGGTTTTTTTGGGGATCAGTGTTCTGTTTTTTCATGGGATGAGGGTTTAGTGTTTTCTAGGGATGAGGGTTTGGGTTTTTGGGGGATTAGGGTTAGGATTTTATGTGGATATTAATTTTGGTTTTTCTAGGACTAAGGGTTTAGGGTTTTTCAGTGTTGACGGTTTAGGGTTTTCTGGGGTTGAGGGTTTGCATTTTTATAGGGATTAGGGTTTAGGATTTTTTGGGCCTAAGGGTTTAGGGTTTTCTAGGGATATGATTTTGGGGTTTTCTAGTACTATGGGATTTAGGGATTTTATGGATGGGGGTTTAGGGTATTCTATGTATGATGGTTTATGTTTTTTTAGGGAATAAGGTATAGGGGTTTCTTGGTATAATGGTATAATGTAATCTATGGATGAGGGTTTAGACATTTAAGTGGATGTGGGTTTCTGGTTTTATTGGGCTTACTGTATAGTGTTTTATAAGGGTGATGGTATAGGGTTTTTTAGGGACGGGGGATTAGGGTTTTCCAGGGATGAGGGTTTATGGTTTTCTAAGACTGGGGGATTTAGGTTTTCAGGGTCATTGGGTATAGGTTTTTCTTAGGATAAGGGTTAATGTTTTTTTGGGGATGAGGGTTTATAATTTTTATAGTTGTGGATTTACGGTTTTCTTGGTTTGAGGGTTTATGGTTTTATAGGTATTAAAGATAATGATTTTATATGTGTAAGGGGTTTTTCAAGGTTTAGGATTTAAGGTATTATATAGATGAGGGTATAAGGTATTCTCATGTTTAGGGATATGGGTTTTATAGGGAATTGGGTTTTGGATTGGCCAGACCTGAGGGTTTAGGGTTTTAATGGCTAAGGGTTTAGGGTTTTTTGGGGATGATATTTTATGGTTTGTTTTGGATGGGGATTTTGGGTTTTCTTTGGTTGATATTTTAAGGACTTCTGAGGTTTATGGTTTAGTGTTTTCTAGGGTGGAGGGTTTTGGGTTTTCTAGGGATGAGGGTTTCAGGTTATCTTAGGCTGAGAGTTTTATGTTTTCTCAAGTATAGGGTTTAGGGTTTTCTAGGGATGAGGTATTATGGTCTTTTGGGGATAAGGGTTTAGTATTTTTTAGAGTTGAGTATTTAGAGTTTTTTGGGGATTATGGTATATTGTTTTTTGGGGCTTAATGTTTAGGGATTTTTTTAGATGTGGGTTTATGGTTTTTTCAGGATGAGGGTTTAGGGTTTCTTGGGGATGAGGGTTTGTGGATTTTTTGGGATGACGGTTTATGGATTTATAGGAATGAGGGTTTATGCTTTCTTGGATATGAGTGTTTATGTTTTTTAGGGTTGTGTGTTTAGGGGTTTTTTTGAGATATGTTTTTAGGATTTTGAGGCTCTGAGGGTTTAATGTTTTTTAGGGATGAGGGTTTAGGGTTTTCTAGGGAAGATTTTTTTCTAGGGATGAGGGTTTATGGTTTTCAAGGGATGAGGGTTTATAATTTTCTAGGTATGAGTTTTTTGTGTTTTCTAGGGATGAGGGACTAAGGTTATCTAGGGATGATGATCTATGGTTATATGGGGAAGAGGTTTTAAGGTTTTTTGGGATGAGGGGTTGGGTTTTTTTAGGGTTTAGGGTTTTTAATACTAAGAGTTTATCATTTTTGGGGGCTAATAGTGTAGTATTTTTTGGGGATGATTGTTTAGGGTTTTCAAGGGCATATTTTCCATCATTTGTTTTGGTTTAGTATTTAGGGTTTTAGAGGTTAGGTATTAAAGGTTTCTTTGGGATGAGGGTTTAAGGTTTTATCGGGTTAGAGGTTTAGGGTTTTCTAGGAATGAGGGTTTTGGGGTTTTTGGTGAATCAAATTTAGGGATTTTCTTTTGATGAGGTTTTTAGATTTTCTAGCCGCAGGGTTTAGGGTTTTTCTCGGTCATAGGGTTTAATATTTTTTGGGTTTAGGGGTAAGGGATTTTTTGATTGAGGGTTTAGGGGTTTTTAAACATAGGATTTAGAGTTTTTTAAGTTTGAGGTTTTAGTGTTTTTTGGGGTTAGGGTTCAGGGTTTTTTGGTACATAGGGTTTAGGGTTTTTTGGAGCAGTCATTTTAGTGTTTTTTGATATGAGGGTTTAGGGTTTTCTGTGTCTAAGGGTTTATGGTTTTCAAGAGATGAGGGTTTAGGTTTTATATGGGATTATTGTTTTGGTTTTTTTGGGATAATGGTTTATCATTTTCTAGTGCTGATATATTATTGTTTTGTAGTGTTGAGGGTTTGGGGTTTTCTGGTCTTAGGGTATTTGGGTTTTGTTGGTTTGGGGGTTATGTGTTTTTTAGGGATGAATGTCTTGGGTTTTCTAGGTATGAGGTTTTAGGGATTTCTATTACTGTAGTATTACAGATTTATGTGGATGAGGGTTTTGGGTTTTTTGGGGATGAAGAATTAGAGTTTTATGGATATGATGGTTTAGGGTTTTCTAGGGAATAGGGTTTTCTAGGGATGAGAATTTTGGGTTTTCTAGGAATGAGAGTATAGGTTTTTCATGGGCTAATGTTTTTGTATTTTCCAAGGCTGATGGTTTAGGGTATTCTATGGAAGAAGGTTTAGTGTTTTCAAGGGTCGTGAGTTTAGGGTTTTTGAAGGGCCGAGGGTTTATAGTTTTCATGTACTGAGTATTTACATATTTATGAATTTATGGGTATGAGGGTTTATAATTTTATGGGGTTGAGTGTTTAGGGTTTTATGGGGAATATGTATTATTGTTTTATGGGGATGAGTTTTTTGGGTTTTCTAGGGATGAGGGATGAGGGATTTCTGGGTATGAGGATTTATGGTTTTTCATTGGATGAGGTTTTATCATTTTCCAGGGATGAGGGTTTAGGGTTTTCTAGGGATTAAGGTTTAGGGTTTTCTAGGGATGTGGGATTAGGTTTTTCTAGGGATGAGATTTTATGTTTTCAGTGGGATGAGGGTTTTAGGTTTTCTAGGTCTGAGTTATTAGGGTTTCAATGGAAGAGGTTTTAGGGGTTTTTAGGGTTGAGGGTTTATGAATATTTGGGGATGATGTTTTTGGGTTTCTAGGGTTGAGGTTGTATGGTTTTATGGGGATGAGGGTTTATGGTTTTCTGAGGATGAGAGTTTTGGTTTTTTTGGGCCTGATGGTTTAGGATTTATTAGGGATGATGGTTTTGGGTTTTCTAGGGATATGAGTTTAGGTTTTTCTAGGGATGAGGTTTTAATGTTTTCTAGGGATGAGGTTTTATGGTTTTATAAGGTTGTGGGTTTAGGTATTTTTGTGTACAAGGGGGGTTTATTGTTTTTATAGGTGGAGAGTTTAGATTTTTATAGATAATAGTGGTTTGGTTTTCTTTGTATGAGGGTTCGATGTTTTAAAGGGGGGAGGGTTTGAATTTTTAGGGGTTGAGGGTTGAGGGTTTTCTAGGGATGTGGGTTTTAAATTTTCGAGGTATTAGGGTTTAAAATTTTCTAGGGTTGAGGTTTCAATGTTTTTTTGGGATGAGGGTTTAAGATTTTATATAGCTGAGGATTTAGGGTTTTATGGGGATATGATTTTTAGGTTTACTAAGGATAAGGGTCTAGGGTTTTCTAAGGTTGAGGGTGTAGGGTTTTCTAGGGTTGCATGTTCTTTATGGGGATGTGGGTCTAGGATTTTCATGGGATTAGGGTTTTAGTTATTTGGTTTTTAGGGTCTAGGGTTTTTAGGGGCTGGGGATCTAGGGGTTTTAGGGTTTAGGTTATAGTTTTTTTGGGGATCAGGTTCTAGGGTTTTATGGGGATGAGGGTTTAGTGTTATTTGGGGATGAGTTTATTGTGTTTTTAAGCGTTGGGGATCTAGGTTTTTCATAGTATGAGATAAAATTGTTTTCTAAGGATGATGGTCTACAGTTTTCTATTTTTGAGTGTCTAAGGTCTTATAGGGACTAGGGTCTAAGTTTTACTTGGGATGATGGTATTGGGTTTTCTTAAACTTACTGTCTAGGATTTTCTATGGTAGTGGGTCTTTTGTTTTCTAGGGATGAGGGTCTAGGGTTTTCCAGGGATAAGTGTATAGGGTTTCTTGGGGATGTGGGTCTATGATTTTATGGGGATGAGGTTCTAGGGTTTTTTGTGGATAAGGGTATGTATTTATGGAGATTAGGGTCTTGAGATTTATGGGGATTAGGGTCTAGTGTTTTCTACAGCAGGGGGTTAATAGAATTATAGGGTTGAGGGTCAAGGGTTTCCTATGTCTGAGGGTAAACTATTTTCTAGTGATTATGGTTTGAGGATTTATGTAAATTAGTGTCTAGGGTGTTTTTGGGATTAAATATTAGAGTTTTTGGGAAAAACTTTCTTAGGGTTTCTGTGGTTGAGAGTTTTTTTTCTTGGGCTGTGTGTTTTGGGGTTTTTTAGGACTGCAGGTATCGGGTTTTCTAGGGATGAGGGTCTTAGTATTTCTAGGGCTTAGGTACTATGGTTTTAAAGGGGATAGGGGTTTGGGGTATTATAGGGCGTAAGGTCTAGGGTTTTATGGTGATGAGGTTCTAGAGTTTTATGGTGATTAACATTTTTAAGGAAGTGTGTCTAGTTTTTTCTAAGAATAAGGGATTAGTGTTTTATGGGGCTGAGGATGTTGATATTTCTATGGTTTAGGGTCTAGGTTTTTCTATGGATGTGGGTCTATAGTTTTATGGGATTGAGGGGCTATGTTTTTCTATGGATGGGGGTATATGTCTTTCTAGGGATGATGGTCAAGGGTTTTCTAGGGATGAGGGTCTATGGTTTTCTTGTTTTCAATGGACGAGTGTCTAGATTTTTTGGGGGGTGTTGATGTAAATTTTTCTTGGACTGAGGGTATAGGGTTTTCTAGAGTTGATATTATATGGTTTTATGGGGATGAGGGTTTAGGGTTTTCTTGGTCTGAGGGTCTAGGGTTTTCTAGGGCTCATGGACTATGGTTTTTTGGGGATGAGGGTCTATGGTTTTTCGGGACTAAGAATTTTGTCTATTCTAGAGATGAGGGTTTAGTGATTTTTTGTTGTGATGGTTTAATGTTTTATGGGGATGAGGATATACGGTTTTCTTTTTTCTGGTTTTATGTTTTTCTAGATCAACGTTTTTAGGGTTTTATGGGGTTGAGGGTTTAGTGTTTTCTAGTGATGACGGTTTAGGTTTTTATAAGGATGAAAATTTATATTTTTTCTAGGGAAGAGGGTTTAGGTTTTTCTAGGGATGTGGGTTTTCAGTTTTCTGGGACTAACGATTTAGGATTTTTATGGGGATTAAGGTTTACAGTTTTATACTGATGAGGTATAAATGTTTTTAGGGATGATGGTTTAGGTTTTTATGGGGATGAGGGTTTAGGGTTCTATGGGGATGAGGTTTTACGGGTTTATAGGGGTTGAGGGTTTAGGGTTTTCTTAGGAAACGTTTTTAGGGTTTTCGATTCTAGAGAGTTTAGAGTTTGTAGGGGTTGAGGGTGTAGGTTTTTCAGTGGTTTAGTATTTATTATTTATGGGTCTTGGGGTTTACGTTTTCCTATGGATGTGGTTTTATGGTTTTATGAGGATCAGAGTTTAGGGTTTTCTTTGGTAGAGGGTTTAGGGTTTTCTGTAGATGAGTATTTAGGTATTTACTACGACTGTGGGTTTATGGTTTTCTAAGCTGAGGGTTTATGGTTTTTATGGTGATGTGGGTCTAGTATTTTTTTAGGGGTGGTTTTGGGGTTTTTATGGGATTATGGGATTAGGTTTTCATGTGGATAAGGGTTTACAGTTTTTCTGGGGATGATATTTTAGGGTTCTATAGGGATAAGGGTGTAGGGTTGTCTATAGACGAGTGTTTAGGGTTTTATGAGGATAAGGGATATGGGGTTTCTATGGTTGAGGGTTCATGTTTTTCTTGGGATGAGGGTTAGGGGTTTTCTGGGGTAGAGTGTTTACCATATTTTGGGGTAGGGGTTTAGGGTTTTTTAGGGGTGTGCATTAAGTGTCTTCTGGGGATAAGGGTTAAAATAATTTTGGGTATGAGTGTTTATCATTTTATGTGGCTAAGGGTTTAGGGTTTTCTATGGATGAGGGTTTAGTCATTTCTAGGGATAAGGGTTTATGGTATTTCAGGGTGAAGGATTTTGTTTTTTAGAGGCTAGTTGTTTTGTGGTTTATACAACTAAGAGTTTATGGTTCTTTTGGTATGACTATTTAGGGTATTAGGGGGATGGGGGTTTATGATTTTTTGGGGATGAGGGTTTATGGTTTTAGGGTTTAGGGTTTAGGGTTGTTTGGGGTTGTGGAATTAGTTTTTTTGTAGTTCAGTGATTAGGTTTTTTTGGTAAGTGGGTTTAGAGTTTTTTGGGGATAAAGGTTTAGGGTTTTTTTAGGATAAGTGTTTAGGGTTTTTTTAGGATGAGGGTTTATGGTTTTTGGGGACTAAAGGTTGATATTTGTTTTTGGTGACGAAGTTTTAGGGTTTTTTGGGGATGAGGGTTGATGGATTTTTGAGGATGAGGGTTGAGGGTTACTATTTTTTTTGTGGGCGAGGGTTGATGATTTATTGGGGATTAAGGTTGAGGTTTTTTGTGGTTAATAGTAGATAATTTTACGGGGATGAGTGGATAGGGTTTTTTTGGGAAGAAGGTTGAGGGTTTTTTGGGGATGAGGGTTGATCATTTTTTGGGGATGAGGGTTAAGGGTTTCTTTGTAATGAGGGTTTTTTAGAGATGAAGTTTTAGGGTATTTGGAATGGTGGTTTAGGGTTTTTATGGGAAGATAACATAGGGTTTGTTGGGGAATTGGGTTTATGGGTTTTTTGGGTTGAGCGTGGAGGGTTTTGGGGATAAGGGTTTAGGGTTTTTTGGGGAGGAGGTTGGAGGGGTTTTTTGGGACTGTGGGTTTAGGTTTTTTTGGGGATTAGTGTTTAGATTTTTTTGGGGCTATGGGATTCAATATTTTTCCACAGTGGGTTTAGGTTTTTTTAGGGTTGAGGGTAGAGGGTTTTTTTGGGGAGGGGTGGGTGGTTTTTTGAGGCTTAGGGTTGATAATTTTTAATGGCTGTGGTTTGATGGATTTATAGCTCTGAGGGGTTACTATTTTTTATGGTTGAGGGTTGATGGGTTTTCGGGGATTGGTGTTGAGGATTTTTGGAGTAGAGGATTATTGTTTTTTTGGGCTGATAATTTAAGGTTTTTAGGGTTTGAGTGTCTAGGGATTTTTGGAGCTAATGATTTTGGTTTTTGGGGGGATGCGGGTTTAGGGTTTTTAGGGGATGAGGGCTTAAGATTTTTTGGGGAGGAGGGTTTGGGTTTTTTTTATAGCAAAATGTTTAGGGTTTTTTTGAGGCCAAGGGTTTTTCAGGTTTTTTGAGGCTAAGGGTTTATATTTTTTTGGTATGTGTGTTTATGGTTTTTTGGGGATGTAGTTTTACTATTTTTTGGGTATCTTGGTTTATGTATTTTCGGGGATAGGAGTTTAGGTTTTTTTGTGATGAGGGTACAGGTGTTTTTGGGATGTGGGATTAGGTGTTTATAGAAATGAGGGCTTAGGGTATTATTAGGTTGAGAGTTTAGGGTTATATGGTGATGAAGGTTTATAAGATTTTCGGTTTGAGGGTTTTGGTTTTTTTAGGGTGTGATTTTCAGGTTTTTTGGGGCTAAGGGTTTAGGTTTTTTTGGGGGTTGTGGGTTAGGTTTTTTTGGGTTGTGGGATTAGGATTTAAGGGGGGTTGATGGTTTAATGTTTTTTTAAGGATAAAGGTTTATTGATTTTTGGGATTGAGGGTTTGGAATTTTTTGTGGATGAGGATTTAAGTTTTTTTGGGGATGAAGTATTAGGTTTTTTATGAGTTCATGGTTTATGAATTTTTGGGGTTGAGGGTTTAGGGTATTTTGGGTTGATGGTTTAGGGGGTTTTAGGGCTGATGGTTTATGTTTTTTTTGGGGTGAGGGTTTATTGTTTTTTCGGGATGAGGGTTTAGGATTTATTGGGGCCTATGATTTATAGTTTTTTTAGGTTGAGAGTTTAGGGATTTCTGGGTATGAGGGTTTAGGGATTTTTGTCTCAAGGGTTTAGGGTTTTTTGGGTTGGGTGTTTTGGGAATTTTGGGGCTGAGGGTTAAGATTTTTCTAGGATGAGGGTTTCAGGTTTATTGGGTTGATGGTTGATGGTTTTTTGGGCCTTGAGTCATGTTTTTTTGGGATGGGGTTATAAATATTTTTTAGGAATGATGGTTTAGGGTTTTTTGGGATGCAGATTTGGGTTTTTTTTTGTATTGAGGGATGAGGGTTTTTTGGGGGTGATGGATTATGATTTTTTGGGGTTGTGGGTTTAGGGTTTTTTTGGGTATGAGGGTTTAGGTTTTTTGGGGGGATGAGGGATTTTAGTTGTTGGGGTTGAGAATTTATGGATTTTTAAGGCCAGGGGTTGTGGTTGTTTGGGTTTAGGTGTTTATTATTTTTGGTGGTTCAGGGTTTAGGTTTTTCTAGGTCTTAGGTTTTAGGGATTTTGGGGCTAGGGGTTTGGGGGGGTTTTTTGGGCTAAGGGATTATGGTTTTTTGGTAATTAGGGTTTAGGGTTTTCTATGGGCGAGTTTTTAAGGTTTTTTTGGGCTAAGGGTTTTGGGTATTGTGGGATGACAATTTATGGATATTTTGGGATGAGGGTTTTTGAGATTTTTGGGTGTGGGTTTTTGATATTTTGGTCCTCTGTGTTTTTTTTGATCAGGGTTTAGGGGTTGAGGGTTTAGGATTTTGGGGGTTTAGGGTTTAGTATTTTTTTTATGGATAAGGGTTTAGGGTTTTTTTAGGCTGAGGGTTTTTTGTTTTTTGGGGTTTACGGTTTAAGGTTTTTTAGGGATACTGGTTTAGGATTTTTTGGGGTAGAGGGTTTTGGGATTATTAGGGATAAGGGTTTATGGTTTTTTTGGGCTGGGGTTTATAGTTTTTTTGGAAAGTGGCTTATGTGGTTTTTGGGATGTGGTTTATGGTTTTTTCGGAGGAGGGGTTATGGTGTTTTTGGGGCCCAGGGTTTAGATTTTTTTTGGGGTTGAGGGTTTAGTGGTTTTTAGGAAAAAGGGGTTAGTGTTTTTAGGTTATAAGGTTTAATGATTTTTTGAGGAAGAGGGTTTATGGTTTTCTGGGGTTGTGGTATTATGGTTTTTTGGTCCTTAGGTTGATATGGAACAAATTAAATTGAAAGAGAATACTTTGGGTCTTGACAAGTATTTTAAGACCAATTGATATTTAAATTACAGCATCCAGTACTCTTGGAATAAAAAACATCAGTGGTCTACAACACAC
Source organism: Viscum album (assembly GCA_963277665.1). Taxonomy (NCBI): domain Eukaryota; kingdom Viridiplantae; phylum Streptophyta; class Magnoliopsida; order Santalales; family Viscaceae; genus Viscum; species Viscum album. The sequence goes on along the minus strand of OY728148.1, from coordinate 2,033,279,023 downwards.
ATATTTCGGTCCCAAAATAACATATTCACTAAGAAAAAACAGAGATTCATATCATCACATTAAATAGTATAGATAACATGTATAAAATCACTATTAATAAGGAATCTCACTAATTTAGTTAGTGGGATCATTAATTAACATTAGATTTCTCTTTTGTGGTTTTTATGTGATCTTTGAAAGCCCCATGCCTTTTAATTCAATTTGGGACATCAATATCACTTTATATCTACTTTATAATATATTTAACTTTTTTTGTAATAGTTAAATTCGAATCATATGAATTTTGAACCTTTTTCTGAAATGTTCATGCCTTGATCTCTTCCGTTTTACTAGAATTGGTGGTACATATCCATTACCAGTGACATTTTCATTCATCTTGGAGAAACCACAGCTGGTGGTGTTGCCTTTATGGCTTGTTCATTTGGTTTCATTTCATTATTGTATCTTCACTTACTAATTCCATGATTTTGGAAATGCATCAGTTTAGTATCTGAGCTATGGTTCCTATGTGTATGTTCTATGAAATTATTCTTATTATTTTATAGAAAAACACTTCTCCACCACATCTCATAAAATCGGATATTCTACTCCTCCTCCTCCTTGGGAATTATAAAACATAAAGCTATAATTGAAAATTATGAAAATTATGGATCAACACTCAACTTTTTTAGAGCATGATGACATCGTTCCCCTTTACTTTACAGGATTCCCTGATGTCCATCTCCACCTAATAGGAAGAATATGACACCATTTTATGAATATCATAAAAATTTCAATTATTCCAGTGATTTAGAGGTGATTATGTGAAGAATAATAGATGAGGAAGATATTAAAATTTTATAGAATATTGAAATTCTATATTTTTATGGGAGTATGATTCTAGATGATTTTTAAGATTGGATATTGGAAATAAAATGATTCCTTAAATTTAATAATTGTTCTGATGGGAATAAGTGTAAGGTAGAAATAATGATATTTAAAAATTAAGGATTTTTCAAGGGAAAATATAAATAAACAGTGGGAATGTGATGGGAATGAAAGAATAGGATCAAGGGAAATGTTGAAAAATATTTTTATAGGATGATTTTTTGTGAATTATAAGTAAGAGGTTTATTTCAGAATGAATCGCTTGTGATAGGGAGATAAATCAGTTGAATATTAAATTTGAGAGTATGATCATTTTTTAATGCTAAGTGATGTTGTAGAATACAAGCTGCAAAATATTCCAAGGTTGTTGGTTCTATTAAATGAATAAATTGTACATTCAATGGTGTTACAACCATTCTATTCAGTTGATGATGTTTGTAAGCTAACTGTCATGTTGGAAAAGAACAAGTGAACATCACAGGAACTAGTTATCATGAACTAAAATAGAGGAGTATTTTTATAAAAGTGTATTTCTTATAATAAACATAGAGTTAGTGATATGGAATTTGGAAGGAAGAAGATAATAGATAAAGGGAAAGAGAATCCTATGTAACAACCAAAAGTAAAATAAATCTACTTTTAATGTGGGAATCAAAAGTGATTCAAATTCCATGGGTATGGTAATTTTCAAGCCATTTTTCCAAATAATAATATTATTAAAATAAATAAGATCTATAAGATTGAAAATAAAACTGAAAAGGATTATCATGGTGGTGATGAGTCTTAAAATGAAGATCATGTTGTGGAAGAATATAATGTCGGTAAAATTCTTTTGCTATGAAGAGTTTTTCAAGATCAAATATTCCATTATTAATATTAATGAGAAAACATGTTTGAATCTCATTTCACCATTAGTTAGTGAGTGTTTTTTGTGACTATTGATAGTGGGAGTTGTGTAGATGTTTCTTCAACAACACTAGTAGAGAAATTGAGTTTTCTAAGTCAAAATCAATCTTGATCAAAGAAACTATAATGGTTGATAAACAAGAGCCCACTTCAAGTCAAAAAATAGGTTTTTATTTCATTTTCAATTAGGGTGAACTATGTCGATGAGGGATTTTCTGATTTTATTACTATGCATTCCTATAACTTGTCTTTGGAAATTACTTGGTAGTTTGATAGTGATGAGAAATATTGTTGTAGGAATACTACATATTCATTTAGATCAATGGAAAGGAGTATTACACTTTCTCTTTTGATGTTATCATATATTCTTTATGTTTTTTTGTGTATAATAGAAAAAATGTATCCTCTTTATCAATAAAGCTTAGGTGGATAAATTGATTCATACAAAAAATATTCTTTTTTCTTTACTGATTATGGGGAAGTTATTCCACGAGGAAAAGAGTTGTCCCCATCCATTATCTCATTCTATTATTGAGGAATATAAGGATGTTTTTTATAATTATATTCTAGGTGAATTACCACCCATTAGAGGTAATGAATGCAAGATTGATTTTATACCAGGTGTGAACTTTCCTAATAAACCATCATATCAATGTAATCAATGTGAATCAATATAAACACATATGCAAGTGGATAAACTGATGGACTAAGGCTTTATAAGGCCAAGAATGAGTTCGTATTCTATTTCATATTTATTTGTGATGAATAAATATGGTATGTATCACTTGTGTATTTATAGTATATATATAAAAAATATTACCATCAAATAAAATTATACCATTACATAAATCCATTATATGCTTGAGGAATTACAAGGGTAATCAATCTTTTCAAAGGATGATCTTCAGAGTGATTACTAGCAGATTCAAATTAAGGAATGGGAGGAGCATAAAATGACATCGAAAAAAATGGTGTACCTTTTGAGTATTTTTACATGAAATATGGACTCTCAAATTCTCCTACTACATTAATTTTACTCATGAATGATGTTTTGACACCATTTATTAGTAAATTTTTTGTCGTTAATCTAGATGAAATGTTGATTTACATTATGGATACGGAGATCCATGTGGATCTTCTTTGTAAAGTATTTGGTATTCTATGTGAACAAAATCTATATGAAAATATGGAAAAGTTTTATTTAAATTCAATTCTAGTTTTTAAATTTGGGATATACGGAATCCAAAAAAGAAATAATTGTTGATAAATCAAAGGTAGAAGAGATCATGTAATGGAAACCACTAAAATAAATCATATAAGTAATGAGTTTTTAATGGTTTAGAATCCTTTAATCGTTGATTTTTTACAATTTCATCACCATGATGGAACCCATCATTGAATTCTTGATATACAGGAAATTTTAGTGGTCAAAGGGAACAAAAAAAATTGAAATCATTATGAAAAATTTATGTGAAACAAAAGAATGTTAAATTTCTTGATTTTTATCAAGTCATTGAAGTGGAGTTTTATGCATGGGGAGTTGGGATCAAAACTTTTCGTAACAAAATAGTTCACCCATTAAATATTTCAGTGAGATTTTGAATTACTAAAGGGAGAATTATAGCACCTATAACTATGAATTATATGTGATTATGATATCCCTATATCATTTATCTCTTTAATTGAGACAAAAATAGTTTTTTCTTCATTTTGACCATCTGGGGTTTGAGCTTCATCAATGGGGAATGTAATTTGGGTTTGAGTAAGGAAAAGTTTGTGGAATTATTTAAATCATCCTGATTTTGTGCCGTAATATAATAAGGGTAAGGATAACATTTTGGTAGATTAATTACTCCATAGTATGCATTACATACCATTATAGATGCTCAAATTATTGGATATTAGTTTATGAAAGTAGAATATCAAAATGATATAGAGTTAAATTATATTTTAATTCAATTTAAAAATTATTTTTTGGAGGATTATTTGATGCATGATGGGTTTCTATTTAATATAAATAGGTTGTGTGTTCTAAAGGGTAATTATAAGGACTTTTTCATTCTAGATACTTGTGGAGGAGGGATTTATGGTCATTTTTGAATCTATAATACTTTTTATATACTAAAGAAGAATATATACTATCCAAAGAAGTAATTAGATGTCCAATAATTTATTTCGAGACGTGGGACAGGTCAAAGATAAAATAGAAATTTCAAGCCTCATTTATACACCTCAAAACCTATTACAAAGATTCTATGTGAATATATTACCACATATATCATTATAAATTGACCAAATATTAATCAATAATTTTTTTATCAGAGATATTTTTTTCCTTCATGGAATTCCTTGTAGCATTTACTTGGATGGATATAGTAAAATTTCTCATCAATTTTTTGAGGAATGAATGGCGTAAATTTTGTACAAAGATTCTTCTTAAAACTCCCTATCACCCTCAAAATGATTGTAAAAAATAATATACCAATAAACCAATGAGAAATATTGAGATAATATTGGTGAATGAGAATATTAATGGTTGGGATGTACATGTTAAACAAGATGAATTTTAATAAAACAAATCTCCAAGGGCTATCATTGGATAATTTCTATTAGAAGTGGTTTATGGAATTAATTAAATCACTCATATATAATTTTGTTCTTTGTATATTGATTTTTAGGTTAATATTGATGTAGAACAAAAGTAAAATAAGATAAAGAAGATTCTTGAATATATTCATGATCAAATAGATAAATATAATGAAAACTTTAAGAGGCTAGCTAAAAAGAATTGGAGGAAGTCTATTTTTGATCTTCGAGAAAAAGTTTGGATTTAACTTCACAAAAAGATATTTCTATCCAAAATAAAGATAAAAAAATCATTTCAAGATGATTTTTCATTAAATTTACTTTAATGAGTCGGAAATTATGCATACACAATTGATTTACCCAGTGATTTTGGTGGAAATACTTCAAAATCCAACAATAGGGATTTATATCAAAACATTTAAGAAGTAAATTCCATTTATTTAATGGAAAATACTCTCTAACCTAGAAGAAATTATATGGAAAATTTTTATTCTAAGAAAAATAATTTTGGGCATGATAAAAATAATAATAACCATTTTTTTTAATTATACTGGCCCACACTTTTTGGAATCCAAAAAAAATTTTGACAACAAAAAACTTATTTGGGATCCAAAATTACATATCCACATTGAAAATTATGTATAATTTTAGAATCACATTAAATATTAGAGAGAATATGGAGAAAAGAATCATTAATATGGAATCTCACTATGTTAGTATGTGGGGGTACTTAATTATTACATAAATGTGGTTATTGTACTTTTTGTGTGACCTTTGAGGAACCCCATGAATTTTAATTCGATTTTTGTAATTAATCTCACATTTTTTGTCTTTATAATGTATTTTTTACTCCTTTGGGATTTTTTTAAAATGAAACCAATTAATTTTGAATCTTGTTGTGAAAATATCTGGCTTTATCCTCTTCACTTCGCTCGAAATTGGTTTTCCATCTCCATTGCTAGTGACATAGTCATTAATCAAGAAGAAACCTTAGAGTGTGGAGTTTTCTTTAAGATGTGATTATTCAGCTACATTTTTTTCCATCTTCACTTACTCATTTCATTATTCATGTGATGCATTATAGGTTTTAGGGTTTTTTGGGGAGTAGGGTTTTGGTTTTTTTACCTAAGGGTTTAGGGATTTTGGGGCTCAAGGTTAAGGGTTTTTTTCGAATGAGGGAGGGTTTTATTGTGGTTGAGGGTTTTGGTTTTTTATGGTTATAAGGGTTTAGGGTTTTTTCGGATTAGTGTAAGGGTTTTCTGGGGATGAGGGTTTAGGTTTTTTTCTGGAATTGAGGGTTTAGAGTTTTTTTGGGATGAGTGTTTAGTGTTTTTTGGGGATGAGAATTTAGAGTTTATTGAGGAAAAGGGTTTAGGGTTTTTTGGGTATCAGGTTTTACAATTTTTCTAGGCTTCATATTTATTTTTTCTATGGATTAGGGTTAAAGAGATTTTGGTTCTTAGGGTTTAGGGTTTGGGGGGATATGGTTTAGGGTTTTTTGGGATTGAGGGTTTAGGTTTTTGGGGGATTAAGTTTTTGGGTTTTTTGGGGATGAAGTTTTAATGTTTTTAGGGGTGAGGGTTTAGGGTATTTATATGATGATGGTTTATGGATATTGGGGACTGAGGTTTTAGGGTTTTTTAGGGATGATGTTTTAGGGTAATTTGGGAATGAGTTATTAGGGTTATTTAGAGATGATGATTTAGGTTTATTTTGGGCCGAGGGTTTAGGTATATTATTTACTGAGGGTTTAGGGTTTTTTATAGATGAGTTTTTTGGGATTTTTGGTCTTAGGTTTTAATATTTTTTAGTGTTGAGGGATTATGGTTTTCAAGGATGCTTTTTTAGGGTTTTTTGGGCTATGGATTTAGTTTTTTTGGGCTCGGGATTAGAGGATTTTTGTAGCTAACCATTTTGGGGTTTTTAGAGTTGAGTGTTCAGGTTTTATGGGGGCTAAGGGTATAAGTTCTTTAGAATGCGACTTTAGTGTTTTTTTTGGATGAGGGTTTATTGTTTTTGGGGGATGAGGGTGTAATTTTTTTGGGGATGGGTGTTTTGGATTTTTTGTGTTTGAGGGTTGAGGTTTTTTTAGGGATAAGGATTTAGGTTAATTTGGGGTTTAAGGTTTAGGGTTTACTGGTGTTGATGGTATTGGGTTTAATGGGGAAGATGGTATAAGGTTTTTTGGGGCTGGGGTTTAGGGTTTTCTGGGGTTGAGGGTCAAGGTATTTTTGGGGCCAATATATTAGGGTTTTTTGGGGATGAAGATCTAGTGTGTTTTAGGAATGAGGTTCTATATTTTTTGTGGATGAGTTTCTATGGTTCTTTTGGGGATGATGATCTAGTGTTTTTTTGAGCTTGGGTTCTCATGTTTTATTTGGGAAGATTTTTATCGTTTTTTTTCAAATGATGGTTTATGGATTTTTAAGGTTTTTGGATTATAGTTATCTTGGGATGAGGGTTTAGGGTTTTATATATTAGAGGGTTTAGGGTCTACTTGGGACGAGGGATTAGGGTTTTATAAGAATGAGGTTCTAGTGTTTTCTTGAGATAAGGGTCTAAGGTTTTATGAGGATTAGGGTAGATTAATTTCTAGGTTTGAGGGTATAGGGTATTTTTCATGAGGGTATATGGTTTTAAAGGAATTAGGTTATTGAAATTTCAAGGCCGAGGGTGTAGGGTTTTCTAGGGATAATGGTCTAGGGTTTTCTGGGGATGAGGGTGTAAGGTTTTTTGGTGATGAGGGTGAATGGTTTTCATGGGAAAAAGGGATAGTGTTTTATGGGGTTGAGGGTTTATGGTTTTCAAGGGCTTTGGTTTAAGGGTTTTCTGGGGATGAGGGTTTAGGTTTTTCCAGGGGTGATGCTTTAGGTTTTTCTTTGGATGAGGGTTTAGGATTTTATATCAATGTGGGTTTAGGGTTTACTGGGGATGAGGGTTTAGGGTTTTTTGAGGACGAAGGTTTAGGGTTTTCTAGGACTAACGGTTTAGGGTCTTATGTGGTTGATGGTTTAGGATCTTCTAGTTCTAAGTGTTCTATGATTTCTTGGGAAGAGGTTTTTGGGTTTTCTGGTAGCGTGAGTTTAGGGTTTTATAGTGCTGGGTGTTTAGGGTTTTATGGGGATGTGGGTTTAGTTTTTATGGTATACAGGTTTAGGGTTTAATAGGGATGGGGATTTTGGTTTTTCTGGGGATGAGGGTTTAGCGTTTCCAAGGGTGGAGGGTGTAGGTTTTTCTGAAGAGGAGGGTGTGAGATTTTCTTGGATTTAGGGTTAATGAATTTTTTGGGTTGAGGTTTTTGTTTTTTCTGAGGATTGGTATTTTTTTTTTATGGTGATGAGACTATTGGGTTTTCAAGGACTATGGGTTTAGTTTCTTCAAGGATGAGGGTTTAGGGTTTTCTAGGTATGTGGTTTTAAGGGTTTCTAGGGTTTACTATTTTAGGGATTCGATGTCAAAGGGTTTTGGGTTTTCTAAGGATGAGGGTTTAGGGAAATATCGGGCTAAGAGTTTATGGTTCTCTATTCCAAATGGTTTTATATTTTATTGGGATATGGGTTTAAGGTTTTTTAGGGCTGTTGTTTGAGGGTTTTTTGGTTTTGAGGGGTTAGGGTTCTTTGGGCTAAGGGTTTAGGGTTTTATGGGGACAATGTTTCAATGTTTTTTTGGTTATGAGGTTTTAGTGTTTTATGGGGATGATTATTTACTTTTTTATGGGGAATTGAGTTTAGGGTTTTCTAGGTTTGAGGGTTTAGTATTTTTTGGGATGAGGGTTTAGGGTTTTCTGGGATGAAGATTTTGGTTATTCTAGGGTAGGGTGTTTAGGTTCTTCTCAGGATACGAGCATAGGGTTTTATGTTTACGTGGGTCTAGGGTTGTCTGGGGATAAGAGTCTAGGTTTTTATGGGTTTTATGCTCTATGGTTTTTTGGGAAGAGGGTCTAGGTGTTTCTGAGGATAAGGTTATAGGGTACTCTGGGATAGTGTTTCTAGGGTTTTCCAGGGATGAGGGTCTAGGTATTTCTGGGGTTGAGGGTGTAGGTCATACTAGTGCTAAGGGTCTAGAGTTTTTTTTTTGACATAGGTTATAGGGTTCTAATGTCTATGGGTATACTATTTTTAGGGGAAGAGGGTCTATGGTGTTCTGGGGCGGACGATCTATAGTTTTCTAGGGTTGAGTGTCTATGGTGTGTTAAGGATAGCAGTCTAGGTATTTTTGGGGATGAGGGTATAAGGTTTTCAAGGGACTAGGTTCTTCGGTTTTTAGTGACTGAGGCTCTAGGTTTTTCAGGGGATAAGGCTTAAGGGTCTTCTAGGAATGATGGTGTTTGGTTTTCTAGGGCCAATGATCTATGATTTTCTAGGCTGAGGGTCCAGGGTTTCCTAAGGGCGCGTATGTTGGATTTTTTGGGGATTAGGGAATAAGTTTTTCTATGGATATGGGTTTAGGTTTTTCTTGGGATTAGAGTTTATGATTTTAAAGGGATGAGGTTTTATGTTTTTTCAGGGCTGTGGGTTTTGGTTTTTTTGGGGCCAAGGGTTTATGATTTTATAGGGATAAGGGTGTAGTTTTTTATAGGGATAATTGTATAATATTTTTTTTAGGATGAGTGTATTTTGGATTTTTATTGCTTAAGGACTGGGGTTTTATTCAGATGAGGGTCTTGGTTTTGTTGGGGATGAGTGTCTAGGGTTTTCTAGGGCTAAGGTTCAAGTGTTTTTTAGGGATGAGGGTCTAAGTTCTTCAATGGAAAAGTGTATAAGGTTTTATAGTCCTAAGGGGCTAGGTTGTTTGAGGGTTGTGGGTCTAGGGTTTTATAGGGATATTATTATAGGTTATTTTGGGATGATAGTCTATGTTTCTCTAGGGATAAAAGGTATCATTTGTTCTAGTTCCAAGGATATAGGGATCTATGGCGCTAAGAGTCTAGGGTTTTTTTATATATTAGGTTCCTTGGTTTTTTGAGGCTGAGGGGATGGGGGTATATTATTCTCTTTGGTTTAGGGTCTAGGGTATTTAGGTGTTGAGGTTATAGGGTTTTCTATCGATGAGGGTCTATGGTTTGGTGGGGATGTGGGTTTAGTTTTTTCTGGGACAAAGGGTTTAGGTTTTTATTGGGATGAAAATTTAGTGTATTTAGGGATGAGGGTTTAGTGTTATCTAGGGATTACGTTTTATGGTTTTCTAGGGACTAGGGTCTAGGGATATCCGGGGATAATGGTTTAGGATTTTATGGGGTTGATTATTTATATTTTCCAAGGGTTTAAGGTCTTTTATTTTCTAGGTTTGAGGGATAGGGTTTTTGGGGATTAGGGTTTAGGGTTTTCTGGGGCTGAGGGTTTATGGTTTTCTAGGTTCGTTAATTTAGGGTTTTCTATGAATATGGTTTTAGGGTTTTCTGGGAATGGGGTATAATTTTTTTTGGTGATTAAGATTTAGTGTTTTTTGAGGATGAGGGTTTTTAATTTTTTGAGGATGTGGGTTTAGGGTTTTCTGTGGATGTGGGTTCAATGAATTCCCAGGTTGAGGGTTTAGGGTTTTCTTGGGATGGGGTTTAGGGTTTTTTGGGTCTAAGGGTTTTGGGTTTTTTTTGTTGAGGGGTTAGGGTTTTCTATGATAGTGGTACTAGCGTTTTCTAGGGCCGATGTTTTTAGGTTTTCTAGGGATGGGGATTTAGGTTTTTCTATAGATGAGGGAATAGGTTTTTCTGGGGATGAGGGTCTAGTTTTCTAGGGATGAGGGTGTGTATTTTTATGGGGGTAGAGGTTTTATGGTATTTTGGGGATGGGTGTTTAGGGTTTTCTAGTTTTTAGGGTTTAGGATTTTTTGGGGATTATGTTGTAGGGTTTTTTAGGGATTAGAGTTAAGAGTTTATAGGGCTGAGGGTTTATGGTTATCTGGGGCTAAGGGTTTAGGGATTTTTGGGGATAAGTTTTTATGGGTTTCTGGTGATGAGGGTGTAGGGTAATCTCGGTATGAGGGTTTATGTTTTTACAAGGTTGAGTGGTTGTTGGTTTTTGTGACCAAGTGTTTATAATTTTCTTGGGATGATGATTTATGGTTTTATAGGGATGATAATTTCAGGTTTTCTATAGATGAGTGTTTAGGTTTTTCTAGGGATGACAGTTCACAGTTATCAAGGGTAGATGGTCTATGGTTTTCTAAGGCTGAGGGTTTATAGTTTTATGGGGATTAGGGATTTGGGTATTTTTCGGGATGGTGGTTTAGGGTTTTATTGGGCTGAGTATTGAGGGTTTTTTAAGGATGAGGGATTAAGTTTTTATTGGGATAAGTGATTAATGGATTTCTGGAGCTTAGGATGTTGTGTTTTCTAGTGTTTATGGTCTATAGTTTTTTGGGTTTGACGATCAAGGGTTTTCTAGGGATGATGGTCTAGGGTTTTCATGGGTAGAGGGCCTAGTATTTTTTGGGGATGATGTTCATGGGTTTTCCTGAGATGAGTGTTTAGGATTTTCCTAGGTAGGGGGTCTAAAGTTTTTGTGGATGAGGGTGTAGGATTTTATAGGTCTAAGGGTATAGGTATTTATAGGGATGTGGTCTAGGGTATAAGGTTTTCTATGTATTAGGGCCTACAGTTTTCTAGGTCTGGGGGTTTAGGGTTTTTTGGGGATAATGGTGTAGGTTTTTTTGGGGATGAGTGTTTAGGGTTTTTTGAGGTTTAGGATTTAGGTTTTTTGGTGCAGTGGGTTTAGGGTTTTAAGTATTGTGGGTTAGGTTATTTTTGGGGCTGAGGGTTTATGGTTTTTTGGGGATGTGGTTTTACGGTTTTTGGGGCTAGGGGTTTTTTCTTGTTTTGGGATGATGGTTTAGAATTTTTTGGAGTCGAGTGTTTTTTATGAGAGTTTAGTGTTTTTTTGGGTTGAGGGTTTTGGGTTTTTTGGGGATGAGGGTTTCTTTTTTTTGGGGGGGATGAGGGTTTATAGTTTTTATGGATTAGGTATTAGCGTTTTTTGGTGAATATGGTTTAGGGTTTTTTGGTGTTAGGGTTTTGGTTTTTTGTGGATGATGGTTTAGGATTTTTGGAGTTGAGAGTTTTGGGTTTTCAGGGCTTAAGGTTGATATTTTTTTTGGCTTAGGGTGTAGGGTTAGTATGTGGTTGATGTTTTAGGGTTTTTTGGGACATATGGTTGTGTGTTCTATAGGGATAAAAGATTCGTTTTTCCTTAGGATGAGGTTTTATGGTTTTTAAAGGCTGAGGGTTTTCTGGTGTTGAAGGTTAAGGTTTTTCTAGGGATGAGTGTTAAGGGTTTTCTAGTGTTGAGGATTTAGATTTTTCTAGGACTGAGGATTTAGGGTTTTCTATGGCTGAGGGTTTACAATTTTGTTGTGCTATGAAATTTGGGATTTCTAAGGATAATGGTTTAGGTATTTATTAGGTTGATTGTTTAAGGTTTTCTAGGTCTAATTGTTTTTTTGGGATTAGAATTTATGGTTTTAAAGGGATGAGATTTTAGGGTTTTCTGGAGATCAGGGTTTAGGGTTTCCTATAGTTTTGTATTTATGGTTTATGGGTTTAGGGTTTAGGTTTTTATAGGGACGAGGGTTTAGTACTTTCTAGGGATGATGTTTTAGTGTAATCTAGTCCTTAGGGTTTAGGGTTTTTTCGGTGTGAGGGTTTATGGTTTTGCTGGACTAACATTTTAGGGGTTTCTAGTGCTAAGGGTTTAGGGTTTTTTGGGGATGAGGGTTTACGGTTTTCTAGGGATGAGTGTTTAGGGTTTTCTGGGTTATATGGTTTAGGTTTTTCTATGGATGGGGGTTTAGGGAATTCTAATATTGAGGGTCTATATTTTTATGGGGTTAAGGTCCAAGTTTTTTTCACAAAGTGTCTAGTGGTTTCTTGGTAAAGGGGTCAAGGGTTATCTAGGGAAGATTTTATAGTGTTTTTTCGGGGCTAAAAATATAGTGTTTTATTGGGATTGAGGTATATGGATTTTAGGGGTGAGGATATATGGATTTTTTGGGACCAAAGTCTAGTTTTATCTAGGGTTTATGGTATAAGGTTTTTTTATGGAATAAGGTTTTGATATTTCCTGGGAAGAGTGTCTCGGGTTTTATGGGGATGAGGTTATTTGGTTTTCTAGGGATAAGGGTCTTGGTTTTTCTATATTTTGTGGTCTATTATTGTTTTGGTATGAGGGTGTAGCGTTTTCTAGGGTTTAGGTTCTATGGTATTTGGGGGACGAGGGTATTTGGTTTTCTTGGAATGAGGGCCTAAGGTTTTCAAAGGATGTGGGTAAAATGTGTTTTGGGTCTATGGGTCCATTTTTTTCTAGTGCTAAGGGTTTAGGGTTTTCTTAAGCTAAGGTTTTATGGTATTATTGGAATGTGGGGTTAATTATTATTTCAATAAGGGTTTATGTATTTCTTGGGATGAAGTTATAGGTTTTTCAATGGATAAAGGTTAAAAGCATTTTTTAAGACATTTAGTTCATGGTTTTGTCGGATAAAGGATTTAGAGTTTTCTGGGATGAGTGATTATTGTTTTATATAGATGTGTGATTAAGGTCTTATGATGCTAGGTTACTAGGGTTTTATAAGTATGAAGGTTTTGGGATTTCTAGGGAATATGGTTTAGGGTTTTGGGGGGCTAATGGTTTAGGGTTTTCTGGTGTTTAGGGTTTACATTTTTCATGGGATGAGATTTTAGTTCATTCTATAATAGAGGGTGTACAATTTTCTTGGGTTAAATGTGTATGATTTTATGGGGTTGAGGTTATAGGATTTTTTTTCTGGTGGGGGTCTAGGTTTATTTGAGTTGGTGGGTCTTGGGTTTTCTATGGATGAGGTTAAATGATTTTCTTGGTATGAGGGTATAGGGTTTTCTACAACAAAGAGTCTATATTTTTATTGGGTGGAAGGTCTAGGGTTTTATATGGATGAGGGTGTAGGGTTTTCTAGGGATTAAGATTTAGTGTTTTGTAGGATTGATATTTTTTTATGGGGTTAATTTTTTTGTATTTCTTGGTCTTAGGGTTATGATTTGTTATAACTAAGAGTTTAGGTTTCTTGGTGATGATTGTTTAGGGTTTTTAAGGGATCGGGATTTATGAATATTTAGGCCTAATATTTTATGTTTTTTAATTAGGGTTTATTTTTTGGGTTCATGATTTAGTGTTTTTTAGATATGATGGTTTAGGGTTTTGGACAATTGAGAATTTAGGGTGTTTTGTTGTCGAAGTATATGTGTTTTCTAGCGGATGATGGTTTAGTGATTTTTAGGGATGAGGGTTTTATGTTTTTTGTACTAAGTATTTATGGTTTTGTGGGGATAAATGTTTATTATGTATTGGATCTTATGATTTAGGGTAAACTAGGGCTGAGGGTTTAGAATTTATTAAGTTCGTGAGATGGTTTGGGTTTTTTTGGTGCTTCGTGTTTAGGGTTTATTGGTGTTGAGGGTTTATGATTTTTTAGGAATGGGGGTTTAGGGTTTATTAGGGATGAGTGTCATGGATTTTATAGGTATGAAGTCTTAGGGTTTTTTGGGGCTTAGGGTTTAGGTTATTTTGGTGCTACATATTTAGAGTTTAATGGCAATAAGGATTTCGGGTTTTTCGGTAAGGATTTAGGGTATGTAATGTTTTTAGGACTAATGGTTTATGGTTTTTTGGGGATGAGGGTTTGGGTTTTTTGGGGTTGTGGTTTTAGGTTTTTTTAGGGGTTATGGTTTATGGTTTTTGGGGGTGAGGGTTTTGGGTTTTGTGGCTAAGGGTTTAGTGTTTTTGGGTGCTTAGGTATTAGGGTTTTTTGGGCATCAGGTTTAGGGATTTTGGTGATGAGGGTTTAAGATTTATTGGGTATAATGGTTTAGTTTTTTTTGGGGTAAGGTTATATTTTTTTTCAAGGAATACAGTTATGGTGTATTGGGAAGAGTGTTTTCTAGGGAAGAGGGTTTATGGGGTTATGTAGTTAATGGTTTATGGTTTTCTAGGGCCGAGGATTTAGCAATATGTGGGGATGTTGATTTAGGTTTTTTAGGGATAAGTGATTATTGTTTTCTAGGGATGCGGTTTTTTGGTTTTATGGGGATGAGGGTTTAGGGTTTCTTAGGGAAATTTTTTTACATTTTTCTAGGGATGAGGGTTTAGGGTTTTCTAGTGTTGAGGGTTTAGGGTTTTCTAGTACCGAGGGACTAGGGATTTTTAAGGATGAGTGTCCAGTGTTTTTTAGGGATTAGGGATTAGGTTTTTTTGGGGATGAGAGTTTAGGATTTTTTTGGGGATAATAGATTAGGGTTTTGTGGGGATAAGAATTTAGGTTTTTCTAGGACTGTGTATTTAGGGTTTCTTTATGAAGGATTAGGATTTTTGGGGCTAAGGGTATAATATTTTTTGGGGATGATTTTTTAATATTTTTTGGGGATGTGGTTTTAGGGAGTTTGGGTATGAGGGTTTAGTGTTTTTTTGGATGAGGCTTTAGTTTTTTTGGGGATGAGTATTTTGGGTATTTTTTGGGAAAATGATTTTGGGTATTCTATGGTAGAGGGTTTATGGTATTCTGGATATGAGGTTTTAGGGGTTTTTTAGGTGGGGGTTTATGAATTTATAGGGACAAAAGATTAGGATTTTATAGGGATGCGTGTTTATAGTTTTTTGGGGTATAGGTTTAGTGTTTTATAAGGATGAGGGTTTATGATTTTCTAGGGTTGAGGGTTTAGGGTTTAGAGTTTTTTAGGTATGAGGTTTTAGTGTTTTCTATAGATGAGGGTTTTGGGTTTTCTGCTGCAGAGGGTTTATAATTTTTTTGGGACTGATAATTCAGTATTTTCGAGGGTATAGTGTTTTATAGGGATGAGGGTTTAGGGGTTTCGGGTGTTGTGGGTCTAGGATTTTATAGTGATGAGGGTTTGGGTTTTTTTGGGTAAAGAGTTTAGTGTTTTTTGGGTATGACGGTTTGGTGTTTTCTAAAGTTGATGGATTAAGGTTTTATGGGGGTGAGGGTTTAGGGTATTATGTTTTTATGTTTTAGGGATTTCTGAGGATAAGGGTTTAGGGTTTTATGAGGCTGAAGTTTATGGTTTTATAGCGATGAGGGTTTATGGTTTTCTAGTGATGAAGTTTTGGATTTTTCTGGTACTGAGTTTCTTGAGTTTTCTAGTGCTGAGGGTCTAGGGTTTTATGGGGATCAAAATATAGTTTCTTCTAGGGTAGAGGATATAAGGATTTCTTAGGCTGCAGGTCTAGGGTTTGGTGTGGATGATGGTCTTTGATGTTTTGGTGATGAGTGTTTAGGGTTTTAGCGGATGAGGTTCTCAGGTTTTTTGTGTGGATGAGGGCCTAGTGTTTTCTCAGGATAAGGGTCTAGGGTTCTCTAGGTTATGGGTTTAGGTTTTTATAGGGCTGATGGGCTAGGGTTTTCTATGGATGAGGTTTTAGGTTTTTCTATGGTAGAGGGTATAAATTTATTTTTGGACTTAGGTTTTATGGTTTGTTGGTGATTCATGATTATTTTTTTTAGGTATGTGGGTTTAATGTTTTTTTTTGTGGATGAGTGTTTATGATTTTTTGGTGATGGGGGTTTAGGGTTTTTTTCGGTTTAGGGTTTAGGGTTTTTTTGGGGATGAGGTTTTATGGAATTTTTGGGCTGAGGGTTTAACGTATATTTGGTTTGAGGGTTATGTGGTTTTTTGTCTTAGGTGTTGGAGTTTTTTGGGGCTGAGAGTTTGGGGGTATTTTGGAGATGATTGTTTAGGGGTTTTTAGGGATGAGGTTTATGTTTTTATTGGTTTTAAAGGTTTAGGGTTTATTTTGGGATGATGGTTTAGGGATATTGGGTTCTAAGGGTTCAATGTTTTTTGTTTAAGAGGGTTTAGAGTTTTTGGGGTAGAGGGTTTAGGGTTCTTTTGGCACTAAGGTATTTATTGTTTTTGGGGTTTCGGGTTTAGGGTTTAGGTTTTTTTGGATATTTATGATTTATAGTTTTTTGGGGATTAGGGTTTTCAGTTTTTTTGGGAAGGGGGGTTAGGGTTTTGGAAGGTTAAAGATTAAGGTATTGTTAGGGATGCAGGTTTATGGTTTTGGAGGGTGAGGGTTTATGGTATTTTGGGTATGAGGATTATGATTTTTTGGTGATGAGGGTTTAGGGTTTTTTAGGGATGAAGGTTTATGATTGTTTGGGATGAATGTTAAGGGTTTTTTGGGGATGAGTGTTTAGGTTTTTTTGGGATTATTTATTATGTTTTATTGGGATAATAGTTTATATTTTCTGGGGGATGAGTGTTTAGGTGTTTTGTATCTAAGGGTTAATGGGTTTTTTGGTGAAGAGGGTTTGGGGATTTTTTGGGAAAGGGAATTTTGGGTTTTTTGGGATAAGGATTTAGGATTTTTTGGGGTCATGGTTTTAGGGTATTTTCACATAAAGTGTTTAGGGTTTATGGGGGGATGAGGGTTTATATTTTTTGGGATATAGGTTTAGGGTTTATTGGGTTTAGGGTTTTATTCAGGATGGCAGTTTAGGGTTTTTTGGGGGTGAGGGTTTATGGTTATTTACGGTTGAGTGATTATGGGTTTTTTTGGGGTTGATGGTTTTGGATTTTTTGGGGATGATGGTTTAGTGTTATTTTTAGAAGAGGGTTTTGGGTTTTTTGGGTATGGGTATTGAGGGTTTTTCTAGTAGACGTTTTGGGTTTTTTTTGGGATGATGGTTTTGGGTTTTTTGGGGGCTATTGGTTTTGGGTTTTTTGGGGATGAGGGTTTATGTTTTTGTAAGGATTAGGGTTTAGGGATTTATGGGGATATGGGTTATGTGTTTCTTGGTAATATGGATCATATTTTTTAGGATGAGGGTTTAGAAATTTTTGAGGGATTAAGTATTAGGGTTTTTATATATTATGGTTTAGGGGTTTTGGGGATAAGGGTATAGGGTTTTTTGGGGGAAGAGCTATTTATTTTTTATGGATAATCATTTAGGGATATTTATGGCTAAGGGTTTTGGTTTTTTTGGTTCTTATAGTTTAGGGTATTTTGGAATAAGGGTTCAAGGTTTTGGGATTATGGTTTCAGGTTTTTGGAGCTAATGGTTTAGGGTTTTTTAGAGATGGGGGTTTAGGGTTTTCGTGGGGGTAAGGGTTTAATGTGATTTGGGATAAGGATTTAGTGTTTTTGGGGATGACAATTTAGGGTTTTTGGGGGCTAAGGGTTTGGTTTTTTTGGTATGAAGGTTTTCGGTTTTTGGTGGCTGAGGGTTTAGAATTATGGGGGGATAAGGGTTTAGGGTTTTTAGGGCCGGATAGTTAATGATTATTTAGGGATGATGGTTTAGGATTTTTGGGGCGAGGGTTTGGGATTTTTGGGGAATATTGGTTTAGTTTTTTGGGGTGGAGGATTTTTTTGTTTTAGTTTTGAGGTTTTATAATTTTTTGTGATAATAGTTTATAGTTTTTTGGTTCTGGGGGTTTATGTTTTTTTTGAGGATTATGGTTTAGGGGTTTCAGGGGATGAGGGTTTACAGTTTTTTTGGGCCGAGGGTTTAGTGTTTTTTGGGTCTATGGGAATAGGGGTTTTTTTGGGTCTAAGGGTTGAGTGTTTTTAGGGGAGGAGGGTTTAATGTTTTTTGGGGATAATGATAAGGGTTTAGGGGTTTTTAGGCTACGATTAGATGTTTTTTGTAGGATGTGGGTTGAAGGATTTTTAGGTACATTGGTTGAAGGTATTTTAAATTTTTTTTGTTACTCAGGTTTGATAGTTTTTAGGGACGAGGTTTTACAGTTTCTAGGGATAGTGTTTGATGGTGTTTTTGGTCAGAGGGTATATGATTTTTTGGGGATGAGGGTTGAGGTTTTTGGGGGGATAATGGTTTATAATTATTTGGGGGGTTAGGGTTAAGGGATTTATTAGTGCTGAGGGTTTAAGGAATTTCAGGGTTGAGAGTTTTGGGTTTTTTGGGGATGTGGGTATAGGGTTTTTGGAGATGAGATTTGTCTGATTTTTGGGGCTGAGGTAGAGGTTTTTTTTATGAATGAGGGTTGATGATTTTTTGGGGTTGAGAGATTAGTAATTTTCACTGTTGAGGGTTTAGTGTTATTTGTGGCTAATGGTTTTTTCTTTTTCAAAGATATGGGTTGAGGGTTATTATATATAAGGGGTTAGGTTTTTTGGGGTAGTTGGTTGTGGGTTTCTTTGGAATAATGGTTTAGTATTTTTTGGGGTTGAGGTTTGATGTTTTTTTGGGGCTAAGGGGTGAGGATTTTTTGGGGATGAGGGTTTAGGGTTTTCTTATGGATGAGGGTTTAGGGATTTTTGGGATAATCTTTGATGGTAATTTTTGGAAGAGGGTTGAGGGTTTTTTGGGGATATGGGTTGAGGGTTATTTTGGTCTGAGGGTTGCGGGTTTTGGGCATAAGGGTTGTGGTGTTTTGGGGGATAAGGATTAAATAATGTTTGGGGTTATGGGTTGATAAAATTTTCTAGTTGAGGGTTTAAGGCTTTTGGGGTAAGATGGTTTAGGATTTTCTGGGGATGAGGTTTGAAGATTTTTTTGGGGATGTGGGTTTAAGGTTTATTGGTGGATATTATACAATGTTCAACATTAGGGAATTATCTCCATACATTGTAGAAGTTAATGAAATATATTTGAGGGAAAATACTATCCAACCAAAAGAGAATTATATATAAAATATTCAACCTAATGTGAATACATTGGGGATTGACAAGAATTTTAATCCCAATTTTTATTTGAATTGGACCTACAACAACTTTTTCTATCTAATACAATAGTGGACCACAAAAAAATTATTTGGGACCCAAAATGATATATCTATGTTGAAATGTAAGTAAATTCATATTAGAGCATTAAATTTGAGATATATCATTGATCAAATAATCATTTATAAGGAATATCACTACTTTAGTTAGTGGGGTCTTTAATTATAATTGGAAAGTGGTGTTTTCACTTTTTTTTGTGACCTTTGAGTTCCCCCATGCCTTGAAATACTATTTTTGTTTGTACTCTCACTTTATTTTTTCATTATAATGTATTTCACTCCTTTTTAATGGTGACACTAAAATCCAACTATTTTTAACCTTGTTTTTGATCTTTATTACATTATCCTCTTCCCTTTTCCCAAAATTGGTGGATCATCTCCATTACTAGTGAATAAGACTTTAAACTCATAGAAGCCTTGGTAGGTGGAGTTTACGTTATGATTTTGACATTCTCCTACATTTCATTATTCCATCTTCACTTACTAATTTTTTGATTCTAGCAATGCATCAGAGTGTTTAGGATTTTTGGGGATAATGTTTTATGGTTTTTTCCTATAAGATTTTATGTTTTGAGGGCCTATGAGTTTAGATTTTTTTTGTATAGGGTTATGGGTTTTTTGGGGTTTAAGGGTTATGTTTTTTTAGGGATGATTATTTAGTTTTGATTGGGGATGGGGGTTTAGGGTATTTGGGGATTAGGGTTTAGTGTTTTGGAGGATGATGATTTTGGGTTTTTGGGTCTAAGGGTTAAAGTTTTTTTTGAAGATAAGGAATTCATGTTTTTTGGGGCTAAGGATTTAGGGTTTTTAATGAATGAGGGTTTTGGGTTTTTTTGGGCTATTGGTTTGGAGTTTTTTAGGGATGAGGGCTTGAGTTTTTTGGGGGGTTTAGTGTTTTTGGTCTTTTGGGATGGGTTTTTTTGGTTTTTTTGTGTATAGAGTTTGGAGTTTTTTTGGGTGATGAGTGTTTATAGGTTTTTAGGGATAACTGTTTGGGGTTTTTTTGGTGATGATGGTTTGGGGTTTTTTTGGTGAAGTTGAACTAGAGTTTTTTGGGCAGAGAGACTAGGTTTTTTTATTGAGGGTTTGGTGTTTTGTAGGGATAAGGGTTTGGCGTTTCTTAGAGAAGAGGGTTTATCGATTAATCAGTTTTAAGGTATGGGGTTTTGGGACTGAGGTTTTTCTTTATTTTTTTTGGGGCTGAGGGTTTAACGTTTTTGGTGATGAAAATTTAGGGTTTTGTGGGGATGCTGTTTTGGTTTTTTCAGGATGTGGGTTTCCAATTTTTTGGGTCTGAGTGTTTAGGGTATTTTGGGGATGAGGGTAAGGGTTTTTCAGGAAATAGTTATTTTCGGCTGAGAGATTGGGGTTTTTGTTCAGTTGAGAGTTTGGGGTTTTTTAGGGTTGAGAGTTTGGGTATTTTTGGGCATATTGTTTGGGGTATTTTGGGGTTGAGAGTTTGTTTTTTTTTTCAAAAATAGGGTTTTGTGTTTTTTTGGGGATGAGGGTTTGGGGATTTTTGGGGATGAGGGTTATGGGTTTTTTGGGAGAAGTGTTTAGGTATTTTGGGAATGAGGGTTTACGGTTTTTTGGTATTGATGGATCTAGGGTTTTTAGGGATGAGTGTTTGGGTCTTAGGGTTTAGGGTTCTTCTGGATGAGGGTTTGGGGTTTTTTGGGGTTGAGGGTTTGAGGTATTTTTGGACTGAGCTTTTGGGTTTTTTTAGGGTATGGGGTTTGGTATTTTTTGGTGATGAGGGTTTGTGGTTTTCTTGCGTGGTATTTTGGGTTTTTTTGGGCTAAGGGTTTAATTTTATTAGGTTTGATGGTTTAGGGTTTTTTTGGATTAGAGTTTAGGGTTTTCTAGGGATGAGGGTTTGGGGTTTTTTGTGACTAAGGGATTAATGTTTCTTATGAATGAGGGTTTAGGGTTTTTTGTGGATGAGGGTTTAGGGTTTTGGGGATGATGGTTTAGTATTTTATTTGGGCTGTGTTTTTGGGGTTTTTAGGGTTTATGGTTTATGTTTTTTGGGGGTCAGAGGTTTAGGGTTATTTTGGGAAGAGAGTTTGGGTTTTTTTGGGGCTGAGATATTCGATATTTTTTGTGGCATAAGGTTTAGGGTATTTTTCTGCTTCAGGTTTAGGGTTTCTGGGGTTGAGGGTTTGGGTTTATTTGGGGATGGGGGTTTTGGATTTTCTATGGATTTTTGTTTAGTGTGTTTGGGGATGAGGGTTTAAGGTTTTTTTGGCTAAGGTTTTATGTTTTTTTATGTTTGTGGGTTTGGGTCTTTTTTGGGATGTTTGTTTATGGTTTTTTAGAGTTAGGAGTTTCATAGTTTTTAGTGTTTGAGGTTTTGGGGTTTTTTGGGCAGAGGGTTTAGGGATTTTTGGGGATGATTTTTTTTAATTTTTAGGGATGAGGGATTAGGGTTTTTTGGTAATAAGGTTTACAATTTTTTTTGGGTAAGAAGATTTAAGTTTTTTGGGGCAGAGGGTTTGGGGTTTTTGTGGGTGAGGGTTTAGGGTTTTTTGGATATGGGTTAGGGGATTTTGGGGATAAGGGTTGGGGTTTTCTAGGGATAATGGTTTTTGGTTTTTTGGGGACGATGGTTTTTTTTATTTTTAGAAAGGGGTTTGGGGTTTTTTTGGATGATGGATTTGGTTTTTCGGGAATGAGGGTTTAATTTTTTATGGGGGTAACGGTTTAGTGTTTTTTATGGATAAGTGTTTATGGTTTTTTATGAAAAGGGCTTCAAGTGTTTTGGTGTTCAGTGTTTTGTATTTTTTTGGATAGAGGGTTTGGGTTGCTTTGGTGATCATGGATTTTGTGTCTTTCTGGTTTGAGGGTTTTGGGTTCTTTATGGATGAGTTTTTATGTTTTTTTGGGATGAGGTTTTAGGGTTTTTTGGGATAAGGGTTTAGGGGTTCGTATGAATTAAGGTTTAAGGTTTTTTAGGGATAAGGGTTTAAGGTTTTTAGGGATAAGGCTTTTGGGTTTTTTGAGGATTAGGATTTAGGGGTTTTATGGGGTTGAGAGTTTTGGGTTTTTCCTGGCTAAGGGTTTAGAGTTTTTTTTTGATGAGTGTTTGGAATTTTTTGGGGCTAAGGGTTTGTGCTTCGCCCAACTAGGTTAAATACCACGAGAGGGTAGGGGAATAAGGGTATGACATATTAAAACAACTTCTCCATAAAATATTGTTTTTTATTCAACAAAATACTCTCTCTCTCTTTCCTGTAGCAGTGTATGAACCCAAATAAAAGCATGCATAAGACACATAAATTTTACTTGGATAACCCTGATAGGGATAAATCCAAGGAGAATATAAGGATAATGTGATGATGTACCGAACTCTCTAAAATCACACTATTGTAACAGAGTTTAGATTAAATTTACTATCTCTCTTGGTTTACAACCAATCACAGTTAGAAAGCTCACTCCTCTCTCAAATAAAGTGTTTTCACTACTCACATATAAGAATCCAATTTGATCTCTTAAATCAATATATTTTCACCTCATTTAGTGTATCATTAAATTTCTCTTTCATCAACATGATTCATACCAATTTACCACATAATTACAAGGAAAATTTTATATTCCATGCAACCTTTGTCTAACTTGTTCGCAACTTACCCACATTTCATGCAACATTTGAGTTTAGGTGTAGAAATCCAAGCATCCGCACACTATTTCAGAACAACCTCTTGCACACAATGTTTATTCTATAGACACAAAAATATTTACTTGAAACTATTATGTGATTTAGACCCCTAATTTTCTCTATGGGTTGAGCTACTGAATAAGGGGGGGGGGGTAGCCACTTATATATAGGAATTTTCGACAGTGGGAGAAAGTTTCTTGTCTTCTGACTACCTTGCGCAAAAAATTTCCCTAAGCATGGAAAATCATATTTGACATCGCATTGGGTGTATAAGCCTCTTTTCCTTTCACAAATGCGGGCAAGGGAAGCACTTGAGTTTTATTAGCGCTAATCAGAAAGTGATCATAAACGGGTGGATTTTATTAGCGCTAGAGAAAAACATTGATAAATCCATCCTTCATCAATGCTAACAAAAAGAACTAATAAAAAAGATAGTTTATGAGCGCTAATAGAAGAACTGATAAAAGTTTTTAATAAAAAATATTATTAATTTATATAAAATTATTTTAATTATATTCAAAAATAATGTTTATTTGTATACATTAAATAAAAAATTCATGTTTATAATTAATATATATTTTCTAATAATTTAAATATATATATAAATTTCAATAAATAATAAATATATTTATTATAATCATTATTTTTATTATTTTTATTATGTTTATTATATGTTTATTATTTTTAACGGGTTTATTATGTTTATTGTGTATATTATGGTTATTTATGTTTATTATGTTTTATTGTGTTTATTAGGTTTATTATGTATATATATATTTATGTGTTTATCTTTATTTATGTTTATTATGTTTATGTTTTATTTATGTTCATTATGATTATTAGTTTACTATCTTTATTATATTTATTGTATTATATGTTTTTATGTAAACACTTTAATATATATAAATTATTATTATATATATATAAATACTTATTAAATATATATATATATTTAAATAAAAAAACGTTTCCAATGAATATGGTCAATTAATTGATTCGTAATGAACATTTATATTCCTCATGAATGTTCATTTATATATTATATGCTAATTTTGGCCATATATATATATATAGGAAGACTCGTTTATATATTATGCTTGGTTCATTCATGTTCGTATATATATGAAGCTTTATGTTCTCATAATTACTAAAAATCGCGATAAATATATTTAAATAAATAAAAAAAATGTATTTATTATATTTAAAAATATAAATATTTAGTTATATATAATTATATACTTTTTGAAATATATGTATAATTTTAATTATATGTAACTAATTAAATATATATATGTTTAAATAATTATAAAATTAAAAAATATTTTTTTAAATGATAAATATATTAATTATATTTATGAATACCTTTTGAATATATTTATTTATAAATATTTGTCTTTAATGAATATATACATAGACACATGCACACACACATATATATTTAAATACTTATGAAATTAAAATTATATAATTAATATATTAATTTATTTTAATGTTAGTAGTATTTAAATATATATAATTATAAATTACATTATAAATATAATCAGTATATTTATTATTAATATACTTATTATAATTATATATATATATATATATCATGAAATTATAAAAAATATATATAAATTAATATAGATATATTTAATAATTATTAAATTATAATAAATATATTAATTATATATATTTATAAAATTATAAATGTAATAAATATATTTGTGATAATTTTATAATTATTGAAATAAATGAATAAATGAATAAATGAATAAATGAATAAATGAATAAATGAATAAATGAATAAATGAATAAATGAATGAATGAATGAATGAATGAATGAATGAATGAATAAATGAATAAATGAATAAATGAATAAAAGAATAAATGTACAAATGTACAAATGAATAAATGAATAAATGAATAAATGAATAAATGAATAAATGAATAAATGAATAAATGAATAAATGAATAAATGAATAAATGAATAAATGAATAAATGAATAAATGAATAAATGAATAAATGAATAAATGAATAAATGAATAAATGAATAAATGAATAAATGAATAAATGAATAAATGAATAAATGAGTAAATGAATAAATGAATAAATGAATAAATGAATAAATGAATAAATAACTAAATGAATAAACGAATAAATAACTAAATGAATAAATGAATAAATGAATAAATGAATAAATGAATAAATGAATAAATGAATAAATTAATAAAGGAATAAATGAATAAATGAATAAATGAATAAATGAATAACTGAATAAATGAATAAATAAATAAATGAATAAATGAATAAATGAATAAATGAATAAATGAAAAAATGATTATACGAATAAACGAATAAACGAATAAACCAATAAAGTAATAAATGAATAAATTAATAAACGAATAAAGGAATAAAGGAATAATGGAATAAATGAATAAATGAATAAATGAATAAATGAATAAATGAATAAATGAATAAATGAATAAATGAATAAATGAATAAATGAATAAATGAATAAATGAATAAATGAATAAATGAATAAATGAATAAATGAATAAATGAATAAATGAATAAATGAATAAATGAATAAATGAATAAATGAATAAATTAATAAATGAATAAATGAATAAATGAATCAATGAATAAATGAATAAATGAATAAATGAATAAATGAATAAATGAATAAATGAATAAATGAATAGATGAATATATGAATAAATGAATAAATGAATAAATGAATAAATGAATAAATGAATAAATGAATAAATGAATAAATGAATAAATGAATAAATGAATAAATGAATAAATACATTAATGGATAAATGGATAAATGTATAGATGGATACATGGATAAATGGGTAAATGGATAAATAGATAAATGAATAAATGAATAAATGAATAAATGAATAAATGAATAAATGAATAAATGAATAAACAAATAAATGAATAAATGAATAAATTATTAAATGATTAAATGAATAAATGAATAGATGAATAAATGAATAAATGAATAAATGAATAAATGAATAAATGAATAAATGAATAAATGAATAAATGAATAAATGAATAAATAAATAAATGACTAATTGAGTAAATGAATAAATGAATAAATGAATAAATGAATAAATGAATAAATGAATAAATGAATAAATGAATAAATGAATAAATGAATAAATGAATAAATGAATAAATGAATAATTGAATAAATGAATAAATGAATAAATGAATAAATGAATAAATGAATAAATGAAAAAAATGAAAAAATGAAAAAAATGAAAAAATGAAAAAATGAAAAAATGAAAAAATGAAAAAATAAAAAAAATGAAAAAATGAATAAATGAATAAGTGAATAATTGAATAAATGAATAAATGAATAAATGAATAAATGAATAAATGAATAAATGAATAAATGAATAAATGAATAAATGAATAAATGAATAAATGAATAAATGAATAAATGAATAAATGAATAAATGAATAAATGAATAAATGAATAAATGAATAAATGAATAATGAATAATGAATAAATGAATAAATGAATAAATGAATAAATGAATAAATGAATAAATGAATAAATGAATAAATGAATAAATTAATAAATGAATAAATTAATAAATTAATAAATGAATAAATGAATAAATGAATAAATGAATAAATGAATAAATGATTAAACAAATACAGGAATAAATGAATAAATGAATAAATGAATAAATGAATAAATGAATAAATGAATAAATGAATAAATGAATAAATGAATAAATGAATAAATGAATAAATGAATAAATGAATAAATGAATAAATGAATAAATGAATAAATGAATAAATGAATAAATAAATAAATTCATTTTTATCAGAACTATATTGAAAAGCGCCAATAAAACATGCCATTATTAGTGCTAAAAAAGCACTAATAAAAGGACTCTTTATGAGCTCTAAAAAAGCGCTGATAAAAGCATGTTTTGTCAGTGCTTTTCAATATAGCACCGAGAAAACATGCTTTTATCATCACTTTTTACTATAGCTAAAAATTGATTCCCTTGATTTTAAAAATGATCCTTAACTGCCTCCACTTCCATTCGCACCCCTCAAGCTCTCGCGGAAGCCTAACCCTATGCCACCCCTCCTCCTCCGTTGCTTCCTCCTCCTCCGCTGCAGCTCCGGCCACCAAATACTCCTCCTCCTCTGTTGTTGAGTCCTCTACCTTTTTCCCCTCCACCACCGCTGTCGCCATCTCCCCCTCCTGCTCCTCCACCACCGTTGCCGCCTCCTGCTCATCCTTCGCCACCGTTGCGGCCTCTTTTTCCTCCTCTGCTGCCGTTGTCGCCACCACCAATGACCCTAAGTGTTTTTTCATCACTTTTAGAATCTTATAAACCATTATTTTCAATAGATTCCTTTGTTGAGTGTTTAGGGTTATTTTTTCATAAATCAAGTGTCATTTCTTGGTTGATTACTTTTCTACAAACTTGAGGCAGGTTATGTACAAGTTATATATCATATTATTGATGTTTATTATTTTGTATGTGATAGTTTAATTATGTCGATGTTCTTCATATTTAATATCATTTTAGGAAATGATAAATATGGTGTCTAAATGATATATTGGACCTTTTACATGCCTTGTGGGATCTGATGTTGATGGGTAGACTGGGGCTATGGTCACCAAATGGGTGAGCCAATCCCCTAAACATGATAATTGAATTATTAAATGACGAATTGAAGGGGTTAAAAGATTAGATCAATTTTAATTGTGTTAATAATTATAATATTGAATAAGGTGGTGTTTGGAATACCTTGAATATGTTAAATTAGTTATGGATTGAATGTTATTAAAAGTGTTAAATTGTTTTTGGGGGGAATGTTCATGTTATAAAATTATTATGAAGCATGTTTAATGGTATTTACTGTGAGTAAATTGTATAATGGGATAGTTATAGATTTGGGTTAATCAAAATGAATGTGATAGGTGATGGTAATTATGATAAATAAAAGAGGTTATCCTCTTTATGTATTAATGTGGTAAAAATATTCAAGTGTGATAAACACTGATAAGTTTTTATTGATGAAATGAATATTGGTGTTGGTGTTTGTGGTCCACACCCTGGTGAGAATATTGGTCATGATTGTCTATTGAGTCACACTCACACCCTAACTGGAACATCATTAGGTACCCAAGTAGACTTTGTAGGGGTACCTAGGGTATACATATGGATTATGATGAGATTTAGAAGAAACCCTCTCATAAATATGGGATGCCTCAATTATGTTGGGAAATAATCCAATAATGAAATTTAATCCCACATTATCCATGATCAGTGTGGGAAATAGGTAGTATATAAAAAATACCTTTGTTATACATGAGAACACAAAAGGATAAAATGTGTTGGGGTTAGAATGAAATATTGACCATTAGAGAAATCCCAAAACATTGGGAGGTTCGTTAGGGAAATACCCTTCAATAATGACTTGATTTACTGGTATGTATAGTTACTTGATGGGGTAGGGATGAGGGAATTTGAATTATACTAGAATAAAAGAGGGTAGAAAAATTATACCACCATTAAATGGGAACATCATGTGTCATGTTGGTATAAGTGAGGGTTAACCCTTTAAAGAGGATCACTGTGATAGTGTTAATCATGGGGAGGGAACCTAATAAATTGGGATCTAACATAATGTATCAAGTATGGTTGTGAAGTTAGGACTGAAGTTTGTATTGTTTAACATAATGTATAAAGTGTCTCTCTTGGGATTTATGTCTTTGTGAAAATGCCTAAGTGGATCTTTTAAAATGATTCAAGTGTTTTAAAATGTTTCTTTAAAACTTATATGGGTTCAACAAACCATTTTTTATTTTTAAATATATTTAAAATTATTAAAAAAAGGAGATGGGGTTCCGAGAACGGATTTTTTGAACTAATTGGTTTATTTTAAAAATATTATTATTTTAAAGAGAAATATATGCAAATGGTTTGTTTTTAATGGGATTTCAACTATGTTTTTTAATGGTATTTCAACTATTATTTTCATAGAGTGTGATTTTTTATAAATATTTTTAGTAATGGGATTTCTACTATTTAAATGGTTTGTCTAAATTAGATTTTTGTTATTTTATAAATAGTTTTAAAAAGAGTTTATTATTTTAGCCTTGGTTACTTTTTTATCAATGTTTTGTGTATTTAGTTGGTTAAATATTAATATCACCGAATCAAATAGGATGGATATGAATACAAA
This sequence comes from Viscum album, assembly GCA_963277665.1. Lineage (NCBI taxonomy): Eukaryota > Viridiplantae > Streptophyta > Magnoliopsida > Santalales > Viscaceae > Viscum > Viscum album. The sequence goes on along the minus strand of OY728148.1, from coordinate 2,033,250,061 downwards.
TTGGATAGATGCCAATAATTCGACAAAAGATTATGAAGAGGGAGTGACAGAGTTCATTATGTTTGAAAACGATCATGCATATGAACCTTCTCGAATCCTTTTTCCATGTTTACTCTATTGTTATTCAAGACAAGTTAGTCTAAAGGAGTTGGAAGAACAATTTATCTATTATGGATTAGATCAATGTTATAAATGTTTGAATAAACATGGGGAAAAAGTGAATATAGCTATTGGATGGGATATCATAATATTTTATGGATAATCTAATATGATTATAAGTGTGGAGAATAAACAAGACCATATCAAGGATGTGATTACAGATGTGAATGAATATAAAGATTCTATTGAGGAAATGAAAAGGAAAGTTGAAGATGAACTTCTTGATTTCCCAAAAATTGTTTGACCAGTTAAAGAGTTGTGCAAAGACACCATTTTATAGATGTTTCACTAAATATAAAACATTTTCAGATATACTGATGCAATATAATTTAAAAGAAGGCAACGAATTGAGTGACACCATTTTTATAGAATTTCTTGCTATCTTGAATGACATGATCCTAGAATATAGTGAGATCCTGATCTGAACATACGACTCCAAACGTATGTTACACTTGATGGGTATGATCTCTAAAAGAATAAACACATGCCCGAATGACTGTATACTATTTATCAAGGACCAACAATCACTTAGAGAATGATCAAAGTGTGTTTCTTCTCAATACAAGAAAGATGAATCTAGTTATACAAAAGTTTCATGTTACTTTATAATCATTCCAAGGTTTAGAAACTTATATGGAAGTGAGGAGACTACATGGTAATTGATATAGAACACAGACAAAAGAAATAAATATGGAAATATATAGCACCCCACAAACTCTCTTTAGTGGAATAGAATTGATCAAGAGTATCATGAATTTGGTAATGAGCTGAGAAACCTTCATTTTTCATTATCTATATATGGAGTGAATCCTTTTGGTTTTCAAAGAAGAACTCATAGTACATAGCCAGTTATGTTGGAAAATTAGAACTTTCCACCTTGGTTATGCATGAAATAAAAAAACATCATGTTATTTATGATTTTATGAGGACCAAAACAAATAGGTGATGATATTGATGTTTATTTGGATCCATTGATCGAGGATTTGAAATTATTGTGGGATTCAGGTGTTATGATGTACGATGCTTTCAAAAATGAAGATTTCATGTTGAAATCCATGTTGTAAAGTAGGATAAATTAATTTCATGTTTATAGAAATTTATTAGGATATAGTATTAAAGGACTCTTTGGTGTCCCGTATGCGAACAAGGTACACAATCAATTAGGTTAAAACATTAATAGAAAACTGTGTTTCTAGGACATCATATATTTCTACCCTAGTGACATATGTACCAATATTGGACGAAGTCATTCGATGGAAGTTCATAAGAATATACGACACCGTCTCCACTAACAGGTGATCAACTCTTTGAGAAAGTCAAATATGTGGACACTTCTTTTGGTAAACCATTTTTGAAAAACCTTACAAAAACTGGTTGGAAAAAGAAATTAGTTTCTTTTGAATTACCATAAAGGAATTGTCCGTATGCTATATATTTTATTGATGTTATTCATGTTCAAAAAAATATATCTTCTAGTTTCATCGACACATTTCTAAATTCACCCAAAAAAACAAGGGATAGAATTAAGGCTAGGCTGGACATGATTGACATGGGAATACGAGAAGAGTTGGCACCAGTGAAGGGTGAAAAATGAACATTTCTTCCTCTTGCTGCTTTCACTCTTTCCAGGAAGGAGAGATCTTGGTTTTGAAACTTCTTGAATGTTGTAAAGGTTCCCGAGGGGTATTCATAGAATATCAAGAACATCGTGTCATTGTAAAATTTAATGATAAAAGGTATGAAATCACATGACTTCCATGTTTTTATACGAGATATAATTCTTATAGATTTACATTGAAATTTTCCCAATAATGTCCATCATACATTAATAGAGCTATGTTTCTTTTTTAAATCTATATGTAGAAATGTTATAAACCTGGAGAAATTTATGACTTTGGAAACAGAAATTGTCATAATATTATGTGAATTGGAAATGTTCTTCTCACCAAAATTCTTTGATATGATGGTTCATTTGATGTTTCAATTGGTGAGAGATATTCAACTATGTGGTCCTATGCACTATAGATGGATGTACCCCATTGAATGATATATGAATATTTTGAAAGGGATGTCAAAAATCAAAGTTGGACAAAGGGTTGTATTGCTTAGTGATATATTATTGAGGAAGACATTGAATTCTGTACAGAATACCTATCTGATGTACAAAGCATTGGTATAACAAAACCTTGTCACACTGGGAGACTTGAAAGTGAAGGAATTAATGGAAAGAAGGTTTTCATAATCAATATTACAGATCGGGAGTAGGCCCACCTTTAACTTTTATATAATAATTTGGACGTTGAACTATATGTTGAAACCCAAAAATAAATTCTTAGGCATTATAATCCATCAAGAGATGAAAATGGTTATCAAATGAACATAATCAACATTTTATAGGATGGATTCAGGACCATATTTTTAAGGTTTCAAGTGAAAATCTAGACTTCATTTCATAATGACTTCGATGGATAGATACAAAACCAAGTCTGTACGTATTATCTTACCTTGATTATGTAATTAATGGTTATACATTATATAATAATGAACATGATGAAGACAATAACAGATAAAATAATGGAGTTACACTTGTGGATGAAACAATGCATGTTTTTGGTGCTAAGGATAGAAATCTAATTTACATAAATATGTCATACTTTGGCATTATCCAAAAAATATGGGATTTGGATTGTATGACATTCCGAGTGCCGATTTTTCAATAAAAGTGGGTTGATAACAAGAGTGATGTTAAAATAGATGAGCTAGGATTTGTGAAAGTTTATTTCAGAATGGAAGGGTACAAAGATGAACCATTTATAATGTCATCAGATGCAGTACATGTATATTATGTTCCCGATCCTGAAAACCAAAACTATTCAATTGTTTTGTTATCGACCAAAACCATTGAAGAGTCAGATAAAAATTAAATGGAGGATGACCCTTTCATTGGGACGTTGTAATCATTTCACAGCAGTCCCAATGTAGATGGAATTTTTTATGGAATAGGAGACCACAATTAAGGGATTTAGAGAGTCGATAGAGGGGTAAAATCCCTTCAACGTTTTAAAAAAGAGAGTTCAATAATCAGGTTATACTTTTTTTCTAATATATATCATGATACTTTATGTTAATATCTGTTCACTTCTGCTTTTATGTTATATAAACTAAATGTTAAACTAATTCTGCAAATAATTTCTTCGGCACGTGATGCTGTTCTCAATCCCCAAGCACAACATGTTTCTCAACCTGCTACTGCTCGCAGTGCAGACAAACAACAATTTTCTCAACCTGTTTCCTTATGTTAATATATTTTTTCTATTGATTTTATGTTATATAAATTAAATATTAAACCAATTCTACTAATAATGACTTCTTTATGTGATGATGATCCCAATATCCAAGAACAACAGGTCTCCCAACATGCTACTGCTAGCAGTGTAGAGAAACACCAGGTTTCTCAACCTATTCCTCATCCCAGTGTAGTGGTACAACCAGCATCTTCATATACCGATGCTAGAACTTTAGAGCCGGAGGAACATATTAATGATATTGGATCTGAGTAAATGAATGGTGACAAAACACCGACAACACATAAAAAAGGAGCGCTATATTTTGAAGGTATTAGGAAAAAACATTAAGGCAAAAGATAAAGGCATCAAATACAAGATTGAATGGAATACATGGGGCCAACATGTTAACCCCAAAAAGGCCAGGTTCATTAGTTACATTGGAATCCTCACTCAACAATGTGTGGCGATTAATGTAACTTCCTGTAACCATGTTGTGGTTGAGATTAAGACACTGATGTGGGGAGATATTATGATAACATTATGATATCATTTTTTTAATTTACTAAACATTAAATAATGAAACATTTACTTACTCTTCATCATCCCTTGGATAGTGTATTTATAGTATATGACTTACATTAGGACAATGTATTAAGGGTTTTGGGAAGGATTCATGGGGGATTTTTCAAAATGTTAATGCAATTTCATCTTAAAGATGATGAAGATAAAATAAAACTGCACTCACCTTACATTAATGCACATATGATAACCCAAGAATCATGGGAATGCATTTACTGGCTGGTGTGAGAATCCGTATTTTTAGGTTCATTGTTTCTGGTAATAAGCTATTTGACAGTTTGTGTATTCATCACTTTTATTAATAGTGTTTTGTTTATGAAATGGAAACTGATTTCTAAAAACAAATAATGGGTATAAAAACCAGAATAATCCTACTATAATGTAAGGATTGGGTACACATCACTTGAAAAAACATTGGTATGTTTTTTAAATCTTCCAAAATAATTTTATTTGACATAAAAAACACAATAACTATGTTTCTTTGTTTATGTGCATCATGAAGAGTCCAAATCCAAAGCCACTTCCATCCCATGCCATGTGCTATGGAAGGAGGTTTGTGTAAATAAATATGTCAAACTAATAGATAAAAACATACCAAATGTGATAGAAACAAGTCTAAGTATGACATAATAATTTTTTTTGTAAATATCTTTTACATAACAATGATTACTTATTTTCCTATATTTTATATCTAACATAGTCATAATAATTAGAAACACCCACACCCGATTCATACATACTTTCAGTGTCCTTGAAGTAGCATGAAAAGTATGTCCGTGTTAGAGGTGCGGTTTTTGGGGTGACACCCCAAACATATTTTGAGAAAAAAACAAACAGAGGATCAAACTGAGGAAAAGAAAAATATGAGAGAAGGATTAGCTATTTTTGAATAAGAATTACAATACCAGAGAGATATGATGACCACATTGATGGGGAGGATGGAAAGATAAGAAACAACTCAAGAACAACTAGTGCGTGAAGTCCCCACCCCAACCCCCACCAGTTTTGAGGTGATCCATTCCCCTGAAAAACCTATCTTAACTAAGGTAGTCAATTTTCTAATAATTGTTTCTATAAAATGTGAATCAGGTAGACACTAGACACTGATACCTTTCCTGTATTGATATTCTACAGGGTGAAAATGAATATTATTTATGTTTATCAACACCCACCCATCACCTTGTAGTGAGGGATATGATGTTCAATATCCAAAATGACATGATACAAAACAGACAACATCCTATAGGTCATTTCATAGTGTCAATTATTGTAGCCCATGAGTTGAGTTCTAATCCCCCTGTTCCAAATGATTATGTAGATATTCATATGGTCAAAAAATATCTTGGTACATTCATCGTCTAACTGTCAAATCTTGTAAAAAAAACATGTCGACAAGGAGGTATTCATTTCCAATTTAATTTTAAAGCTAAAAAATTAACATTTAATGATATTTTTTTGAACCGATGGATTCTATTAAAATCATACAAAGGGAAGGGGGTTAAGTGAAAGACTAGCTCAAAACCATCTCAAGGATCAACCAATTGATCAAAACGATCTATAGGAAGCACCTTAACCCCCCATTTTACATCCAAAATTTTTATCATTGAAGTATCATCTGGATATGAAGTTGAAAGATGGTGGGACTCACATAATTTATTTTGAAGAAAATATGCATAGAGGAGAAGATACAGACTTCATTAGTGTTGAGAGTGAAACTTAAATCCTCAACTATGAATGTCTAGGCAACTCAATTGTAAATGTATACATGAGGAATGTTTTCATGACTTCATTTTCCAAAAGATGATATACTATGTTAATTATGACTAAATACATTTCATGCTTTTCACAGGTGTATATATGAAAAAAAATTGAAGGGATTTCCCCATGAACATAATGTTTCACTCATTATTCCTCACATCACCACTATAGAAAAAACAAAAATAGATTCCAAGAAAGAGGGTGAAATAGTGGCAGGTCTACTCAAATCATTTGAAAAGAAAATTACAGATGATAGATTATTCTTGATACCAATGATAAAAGGGCAAAAATATACAATTTAATCATATAAAATATAATTTTATTTCTTTCATTATTGTTTTTTGTGTTTTTAGGCAAAAATGGATTCTTGTTGTGGTCAATTTGGATACTCCAAAGATTTATTTTCTGAATTCAATGCATGGATATCAAACAAACTGATCACAAATGATGTAATATTTCAATTTTTTATATACTAAATCCAATATTTTAGAACTAAACATCCAATTATATAATTTATTTTATCTTTTAATGAGGATTTTGTTATGATTGGGAGGTTCATCAATATTTTATACATAATGAAATTAGGCTAGAGGATAAGGACATGAAACATGATAATTACTAATACTCGGCAAATATCAGGGTATATATAATAATATTTCACTATCCAAACACATATAAAAAAATTACTTATTTTTCTCAATGTTTCTACATTGTACAAAACAAAAAAATGGAAAATACTATGGTTATTATGTTTTTAAATTTATGAAATATATCATCTCTCATGAGAAAACTAGAATCCCTGAAGAGGTATTTTTGAAGATAATTTCTTTTTCAATTAAAATATTTATTAATCCGTTGTGTATTTATATTCATTCAGTACTACTATGATTGTTGAAAAGAGTCATATTCACATGATGATATAGATATGCTCAGAAATTAATGGGAAGCATACCTAATGGAGAAAAGAAAAAAAAATAACATGAATATGTGTCAACAATGAACAAAACCCACCTAAATCCGACACATAGTGTGACTTGTATGACTCAAAATGCGTCTTTTATTTAAAATTGACATTAATTCAAGATAAAAAAACACAACTGACGTACTGGAAACTGAGAAAACATATTCATATTTCTTTGATACTTTAGGAAAATGATCCATGCGTCGGTTGTGGCATGTAGAAATTTACCCCACTTCAATCTAACTCATAGTATGACCGGAATGGCTCCAAATGTGTCTTTTTATTTAATATTGACATTAATTCTAGTAAAAAACACAACTGACATACTTAAAACTAAGAAAATGCATTTATATTACTTTGATACTTTAGAAAAAATGATCCATGAGTCAGTTTTGATGTGTATGAATAAACCCCACCTCAATCCGATGCACGGTGTCACTTGCATGATTCCAAATGTGTCTTCTTATTTATAATTGACATTAATTCATGTAAAAAAACACAACCAACATACTAAAAACTGATAAAACACATTCATATTTCTTTGATACTTTAGGAAAAAGATCCATGAATTATTTGTGACTTATAGGAATCAACCCCACCTCAATTAGACACATGATGTGACTGGTATGACTCAAAATGTGTCTTCTTAATTAAAATTGACATTAAATCAAGTAAAAAAAACACAACTGACATACTTAAAACCAAAAAATGCATTCATATTGCTTTAATACTTTATTAAAACGATCCATGAGTCAGTTGTGACATGGTGGAATCAACCCCACCTCAATCCGATGCATGGAATGACTGGTATGACTCCAAATGTATATTCTTATTTAAAATTGACATCAATTCTTGTAAAAAAACACAACTAACACAATGAAAACTGAGAAAACGCATTCATATTGCTTTGATACTTTATGAAAATGATCTATGAGTCATTTGTAACGTGTAGGACTCAACACCACCTTAATCTAATGCATAGTGTGACCAGTATGACTTCAAATGTGTCTCCTTATTTAAAATTATCATTAATTCAAGTAAAAAACCCAAAGAACAAACTGAAAACTGAGCAAACACTTTCATATTTCTTTGATACTTTAGGAACATGATCCATGTGTCAGTTGTGATGTATAAGATTCAACCCCACCTCAATCTGATACACGGTGTGACTGGTATGACTCCAAATGTGTCTTCTTATTTAAAATTGACATTAATTCAAGTAAAAAAACACAACTGGCATACTGAAAACTAAGAAAACACATTCAGATTACTTTGATACTTTTGAAAAACGATCCATGAGTTAGTTTTAATGTTTAGGAATCAACCCCATCTCAATTCGACACACAATTTCACTTGTATGACTCCAAATGTGTATTCTTATTTTAAATTGACATTAATTCAAGTAAAAAAATAAAACTAGCATACTGAGCACCAAGAAAAAACATTCATATTGCTTTTATACTTTAGGGAAAAGATATATAAGCTAGTTATGATGTTTAAGAATCAACCCCACCACAATTTGATGCACACTGTGACTGGTATAACTCCAAATGCGTCTTTTTATTTAAAAATGACATTAATTCAAGTGAAAAAACAAAACTTCCATAATGAAAACCAATAAAATGCATTAATATTTCTTTTATTCTTTATGAAAATGATCCATGAGTCAGTTGTGACATGTAGGAATCAACACAAACTCACTCCGATGCATGATGTGACGGGTATGATTCTAAACGTGTCTTCTTATTTAAAAGTGACATTAATTCTAGTGAAAAAACACAACTAACATACTAAAAACGGAGAAAATTTATTTTATTACTTGATACCTTGAGAAAACGATCCATGAGTCAGTTTTGACGTGTAGGAATCAACCCCACCTCAATTAGATGCACGATGTTATTGGTATGGCTCCAAATTTGCCTTCTTATTTAAAATTGACATTATTTCAAGTAAAAAAACACAACTGACATACTGAAAACTGTTAAAACACATTTTAATTGCTTTAATAATTAAGAAAAACGATCCATGAGTCAGTTGTGATGTGTAGGAAGCAACCCCACCTCAATCCAATGCATGGTGTCACCGGTATGACTCGAAATGTGTCTTTTTATTTTCAACAGACAATAATTCAAGTAAAAAACACAACTAACATGTTGAAAACTGATAAAACACATTCATATTGCTTTGATACTTTAGGAAAAATACCCATGAGTCAGTTGTGACATGTACGAATCAACTCTAACTCAATATAACACATGGTATGACTAGTATGACTCCAAATGTGTGTTCTTATTTAAAATTTACATTAATTCAAGTAAAAAAATACAACTGACATACTGAAAACTGAGAAAATGCATTCATATTTATTTGATACTTTAAGAAACGATCATTGAGTTAGCTGTGACTTGTAAGACTCAACATCACCTCAATATGATGCACGGTGAGACCAGTATGACTCCAAATGTGTCTTCTTATTTAAAATTGACATTAATTCAAGTAAAAAAACACAAATGACATACTAAAAGCTGAGAAAACTCATTTAAATTACATTGATAATTTAGGAAAACGATCCACGATTCAATTGTGATGTGTAAGACTCAACCTTATCTCAATCAAACACACGATGTCACCAGTATGACTAAACGTGTCCGTTATGTGTTTAAAATTGACATTTTAGCTCAAAACATGTCACTCACTTAAAACCAATAAAACACGCTCTGATTGTGACGTTTATGAAGTAGTATCACATAAAACCGATGCACTATGCGGCCACTATGACATTTTATTAATGTATTATTCATATTAATGTTTAATTTATTTCTTCGTAGCATTACAAACATAATATTTTTTTTCTTATATAGGTGGAATCTTTTTCTCGATTTGGGATGTAGGAATCAACCGAACCTCAATATGATGCATGGTGTGACCAGTATAACTCAAAAGGTTTATTTTTTATTAAAAATTGACATTTTAATAATGCATTCTTTATATTAAGGTTTAATTTATTTCCTTATTGTATTAATAACATAATATTAGTTTTCTTATATAGGTGGAATCTTTTTCTCGAGATATGATGATTTTTTTGGAAACTAATACCATCAGGGGACATTTTTTAGAGGGGACCAAAGATGTCAAAAGAGAAAACTTTAATATTTTTAACTATTTGTTGGATAATTGTAAATGTAATTATATAAAACATTTTTTAAAATGTAAATAGATGTGTTTTTTTATATATACCATGAGTGGATATTTTATGTATTCCTGATGTCAATTAAATATATATAGCCACCCATAGTATATACAAAAGAACCACATACATGATGAAAATGATGAAAAAACAAGTAGCGCACACAATGGTTTGGATATTGTTGTGGTTTCTAGTTGGGATATATTTTTTGAAGGTTACTAGGTGTGTTGTTATATAAACAGCACATGTATACATTTATCAGTGTTCAAAATAGCGCTGATAAAGGACTCCCTTTATCAACTCTTATTCAGCACTGATAAAGGGGACCTACCTTTATCTTTGCTAATATTAATAAAACTTTTTAGCACTATTAATATCCAATATTAGCACTATTAATGGCCATATTTGTGGTATTGTTTCATGAATATCACTTCATCTTTATATCATGAGTGTTCATAACTCATATTTTGCATAAAGAAAATATTTCAGACAATTATTTCATTTCACATATATTTATGAGATGATTTTAAAACTTCACTTGAACATATGTTTTCATCCCACCTTCATACTTTCATGAAAGTTCCATTCCCAAAACACCTTTCTCCATTCCCAATTTTTGGACCAAAAAATTTGGAAAACCCTAGGAAACCATACCACCATGTATACACACTTTTTGTACGAGGTCCAAAGCATCCATTCTATTGTCCTTGATCATTGTTATCATAGATTGTCAAAAATATCTCCGGAAATCCACAAATGTCTATGGGAAATAGTTTTTCCAATAAACACAATCAACCCAAAAACACCTCAATGTTACCTTGGTGGATTTCTACCCAACAATCTCCCCCATTGGGTTTGTTGATAACTCTTCTCATTTGGATACATCCTTAATGATTCTTCCATATTCTATGATTTTTTCATTCATCCTATTCAGATATAGATCAATGATTTACTCAACATATAATCTAAGACCATATGATTCATGATCCATGCGATAAAAAAGAGTGATACGAAAACTTCATCAATGAATCACATCATTCCCGAATCCACTCAAATACTTCTATCACAAAATCAATAATTCTTGGTATATATTCTTTGATTGAACATATTTATCATCATCAGATTTAAAACTCCCACTACTTCATTTGTTGGGATATTGTGATTTGGAATGATTAAACATATCCAATATATGCTCTGAAATCCATGAACTGTTTTCTCATAACACTGAATTCTCATCATATCACAGAAGAATGCATAATTATTCACACACTACCTACATAACTGCATCCATTATCAAATTCTCCCCTACCTTGATTAATACCTTTTATCCCCATTAATATCCACAATTTCTCCTCCTATATCAATGAACTTGAATTACAGATCATTGTTGTATACAATAGGGGAAAGAACATATATCAAAACATTAGGAAAAAATACACCATAACTCAGGGAGAGGGGGTACCACATCCAGATTTTTTTCATATGCGAGGAGTTGAATGTACTCTTAAATGTATTCAATGATGTTAAAATGATTCTTTGCATAAGGACTTCATCAAAATGTCCACAACTAGTAGTTATAGAGGCACATAATCCAACATCACAGGCCCTTGATCCCCATTCGCCTTGATAAAATGATATTTTATTTCAATTCTCTTTTTCCTTGAGTGATAGACTAGATTTATTCTATGATTTATATCACCCGATTTATCGCAATGGATTCTGGAAAGAGACTTCACTTTAACTCCCATATAATCAAGATGTTGTTTCACCCATAATAATCGCATCCACGCTTGAGTAGCCACAATATATTCATCTTCTCTATTAATAAATGAAATACAATATTTTTTCTTTGTTAGAAAATATATACACAATCCACCAAGATAGAATGTACAACCTAATGTTGATTTCCTATCATCTTCTAATATGGTGCAATCGACATCTATAAAGCCTAATAATTATTACTAATATTTGTCACTGTATAATAATCCAAAATCCACTGTTCCTTTGATATAGAGAAGTATTATTTTCACTACAATTAAGTGGATTTCCTTGGTATTAATTTGATACTATTCTTCTTGGAATGTATTGAACACAATATCAGGTCTTTTCACTGTCAAGTACAATATACTACGAATAATTTTCCTGTATTCTATTATATTAACTACATTTCCATCATCATTTACTGATAAGTTCATTATGGTAGCTACCAAAGTCATCATCTCTTGGGAATTAACCATTCAAAATTATCTCCAAACCTCCTTAGCATATATGTATTGAGAAATACATGTTCAATTTCTTCCTTATGTCACAAGTACACTAAGGAAAAATGTTAGTTCACCAATCATTGATATTTCAAACTCACTTTCCATGAATTTGGTGAACTGCTTACACTGTGATTCATCTGATCCACTAAATTGTATGTCATAGACATACACCAACACCATAATCCTATAATTAATTCCATTTATGAATTATAGATTGTAATCAACTACACCACGTTGAAACCAAGATTCTTAAAAAACTGACCATGCCTTTAATACCATGCTCTCGGTGCCTATTTCAACCCATATAGTTCCTTCCTCAGCTGATCAACCTTGTTCTCATCTTCACTATTGAGAAAACCATATAACCGTTCAATATTAACATCTTCTTCCAGAACCGTATTTGGAAAACTTTACTTGACATCTATATGGAAAACATTTAACATTCTTGTCACTCATATAGTTGGAAATACTCTAATTGTCTCAAGTGAAAATGTTTCATCATAATCAATACCCTATATATATGAGTACCCTTTTCACACTATTAGTGATTTTTTTTGAGTCACTACACCATCTTCATTCATCTTATTTTGAAAAACCCATTTAGTCCTAGTGAAATTCTTATATGTAGGTCTCGAAATAATCTCCCATGTCTTATTATTTTCAATTTTCTCAAGCTCATCATTCATTTCCTGAACCTAGTTTTCATCTATAGATGCTTCTACAAAAAATTTATGCTCTACCTATGATAATAATGAAGAATGTTGTAGAGTATTTGTTCTCCTTTTCAACACTAATACCGTCTGATCACTGATGATATTTTTACTGTCAATATTTTCTCAACTCTTTTTCTTCTGCCCAAAAATAGATTTGACTTCGTACTACTCATCATTAGTATCTTCTTATGAATCGACCTTTTCATTTATAATCTCCTTGTGTTTCTTACCTCCTTATCACTTTCATCAGGGAACTATTCACTGCATTGTTAAAGACTGTTTATTTTACACTACAGTGAAATAAATAGTTTCAACTACTTTTCCTAGCCTCATATGGAATCATTTATATTATCTTATTTTATTATTTAGCCAAGTAATATCCCCTCATATCCATGTGACTAAAATTTCTATTGTTTCTTTTTCTTGAGTATAAAACACTAACTTACAATGATTATAAAGTATTTCAATGTAGGATTCATTCCATACCATATCTCATATGGAGTATTTTCTTCCTTCAGACACAATAGATCCCTATTAGATATATTGACTGATGTTAAGAATAATTCCTTCTAAAACATATCTGGTAGGTCTTTTTCAATAAGAATTATTCTGGAAATATTGTTGGTAATATTATTTCTATTCTCAACCAATCCATTTTGATTATGGATTTATCAAAAATGAAACTTGATTCCTTATCTCATGTTTCTTGATATAATCCTCCATACAGTTTTTTGAAAATATTGTACCATTATATGTATGAATCTTCGGACTTTTTTTGTCAATGTATCCTTTATCATTCCCTATGTTATTTTTTATGAAACTGAACACATCATACTTGTGGACAATGAAAAATACCGATACCATTATTCTGAAATAATCAACTAAAATAACTTAAAACCTCTTCCTGTAAATGGCTATTGGGAAAATAGGTCCACTTATGTCTACAAGCACTAATTCAAGAACTCTAATTGACTTTTTCTTCTTCTTTATTGTATGATTTTTGAGGATCATTCCTTGTTGATAAGAATTACATGTATGAGTACGATCACGTGATAGATTTGGGAGGTATCGAGATATGTCAAATTTTACTAGATCATCCAAGGATGGTTGGAATAGATGGCCAAGATGTTTAACCCACAACTTGTTTTCCTCCTCTTTGGATAAAAATAACATATTTTCTTCCCCACTTATGAGGTAGAGATTCCCATTTGTCCTTTTTACCTAGAATAAAAATAAACCATCTATTAATTTAACAATACACATATTATTATTAAATATTATATCATTCCCATGTCACATAGTTTACAAACAATAATCAAGTTATAAAAAATATATTCAATGACTAATACATCATCATGTAGTCATTTCTTTGCCCCCAAAATTGGATTTTGCTGAGATAGTTGTCTTTAGGTATTCATCATTTCCAAACTTGACAAAACCTTATTTTTCATATTTTTATGCTTGTAGAAATATCCTTTATTCCTATCATATGGGATGCACATCCACTATTAAGGATCCATACACTTGTACAATTTGATGCTTTGATGGTAATTTCCACAACTACTACCTTATCAGCTATTTTCTTTTTGATCCATATTTTTGTCCAAAAACTCAGTATAGATTTATAATCTTGATCATTCTCAGAGTATGATTGCAGAACATAATATTTTATATATGTAAATTAGTTTTGTGTTTTCAACTCACTTGATGATTCATTTAATTTCTACATGCGAGAAATTTGGTTCTATTTCGGTACATTCCTCTTCATAGTTGATGTACAATATCTGGCTATGTTACAAAATCCTCTACACCAAAAAAATAGACCTTAAAATATATTCTAAAGTATTGATATCTATTTGGATATCACTGTTGTTCTTCTTCCTTTCAATATCTCTTGGATATGGAACACAAATTTAGAGAGTGTCTCATATTTACACAACAATAACACATGATGTAGGGTGCATTCCTATTTGTCACTTCTACACAACTAGTTTAAACTTGGGTTCTATGAATCTTCAGATTACAATTCATAGTGAAATGAGAGTTCAATTTATGTACAGGTTCTTGTGGTATAACATCAATTTTTATATTTTTTGTTTTCAGACAATCCCCATAACAATATTCTCATTTTAACATGACTACTATTTCTTTTATTCAAGACCTCTATAATCCAATTATATCTTTTCTATCTCCGGAATGATCTATTTTTATAATAACATACTGAGAATCATGATATTTTCTTGATCCT
This sequence comes from Viscum album, assembly GCA_963277665.1. Classification (NCBI taxonomy): domain Eukaryota; kingdom Viridiplantae; phylum Streptophyta; class Magnoliopsida; order Santalales; family Viscaceae; genus Viscum; species Viscum album. The sequence continues at coordinate 2,033,234,905 of OY728148.1, read as the reverse complement.
TAACTTTTCATCATAATACGACACCTTTCTCTTCAAATTATTCGATATGTTTTATTTGATATTTTCCAGTGATAGTAAAACTATCGATTAATCGTTTCTGTTCTTATATTTTGAGCTTATACTCAACAACCTTTTGAAATCTCTTTAGCATTGAATACCTCAAATTTTTGATTTCTATATTCAAATCATACTTGTTTTCTTCCTATTTATACATATAATGTTTAGAATCATGAAACAATTTGTTATATTTTATCATTTTGGATCTCCAAACATCTATCTCATCAACAACATATTCTAATTCGGCTTTCAAATCAAGTATTCCTTAAACTTCTTCATCATCATTTTCAATTTATTCCCTTTTATGGGAAATACTAACAACTTCCACCATAGAAGTTTCTCCATGATCATTACAGTTCTCCATCTCTTTGACCACAGATTATTCTAAACTTTATTTCTTTTGTGGAAGAATATTATTATTTTTGATGAAATTTCTTTTGATCTTTTTATTACCATTCACATAAGTTGAAAAATTCTTCATTGGAATTTCAACTTATTCCTCATCATCTTCTTGAAACATATTGGGGCACCTTTCTACAATATGTTCAAACATTCTACATAGAAATCAAGAAAGTGTGAGTTTCTATTTGAACACTCCTTTTCCTCTTTGTAAATTTGAGGAATGAAATGAAATCACCACATCTTTCACCTAATATTCCTATAAGACTTCAATGACGAGCTTCTTCATGCCCTTGAATTCCACCTCTTTGGAATTCTCTTTTTCAATAGAACCATTATCATCATTCCTCATTTCATACAAAACTATAGTAATGTGAAAGCTATCAATGTTAGATATTTTGGATCTTTATCATCCAAGAGCATAATATTTCATATTAATATGAGATGTAAGTTATCTTTATATGTTCTTAACAATATTTATATATTCAATAATTTTCCAGAGACCACACATGTCTTCCAAAAAAACATTCACCTAGACAAATAATACATCAATAGACTCATTAGAGTGCATTCTCAAATATTTATACCCATTCCATAGAACCTACAAATTTGTATCTTTAACCATTGAATCACCTACATAGATATTTAATAGATTTTCACACATATCAGGTGATATTTTACATGACATTAGATTCGTATATTTTGAATTGGATAGGTCTCTCCCTAAATAATTTATTCCTTTGGTGTCAGTATCCAATTTTTTCATTCAGCTTATGATAAAAAACTATTGTTAAAACTAGATGATATTCGATGCATCACTTCTATAAAAACATCAATTCCTTAAGACCAGAAGTAGTGTAGAATATTATTCTTCCATAATTTAAAATTAGTTCCATTGATGATTGGAACCCCTTTATGATTAAAAACCGCCATGGGAGACATAGTGAAATTATCCTTCCACATTAATACCAATTGTAGGACTTATATTAGGTCTATAGGACTCCACATCACAATATTGTCATCGTTGGTTCACTACCTCATGTGTTTGTTCTTCAAAAGCACTCAATACCCACCAAGGTGGCACACTACCATCCCCCTTCTAAAAAGGCCTTGTAATGTGATGTGGGATGGATGGGGCTTATAAATCATGTCTAAAATTCCTCTAGTCTCTGATGTGGGATAGGGCCCCTACATCCATCAACCATGACCCGTAGAGATGTACTGTATTCATTTGGGATTCCAACAGTTCTGGGTTTTTGGGCTAGTGAGGTTGGGGATTTTGGGGTGATGGTTTCATATTTTTCAGGTATTAGGGTATATTATTTTTTATGATGATTTTGTTTTTTTTGGGGATGAGATTTTGTTTGGGGTTGTGGGACTGGGTTTGTTTAGGCTAAGGGTTTGTGGTATTTAGGGATAAAGGTTTTGGGGTTTTAAAGATGATGGTTTGGGGTTGTTTTTTGTATATGGGGTTAGTGTATTTTGGGGCTCTAGTTTTAGGGTTTTTTGGGGCTAAGGGTTTAGGGGTTTTTCATGGAAGAGTGTTCCATGTTTTTGGGGTTTGGGGTTTAGGATTTTTTGAGGCTGAGGGTTTGGGGTTTCTAAGGGATAAGGGTTTGGGGTTTTGGGGGGTTTAGGGTTTAGGGTTTTTTTGGGATAAGATTTTGGGGTTTTCTAGGGTGATGTATTGGGGTCTTTTAGCGATGAGGGTTTGGTGTTCTATTGGGATAAGGATTTAGGCTTTCATCAGGATGAGGTTTTAGGGTTTTTTTGGGAAGAGGTTTTAGTTTTTTTGGTGTTGGGGATTTAGGTGTTTTGGGGGATGAATGTTTAAGTTTTTTTAGGGATCAGGTTTTGGGGTTTTTGCAACGACTCAATTTTTTTTAATGAAAATTACCTTCTTATAAATATTCCAGGAAATCAGATAATAATGAACTACTAAGTGATAAGTGAACCTTAAACATATGTATGTCACTTCTGTGTTTGGAATTTTTAAAATCTTACATACACGGTTGTGGTCATGATGTTTTTTGGTGTCCGATAAGAAAAACTTAATTTTTTTGGTGAATTGAAACATACCCTAATGAATAGTAACATACCCTTATGAATAGTGATATACCCTAATGAATATTAACCTCAACTATGATAGTATAAAAATAATATTCAAGTTGGAAGTACAACATACCTATATTTTAGAATGAGTTAATTCATGTTTTTAAATTTGGTTTTTGATAATAAATTATGATTTTAATTAAATATTTAAATAAAAAAATTTAGAAAATTATTTTTGAAAAATATTATTCATTTTTAGATTCTACACATTGAAAAATGGTTTGGGTGAATTTTTGGGATTTTTCTGAAATACTTGATTTTTTTATGAATAGTAAAATACGATAATTTACTGTATATATACATTATAATCTAAATAAACTATTCCTAGAATCATAGATGATGTCACCACCCATGGTTATAATTCACATGACCCATTTACTATTCATGGTCATGGAATACTTAATATTCTTTTTCTTGTGAAGAAATAATAAATTAATGATTATAATATCATGAAATCCCTACTCTCCTCCACTATAAAACCCCCCCTTCACTCCCTCTTCTCTCCACTCCTCTCAAGCTCCAAGACTTCTCTATATTCTTCCCAATTCTCTCCCCAAGTTCCTCCCCGACGTCAAAAAGCTCTCATCCTCATCAAAATACCAAAACCTCTCCCCTTAAGAGGTTCTCAAAGGAGGAAGTCTCAAAAGGTAAATTAATCTTCCCAAATTTCTTCCTTTCTTTTAAGTTCTTTTCTTTTTAATTTCTTTCCTCACCTCCCTTCACCATAATAGTATGATAAATATATTAGAATACATGTAATGGAATTTCTTCATTCTAGTGGTAAATTTCATTATCTTCTCTCCTTTCCCCACCCTTTTATTTGAAAGAAATGAAAGCACCATTTGATATGTGCTAATTTAGCACATTCAAGGACAACAGTTTATCAATTTTTGTTATTATCGTTAATTCTGGTCAAGAAACCATTTGTGTTGTGGTTGAACCAGACTATTATATATATAATACATCCTATTTTTGGTTCTATAATCTTTTGGTATAAATGTAATTAAGTTATAAGGAAAAACACATTCTTTGTAACCAAATCCACCGACTAACAAAAACTGTTATCACTAAGGTTATATATATAATAATTTGACATCACTCTAAGTAACCTAATTAAAATTAAAACCATTTAATCTAATGTATATGAACTAAATAATGTAACTTCAATTCAAGACAACCACTTTAATCTTTCATATAATCGAATCTTGGATATAAGTGAACCGATCTTGTAAAGCCAAGTAAACAAACGAGCCCGAACAATGAAATTGAACCTTATAACTAATCAAAAAGTATTTTAATGAACTAAAAAGGGTTATAATAAATCAATTAAATATAGAAGAGGTTATTTACTTATGAATTAATAATCCTAATCTGTTTATTCAGGTCATTAATAACATGTGGAGAACACCACCGGTTTTAAGGTAAGGGATCCTCTCCTTTTCCCTCTTAATCATGATTGTCCTCTATACTATGACTTTTTATTTGTACTAGAAAATGATGGGGCATGTTTAAGAACCTCCCCATAATTCCTTCTAGATTTATAAGTGACGAGAAACCCCATTCCTCTCTCATCAATCCCTCTTGGTCACACCAGACAACATGCCGATAAAATCATAACGAATTCTACCCGAACCTTCTTTGTTATTTCGGGTTGCCCTATCTTTCTCTGAAAATGGTGTTATCTTATCTATCTATGCGAGTCTTATGAATTATGGTTATTTTTACAATATTATTATATCAAGACCCTTTCATCACATTCTTTCGGGGATATACATGATTTTGAAATATTCCCTCAGAACTTTTCGATAAGCCAACCTATTTTAAGGGGACTTCCCAAATTTTTACCCAAATTTCAAGTGCACTCTGTCCTATGTTTTAAAACAAAATTGTATTTATAAAATAAGTATTTTTATTATGAAAAACTTCTTGTTTCAATTCTGGTTTTATATAAAACAATGTCCTCTTATCTATTTGAAAAGCTCTAGAGTGTTTTTTTAAAACCGCACAAAAATGTTTTAATGCTAATGTTTCTAAAATACATTTTTTATATATTGTAACTTATATCTGACACCACGTACCATTTTATATGCCTATTTTACCCTATGAATGTACATTTATGTTCTAATCCCATCCTTTCATGGAAGCCTTCGTGATACTCCCTTTGGATATGTTTTATGTCATGATTGTGGTACCCAATTCTTTCCTTGGGTAGCCTTATGTTTATGTATGGTTGATTATGTCTGATTATTTATGTGGAAAAATTATATAGGTGGAAAGAATATTCATGAATTTGTAGAGATGGGTGCACCCAGATAGTGCTCCAATGCATTGAGTAAGGTTAAGTTTCACGAGATGCAATGTGAAATGGGATTGGCTGTTAGCCTTGACCCGTACTGAAATGGGAAACGGGATTAGCGGTTAGCCTTGAATCGTACTAAAGATATGATTTATGATTATGCCACATTTATGTGATTCCATGTTCATATGATCCCATGCTTATATTAAATGATTTCATAAGTTTCATGCTTTGGATATCATTATGTCATGCCTCTTAACACATGTGCATGAGATGTATCCTTATTTTCATTTCCTTACTGGGCATTTTAGCTCATCCCTTTGTTCATGTGTTCCCCAGGGTATCCTATGCAGATGTAAGAGCTCAAAGGAAGTTAGAAGCTCTTTATGGAGATTAAATAAAGAAGTTTTTTTAGTCCCATGTTTTATGTTATATGTACCTAGTTTTCCAAGACACTAGACTTAATGATCATTGGCTTGTACTCTAATGATTAATTATGCATAAAATCATGAAATGTTTTATTTAAAAGGATTGGGTTTCTATAGTTGGTATCAGAGGATGGTCTAGTTATTTTTGGAGATTAGGAATATAGAACCATATTTAGAACCTTAAGGATGAGACTAAGTATAAGAAAGCATTGCTAAATTTTGGTGATTATAGAGTAAGTGGTTTATCAAGAAAATACACCCCTGTCTGGATACGAGTAAGTAGAGGCGGCTTTGACACAGATGTATCTAGGGGTAAAACCCGAAAACACTGCTATGAGCTAGACTCAAACGAGAACTGGTTCACGATAACGGTCCTTGCTGCACTCTTGGTTATGAACCTCTCAGGGGATATTATTTAGTAGATTCACGAGCTTAGTAAAAACCATTATTAAGGGAAAAAAGCCCGTAAGAATATATGTTAAGAAATAGATTAAGGATAGCCTAGATATAAACCTAAGGAATCAAAAGTTAGGATATAATTCCTCTTTATAAGTTTATCCTTTAATGTTCAAAGCTTCCTTTTTATGCTCAATAGATAAGTATTCAAGACCTCTAATTATACATTATTTTTCTTAGTTAATGACGGGAAATAGAAGAACACGTTCTAACAACCAATGTGATAGGAAATGCGATGATTTCCCTAATGACATGCCTAATGTGACGGAAGCGGGTGATCAAAACTTCATGGCAGTACTTGCTCATTTGGCTCAAGTTATTAATAATAACTTGAATCAAGTGGAACGTCCCCATCCTCTAATGAAAGATCAAGTTGCCATAGAATCCTCAATGTGACAAAGGCCTCCCATGTTTAGCGGGTCTTCTGATCCCCTCCTCGCAGAACAATGGATTAACTCCATTGAAAAGATTTTATCTGTCCTCCAGTGCTGGGAAGAAGAGAAAGATCTAATCGGAGTTTATTGTTTTGATGGGGAAGCTGATCATTGGTCGACACTGACCAAGAATACAAATTACCAAGAAGAAATTGATTCCATAGATTGGGAGGAATTCAAGAGGCTGTTTTTCAACCAATATTTTCCTCGAACCCTTTATCTCAATATGGAAGGAGAGTTACTTGGACTCAAGAAGAAGGATGATGAGTCCATCAGGGCATATGAAGCGAAATTTACAAGGCTTTCAAGGTATGCCTCTGGCCTAGTCATGAACACAGAAAGAAAGGTGGATCGCTTCTTTAGTGGACTATAGTCGAGTCTATGAAAAGTGTTAGAAATTCGAGACTTCGACAGCTATGAGGATATTGTTCATTGTGCCCTTAAGGTTGAAATGAATATTGAAGAATCTCAATGGTCTCATGGGCCTAGTGACAAGAAGCGGAAAATGGAGAACAACATGGTTGGTTCATCAAATAAATCCAATGATGGAAAGAAGCCTCACGTTCCCCTTTACAAGAATTGTTGGAAGAAGAATCTTGGTTACTATCTCAAGGGAACCAGGAATTGCTTCAAATGTGGAAAGTGTGGTCATCTGGCCAAGAACTGCCGAAGGGATATGAAAAATCCCGCTAATGTTGAAGAATAACTGATGGTTCAGATCAACACTCAGCCTAAAGTGAAGTGTTTTAATTGCATGGAGCTTGGGCATTATGCAAAAAATTGCCCTAAGCCGAGGGTTGTTGGAGGAAATCAACAACAACCTCCAAGGCAACAAGGAAGGGCGTATGCTATCACTACTACTGAGATAGATCCAGAAAACGATATGGTGATAGGTACTCTTGTTATTCATTCAAGAATATCGAACGTACTATTTGATTATGGTTCTACTCATTCTTTCATATCTTTCATTTTTAGTAGAACTATTCAAACACCACCTCAAAATTTGGAGGAAAAGTTATCTGTGAGAACAGTGAATGAGAAAATTATTGCATCCATGGTTTCTAACTCCTCCTCGGTTAATATTTGTGAACTAAACCTCCCAGTAAATCGTTTCATACTTCCTTTAGTGGAGTTTGACGCTATGTTGGGCATGGATTGGCTATCATTGTAATAGGCCAACATTAATCGTCAGGAAAGGGAGATTACTCTTCACACCCAGAATCATCCTCCGATTATTTACAAATGCAAGGAGGAAGATGAGTCTCCTTTAGAATATTCATCTCAAGTTTGGATATTGCTTCCTTATGAGCATGAATACCTAGCTCAAATGATTGAGACAAAGGAGAGAATCATTCTTGAAGACATGCCCACCATTAGGGATTACACTGATGCATTCCCTGAAGAGTTTCCCGGTCTTCCTCCTGAACGAGAGGTTGAGTTCTCAATTGAACATATCCTTGGATATCTGCCAATCTCAAAGAAACCTTACAGAATGGCCACTATAGAGCTAGAAGAGCTGAAGAAGCAGTTATAAGATAATATGGGGAATGGTTTTATACGCCCGAGTGCTTCACCGTGGGGTGATCCGGTCCTCTTCGTCAAGAATAATGATGGATCAATGCGCCTCTTCATTGATTATCGTGAGCTCATTAAAATAACTATAAATAACAAGTATCACTTTCTACGGATAGATGACTTGTTCGATCAGCATTGTGGGGCCAGTTATTTCTCTAAGGTGGACCTTCGGTCAGGATATCCCCAACTAAAGGTGAGGAAGAAAGATATTCCCAAGACTTCCTTTAGAACGAGGCATGGACACTATGAGTTCATAGTGATTCCCTTAGGACTCACTAATTCTCCAGAAATTTTCATGGATTTAATGAATAGAGTCTTTAGAGATTACCTCGACAAATTTGTCATGGTCTTTATTGATGATATTCTGATATACTCCATAAGCACGGAGGAACATGAGGAGCATTTGGAAACTGTGTTAAAGACTTTGCGAAGGGAGAATTGGTATACAAAGTACAGTGAATGTGAGTTTTGGAAGTGGGAAGTTTCATTCTTGGGGAATGTTATCACCAACAAAGGGATATCTGTGGACCCCTCCAAGACGAAGGCAATTGAAGAGTTGTCGAGGCTAACTTCTGTAATAGAGATCCGTAGATTTTTGTGTCTAGCTGGGTATAATCAACGATTCGTGAAGAACATTTCACGATTGTCAAACCCAATGACCAAGCTGACATGAAAGGGAGTAAAGTTCGTCTGGACATAGGAATGTGAAGACTGTTTCAAGGAGTTGAAAAAGAGGCTTATCACTGCACCGGTACTCACACTCCCTTCAAGTGGAGAACTCTTTGTGGTGTATAGTGATTCTTCTAAGAAAGGATTAAGCTGTGTGCTAATGAAAAATGATAAAGTGATAGCCTATTCCTCAAGGTAGCTGAAAATCCATGAGAACAACTATCCCACACATGATCTAGAGTTGGCGGCTTTGATCTTTGCGTTGAAAATCTGGCGGCATTATCTCTATGTGAAAAAATGTGAGATATATACTGACCACAAGTGTCTCAAATATATATTCACATAGAAAGAGATTAATATGAACCAATGAATATGGATAGAGCTCATCAAGGATTATGACTTCTCAATCCACTACCATACCGGTAAGGCAAACAAGGTGGTAGATGCTCTAAGTAGAAAGGATCCTGCATCTTTATCAATGATGAGAATTGAAAAGGATCTTATCTTATTAGATTTGAAATGGATGGACATGGGAATCATTAAGGTAGGAACATCATCAATCCTTTCTAAAATGATTGCTCAACCATCCCTCATGGAGAAAATAAAGGTTGCTCAAATAAAGGATTTAGAAATTTAGAAAAGGGTGGAAGCTATTAAGAATGGGAAATCCTCCGATTTCAAAATTGATGAGGAAAGAGTTGTAAGATTTGGTACATGATTATGTGTACCATTTGATCCAGAGATAAAGAAGGAGCTATTGAATGAAGCACATAGCTCGACCTTCACTATCCATCCTGGGAGTACCAAAATGTACCGTGATATCCGAGAACACTTCTGGTGGGATAACATGAAGAAAGAGATTTTGGAATATATATCAAGGTGTTTGTTATGTCCGCAAGTTAAAGTTGAGTGGAAAAAGTCAAAAGGTATGATGCAGCCATTGCCTATACCCATGTTGAAATGGGAAAATGTTACTATGGACTTTGACACAGGTCTCCCAAAGACTTAAAAGGGAAATAATGCCATAAGGGTTGTGGTCGACCGACTCACCATGACATCCCATTTCATCACTATTCTGGAAGATCTATCACTTGAAAAACATGAAAAGTTATATGTGAAGGAAGTGGTAAGACTGCACGATGTTCCACTCTCAATTGTCTCTGACCATGATCCAAGGTTCACATATATATTCTGGAGGATTCTTCAACATGCTTTGAGTACTGAATGAAATTTTAGCATGACCTATCAACCCCAAACTGATGGCCAATCTGAAAGGACTATTCATACACTTGAACATATGATAAAATCCTTCTCTCTTGATTTCAAAGGTGTTTGGGATCAGCATCTCCCATTGGTTGAGTTCTCATACAACAATAGCTTCCACTCGAGTATTTAGATGGCTCCATATGAAGCTCTATATGGAAAGCGATGTAGAACTCCAACCTATTGGGATGAAGTTGGAGAAAGAAAGCTAGTTGGACCCGATCTTGTTCAAGAGATGACAGAGAAGGTTCAAGTCATCCAGAAACACATCAATGCTTCTTGACGTTGGAAAAAGACGTATGCTGACAACCGTCGAAGGGACTTGGAGTTCGACGTTGGAGATAAAGTCTTCCTTCGAATATCTCCATGGAAGAGAGTCATAAATTCGGGATGAAAGGGAAGTTAAGCCCAAGGTATATTGGCCCCTTTGAGATCCTTGACCGCATAGGAGCTGTGGCCTATCATCTTTCACTTCCACTAAATATTGATCGAGTTCATGATGTTTTTCACATATCACTCTTGATTAAGTACATACCTGATCCCTCACATGTACTAAACTCAGAGGTGGTGAGGAGCAGCCAGTAAAGATTCTAGATCGAAGAGATAAGATTCTACGCAACAAGAAAACACATCTTGTCAAAGTATTATGGAGGAACCATAAGTCTGAGGAAGCAACATGGGAATTGGAGGAAGTAATGAAGGAAAAGTACCCATATCTGTTTATGGACTAGAATGTAAAATCATATTTCGAGGGTGAAATTTCTTAATGGGGGAAGAATGTAACAACCCAACATTTTTAATGGAAATTACCTTCTTATAAATATGCCAATAAATCACATAATAATGAACTACTAAGTGATAAGTTACCTTTAAACATAAGTTTGTCACTTATGTGTTTGGAATTTTAAAAATCTGACATACACGGTTGTGTTCAAGATGTTTTTTGAAGTCCGATAAGAAAAACATAATTTTTTGTGAATAGTATCCTACCATAATGAATAGTAACATAACCTTATGAATAGTGATATACCATAATGAATATTAACCTCACCTATGATAGTATAAAAATAATATTCAAGTTGGAAGTACAATATACCTATGTTTTAGAATGAGTTAATGCATGTTTTTAAATCTATTTTTTGATAATAAATTATGATTTTAATTAAATATTAAAATAATCATATTTAGAAAATTATTTTTGAAAAATAGACTTCATTTTTTTGATTCAACACATCAAAAAATGGTTAGGGTGATTTTTTGGGATTTTTCTGAAGTACTTGAATTTTTGATGAATAGTAAAATACGGTAATTTACTGTATATATACATTATAAGCTAAATAAACTCTTACTAGAATCATGGATGATGTGAAAACCCATGGTTCGAATTCACAAGACCCATTTACTATTCTTGGTCATGGAATACTTACTATTCATTTTCTTGTGAATAAATAATAAAGTAATGATTATAATATCATGAAATCCTTCCTCTCCTCCACTATAAAACCCCCCTTCACTCCCTCTTCTATCCACTCCTCTCAAGCTCCATGCCTTCTCTAAATTCTGCCCAAATCTCTCCCCAAGGTCCTCCCCCATGTCCAAAATCTCTCATCCTCCACAAAATACCAAAACCACTCCCCTTAAGAGGTTCTCAAAGGAGGAAGTCTCAAGAGGTAAATTCCTCTTCCCAAATTTCTTCCTTTCATTTAAGTTCTTTTCTTTTTAATTTCATTACTCACCTCCCTTGAGCACAATAGTATGATATATCTAGTATCATACATGTATTGGAATTTATTCATGCTAGTGGTAAATTTCATTATCTTATCTCCTTTCCCCACCCTTTTATTTGAAAGAAATGAAAGCACCGTTTAAGATGTGCTAATTAAGCACATTCAAGGACAACGATTTATAAATTTTTGTTATTATCATTAATTCTGGTCATGAAACCATTCATGTTATGGTTGAACCAGATTATTATATATGTAATATATCCTATTTTTGGTTCTGTAATCTTTTGGTACAAATGTAATTAAGTTATAATGAAAAACACATTCTTTGTAACCAAATCCACCGATTAACACAAACGGTTGTCACTAAGGTTATATATATAATAATTCGACGTCACTCTAAGTAACCTAATTAAAATTAAAACCATGTAATCTCCTGTATATGAACTAAATAATGTAACTTCAATTCTGGACAACCACTTTCATCTTGCATATAATCTAAACTTGGATATAAGTGAACCAATCTTTTAAAGCCAAGTAAACAAACGAGCCCGAACAATAAAATTGAACCTTATAACTAATCAAAAAGGGTTTTAATGAAATAAAAGGGTTATAACAAATCTATTAAATATATAAGAGTTTATTTACTTATGAATTAATAATCCTAATTTGTTTATCCAGGTCATTAAAAACAAGTGCAGAACACCACCGGTTTTAAGGTAAGGGATCCTCTCCTTTTCTCTCTTAATCAAGATTGTCTTCTATAATATGCCATTATATGTGTACTATAAAGTGATGGGGTATGTTTAAGAACATACCCCATACTTTCTTCTGGATTTATAATTGAGGAGAATCCCCATTTATCTCTCATAAATCCCTCTTGGTCACACCCGACACCATGCTGATAAAATCGTAACGAATTCTACCCGAACCTTCTTTGTTCTTTTGGGTTGCCTTATATTTCTTTAAAAATGGTGTTATTTTATCTATATATGTGAATATTATTACTTATGGTTATTTGTACAAGATTCTTATATCAAGGCCCTTTCATCCAATTCTTTCGGAGATATAAATTATTTTGAAATATTCCGTCCTTAAAACATTCCTATAAGCCAAACTGTTTTAAGGGGACTTCCCAAATTTTTAAACAAATTTCATGTGTAATATATCCTATGTTTTAAAACACCATTGTATATATAAAATAAGTATTTTTATTATGAAAACCTTCTTGGTTCAATTCTGGTTTTATATAAAAGAATTTCCTCTTTTCAATTTGAAAAGCTCTAAAGTGTTTTCCTTAAAACCGCACAAAAATGTTTTAATGATAATGTTTCTAAAATACTTTTTTTATATGTTTTATCTTATATTTGACACCACTTACCGTGTTATATGCCTATTTTACCCTATTAATGTCCATGTATGTTCTAATCACATCCTTTCATAGACACTTTCGTGATACGCCCATTGGATATGTTTTATGTCATTATTGTGGTACCCAATTATTTCCATGGGTAACCTTATGTTTATGTATGTTTGATTCTGTATGATTATTTATGTGTAAATATTATTTATGTGGCAAGAATACTCATGAATATGTTGAGATGGGTGCTCCCAGATAGAGCTCCAATGCATTGGGTAAGGTTAAGTTTCATGAGATGCGATGTGAAACGGGATTGACGGTTAGCCTTGACCCATACTAAAGATATGATTTATGATTCTGCCACATTTATATGATTCCATGTTTATATTCTCCCATTCATATATAAAATTATTTCACAAGTTTCTTGATTTGGATATCATTATGTCATTCCTCTTAACTCATGTTCTTGAAATGTATCCTTATGTTCATTTCCTTACTGTGAATTTTTAGCTCATCCCTTTGTTTATGGTTTCCCTAGGGTACCCTATGTAGATGTAAGAGCTCAAAGGAAGTTATAATCTCTTTATGGAGATTAAATAAAGAAGTTTTTTAGTATGATGTTTTATGTTATATGTAACTAGTCTTCCATGACACTAGACTTAACGATCCTTATCTTGTACTTTAATGATTATTTATTCTTAAAATCATGAAATTTTATATGTAAAAGTCATGGGTCGCTATAGTTTTTAGGGGCTGTGTGTTTGGATGGTTTTAGGTCTAAGGGTTAAGGGTTATTTTTGGTAGAGGGTTTGGTTTTTTTTTTAGTTGGAGTTTTGTGTTTTTTTGGTTCAAAATATTTGGGTTTTTTGGGCTATGGGTTGGGTGTTTCTTAGGGACGATGGTTTAAGGATTTTGGGGCCTATGGTATTGGTTTTTTTAAAAGTTAGGGTTTGGGTTTGTTGTGGATGAGGATTTAGGTTTTTTTTGGTATAATGGTTTAGGTATTTTTGGAGATTAGTGTTTTGTGTTTTTGGGGATGATGGTGTAGGTTTTTTTTTGGGAATGTGGGTTTTGAGTTTTTTGGGGATGAGGGTTAGGATTTTTTTAGGGATAATGGTTTGGGCATTTTTCGTTTGAGGGTTTGGGGTTTTGGGGGGCTGAGGTTTTTATGTTTTTTGTGCCAAAGGGTTTGTTGTTTTTGGGGCTAAGGGTTCTTAATTTTTTAGTGATACAGGTTTAGTGTTTTTTGGGGTCACATTTTGGGGACTTTTTAGGTTTAGGGGGTTATTATTTTTTGGTACTACGGGTTTGGGGGTTTTTTGAGCCGAGGGTTTGAGTTTTTTTACTGGAAGTTATAAATTTTTTGGATGAGGGTTTGGGGTTTTGTTGGGGCTCCATGTTTAGTGGTTTGGGGGTTTTAGGGTTTTTTTGTGGCAGAGGGTTTATGTTTTTTTGGGGCTATCAATAATTCCAATCTCAATTGTTATGTTAATTGGACCACCCATCACTTTTTCCATCCAACACTATGGTGGGATGTGAAACACTAATTTTGGGCCGAAAATGAGTTATCAACATTGAGAAGGAAATTTCTATTATCACATTAAATTGGGGAGAGATCATTAAGAAAAGAATCAATAAGAAGTAATCTCACAAAATTAGTTCATGGGGTACTAAATTATAATTTGAAAGTGTTTTTTGTGATTTTTTACCTTTGAGGTCCCCCATTCCTCGTAGTTTTTTGGGTAATTACTTTCACATTATTTTGTCTTTAAAATTATTTTTTCACTCATTCGTAATAGTTTTAAAAAAATTTAAAAAAATTGAAGCTTTTTGTTCAAATTTATAAATTTAACCTCTTCCCTTTTCCCAGAATTGGTCGTGCATATCCATTGCTGGTGACTCAACCTTTAATCATGGAAATATCTTGGTGGGTGGTGTTGCCTATAAGACTTGGTCATTCTTCTACCTTTTATTATTCCATATTCACTTACTCATTTCATAATTATAGTGATATAAAAAAGGTTTTGGGCTTTTGGGGCTGAGAGTTTAGAGTTTAGGGTTTTGGGGAAAGAGTTTATATTAATTTAGGCCGAGGTTTTATTGTTCTTTGGGATTTAGGGTTTTGGGTTTTGGGGGATTAGGGTTTAGGGTTTATTGTGACTAAGGATTTAAGGTTTTTTGGGGCATAGAATTTTTTTAGATGAGTATTTAGGTTATTTTGGGCATAGGGTATTTTGAGGATAAGGTTTTGGGGTTTTGAGGGAATGAGGGTTTAGGGTTTTTAAGGGCTAAGGATTTTAGTTTTTTTGGGGATGAGGGTTTGGGGTTTTTTAGGCCAAGTGTTTTGGTTTTTAGGGAACACCGGTTTTTGGTTTTATTTGGGATAATGTTTTTGAGTTTTTTGATGTTGATAACTAGGGTGTTTTTTTGGATAATTGTTTGAGGGTTTTTTGGCTGAGGGTTTGGGTTTTTTTGGGAAGAGGTATTGGGTTTTTTTGTTTTTTGGTTTTTTAGGGATAAAGGTTAGGGGTTTCTTGGGGATGAGGGTTTAGTGATTTTTTGGGTTGAGGGTGTAGGTTTTTTTGGGGTTTAGGGTTCAGGTTTTATGTTTTTATGGATTTATGTTTTTTTGGGGATGAGGTTTTAGGGTTTCTTGGGAAATAGGGTTTGGGTTTGTTTGGGGAAGATGGTTTTCAGTTTTTTTGGATCAGTATTTTGTGTTTATTGGTGTTGAGGGTAAGGGTGTATTAGGGTTAACGTTTTGTAGTATTATGTGGTTTTTATGTGTTGTGGGATGGAGGATTTTTAGTTAATGGGGTTTCGGGTTTTCTAGGGATGAGTTTCATGGGTTTTTTTAGGGAAGACAGTTTGGGGTTTTTTTTGGGCTAATGTTTTGCGGTTGTTTTAGAAGACATTTTTTGGGATACGTTTTAAGGGATTTTTTAGATATGGGTAAGGGTTTTTTTGGGGTTTATGAATCTGGTTATTTTGGGGATATGGTTTTGGGGGAATTAGGGTTGAGGGTTTGTTTTTTTTGGTGATGAGGGTGAGGGTTTTTTGGGGGGTGATGGTTTTTGGTTTTTTGTACTGAGGGCTTGGAGTTTTTTGGGTTAGGGTTTTTGATATTATTAAGGGACAAGGGTTTTGGGTTTTTTGGGATGATATTTTAGTCTTATGTATGGATAAGGGTTTAGGATTTTTATGTATAAGTGTTTTGGTTGTTTTGGGATGATGGCCTAGGGTTTTTTGGGGATAAGGGTTTGGAGTTTTCTAGGGATGAGGGTTTAGTGTTTATTGCGGCTAAGTGATTATGGTTTTTGGGGTTGAGGCTTAAGGGAATGGGGGATGAGGGTTTATAATTTCTTGGGATGAGTGTTTTTAGTTTTTTTGGGATGAGGTTTTATGGTTTTTTTGGGCTAAGTGTTTCTGGTTTTTTTGGTTGAGTGTTTAGGTTTTTTAGGTTTGATGGATTCATTTTTTTGGGGTTGATTATTTTGGGTATTTTATAGCTGGTGGTTTAGAGTTTTTTGGGGATTAGGGTTTGGGGATATTTGGGTATGAGAATTTTGGGTTTTATGGGTATTTGGGTTTAGTGTTTTTTGGGATGAAGGTTTAGGGTTTTGGGGGAAGATGGTTTAGGATTTTTTGGGGTTGAGTGCTTAGTGTTTTTTATGGATAATGGTTTGGGGTTTTTACGAGCATGGGGTGTATGGTTTTTTAGGGAATAAGGTTTATAGTTTTTTAGGTATGAGGGTCAAGGTTTTTTTGGGATAGACGATTTAGGGTTTTTTATACAATAAAGTTTAGGTATTTTCGGGGTAGAGGGTTTGGAGTTTTTTGTGGCTAAGGGTGTTGGGTTTTTTCTGTATGAGGGTTTGGGGATTTTTGGGGATGATGATTTGGAATTTATTGGGATAATGGTTTATGATTTTTTGGGGTTGAATTTTATAGTATTTTTTGGATGATTTTTATAGGTTTTTATAGATGAGTGTTTTGTATTTATTAGGGATTAGGGATTAGGGTTTTTTGGGGATAACGTTTAGTGTTTTTCTAGGATGACGGTTTAGGGTTTTTTTAGGCCGAGAGATTATGGTTTTTTAGTGTTGGGAGTTTTTGATTTTTTGGGGTTGAGGGTTTGGGATTTTTTAGGACTACGAAATATTTTTTTAGGATAAGGTTTTGAGGGTTTTTTGGGATAAGGATTTAGGGTTTTTGGGGATTTGGTTTTAGGGATTTTGGGGATAAGATGTTTGAGTTTTTTGTGTCTTATAGTTTGGGGTTATTTTGGGATAAGGATTTTTGGTTTTTTAAGGATGAGGGTTTATGGTTTTTTTGGGATGAGGGTTTAAGGATTTTTAGGGTTAAGGATTTGGGGATTTTTGTGGCTGGGGGAATGGGGTATTGGGGGATTAGGGTTTGGTTTTTGTTGAGGGTAAGGGTTTTGGGTTTTCTGGGGCTCAACGTTTAGGGTTTTTTGGGGGGATGAGAGTTTGGAATTTTTATTGGATGATCTTTTGGGGATTTTGTGGCTAGGATATTGGTGTTTTTTGTGCAAAATTGTTTGTTGTTTTTTGGGGCTTAGGTTTTGGGTTTTTTAAAAGAAGATGGTTTGAGGTTTTTTGGGGCTGAGGGATTAGGGTTTGGTGGGGGGGGGGGCTAAGGGTTTAGGGTTTTATGGGGATAAGATTTTACAATTTTTTATGAGAGTTTTGGGTTTTTTATGGGTGGCGGTTTTTGGTTTTTTCTACATTAGGTTTTGTGGTTTTTTTGGGATACATGTTTTGGGTTTATTGGCGTTCATGGTTTAGGGTATTTTTGGGATGATGGTTTAGGTTTTTTTGGTGACGAGGTTTTCAGGTTATTTGGAGAAGAGGGTTTGGGGTTATCTATGGACGATGGTTTATGGTTTCTTGAGTCTAAGGTTTTAGTGGTTCTGGGGGATTAGGGTTTAAGTTTTTTTGGTTTTTAGGTTGTATGTTTTTTGGGGGATAAGTTTTAGGGTATTTTAAAGATGATGTTTTGGGTTTTTTTGGGTTGAGGGCATGGTGGTTTTAGGTTTAAGGGTTTAGGGGTTTTGTGGATTCGTTTTTTGTGTTTTTTCTAGAGGATGGTTTGTGGTTTGTTGGAAAGAAGGATTGGGTTTTTTGGGGTTGTGGTTTTTGTGTTTTATTCTTATAATGGTTGAGTTTTTTTTGGGATTGGTGGTAGGGTTTTTTGGGACTGAGGGTTGGGGTTTTTGTGGATGAGGGTTTTTGGTTTTGGGGGGATAATGGTGAAGTGTTTTTTAAGCTAAAAGTTTAGGGTTTTTTTTGGATGATTGTGTTGAGATTTTTTGGTGATGAGGGTTTCTAGTTTTTTGGGGCCCAGGGATAAGGGATTTTGGGGATCATAGTTTGGGTTTTTTTGGGATGAGGGTTTGGGGTTTTTTAGGGATAATGGATTTGGGTTTTTTAGAACTAAAGGTTTGCAATTTATTAGGGATGGAGGTTTAGGGTTTTTTTAGGGATATGGGTTTAGGTTTTTGTGTGGTTGTGTGTTTGGTTTTTTTGGGGATTTTGGGCTATATTTTTTTGGGGGACTAAGTGTTTGGTGTTTTTTGGGGTTAAGGATTTAGTGTTTTGGGGGGATGAGGTTTCAGTGTTTTTTTTAGGTATGGGGGTTTATGATTTGTTGGGTTA
Organism: Viscum album; assembly: GCA_963277665.1. Classification (NCBI taxonomy): domain Eukaryota; kingdom Viridiplantae; phylum Streptophyta; class Magnoliopsida; order Santalales; family Viscaceae; genus Viscum; species Viscum album. Next base: position 2,033,216,454 of record OY728148.1, on the reverse strand, counting down.
GAGTAAATAGGGGTTTTGGGGGTTGAGAATTTAGGTTTTTATTTAGATTTGGGGTTGAGGGTTTTTTTCACTGAGGGTTTGGGGGGTTTTAGGGTTTAGGCTTTATTGTTTTTTGGGGATGAGGGTGTTGGGTTTTTTTTGGGATGAAGGTTTTTAGTTTCTGGGGACCAATGATTTGGGGTTATTTCAGTGCTGAGGGTTTGAAATTCGTGGAGCTTTGGGTTTGGTGATTTTTTGGGGAAAAGTGTTTGTTGTTTTTTAGGGATGAGAGTTTTTAATTTTTTGGGGATAATGGTTTAGGTATTTTCGGGTTGAGGTTTTTGGGTCTTTGGGGGATGAGGGTTTTGGGATTACTTATGATATGTTTTTAGAGTTTTTGAGGCTGAGGATTTTATGTTTTTTATTGATGAGGGTTTGAGGTTTTTTGGTAGAGGGTTGAGGTTTTTTGGGGATGTTGGGTTTTGTTTTTTTTGCGGATAATGGTTTGGGTATTTTTGGGGCTATGGGCTTGGGGTTGAGATTTTTTGATTATTTTGGGGTAGAGGGTTTTGGGTTTTTTGATGATGAGGGTTTTTGGAATTTTTTGGGATGATGGTATGTTGTTTTTGGGGATGATGGTTTAGGTTTTTTTATGGTTGAGGGTTTGGATTTTTTTTGTGGATGAGAGTTTGAGGTTTTTTAGAGATGAGGTTTTGGGTTTTTTGTGCTGTAGGTTTGGGGTTTTTTGGGACCGAGGGTTTTTGGTGTTTCAAGGATGAGGTTTTTGGGGTTTTTGTAGATATAGACTTTTATTTGTCTTTATATTATAGTTTAAGTTCTTTTAGGGTTATGTAATTAAGATTTTATGGGGTTAGAAATTTAGAGTTCTTTGGGACTGAGGTTTTATGGTTTTTTGGGGATGAGGGTTTATGATTTTTTTGGCTGAGGGTATATGGTTTTTTGTGGATGAGGGTTTATAGTTTTTTTAGGATGGTATTTTAGGTTTTATTTGTGTATGAGGGTTTAGGGTCATTTGGGATGAGGTTTTGGGATTTTTTAGTGTTGATGGTTTATGGGTTTTTGGGCCAAAGGGTTTGGGGTTTTATGAGGATGATGGTTTGGGATTTTATAAGGATGAGAGTTTAGGGATTTTTGGGGATAGGGTTCATGGTATCCAATTATTATGGTCTTAGGTATTTCTCAGTCTGAGGGTATATGGTTTTCTAAGGATAAGGTTTTAAGGTTTTTCAGGTATGAGTATTTAATGGTTTTTTGGGATGTAGTTTCAGGGGTTTTGAGGGATTTTTCTTTAGAGTATGTTGAGGATGAGGGTTTGGTATTTTCAAGGAAATAGGATTGTGGTTTTTTAGGTGAGGGTTGGGGTTTTAGGGTGATAAGTGTTTATGCATTAAAGGGATGAGGGTTTTAGGTTTGTTGGGGATGAGGGTTTTGATTTTTTTGTGGCCAAGGTATTCTTGTGTCATCAGGATGGGGGATTGGGTTTTTTTGTTGGGATGGGTGTTTGTGGGATTTTTTGGGGAGGCTTTGGTGTTTTTTAGGTCTGGAGGAATGGTTTTTTTGGTGATAAGGGTTTGGGGTTGTTTGGGGATCAGGGTTTTTGGGTTTTTAGGGTTGAGGGTTTCAATTTCTTCAGGGGTGAGGGTTTCAGATATTTTAGGCTGATGGTTTGTGGTTTCTTTGAAGTGGTGGGTTTATGGTTTTTTTGGGATGATGGTTTAGGGTTTTTTGGATATAGGGTTTTGGATTTTTTGGGGTTGAGTGTTTAGGGTTTTTTAGTGATGAAGGATTAGGGTTTTATGAGGATGTTGGTTTACAGATTTTAGGGGATGAGGGTTTAGGGTTTTATAAGTCTGATGGTTTAGGGAATTTCGGGGTTGGGTGTTTATGTTTTTTTGGGGATAAGGGATTATGGTTTTTATGGAAGAGAGCATAGGAGTTTTTAGGGCTATGGGGGCGGGGTTTTATGTGGATGAGGGTTTAGGGTTTTTAGATAAGGGTGTACAGGTTTTTTTTTGGCTAAGAGGGTTTATGATTTCTTGGGGATGATGGTTTAGGGTGTTTTTTGGATGCAAATTTTGTGTTTTTATGGATTATTGTTTAGGTATATTTGGAGATGAGTGTTTAGGGTTTTTTGGGAGATTAGGATTTATGGTTTTTTGGGACCATGGATTTTGTTTTTTTAGTTTTGGGTGTTTTTTTGGGTTTTTTAGGGTTGATGGTTTAGGGATTTGTTTGGGACGAGGGTTTAGTGTTTTTTTGGATAAATGGTTTTGGATTTTTGGGGGCATAGTGTTATGGGTTTTTTTGGGATTGCGAGTTTTTGGTTTTTTAGGATGAGGGTTTGATGTTTTATGGCTTAGGATTTGGGGTTTTTTGGGTTGAGGGTTTGGGGTTTCTAGGGATGATGGTTTGATTTTTTTTCCGAAATGATGGTTTGGGGATTTTTTGGGATGAGGGTTTGGTGTTTATTGGGGATAAGGATTTGTGATTTTTAGGGCTAAGGGTTTAGGGTTTTTTTGGGATGGGGTTTTGGGGTTTACTTATGCTAAGTGCTTAGGGTTTTATTTCGGACTGAGGGTTTGGTGTGTTTTGGAGATGGGGTGTAAGGTTTTTTGTTGTTGAGGGTTTGGGGATTTTTTGGGCTGAAGGTATTGGGTTTTTTATAGATGAAGGGTTTTATTATTTTGGGTAGAGGGATTAGGGTTTTATGGTGTTCGGGTTTGGGGTTTTCAGGGATGGGGGTTTGGGTTTTTTTGGGATAGGGGTTTGGGGTTTACTAGGGATGTGGCTATGGGGTTTGTTGGGGATGAGGTTTTGGGTTTTTAGGGATCAGGGTTTGTAGTTTATTTTTGGTAATATGGGTTGGGTTTTTTTGGGTTTTAGGGATTTTCTATTTTTGGGGATGAGGGCTTCGAGATTTTTGATGATGGGGGATTTGGGTTTTTTGGGGATTTGGGTTTGTTTTGTTGGGGATATTTTTTTTTGGTTTTTCGGGGCAGAGGGATTGGGGTTTCTTGGATCTGATGTTTTTAGTTTTTGTGTTGAGGTTTTGGGATTTTTTTGGATGATATTTTTTATTTTTTTGTTGATAATAGTTTGTGGTTATTTTAGGCTAATGTTTTGGAGTATTTTGGGGATGAGGGTTTGGATTGGGGAGGGGAATGGTTTGTGGTTTTTTGGGATAATGGTTTGTGTTTTTTTGGGGATGAAGGTTTGGGTTTTAGGGTTTTGGGGGATGGTTGGTTTTTTATGGATGAAGGTTTTTTTGTTTTTTTAAGGATGGATTGGTGATTTTTGGAGCCAAGGGTTTGGGGTTTCTGGGGATGAGGGTTTGGGGTTTTTCATGGATGAGTGTACAATTTTTAATTGGCTATGGTTTTAGGGTTTTGGGGGTAGATGGTTTGGGTTTTTTGGGGATGAGGGTTGGGTATATTGGGGATGAGGGTTTTGTGTTTTTGGGGCTGGGGGTTTTAGAATATTTTTTGGTGTGGGTTTTTTGTTTTTTGGGCTAAGGGTTTCTGGTTTTTTTTGGATGGTGGTTCTGGGTTTTTTGTTCGAGGGTTTGTGGATTTCTGTGGATGTGTGTTTAGGGTTTTTTTGGGTAGAGGGTTTAGGGTTTTTGGGATTGGGGGTTTAGGGTTTTGGGTGGATGGGGTTTAGGGTTATCGGGGGGGGGGATTATTTAATTTTTTTTTGGTGTTGACGGTTTAGATTTTTTGTTTTTAAAGGGTTTTTATTTTTTGGTGCTAAAGAATTATTGTTTTTGGGGATTAGAGTTTAGGTTTTTTGGGGGTTTAGGGTTTAGAGTATTTTGGAGTAGAGGGTTTACAGTTTTTTTGGGAAGATGGTTCGGGGAATTTTGGGGGTGAAGTTTTTTTGGTTTTTGGGAAGACTATTTAAGGATTTTTTTATCCAAGGGTTTAGGTTTTTTTAGAGTTGAGGGTTTGGGGTTTTTGGGTGGAGGGTTTATGGTTTTTTATGGATGAGGTTTTACATTTTTTGGGGGATAATGGTTTAGTGTTTTTTGGGGATTAGAGTTTAGGGATTTTTGGGGTTTAGTGTTTAGGGTTTTTTGGGAATTAGGTGTTTATATATTTCTGGGTAAGGGGCTTAAGGTATTTTGGTGTTGTTGGTTTTTTTGGGTGAAAGTGTTTATGGTTTTTTGGGGCTAAGGGTTTTGGTTTTTATTTGGAATGAGGGTTTAGATTTTTATTGTTTCCGAGGGATTAGGGTTTTTTGGGGATGAGGGTTTAGCGTTTTTTGTGGATGAGGGTTTTGGGTTTTTGGTGCATGAGTGTTTTGGGATTCTTAGGGCTAAGTGTATGGTGTGTTTTTGGTGTTGAGGGTTGGGTTTTTTTGGGGGTAATGGTTTTTGGTTTTTTTAGGTATGAGTGTTTGGGGGGGGGGTTAGGGATGAGGGTATGGTGTTTTTTGGGGATGCAAGTTTGGGGGTTTTCGGGTCTGAGGTTTTAGGGGATTTTGGGGATGGGGTTTTTGGTATTTTATGGTATGAGAGTTTATGGAATTTGGTGGATGAGGATTTAGGTGTTATTAGGGAAGAGGGTTTAGGGTTTTTTGGACGAGGGTTTATGGGTTTTTTATGTTAGAGGGTTTAGAGTTTTTATATTAGAGGTTTTGGGTTTCACGGGGCTAAGGGTTTATGGTTTTTGGGGTTGATAGTTTTGGGTTTTTTTTGGATTAGTGTTTAGGGTTTGTGGGGTGAATTGTTTATGGTTTTTTGGGGCTAGGATTTTAGGGATTTTTTGAGGAAAGGGGTTTTAGATTTTTAGTGGATAAGGGTTTATGGTTTATTTGGGAAAGGGGTTTATTATTTTTTGGTATTGAGGGTTTTTTGTTTTTTGGATTAGGGTTTTGGGTTTTTTTGGAAAAGGGTCAAGGGTTTTTTATGGATTGAGATTTAGGGATTTTTGAAGATGATGTTTTAGGGTTTTCTGGTGCTGAGGATTTCATCATTTATTGGGTTAAGGGATATGGCTTTTTTGGTTCTTAGGGATTATGGTATTTTTGGATGAGGAATTAGGTTTTTTGGGGGATAATAGTTTAAGGTTTCTCGGGGATGGTGATTTTTTGTTTTTAGGACAGAGGGATTAGAGTTTTCTAGGGATGATTGTTTGGGGATTTTGGGTTGAACTGTTTAGGTTTTATTGGGGCTTAGGGTTCAGTTTTTTTAGGGGGAGAGGGTTTAGTGTTTTTTTCCGTAATTGTTTAGGGGTTTTTATGGATGAAGGTTTTGAGGATTTTGGGACTAGGGTTTTGTTATTTTTATAAGGGTTTAAGTGTTTTTTGGAATTAGGGTTTAGGGTTTTTAGGGGATGATGTTTTAGGGTTTTCTGAGCTGAGGTTTTAGGGTTTTTTAGTGCTGAGGGTTTAAGGTTTTTTATGGATGAGGATTTAAGTTTTATTTTTGAATATTTAGTGTTTTTTTAGGATGGACGTTTATAGTTTTTTATGACAAGGTATTATGTAATTTAATGGATGAGGTATTATAGAATTTAAGGGATAATGGTTTAGTGTTTTTTTTTGGGAAAGTGGGTTTAGGGGTTTTTGGGGTTTATTGTTTTGGGTTTTCTTGGTGATGAGAGTTTAGGGTGTTTTAGAGATGATAATATAGGTATTTTTAGTGATGGGGGATTAGTGGTATATGGGGTTGTGGGTTTAAGTTTTTTTGGGGATGATGATTTTGGGGTTTTGTGGATGAGGGGTTAGGGGTTTTTAGTGTTGACCATTTAGTGGTTTTTTGGGATGAGGGTTTGAATTTTTGGGGATTAGGGTTTTCGGGTTTTTGGTATGAGGGTTTAGGGATTTTGAGGGTTAGGGTGTAGTGGTTTTTGAGGCTAAGTGTTTCCAGTTTTTTAGGGATGATGGTTTAGGGGTTTCAGGGTGAATATTTTGGGGTTTTGGGGCTGAAGGTTTTGTTTATTTTGGGGATGACGGTTTACGGATTTTTGGGATGAGGAATTAGTAATTTTGTGATTGAGGGTTAAGGGATATTTGGGGATGAGGGTTTAAGGATTTTCGGGAATTTGGTTTTGGGTTTTGGAATATGAGGTTTTAGGGTTTTTTGTGGATGATAGTTTGGGGTTATTTGGGGATAAAAGTTTTAGGTTGTTTGCGGATAAGGGTTTATTTTTTATTTTGGGATGAGGGTTTAGGGTTATTTTGGGGATGATGGTTTAGTGTTTTTTGGTGATAATGGTTTAGGGTTTTTGGGATGAGGGTTTTGGGTTTATCAGGGCTAATAGTTTAGGATCTTTTAGAGACTTGGGTTATTGGTTTTTTTGTAGGTGAGTGTTTATAGATTTATGGCTTCAAGGGTTTTGGGAATTTTTGGATAAGGGTTTAGGTTTTTTGGGTAATACGGGTTTAGGTTTATTTTAGGTATAAGGGTATATTATTTTTTGGGAATGACGGTTTAGTGTTTTGGTGGCTGAGGGTTTTGGATTTATGGGGGATGAGAGTTTAGGTTTTTTGGTGATAAGGGTTTTGGTTTCTTTTGGAGATTAGAGTTTAGGGTTTTTGTGGTTGAGGTTTTAGGGTTTTTATGATTAGGGTTTAATGTTTCTTGGAATAGCAGTTTTATTTGGAATGATGGTTTATTGTTTTTTTAGGGATAAGGGTTGAATTTTTTTTTTGGGTTTGAGGGTTTAGGGTTTTTTGGTGATGAGGGTTTAGTGTTTTTTGAAATAGGGATTATTGTATTTTGGGGTTGATGGTTTAGATATTTTTTAGGATGTAGTTTTTGTGTTATTTGGGTTGAGGGCTTAGGTATTTTTAGAGGTGAAAATTTAGGGTTTTTGTGAATGGAGGGTTTTGGGTTTTTTGTGGCTGAGGATTTTGGGTTTTTATAGTAATTTGGGATTAGTAATTTTTAGGGATAAGGTTCTAGGGATTTTAGAAGTTGAGGGTTTAGGGTTTATGGTTTTATGGGGATCTGGGTTAAGGGTTTTTGGGAATGTGGGTTTTGGAGTTTTTGGGATGATGGGTTAGGAGTTTGGGGGTTGAGGTTTAGTGGTTTTTGGGACTAAGGGTTTAGGGTTTTTTTGGGGATGAGATATTAGAGGTTTTTGGGGATATGGGTTAAAGGATTTTTGGGGATGAGGGTATAGTGGTTTATGGGGTTCATTGTTTCATGTTTTTGTTGATGATAATTTATGCTTTTTTGGGGTGATGATTTTGAGGATTTATGGGATGAAGGTTTAAGGAATTTTGGGACTAATGGTTTAGGGAATTTTGGGGATGAGGGTCTAGGGAATTTTGGTGTTAAGGGTTTAGAGAATTTTGGGGTTTAGGGTTTAGGGTTTTTGGGGATGAGGGTTTAGGTTTTTTTGTAATGAGGGTTTTGGATTTTTTGTGTCTTATTATTTTTGATTATTTGGAGATAAGGGTCTGGGGGGTTTTTAAGGATGGCAGTTTAGATTTTTTTGGTTTGAGTGTTTATGATTTTTTTGGGGATGAGGGTTTAGTGTTTTTTTATGAGGGTTTAGCATTTTTTTGGGGCGTGGTTTTAGAGTTTTTTTGGGGATTATGATTTAGGGTTTTTTGTGGATGAGGGTTTAGGTTTTTTTGGTGTAGAGGGTATAATAATTTATAGATTTCAGAGTTTAGGGTTTTCTATTGATAAGGGTTTGGAGTTCTATAGCATTAAGGGATTAGGGTTTTAAGAGGATGAGGTTTTATGGTTTTTTTGGGGAGGATGGTTTAGGTTTTCCTAGGGATTGGGGTTTTTGGTGTTCTAGGGGTGGGGCTTTGTGGATTTATATGGAGGAGATTTTAAGGTTTTATAGGGATTAGGATAAAGGGATTTCGGGTACTAAGTAATTAGGTTTTTCTAGTGATGATGGATTAGGGCTTTCTGGGGCTGAGAAAATAGGATGTTCCAGGGATGCGGGGTTTTGGTTTTTTGGGGATAATGGGTTACATTTTTTAGGGATAGGGGTGTAGGGTTTTCTAGAGGTAAGGGTTTAGGTTTTTCTAGGCATAATTTGTTTTTGATTTCTATGGATGAGGTTTAAGGGTTTTATGCAGTTGATGGTTTAGGGTTTTCTAGGACTGCCAGTTTTGGGTTTTCTAGGGTTGAGGGTATTGGGTTTTCTCGGTTTGAGGGTTTAGGGGTTTTTTTGGGGATGAGGGTTTAGGATTTTCTAGTGGTGAGGGATTATGGATTTCTGGGTATGAAGTTTTGGGTTTTATAGGGATGAGGGTTTAGGGTTTTCTAGGGATAAGGGTTTAAGTTGTTTTTGGGATGAGGTTTTTTGGTTTTCATGGAAAGATATTTTTGGGTTTTCTAGGGATGAAGATTTAGGGTATTTTGATGTTGAGGGTTTAGGGTTTTCTCAAGAAAATTGTTGAGGGTTTTTTTGGGGTTGAGGATTTACTATTTTCTGGGGATGAAGGTTTACGGTTGTCTAGGGTTGAGAATTTAGGTTTTCTTTGGTTGAGGGTTTTGGTTTTTTTAGGGATGATGGTTTAGATTTTTTGGGGATTATGTTTTATGGTTTTATGGGAATGAGGTTTTAGGGTTTTATTAGGATGAATTTTTAGGGTATTCTAGGGTTGAGGGATTTATAGGTATGAGGGTTTATGGTTTTCTAGGGATGAGGGTTTAGGTTTTTAAGTTTCTGTGGGTTTTGTCCTCTCTCTGGAAGAGGATATAAGGTCTTTTGGGGATTAGGATTTATGGTTTTCTAGGTATAATTTTTAAGGATTTTGGGGATGATGGTTTAGGGTTTTCTTGGGTATAGAGTTTAGGGTTTTCTATGGTAGAGGTTTTATGGTTTTTTATGGATTGGTGTTTTGGGTTTTCTTGGGTAGAGGATTTTTTGTTTTCTAGGGATGAGGGTTTAGGGTTTTATAGGGTTGATGGGTTAGGGTTTTCTTGGGAATATTGTTTTGGGTTTATGGGGATAAGGGTTTTTTTATTTTTGGATGAGGATTTATGATTTTTTGGGATATGTGTTTTTTGGGTTCTCTAGGGATAAGGTTTTAGGGTTTTTTGGGTTTGAATATTTATGTTTTTTTTATGGATGAGGATTTCTGATTTTAAGGGGATGAAGGTTTAGGAATTTTTAGTTCTAAAAGTGTTGGATTTTCTTGGGATTAGTGTTTTGGTTTTTTTGGGATGATGGATTGTGATTTTCTAGAGCTGAGGGTTTATTTGGGGGATGTGGGTTTATGGTTTTCTATGGATGGGGGATTAATGTTTTTTGGGGATGAGGGTTCCATGTTTTCTTGGGTTTAGGTTTTAGGGTTTTCTAGTGATGAATGTAAAGGTTTCTTTGGGGATGTGGGTTTAGGGATTTTTAGAGTTGTGTTTTTAGGGTTCTCAAGGCATGAGGATTTATGGTTTTCTATTTTTCAAGGTTTATGGTATTTTGGTGATGAGGTTTTATGGTTTCATGGGGTAGATGGATTAAGTTTTTTGAGGCCTGGGGTTTACGGTTATTTAGAGCCGATGGTTTAGGTCATATGAGGTTTAGGGTTTTTTCGGGCTGTGGGTTAATGATTCTACATGAATGAGGGTTTAGAGTTTTATGGGGCTTAGAATTTAGAGTTTTATTGGGATGATGGTTTAGGGTTTCTAGGGATGAGGGTTTAGGGTTTTTTATGACTCAGGATTTATATTTTTCTAATGCTGATGGTTTTGGGATACTAGGGATGAGGTTTAGGGTATATGGTGATATGGTATAGGGGTTACTATTACTGGGGATTAATTTTTTACAGGGATGTTTTTTTATTGTTTTCAGGGGGTTAGTGTTTTCTAGGGTTGAGATTTTCAGGTTTTCTGGGATGAGGGTTTATGGTTTTCTGGGGATAATGGTTTAGGGTTTTCTATGTCTATGGGTTTTGGATTTTTTGGGATAGAGGGATTATGGTTTTCCTGGGATATGGGTTTAGGAGTTTTTTGGGGATGAGGGATTGAGTTTTTCTATGGTAGAGGGTTTGGGATTTTCTGGGACCAAGGGTTATCATGTTTCAAGCGATGAATGTTTGGGTTATTTTGGGAATGAAGTTTGGGATTTTTTTAGGGATTAGGGTTTGGGTTTTTTTGGGGATGAGGGAATGGTTTTTTTGGTGATAATATTTTAGGGATTTGGTGGGATAATGGATTGATGTTTTGGGGTTCTTTTTGGGATATGGGTTTGGAGTTTTTTGTGGTTAAGTGTTTTTGGTTTTTTAGGGTCCCAGGGATTTCAGTTTTTTGGAGATGAGAGTTTTGGGTTTTTTCGGGGCAAACAGTTTTTGGTTTTTTGGGCCTGAGTGTTTGGGGTTTTTTAGGGCCATGGGTTTAGGGTATCTTGGTGGTGAATGTTTAGTTTTTTTTGGGGATGAAGTTTCAGATTTTTGCGGTCGAGGGTTTAGGGTTTTTTTCAGCTGAGGGTTTAAGGTTTTTTGGGCCTAAGGGACTAGGGTATGAGGATTTTCTAGGATGAAGGTTTGAGGGGTTTTAGGACTGAGGGTTTATAGATTTTGTGGGCTTTGAGATTTCAGTTTTTTTAGGGATAAGTTTTTAGGGTTCGTTTTTTTGGAAGAGGATATTGGGTTTTTTTGAAATGTGGGTTTACTTTTTTTTGGGTGAGGGGGTTTTCAGCTATAGTTTCTTGGGCTTATTTGAGGCTAAGGGTATAGTGTTTTGTGGGGCTGATGGTTCTGGTTTATTTTTTGGGAGTTTAGGGTTTTTTTCAGTAAGAGGGTTAAGGGTCTTTGGGGGATGAGGGATTAGTTATTTTTTGGGTTTATGGATTTTTGAATGAGGATTTTTTATTTTTATGACTGAGGTGAAGAATTTTTTAGGAATACTAGTTCTTTTATCTAGGTATGTGGGTTAGGGTTTTGTGGGGATATGGTATTAGGGTTTTAGGGGTTGCAGGATAAGGTTTTTTTGGGGATGAAATATTAGGGTTTTTTGGGGGCTTTGGGATTAGTTTTTTTTTGGGATGTGGGCTTATAATTTTTGGGGCTGAGGCTTTAGGATATTTTGGGCTACAGATTTTGGTTTTTAGGGATTATGGTTTAGGGATTTATAGTGTTTTGTGTTTAATGTTTTTATAAGGATGATGGTTTATGGTTTTTTATGTCAAAGGTTTAGTGGTTTTTTGGGATAAGTTTTTTGAGTTTTGGGGGGATGATGGTTTAGGATTTTTAAGGTTTAGGGTTTAGGTTTTTTTTTCTGAGGGATTTGGTTTTTTTAGAGATGAGGCTTTTGTGTTTTTTTTGTGGCTGAGGGTTTAGGGTTTTTTGGGTATGAGTGTTTAGAGGTTCTTAGGAATGATGGGTTTTTTAATTTTAGAAATGAGGGTTTTGGGTTTGGGGGTCTGATGGTTTCATGTTATTTTATATTTAGGGTATCGGTTTTTTATGGATGTGGTTTTAAGGTTTTTAGGATGAGGGTTTAGGTTTCTTTGGGGTGAGGGTTTAGGGTTTTTTATTGCTGAGGGATCTGGGTCATTTATGGATGATGGTTTAGGGGTTTTGTGGAGACAGTTTAGGGGTTTTTGGGTTTGAGGGTTTCGTGTTTTTTGGGGATGAGGGTTTAGGTTTTTCCGGGATGTGGGTATGTGGTTTTTTGGGGCCTAGGGTTTAGGGTTTTTTGGGGATGATGATTTGCACTTTTTTTTTGGTGTGGTGGGTTAAGGGTTTTTTAGGGATGAGAATTTAGGGTTTTTTGGGATACGGGTTGATGGTTTTTTAAGGCTAATTATTTTTGCTTTTTGGAGTTGAGGGTATTGGATTTTGGGTGCGGAGGGTTTCAATTTTTTTGGTGTTCAGTTAATAGGTCTTAATAGGGATGTGGGTTAAGGGTTTTTGGGTTAAGTTTTTAGGGTTTTTATGGTTACAGTTAGGTTTTTTAGGGAATAGTGTTTCGGGTCTTTATGGTTGAGGTTTTAGGGGTTTCGTACTGAGAGTTTAGGTTTTTTTGGGTTTGAGGGTTTAGTGTTTTTAGGGGATGAGTGTATAGTTTGATTTGGGGTTGATGGTTTAGTGTTTTTTTGGGAGGTTGGTTTACGTATTTTAGGGATGAGGGATTAGGGGTTTCTAGGGATGATGGTTTTGGGTTTTTTTATGTCCAAGGGTTTAGGTATTTGTTTGAGATTAGGGTTTAGGGTTTCCTGGGTGCTATGTTTATGGTGTTTTTTGGGGTTGAGTGTTTTTTTTGGGGCAGAGGGTCTTTGGATTTATGAGGAATATGGTTTAGGGTTTATTTTGGATGAGGGATTGGGGTTTTTTTAGGCTGAGGTATTAAGGATACCTAGGGGAGAGGGATTTGAGGTTTTCTAGGGTGGATGGATTTGGGTTTTTTAAGGATGGGTAATTATGGATTTTTGGGGTGGGGGGTTTGGGGTTTTATGGGGATGAGGGATTGGAGTTTTCTAAGGATGATTCTTTGAGGGGTTTTGGGGATCAGGGTTTGAGGTTTATTAGGGATGAGAGTTTGGGGACTTTTGGGGATGAGGGTTTTGGGTTTTATGGGACTGAGGATTTGGTGTTTTTTTGGGTTAAGGGTTTGGATTATTTTTGGGATGAGGGTTTGGGGTTTTTTGAAGATGAGGTTTTGGGTTTTTTTGGTGTTTAGGCTTTGTGGTTTTTTTAGTATGAGGGTTTGGGGTATTTTCGGGATTTGGGTATCGGGTTTTCAAAGATAGAGGGTTTAAGATTTTCTAGGTCTGAGGGTTTAGGGTTTTTTGGGTTAAGGGTTTCTATTTTTTCAAGGATTAGGTGTTGGGATTTTTGGGTGAGTGTAAAAGGTTTTTTATAAATGAGGGTTAAAGGTTTTTATGGAAGAGGATTTGGGGTTTTTTTATGGAGAAGTGTTTAATGTTTTTTCAGTTTTAGGGTTTTGGGGTTTTTGGGGATGAGGGTTTAGGATTATTTGGGTTTGAGGGTTAAGTATATTTTAGGGATGAGGGTTTATGATTTTTTTGGGATGAGGATTAAGTATTTTTTGTTACAGAGAGTTTTTGGATTTTTCGGGATAAGGGTTTACTATTTTTTGTGCTCTGTGTTTGTGTTTTTGTTTGGATGTGGGTTTGGTGTTTTATGGTGATGAGGGTTTTGGGGATTTTATGGCTGAGGGGATTGGATTTTTTTTGGGATGAGGTTTTAGATTTTTATCAGTGATATGGTTTAGGGTTTTTTTGGTGATTAGGGTTTAGTGTTTTGGTTATGAGGGTTTGGGATGTTTTGGGTCTGAGTTTTTAGGTTTTTTTTTGGGGTTGAGGGGTTGAGGTTTCCTATGGCTGAGGCTTTGTGGTTTTTGGGGGATGAGGGTTTAGGGTTTCTTAGCGCGAAGTATTTAAGGTTATTTGGGCCTACTAAATTTGATGTTTTTTAAGGGTAAGGGTTTAGGGTGTTTTGGGGATCATGATTTTGGGCTTTTGGGGCTAACACATTGTGGATTTTTGGGGATAATTGTTTCATATTTTTTGGGGATAAGGGTTTTGTGTTTTTTGGTGATGAGGTTTTGGGGTTTTATGGGGATTAGGGTTCACATTTTTTTGGGTCTTAGGGTTTAGAGTTTTTTTGGGATAATAGGTTAGAGTTTTTTTTTGAAATGAGGGTTTTGAGTTTTGGTTAATGAGGGTTAGGGTTTTTTTGTGAGGATGATTTTTTGCTTTTTAGGGATGAGGGTTTTCTGTTTTATGGTGTAGTGGGATTGGGGCTTTTTTGGGATGAGGGTTTAGGGTTTTTTGGGGATGATGGTTTTGGGATTTTTTGGGTGAGGATTTAGAGTTTTTTGGGGTTGAGGGTTTTGGAATTTTTGATAGTGAAGGTTTAGAGTTTTGGGGGATGAGGGTTTAGAGATATTTGGTGTTTAGGGAATAGAGTTTTTTAGGGATGTGTGTTCAGGGTTTTCAGGTGGTGGGTTTAGATTTTTTTTAGGTTCTGAGGGTTTCAGGTTTTGGGGGGATGATGGTTTAGGATTCTGGGGGGGGGGGATGGTTTAGGTGTTTTTAGTGATAATGTTTTTTGGTTTTTGTGGATGAGGGTTTATTGAATTTTGGGGTCACCTGTTTAGGGATTATTATGGAAAAGTGTTTAGGATTTTGGGGTCGAGGTTTTATGTTTTATTAGTAAAAGATGTTTGGATTTTTTATGGTGGAGTGTTTAGTGTTTTTTGGGGAATGAGGGTTTAAGTTATTTTGGGATGAGGGTTTATAGAGTTTTTGTGCTAAGAGTTTATGGATTTTTTGGGGATGAGGGTTTATGAATTTTTTAGGCCAAGGGTTTTTTTAGGACTAGGTTTTTAGTTGATGGATTAGGGTTTTTATTGGGAAATTATTTATATATTATTTGTACTGAGGGCTTAGGAATTTTTGGGGCCAAGGGTCTTGGGTTTTTGGGGATGAGGGTTTATGTTTTTTTCCAGTTTAAGGTTTATTTTTATTTGAGACAAGGGTTTAGGGTTTTTTAGGGAGATGGTTTAGGGATTTTTAGGGTTAGGTTTTAGGGTTTTTTGGCAGTGAGGTTTTAGGGTTTTTTGTAGTTTATGGTTTGGAGATCTTTGGGGATAAGGGTTTACGGTTATTGAGGATGATTGTTTGGTGTTTTTGGGATGAGGATTTAGATATTTTTTTGGATAATGGTTTAGGATTATTTGGGGATATATATTTTGGGTTTTTTGTGGATTTCAGTTTTGGGTTTTTTAGGGACAAGGGTTTATGATTTTTTGGTTATGAAGGTTTAGGGGTTTTTTGTGGATGAGGGTTTAGGGTTTTTTGGAAAATATTTTTGGGTTTATTGGGATGCGGGTTTAGGGTTTTTTAGGGATGAGGGTCTATGTTTTTTTGGGGTTTTGTGTTTATGGTTTTTTGGGGATGAGGTTTTGGGTTTTTTGAGATGAGGGATTTGGGTTTTTATAGATGAGGGTTTCGTGTTTTTTGAGAATAATTGTTTAGGTTTTTTTGGGATGAGTTTTAATTTTTTTAGGTATAGGGTCTAAATGTTTTTGGCGGGTGATTTAGGGAATTTTTCAGTGGATGGTTTATGGGTTTTTTCCACCAATGGTTGATGGTTTTTTCGGGGTGAGGGTTTAGGGTTTTTATAGGATGAGGGTTTATGGTATTTAGGCTTAGAGTTTAATAATTTTTAGGTCCAAGGGTTTAGGGGTTATTTGGGATAGGGGTTTATGGTTTTTTGGGCCAAGGGATTATGGTTTTTTAAGGCCAAGGGTTTGGAATCTTTTTTTGTGATGATTTAGGCATTTTTGGGGGTAAGGGTTTATTGTTTTTTAGGGATGAGGTTTTAAGATTTCTAGGTATCATGTTTTAGTGTTTTTTTTGGGATGAGGGTTTACGGTTTTTGATACCGAGGGTTTGAGTTTTTGATGATGAGGGTTTAGTGTTTTTTGAGGATGAAGGGTTCCAATTTTTTGGGGATGTTGGATTAGGTTTTTTGGGGGATGAAGGTTTAAGGTTTTTAGGGTAAAGGGTTAAGGGTATTTTGGGGTTAGGGTTTTAGGGTTTTTTGTGGATACGGGTTTAGTTTTGTTTGGTTTCTAAGGGTTTATATTTTTTTGGTTTCTTAGGGTTTACTTTTTTTGGGGGGTTAGGGTTTAGTGTTTTTTTGGGCTGAGGGTTTTGAATTTTTTGGGATGAGGATTCAGTGTTTTTTGTGGATGAAGATTTAAGGGATTTGGGGATTTAGTTTTTTTAGTCTGAGGTTTTTGGGTTTTTTGGGGATGTGGGTTTAGGTTTTTGTGGGATGAAGTTGTAGGATTTTTGGGTGCCGAGCCTTTATGGTTTTTTGGGATGAGGGTCTAGTTGTTTAGGGATAAGGGATTACAATTTTATTGGTTGGGGGTTTAATGATTTTTTGATTTGAGGTTTTTCCATTTTCTAGGCCCAGGGGTTAATTTTTTTAGGGTGAGGGTTTTTGGGATGCGGGTTAAGGTTTCTTTTGGGGATGTGGGAATGGAATTTGTTTTGGATGAGGGATTAATAGTTTTTGGGGATGATGGTTTAGGGTTTATTGGGGATGGGGGTTTATTATTATTTAGTTATGATGGTTTATGGTTTTTTTGGGTTGTGGATTTAGGGTTTATTAGTGATTAGAGGTTAAGTTATTTTTGGGATGTCTATTTAGTGATTTAAAGGTATGATCATGTAGAGTTTTTTTGGATGAGGTATTAGGGTTTCTTTAGGATGAGGGAATATGTTTTTTATGGATGGAGGTTTAGGGTTATTCATGGATAATGTTTTAGGATTTTTTTGGTTGAGGGTTTATAATTTTTTGGGGATGATGGTTTATTGCTTTTTGGGGATTAAAATTTTGGGTTTTTTGGGGTTAAGTGTTTTGGGGTTTTTGGGTATGAAGGTTTAGGGTTATTTTATGTTGAGGGTTAGGAGTTTTTTGAGGGTAGGGGTTTATGGGTTTTTAGGGATGAGCATTTAGTTTTTTTTAGATGAGGGTTTTGGATTTTTGGGGACAATTTTTTAGTTTATTTTGGGTTTGACAGTTTAGGGGTTCCTAGGGCTGAGGGTATAGGGTTTTGGGATTTTTCGGGTTGAGGGTTTAAATTTTGAGAGGCTGAGGGTTTATGATTTTTTGAGGATAAGGGTTTATTATTTTTTAGGGTCGAGGGTTTTGTATTTTTTGGGGATGAGGGTTTAGAGTTATTTTTGGACAAGGGTTTAGGTTTCTTTTGGGATGAGGGTTTAGGGTTTTTTTGGCATTGATGGATTGGTGTTTTTTGGGGATGAGGGTTTAGGGTTTCTTTGGGATTACATTTTTGGGTCATTCTTTGGTTGAGGGTCTCGGGTTTTAAAGGGGAAAGTGTTTATCTTTTATTGGGGCTAAAGGTATAGGGACTCTTGGGGATGATGATTTAGGATTTATTGGTGAAAACATTTTTGGGTCTTTTTAGGGGATGAGGTTTTGGGGTTTTCTAGGGCTGAGGGTTTAGGGATTTTTGTGCCCGAGGGTTTAGAATTTTCAGGGGTGAGGGTTTAGGGTTTTTTGGGGTTTAGAATTTATGGATTTTTGGGGCCAAGGGAACAATTTTTTGTGGGGCCAAAGATTTTTTATTTTTGGGGGTTGAGGGTTTATGATTTTTTAGGGATTAGGGTTTACAATTTTTTGGGATGAGGGTTTAGGGTTTTTTGGGGCCTACTGTTTTGAGTTTTTTGGGGATGAGGGTTAAGGTTTTTTATGAAGGATTGTGGTTTTTGAGGCTGGTGGTTTAGGTATTTTTGGGGATGGAGTTATAAGGTCTTTTGGGGTGAATATTTGCAGTTTTTTGGGGTTGAGGCTTAAGGGTTTTTTTTGGGATATGGGTTTATGGATTTTTGGGACTGATTGCTTTGGTTTTTCTAGGGATGATGGTTTATGGTTTATTGGTGACAATGGTTTAGGATTTTTTTGTATGATTTTAGGGTTTTCTAAGGATGATGGTTCAGGGTTTTTTGGGGATGTGGGATTATGGTTTTTTTTTGATTGAGGGTTTTTGGTTTTTTGGGGTTGGGATATAGGTTTTTTTTATGGATTCTAGTTTATGGTTTTTTAGGCTAATGGGTTCTGGTTATTTTTTTACAGATTGTTGAGGGTTTTTGGGGATAAATGTTTAAGGGTTTTGGGGGATAAAGGTTTAGGGATTTTGGGGATGATGTTGTAGAGTTTTTTGGGACTAAGTGTTTAGGGTAATTTGGGGTAGAAGGTTTTTGGTATTTTGGGGATAAGGGTTTAGAGTATTTTAGGTATGGGGGTTTATGGTTTTTTTGGGGATGGGTGTTTAGTGTTTTTGGGGCTGTATTTTTCAGTTCTTAATTCTATTTTTTAGTGTTTTTAGTTATGCATGTTATTGTTTTTTTGGGGATATGGTTGTTGGGTTTTTTGGATGTAGGGTTTAGGGTTTTTTGGTGTTGTGGGTTTAGGGTATTTTGGAGATGATGTGTTTTGGGTTTTTTGGGGACAAGGGATTTGGTTTTTTAGGGATGAGGGTTTTGGTTTTTTTGGAGATGAGGGTTTAGGGTTTTTGGGGGCTAATGGTTTAGGGTGTTTTTGGGATGGATTTATTAGGTTGTTTTTGGACTGTGAGATTATGGATTTTTGGGACTGTGATTTTAGGGTTTTTTGGTGTTGAGTGATAAGAGTTTTTTTACTAGGAGTTTAGGGATTTATGTGGAAGAGGCTTTATGTTTTTTTGGGGATGTGTGTTTTTGGATTTTTTATGAGGTTTTTGGGCCTTTTGGGGGTATGTGATTAGGTTTTTTAGGGATGAGGGTTTAGAGGGTTTGGGGATGAGGTTTTAGGAGTTTTTGGAGATAAGGGTTTAGGGTATTTTGGGTTTGAATGTTTAGTGTTATTTATGGATGATGGTTTAGGTTTTCTTGTGGATAAAGGTTAGGGATTATTAGCACTGGTTGTTTTGGGTTTCATGGGGATTGGGTTTTAGGTTTTCTTGGGGATGAGGGTTGTATGTTTCTTGAGGCTAAGGGTTTATGGTTTATTGGGGATTGGGATTTTTGATTTTTTGGTCGTTAGTGTTTATTTGTTTTTTTGGTTGGCAGTTTAGGTTTTATTTGTATTGATGGTAATGTTTTTTTGGATGAGGTTTTAGAGTTTTTTAGAGCTGAGGGTTTAGGGTTTTACAAGGATGAGGTTTTAAAATTTTTTAGGTTTGAGGGATTACAGTTTTTTAGGGATATAGTTTTGTAGTATTTTTGGTATGGGTGTTTGGGGTTTTTTGGGGATGTGGTTTTAGGATTTTTGGTGGCTAAAGGTTTAGTGTTTTTTTAGGGATGAGGGTTTCAGGTTCTTTAGGGTTGAGGATTTCAGGTTATATTGGGATGAGAGTTTGTAGTTTTTTTTGGATTGAGGTTTAATTATTTTTTAGGCTATGGTTTTTGGAATCTTTTCGGTAAAGATTTCAGTGTTTTTTGTGGATGAGGGTTATGGGTTTTATTTAGTGTTAGGGTTTTGTATTTTTTGAGGATGATGGTCTTTTAAAACTAACTGTGCACCCCATTACAATATAATAATCGTATATTGTTGTTTGGTAAAACTTTTTCTTTCCTGTAATGCCACTATGAAAAAATGCCCGTATAGCGACAATTTGTTTATTTGGCGGCGATTTAAACAACCACTATATGGTCCTGATATGGTTTTAGAAAATTACTACTAAAATTGGTGTTGGAAATCAACACGTAGTGGTTCCTTCTATTTATCATCGGTTTCTGAAATGTGTGGTTGAATGCATATTTCATAGTGGGTTTTTATGTTTTAGAAGCATTTTTCACTTTAAAAAAAACTGAAATCTAGTGGAGGTTAAAATGGCCACAAAAGCATGAACCTTTTACCACAAAAACCACCACTAATATAGATAAAACTATTGGTAAGAACAATTTTGTCATATTTAGTGGCAGTTTTAACCACCTCCCTAAGAAATATCTTAATATAGTTGTAGTTTAAACCAATACTAAAATAAAACTATATCTAACGATAGTTTAAACCATCGCTATATCATGAATGACAAAAAAACCTCCAGGTTATGCCGCCATAGAACCTAAAACTAGAACAAAACATCCTAGAGACCATCATATCAAATGGGAAAACACATTCATTATCAAAACATATTCCTTACATCAACCCATCATCACAATAATTCCTTTCAACATCATCATTCGACATACCATCGAATAGAACATATTTCAACAAGATGTCAATTTCTCCTCACTTATGATATCTACAGAATGATATCATATCAAAATTATACTAAATATATCAATAATGATATAATTATAATTCATTTGACATAGCATTACCTTATAATAATAAATCAACCACCACAATAACCAAACATGTAGTTTAAGGGAAACATATCATTAACAAGGTATGCCAATACATAACCATCAAGGAATTTATCATCAATCCAACAAAATATTATACCATAATTAAAATAAACATTTTATAGGGGAACTCATAAAATATTTATATTCAATTTATCATATTTTGAATGAATTTCAATACTGGCATCAAATTTATTAACATAAAATCTTATTTTTTAATTCATCACAAAATTACCATAAAATTACATCATACTTCACTTCTATACTTATTACTTAATTTTAAAACCTATCTTGCATAATAAATCACATATAAAATTCAAGTAATGTTGTAAACAATTTAAAACATCATTCTTAAAATAGAATAAATAGAATAAATAGAATTTAATATATTTTATTATACTTTCATAATAAACAGAATTTAATATAATTCTAGAATTCGTTTTAATCAAATGAAGTCATATTGACATTGTACTTTGATTTAAATTTATTTTTAAACTATAGGTTCTAATTAACACTTTATATGACATAAGAAACTTTATAATCCAAATCTTACTTTTAGGAAATTTTATTTTTAATATATTTCATTTTATCAGTAATAAACCATCAATATAATTATTAGTTGAAAAGATTTTTTTAAAATGTATTTTTTGTACATGGAAATAAGGATCTTATAACATGATTTTATATTAAAAAAATATTAAGTAATCATATTAAAAAACTATTAATAACAATCCTGTTAAAGAAATACATTTAATTTATAATATGCTATTTTCAATTTCTAGGTTTATTAGTTAATAGACATAAAACATAAATTATAAATAAAAACATGTAATTTTATATAAATAAAATAAATCATCACATTCTTTCATGAATTATTAATAAAATAAATTTTATATAACATTAATAAATTAGATATAATGTATTAATAATTATCAAAAAAATATTATAACAAAGAATATACTATAAATATATTTGTTACCATAATAAACACACAAAAAAATTTTAAAATTTTTAACTTAAATATAATCCTATGATAATGATGAATACACCCTTCTTAAAATTTTACCGTGAAATCATTTTATTTTTACCTATACATGATCAGTTGGATGTCAAAGTCTATACGTTGAATCATAGAGGGCCACCTAATACATGGTTCCTAGCTAGTAAGGCACCATGAAAAAAAGTGGTAAATAATATAATATAATAGTCAGATTAATATATATGTAAAATAGAGACCAGAAAATAAACATCATATATGATCATAAAGATATTTCAATCTCCATATCTAGTTGAAACACATAATATATACAAATGGTTATAAAACACATAAATACGACATCCATTATCCCGATCCAATCTAAAATATAAGAAAAATATAAAAAATAACCACATTAGACGTACTAACACATGAACAATCCCTCTCCACTAATCATTTCCCAATGATGAACTCTTCTCGTCACCCTCTAAATCTCCATCTCTACTTCCTGCTACTAGAACCAGTAAAAAAAATTATATTGAAAATTAAGCAATGTTTTATATTTATATTAAAACATAAAATCAATAAAATTTTGTGAAAAAAATGACTTTGAAGCTCTGTGATTTAACATCCCACCACCATTCATAACTTGAAATACCCATTTTCATTCCAAAGACCCCAGATGGTAATGGTCCCAAACCCATCCCGTGCACTCAACCAGAAAGCTCCTTCCCAAGAACTTTAACAAATGGCTCATACTGGGAGACTGAGTAGGACCGTATGGGATTAACATTCCATACTTATTTAATTTTTACCTATAAATAAAATAGAAGTAATATTATAAGCAATATATACTAACATAGTGACAACTGATGAAAATTTATTATAATGAAAAATTAATTCATACCCCAACTTCTTTGGAAAACTCATTAACAAAACTCCCATCATATTTTTTATGAACATTCAACCACACTTCTGTTCAGGATGCTTGGTGGACTAAACTATATGTATGCAGTAAACAAAGATAAATCAAATATTTAATATATTAAATAGATAACATTGTATAATAAATATTTAAGCTAATCAAAATATTACTAGAGTCTATCGACTTCTAGAAAACCTCTGTGAACCCGTAGTGTGAGTGTAACACTTCCTCCTTATAATTCTTGTCATGCAATCCAATAAAATTATGTTCAGAACATATATTTCGAAAAATTCATGTAGAAAAAAATATAAATGATAATAGATGAATAGTACTAAAAAAACAAAATATATATAACAATGATAATGAATAGCTGCACAAATGAAACAAGTGGTTGATAAATGAATGGATAACTGCACATACAATCATTTTCTTCTTCAATAATGTCAGTTTACTACTCCAAAATTAATTTATCTACTTCATCCATTTATTCAAGATGAATATTTTCAATATCATGACTGAAAAATAACTCCACCTCTTGCTGTTTATGGGATTCAATTTCAGAGGTCAAATCTTCCACTTCACCACCCATATCATACAAGTCTCTTTGTTTTACGTGAGAAACTACAGTCAACCATTTATCCATGTAATATTTCACATAATATACCATTTTCGCTTATGATGATAAGATATACGGATCATGTAGTTCACAGTCACCAACATCCATTAAGCGAGAGAAGTTTTCTGATGTAAATTAAAAATAATCTATTTTAACACCCCTGATAATATCCACATAATTTAACTAGAATAAAACTACTGAAAAATTACAATGGAGTTTAATTAAATAATATTACTCAACTTCCCATAATATTCCACTTCATAAAATGTAAATATTCCACTATTTAGTGTTTTCAAACCCTCTTCTCGATCGACTGTATGAAATCTGAATCCATTAACGTTGTAAGAATTGAACTTTCTAGCTTGTTTTAGAGGACATCGAGCATGAAACAAAAAATCTTATGAAAAATTTTCTTGAGTATTAGTATTCATGATTTGAAAAAAGTAATATACATTATTAGATTTACAAAATATATGTGTCAGCCTAATATCCGTATTGATTTAAATATTTATGAACTTACACATCATGAAAACCATTCTACAAACTCTATTAATAACTTTTTTTATATCTTTCTCATTTTGTGTTAGTCCTCTCATTCGTCTCTTTGTTTGTATCCTAAAATCATTAATAAATGGATATGAAATTTCACTATTTAGAACAAAAAATATATGTTCCTGTAATAATTCCATTTATATCATTGTAACATTTGAGATCCTCCCAACTGCTCGGTCAATAGCAGGAAATATTATTGATTTCCCATGTATTTTAGATTGAGTTGATGTGTCGTCAACACATACAACTCAATTTAATATTGTCTCAATTCTATCAATGTATCTAGAAAAAAAATCCAAGACACTCCTATGCCAAATAGCCTTTAGAAATAGACTGTTCATGTTATGATTTTTTTCTCATGTAAGATTTCAAATGACCAAGATATATGAGAAATAAAATAAAAAAACATAATTATGTATATAATAAAGTGCCAAGAATTGTTTACTGAAATGAGAAAAATATAAATAAAGTACCTTCAATTGGATACATCCATCGATGATGTGTGAGACCTCCTAATTTAGCTCCCTTAACCAAATGAACAGTTAAATGCATCATGAAAGTAAAAATTGATATAGGAAAGATTATATCTATTACACAAAGTGTTAATAAAAATATCTCCTAAAGGTTGTCAAGATGAAATGGATGTATAGTTTTCTCACATAATTGTCAGAAAAATGCACAGAATTGGAGTACAACAGTAGAAACCTTTTCAAGTAATAATGTACGCAATGCCAATAAAATCAACTATTGAAACAAAATATGTTAATCTTGGATATTCAATCCATGTAATCTTCGATGATTTAATTCGACACACCTTGATATGTTACTTGAATACCCATAATACACGTTCATATGTTTTAGAATTCGATGGAATGTATCTTTATCCCTATTTTTCATTGAAAATATTTTCAGAGCATACCTTCCATTATCATCTATCCAAAGATCATGCTTTATGTTCATTTCTTTTAAGTCTTTCCAAGAATTGAGATTATCCTTAGACATTCCATTATCATTAAGGAATGTGAAGATAAAATTGTCACAAACATTCTTCTCAATATGAATCACATCAAGATTATGCCTCAAAAAATTAAATTCCCAATATGGAATTTTGAATAATAAACTTTTTTTCTTCCATTGTTACATTAAGATTTCACTTGATGATGAACTTAGAACTCATTTCCCACTGTCATTGAAATTAAGAAACTTCCCAAATCTTATTTCAACATTTCCAAGTTGTGACAATATTTAAGAACCGATTAACAACTTTGGAGGTGGTCTATGATTGATGAATCCATTGAATTTTGACTTATTCAACTGAAATATATTATATGTATCAATAAATATTAGATGACACATGAAGCACCATTTTCTACTATGATTTAGCCATTTGAGATCAAAATAAAAGTTAAAAATAGGACAATACAAACCTATGTAAGTGTTCCAATCAGATAAATTCCCAAGTCTAGGGAGGTCACTAAGGGTCCACATTAGGGAACCTTGCATTTTAAACATTATCCTAGAAGATGAATCATATGTCTCAACACCGTTGCTCCATAACTCTTATAATTATTCAATTAAAGACTACAAGTAAACATAAATATCATTTCCAAGCATTTGTTTTCCAGGAAATGATAAAATATTTTTTTTGTATGCACATCCATGGAGGCAGATTGTAAGGGATCAAAACAACCGGCCAAATTCTATAACTGGTAATCAAATTCCCAAATTGACTGAATCTGTCGACATCCAATCCCAATAAAACATTATTATGATTAAACGAGAAATAAGGATGTAAAGAATCAAATTTATTCCAAGATTTTGAATCTATTTGATGTCGTATTAAAACATCATTGTTATTATCTTTAGAATGTAACATAATGTGTTCAATGGTTTTCGATGACATGAATAATATTTACAATCAAGGATATAAAGTAAAGTGACGTAAAAACTTTGTTGTTGTGTTCCTTTTATTCTTTTTCATGGTAGTAGGATGATTCAGACTTCCAACATCACCCATAGACTTCCATCTTGACAAAGAACATTTTTTGGAATCCTGTCTGCTTGAATCCTCTCCCAAGTAAAGCATA
Source organism: Viscum album (assembly GCA_963277665.1). NCBI lineage: Eukaryota > Viridiplantae > Streptophyta > Magnoliopsida > Santalales > Viscaceae > Viscum > Viscum album. Next base: position 2,033,191,496 of record OY728148.1, on the reverse strand, counting down.
AAATCATTGGTACACACATGCATTTTTATATAATTTAGACCAAGATTGTTAATAACTTTTATCATATTATAAAAAGACTCAGGGATCCTTGCTTTCAGAAATTCATCAGGGGAAAATTCCAATATCATGGAAATCACCTTATTTGTAATTCCACATAGGCATTTGATATGGTAAAACATCAGAAGAAAAGAAAGCTTTTAATATTTCAAACATCTACTATACAACTCTTGATTTCCATCATCAACTAAACCATGAAATGCATCTGTCTGCTTAGTGATGATTTCTATTACATTAGTCTCCACAGAATCAAAAGGAGGATCTAATGATATGTTATAAACTTGATCTGGTTGTCCTACAGTCTAAAAAACATCACTTGTCACATTTCCATTTTTAGCACCCTCAACTGGTTGTTATGATATGTTATGATGTTGATTTTGGTGTCTTTCAATATCTAATGCATCATTTATAAGGGTTCTCATTTCATTTTCCATTATCAATGAAGTTGGGAGCTCTTTCTGTGGATTAAAATCAATGCTCAACCTTTATGTAACAATCGATTCTCCATACCCAATCCAACACAAATAATAAGCAGGGAATTTATTCAATATCAAGTGTTCATAAACTTCACCTCTCTGCAAACATCTTCTAAATTTACATTTTGTACATGTACATCTTATTCTCCCATCAAAAGATCGATTGGAAGTTGCAAAATCTAAAAACTAATCCATACCCTTAACATAACGAGGTGTGTTACTTGGTAATGTGATCCATCTTTTATCTATATGTATCACAATGCATCTACACATTATGAAAAAAATTAAAATACATAACTATTACTAAAAAGGAAAAGAGATTCATATATAATATTTGAAAAAAATATGAATATGTTAAATAACCATAAACTACCTTTTAAATGTACAAATAACCATCTGTTAAATAAGAATTATAGACACTTATTAAAAATAATACAACTATTTAGACTATTAGAATATGTCGATGAAGAAACTGTTGTAGAGTATTGAACTTAGACCCTTATTTAATTGATACAGAATAAAAAAATATAGGGAAAATAGAAATGCCTCAACAAATCAATATAATTAACCCATGATGTACTAAATTTATTTCTTATTCTTTATCCACTTATTTTCCTTAGCTTCTATTTATAGACAAATCTAAAATGGATAACATTATTTAGAAATCCATTGAATCTTATACATATGGGTGTTTCCTAATTCTTCATCATACCGTTAAAAACCAAAAGTTATAAATTAAAATAGAAACATATTACTATTTGAAATATCATGCTCAAATTAAAAAAATACAAAATGTATTTCATTCTTGGTATCATTTTCCAGTGACAGAGGCTTTCTACCATTCAAACAGATGAGATATGCTACTACTTAACTATAATAGGGAAATTTTATACCTATATAGCCCACGTAAGGGTAAAATAAGTTTTTCATAGGCTGTATAAGGATACCTCATAATTTTTATAATTTGTGTAAAGGTAACCTTTAAAATATATATCTCACATAAAGATAATATTCATTTTACACATGCCGTATATAGGTAAATTATAATGTTGTGTAAGGGTAAGAAAAAATTATAAGCATTGCATAAGGGTAAATAGTAAAGTTGTGTAATGGTATGATTTTAATTAAACTGGTTATTTAAAAATATCTAGAAAAGATGTATAAATGTTCATAGAAGTTACATAAGGGAAATAATAATTTTCTAAAGCACGTGCAAAGGAAAAAAATAAATTCCATACACTATTTAAAGGTCTCTAGTTCACTACAAAAGGGTAACTTATATTTTTTCCATGCTGCTTAAGGGTATCTTAGAACTTGTGTAGAGGTAAAAAACACTTGTCTAAAGGTCAGAAACACCCATTTAAAGGTAATAATCACATTTGTAAAGGTATGAAAAACTTGTGTACATGTATGTAGAGCTTACATAAGGGAAAACCCAATAATAAAAACCATGCCTAAGGGTATATAGTTACATATGTAAAGGTAACACACAAACTATAAATTCCATATAAGGGTGATAAAAATAGTTACTTAAGGAATATAAAATTACAATATAAACAAGAAAGATTCCATAATGAATAAAGCATGGGAAATGATATAATATATCACTAGATAAAACTCCCCTAAATCACTAAGTAACCATATAATACAATATAAACTAGAAAGATTTCATAATTATGAAATCATGAGATATGATATAATATAGCACTAGATAAAACTCCACTAAATCACTAAGTTAGGTCAACCAATTAGTACTTGGTTTCCCATGAACAATAGTGGAAATGAGTCGTAGTGAAAGTAATACATGTTTAACACATGAGGAATAACCATAACTACACTAAAACCTAACATCCAGTGATGTAGTACCCCATATGTACATAACACACACTCAAGGAATAATTATCACATTCTCATGCATGGTGAGAAACAAGCATCACATATTTATCACAAACCCACACACGTAGTAAACGAGAAAGGGGGAATCAAGGGTTTCCTTCTACATACACCATTTAAAACCAATTTTCTAAAAAATACTTTGACACAAAAACATGTATTGGAATGAAGAAAAATTCATTTTTCATAAAATAATTTCCCAACACAATATAGAAAACTATGGAAAACAAGAAATCATTTAAAACATTTCAATTTCACCCTTACACAAGTGTTCTCTTCTTAAAAAAATAAATCATGGCCAATTACCATCATTTTTATAAAAAATCACATGATCACAATTTGAAATGTATTAATAAGTCCACAAAAATCAACAATTTCTTTTAAAATTTATCAAATCTACACATCAAAAAGGTTATTTCTCTCTGAAATACGAAATTATGAAAAAGGGACAACCAAATCCATCAATCCATTTAAAACAAGACAACAAGACATTTTAGAAGTTTTAAACCATATAAAAATTTAAAACAACAATTTTAAATACATTGAAACAACCATTTTAAAAACATTCAGAGGTTAACACCTCAATTCAAAATCAAATTTTATTTAAAATATTGTTTTCATACATTAAAAACCATAATCGGTTCAAAAACCATTTCAAAACAGGATAACCATTTCAAAAGGAAATAAAATATTTCACAAGAATATTAGCATACCAAAAAATTCCATTTAAGAAATGAAAACATAGTATTCATGTGAAAACCCATTTATACCAACCTCAAAACTCAAATAAGTATTTTCAAAAAACCAATGGTATGTCAAAAATATTCTTAATTTCATAAAAATGGAATTTTTAAAGTAAACACATGATTATAATTCAAAAATTAAACATATATTATACAATATATAGTTGTGTCAGATATTTATTCCTCTATTTATTATTCTATATTTTATAAACATATATTATACAATATATAGTTCTGTTAGATCTTAATTATTCTATTTATAATAATAATAATAATGTTTTTTTATTTCATTCAATATTAGGTATCATATCCATTTCACAATATTTCTATTTATAATCCAAATATATCAAAAAATGACACCTTCTTATTCTCTGGATTTGAATTTATGGTTTATATTAAAACGAACAACTAATTTCAACTTATTTCTAACTACCCATACTTTATTTTGAACCATTGGATCATAATAGACCACAAATATTAACCATAATGGGAAATTGAGATCCAAATAGTTCCACATCAGCAATGCATGTTCAAACTATTAAGAAACCATGTATTGTAGTATGAAACCATGCATCACAGTATGATTGAGTGGATAAAGAAAATTAAATCTAAGTACTTCAACTTGTGTGGACTGTAATAATAATTATGGTTTGGAGATATAACTATTTTTATCACCCATTAAAACTATCGTCTAAATATTCATAGCGCAATAAAATGATTTTTTCTGGGAAACTCTTGTCGAAACCAACTACAGTGTGAACATCCTTACATTGAAAAGAGGTTCAAAATTTTACAAAGACATAAAATATATAATTTGATCCTATTTTCAATGTGAAATGAATATTGTAGCCAAGACCGCAACAATTTAGAGGAGTCTCTATTTTCAAAAAAATCCTTTATATAATCGATATATCTTCTACGATATATATATATCACAAATACTCTTGTAATAATAAATACCACATCATGCAAGTACAACATGATATTTTTACTAAGGGTGAAACCAACTCCATTACCCATAGAAAAGTCTCCAAAACCATATGAGGGTAGTGAAATTATATTTTTACTCTTATCCATCATCATTAATGACCCTTACCTCGATAAGGGTCGGACCAGAGGAGATGGGCAGTGAGCGTCGGGATCAGTGGCGAGGGAGGAAATCAGTGGTGAGGGATGTGATCGGTGACGATGAGGGTTGGACTGGCGGCGATGGGCGGTGAGCGTCAGGATCAGTGGCGAGGGACAAGATCAGCAACAAGGTATGGGATTAGTGGTGATGGGGGTTCATAGGGCTTCAGGGGGGTTGAGAGTGAAGCGTCGAGGGGTTGGGGGAGAAGAGTTGATTTTGTAAAGAAAATAAAATGATTTAGTAGTGGTTTCATAAACTTCTGCTAAAAAACCACCGAAAATGAAAGATTTTGGTTTAGTGTGAAACTAATCGAAGAAAATCATTGTTACATAGAACACAAGATAAGTTAGTGTTGTTTTTCATTTACACTACTGAAAATAATTATGTTCTTTTAAAATATTTGGGTCTTACATCCTCTCCCTAATAAATTACATCCTTACAATTTGAACTTTATCTCAGTAATCAAAGGATATACATCCTTGAAAAAAAATTATTAATTTAATAACATTTTTTAATATGTTTTTCAGAGAATTTTTTTTAACAAGGTTAATAATATTAATTTAATATTATTAAAATGTCATTAATGATCATAATAACTCTAACGTTTATGAATAACTTTAAACTTATGTCTATAACATGTAAAGTAATTATTCCTCAAATAAATGTTTCTTTAAAATATATACATTTGATATCTATGAAAAAATAATATATGTCTCACAAGGTAATTTCATTACATAAAGCATCAAAATATGCTTGTCTAAGTCATTTAGATTATAACCAACCATCAAAATATATCAGGCTCGCTAGAGCTATTACAACTTCACCAGATAGCCCAACATCAACTGTAGAAGTAGAAAATGATTTATCCACCCCTTTTTTGGTTATGATCATTATGATTTCCACCCTAAGTAAGTAACTTCTAATACACATTAGAGTAATGTCCCAAATCATTACATCTAAAGTATTTTAATGTTGGTTGGAAATCTATTATCTCATACTTGTATTGTCTTGGTCACTTTTATTTGTAATAAAAAACCTAATGACCAAACATACCACACATGTAACACTTTACAGATCCTAACATAAATTCCCCATAATGTATTTTACCTCACTTGGAACAAGTCCACCGTGATTGTTTCTTACTCTTATCATCTCATAGAACATAAGTGTTTGGAAAATACATCTGAAATTTATGAACACAATGATTTGTTTTCATAAATTTTAAATTCAAATGAGTCCAATTCTCCTCATAATATTGGGTTTAACCTTGAGTGAACTCAATTAATTTTACTATCATAGTATCGAATAAATTCAGACACATACATGGACAAGATTGTGAATATTTATTCATATTAAGTCACACAATATTCATCTTTTTTCCTCAAGTCCAATAATTACGTCTCCATCCTAAGTCAAACAACCATAGGGAAATATTTCTGAAGGAAAATACTCTTAAATTTTTTCCATTGCATAACCTCAAGATCATATTTGTGTATGGTATTCTTAACCAAATGCCATCATTGATCAGCTTCACTATAAAAAAAAATAGATGTAAATAGTTACCTTTTGACATTATAAACATCCCATGACTTCAAATATTATCTCCATGGAATTGATATATCCTTCATATACCACTAGGTTAGATGATCCATTAAATGATGTGGGGTGTTTCATCATGGAATTATCTAATATAGACATGTTTTTTAGGGTATACAAGGTTACTCTTTGGAATGATTACCAGCACCATTTATAGCTTGTGTCAACTAACCCATCACCACAACAAACTATTTTGTTCCAATTCCAACCATCTCAGGATACTCATTTTCAAGGATATTTTACTATTGGTTCCTTCCTACTACAACATTATCATTTCCGCTATGGATTTTTTTTTTGAATAGACATAGTTTAGATCAACCAAAATGGAAATCTTAAAATGATATATCATTTAAACTTAACCATAAAGTAATATATTCTAATGGTATGATATTAACACTATCCTAACCTATAAATTTTTATAAATTGTCTATCAATATGAACTATAAGGACCAGACCTTAAACATTACATAATAATTAGTTTAAATTAAAGAATTCATTCAATTACATTTTATTATCTTTTTAGGTTTATATTTTAAGATAATTTTTCCATAACTTATACATAAAAAACCAGGAAATACAAAATGGACACTTCGAATTAGTATCCATTTTTTCCTATAATATAAAAATTTTAAATAAATACTGATTTTTTTTCAAGTAAAATATCCAAAAATTTCAACATGGATTCTTCCTTATCCTCACCCATCCTTAAACCCTATTAATAACATTTCAAAAACATGGGATGAGTACAAAATATCAGTAAGGGATATAAAAACAAAGGAAATCATTAGTTCCATAAAAAATGAAAACCCAAGAAATATTTACCTTTACATAAATTTTCATTGAGAAAAATAAATAAAATACTTTCACAAGAAAACACACATTATTTTTTCTCAAATAAATCCTTTCAAACCCATATAAATCAATTAATACTCCTTTTTGGTGATTTAGAGTATTATATTCATAAAAAATTTTTAAACCCTTTTAATTGGAATAACCAAATGGATAAACTCCAATATAATCACTAATTAATTAATTAGAGATATATAATGTGTATCACTCTTTTTATAAGCTATATCAGGCTCACTCATTAGCTATAATGGGGATCAACCCTTCGTATATGTTATATTGAGCTCACCCATTTGTCAGGAGCAATAATGTGGCTCAACCATTTGTATAAACTAAATCAAGATCACCTGTGAGATATAATGAGGATAGAACCTTATTATAAGTTTTTTAGGCTCACTAATTTTATACAATTCTCAATTAACATATCATGAATAAGAAAATTTAATCATAAAACCCTTTTAAAACTATAATAAACTCATATGAAAAACACTTTTGTATAAAAATAAATTTTCTATTTTGAAAAAATATTTTCAATAAAAAATAATAAAAAAATGAAAGGGTTTATCTTTGAAGATAACGAAAAATATTTTAAATTAATCATGAAATAAAATAATGGTCACGATGGTGAAAAAGTTTTTTTATTGTGTATGTTCAGAATAAGCCATTCCTTGGGTTGTTTATCAAAATGTTGTATATAAAACACATAAAAATATTCATTTTAAAAACCTTTGAAAATAAATTAAAAATAGAAATAAAATTTAATTTATAATTATTTTATGTCCATATAACAACTTTTCTAAAATAATTATAAACATGGATAAGGAATAGAAAGAGTTGGATAGAAAATTTTAAAAGATGATTTTTAAAGAAAAGTACCTTATCACTTAGGAAACAATTGATTCGTAAACCCCATTAAAGTGTAACATTAAATAAAAAATTAAATATCATTATAATAGATAGATTAATGATAAAAAATTTAAATTGGGATGTATATATACCTAATACAATAATATAGGTGCCTAACATCAAAATATTCCTTAATGAAAGGAAATTGAGATGAAGTCCCTTACCTGAACTCTGATTCATCACCTGTGTCTTTAAATTACTGAATAATAATCATATGTTAATTATTTACTTTGTTTATAAATTTTTTCAAATATATTATCAATTTTATTTCAATTATTAATAAGTTATATACAATTACATAAACAATTATGTTTAAGTGGGATGTTTTGACCATATTCAGCTTATGTGTCAAAATGAATTTGGTAGGTCGACTATGGTCAAATATGTCATTATTTTAAAATATTAAAACAAAAAATCATGAAAAAAAATATTATTAATACATTATTTATACTTTTTAATCCAATTATGGAAGATGGTTATGGAAAATTAACTAACATTACAATCATGTAGACAGTAGGTCATACATACGCATGAGTATCATTTCAATTTTGCAATAATCCTTATAGAGGGAAAGTAACTAACATTTATCTTTATAGAATGATAATTATATAATAAATAAATTAATATATATATATATATAATTATTGTTATGTCGTTATGGAAAAAGTAATCACATCACATCCAGGTGGCGGTAGTCCATATGTCCACAAACGATGTTATCGCTTTTTCAAGGAGTTAAAAGGTAAGAAATAAAATGTTATATTATACTGAAATAGTTATAAATATGTAATTAATTTCATAATATTTCATTTATATCACATATATTCATTATCTTTACCCTTATTACCTTCCATATAATGCATTAGTGAAAACGAATCACATCACTTTGTGAGGTGGTAGTCCGCTGTACACACGAACGACGTTATCATATCCATTATGTATTGGAATGATAAAAGGGTTTATATTATATAATAAATAAACAGGTATAATTATATTATATATATCATATATAAAATTTATATCCATCACTTTACCCAACCTTGAGAGGTGGTAATGGAACAATGGATAACATTGTTTCACAATACAGTAGTCCACCGTACACACGAATGACAATTTCACAACCCATTTGATTGAAGTGTGTGTTGTTGTAGGTAAAAACAACAACATAAAAACATCTTAGTATATGTAATATACTTATTTTATTCTAAAATTATTGTATAAGATGAATTTAAGGCAGTGGAGAAGGAAATAAAATAAAGATGGTTGTGGAAGAACATTACCTCTTCTTCGGGTACCTTCCTTTAGTTTTCACTAAAACCATCATAGGTTAATTTTTAAAACCAATAATTATTATATTATTAGTTTAGGGAAGTTTTTTTATTGATTTTTATTGGATTTTTATTATCTAAATGGATCGATATGTGTGGAAAAGTGGGGAGAGTGAGTTTCCATTTATAGTTGAGGATGTGTGGAATTCTTATAAACACTCAAAAGTGTTCACTATTGGGTAGTATCCCTTAACAAATGATCTTAATTTTTTTTATAAATAATTTATTTTAGATAAATTATGGTCAATTGAATCATACAATACAAAAAAATAAAAGCATTTATTTTCCTTTTTTTCATTCATCTTTAAATTTACTCAATTTTACCGCCTTTTGTTTTTACCACTGCAACTAATTTTCTAAGATTGGAAATTTGTCCTTTAAGAATAAATGAAATAGATAATTATTATAGAATTTATACCCACTGATTATAAATATTATAACTAATTTATAAGAAAAAAATCCCTTGTGCGTTGGAAATTATTTTTAACAAAAGCGAATATAATGCTAAGAAACACTACTTTAACCATAATCATGTCAACAAAGTTTTTTTTTCAATTTAGGGGTAAATATGTTCATTATAAAACATTCATCGATCCATTAATGGAACATATTTTGTATTTATTAACACTTAAAAATAACTTATCAAAAGATAGCCTTTTTGGTATTTTTAAATCATTTAATAAAATATCATTTATTATAAAATATCATTAATGAAAATTTTGACATTATTTATTTAATTTAAATTTTAAAAATATCAAAATAAGGATGTAATTTTAATATATTATGTTACATCATATGTAAAATTATGTCATAATCTAAAAAATTAATGTAATAAAATAATTCATTCAATTTACTTCACTTTTAATATTTTTAGTTATCATTATTTTAGTCAATTATGAACTAAATAATTTATGTATTTGCATTTCTTAACAATTTTAAGTAATTTTTTCATCCCAAAAAATTAAAGATAAATTTTTATTATAAAAAAGATAATTTATATTTCAAAATAATATCTATAACTGAACGTTAGTTTCATTTTTACCTATCCTAATGCTTTATAGTTATTAAAATTAAGGAAGGTATCATTTTTTATATTTTTTTACCTAAATTATTATATAGATCACTTTCATGGAATAGTATCAAAATAACTCATATAAATATATCCTAAGGTGATAAGGGTATAAATATGGCTTGAAAATGGGTGTTGGACAAATTGGTAGGTCATTTTACACCTTATATTCTACATTTAACCACTACATAAACTCATTTTACCTTAATCACTTTAATTAATTTAACTATTTTCACTGATCATTATGGAAACAATTAAGTTAAAATTATTAGAAAATATAAATTATTCTCATTAAAAATATTGAATCAATTTTTTTAAATTCAATTCTCAAAAGTGTAAAAATGAAATTTAAAATTAATCTTGTAAACGTGATTAGAAAAAGGGTGTTTAAAGTGAATATGTTCAAAGGTTTAAAAGGTTTTATATCAAAATTAAATATTAAAATGCTTCTAATGACCAATATTTGATCAATATATGTATAATTGAATTATTTTGACCTTAAAACCAAATCAAAAAATAATTTAACATTATAAATGATTTAGATGATAATATAATTTTCAATTAAAACCCATTATTTTTAACTATTCATCAAACAATGAATTTTTTTATAAAAATAATAAAAATTAACCATAATATAATGTTAGCATTCATATTTAAAAAATTAATTTTATTTTTTCATATAAATTTTCTAAAAGTGGTAATAATTAATTCTAATTATGTTCGCCAAACAAGATTAAACTGCCTTTTTGAAAAAAAACTATTTTTCAGAAAAAGAATATTTTTTTATATCAAATGATTCATATTTTATTAATAATAAATATATTATTAATAATAAATTTTAAACAATATATTCTCATTAGTTAGTTAATCCTATTCATACCTACTATTCCAACATCTAGGCGGTGACTATCATATTAAATATTAATATTAATATTATATTATTATTTGGTAAAACTTTGTCTTTTATATAACATAATCCATCTTAGAAAATAATTTTTTCATGTAAAACAAGATAATTTAGTGTTGTGTATCATTTATTCTATTTAAAATATTTTTTCCATTCAAAAATTTCGGCTGTTACATGAACGACGTTGTCATGTTCCAGTGAGTGAAATGGTAAGAAATAAGATGATGTATTGTCTTTTAAGAATGATAAATATGTCATTAATATAATAATTGGTTTCATTTATAACTCATATATTTATCCATATTATCTTCATTAGTGAAAACGAATCACATCGTTTCGTGAGGTGGTAATCTGCCGCACACATGAGAAACATTATCATATCCCCTACTAAATGGTAATTAAATAGGTCTATTTGATATAATGACTCCATATGTATAATTAGGTTATAAATATCATATATATAATTTATATCTATCATAATACCCAACCGTGATAGGTTTTAATGAAAAATTTAATGATATCGGTTTGTGAGGTGACAATCCACCATATACAAGGAGGATTATTTCATAACCCATTTAAGGGAAGTGGAGAAGTTTGTTGGTAATTACATTAAAATAAAAACATATATGTATATGTAATATATTGAGGTCATTATATCATCCTATTATAATAATAATTATATTAGGTAGACAAATAATGAAACAAAATTCATATTGATGAACAATACCGCCTTTTCGGGTATCATCCTTAGTTTTTCCCCAAAATTTTCCAAGGTTAGATTTTTGTCCAAAACAAGGATTCTAGGATGAGAAGAGGAAATTTTTGAATTTAATCAGGTATTTATTTTCCAAAACAAAATGGCTTAAAGGTGTGAATAATATATTAGAAGGGATGGCCTTTTATAAGTGATGTGAGAGACAAACTTGTATTTTTTTAAAACTATAATTACAACCATGTTTTTTCATGTTACAAGGGTCTAATAATTGACCATTCTTGATAATATAAGGGATAAGGTCAAAATATGTCCATCCAATGGGTTTTGGACATGTTTTTTTTATTTTTAACCTTTTATATTTGTAGTTTAATCCCCAGGTTAGCCCATTTTTACCTTAATCGTGGTAATTATATTTTGTTTACTATTTTCAAAATTAATTTTAGTAAAAAAATTAAGTTAAGCTTACTAGATAATATAAATTATTCTAGTTCAAAATATGGATTAATATTTTACAAATTAAATTACAGAAGTGATAAAATTTAATTTAAAATTAATTTTGTGGACACAACATGGAAGCAGGTTATCAAAGAGAGAATTTTTAAAATCTGACAAAGTTTTTATATCCAATTTATATATTAAATTGCCTAAAATTATCTAAATTATATTAATAGATATATAATATAATTAATTTTAATTTAAACCAAATTAAAATATAATTTATCTTTATAAATAATTTAAACAAAAAGGCACTTTTCAATTAAAATTCACTATTTTCAGCATTTGTCGAAAAATAAATCTCTTATGAAAATTCTCAAAAATTAACCATAAGATAAATTTGACATGGTGATTTAAAAAATGAAAAATTATTTTTTAAAATTATTTTCATAAAATTAATTTTATAAAATATTCAATTTTTTTTAAAATAAGTGGATAATAAATTCAACAAAACTATTTTTTAGGAAAATGATGTTTTTAAGTGTAAAGTTGGATTTATTCTAATATCTTTTCTTGAAAAAATAAGATGAATTTTGATTAGTTTATTGAATATATAATATATTTATTTCATTAAAATCATTCACCAAAATTAGTTTTTTTAATTTATTGATATAAAACCTTATTTTTTACATAAAAATATTTCCTTAGAAAAAGTTTTCCATTATTTTAAAATATTTTTGATTTTTAATTTTTAAACTAATTGGTTATTAAAGAATTAATTTTATATACATGTGTAAACCATATATTTTCATAATTTATTTAATATTATTCAAACATTTTATTCTAACAACTAAGAGATAACTCTAATAATAATATTTTAATATTATTTCATGTTTTTTTGAAACTCTATGTTTTGTGTAACACAAGAAAAACTTGGTGTTGTGAGTAATGAAATATAAACCCACTGTTGCGTTTAATGAAAGATAATCTCAGTGTTCCATTCAAATAATGTTTTTAAAATATTTAATTCATTTGAAAAAATGTATTTTACAAAATATTAGGGTGTTATAGAAACATGGAAATCATGCGAATCATATGAATATGACACTATCATAAAACATGTTATCATAAACATGTCTTAATTTGAAGAAATTATAACACAATTTGATATGATAAATTCCCATGCACCATACATAATGTATATTAACATATAATATTTTTCCAATTTATTATGGAATTCTATAATTCTAGTCCCACCTTTCACGTGATGATTTTGCAGGCATATGTGTGCCACCGATAAAATAAAACATACATCAATTATAAATATGAAAATCCCATAAGAATAAAATGGGTTACACAATAATTTCATAAATCATTTACCATTTAATAATCCTATAGGTAACCAAAAAAATAAAAAAAACATATTATACATTCAAATGATAATATAATTAAATAGTAAAAGATCACAGTCTATAAAGAGGTATAAAAGTTAAGGAAACAATATAAGAATGGTATAGTATAGGTTTTATAAATAAAACCTTTAATGAAACTATAGTAAAAAGATAAGGATTCATAAAAGTGAAATAAATAAATTTAAATACCCTAAACCCATCAGAATACCAATAGATTATATGTTCAAAGAATGAGTTGTAGAAATAATAAAATAATTTTCTCATGAGGAAAGTGGTACATGAAAGAAATGGATTTGGAAATGATTTCTTTACATATTTCATATAGTTTTTCATTATAGAAATTTTCATAAGGGTACTTAGAAAGAAATTCATAACCTTGGTGAAATAAATAAAAACAAAGTATAAGGAACATAAATATAGTATATGATATATACAAAAATAATGAGAAGGATAGGGAGAGTTGTAGGACACGAGAGCACTGTGAGAGGGGATGAGTGAATCAGGGTGTCAAATGTTTTTTTAATGTGAAGGATTATGTTTCCATGATGGTAGGAACTAATTAAACATATATGATGTATTTGATCATCAATCAAACATTCACATGTAAATAGAGACAATACAAAAATTTTACTTGGTTCACCACAAAAGGATAGTCCAAGTAGAATACGATGAGATTGTGTTGGTCATACCTAAATCCACTAATCTTCACTAGATGTAGAATACAGAAGTTTTTAGATATTTACTCTGTGCCAGGAGAACTGCTTTTATATGGTTTTAGGGATAACACACTTCATCCCTCAGAACACTTCCATTGATTCTCCTAGCTCACTTCTTTGAGAGAAGTCTAACTCAATTTATAAACTTGACGTTTTCTTCAATTTATTGGCATTAAATTATTTGTACCTTTCCTAGCATGAGACTCTAAATGCATTATATACTTGATTTGACGATCTTTGAAAACCCTGTACACTTAAACCTAATGTTCAACACTTCCATTCATGAAGCTCCTTTGCAAAGGTCACTACCTTTGTGAAGCTATTTATCTTCATGAAACAAATTATCCTCATGAAGCGCCCTACCATTATGGAACATACTATCTTTGTGAAGATCCCTACATTCATAGAAAAAACACATTCACGAAGCTCACAATGTCAACATGGAATAAACCATCATCAAGAGACACCCTTTAATCAAAATCATTGTCATCAGTTAAGGATTATAGTCATTTAATGATTCTCATGATCACATAGAATGTATGTTTTTTTGAGATCCACTAGCTTCATGAAATCATAGATATTCTATATTTTCCTTGAAAAACTAATTTAAATGAAGTGGGCGTAGCCTCATATCCATAGGATTGGCTGTTTGCGAAGCTCCACATACTCTTTAGGGATTTTTCTAATCTTTTTAAAACATCTTCACAATGCTCCTCCCTTAACGATGCACTAGTGAAATTTGATATTGTTGGGAATCTTTCCACAAAACCCTTCACACCTCTACAATGCTATGATTTTCATAATCGTGGATATCACCATAACTGATCACGATGCTCCAATTATCCATCATTAACAATTCTCATTGTAATCATTTAGATAACTATAATAAATCTTCAATCCTTCACTAAGCACATCTCGCATATCCCATCTTCTAAAAAATCATGAATTTTACATATTTTCATAAATACTTGAAGAAAAACTACTTTTCACATTAAAAGCCATCCTCTAAAGTTTGTACCCGAAATAATTGGTGAACATTGGGAAACAAAACCACCTACAATAATGTTATAATTTTAAACTATAATATCTTATTCCTTAGAAACTCCATGATCATCCATGTGAGGATTTGAAACAAACACAAACCACACTCCATTTCCAGAAAAGATCAGCCTTGGTTCCAACAAGAGTGTAATCTAGAAAATGAAAGAAAAAACATTAGGGTCCCCTTGGCTCGATTCTTGATTTTATTTGGATTCACATTTAACATTATAAATAACTAAATTAAATAAATTAGTTAGGATTTAAATAATCATATTAATTTTTTATTTAAATTATCATTATCTATTTATTATAATCTATTATTCATTTCAAAGATATATTTTCTTCGTGTGGATGATTTTAGGCTGTTTGGTCTAAATTTTAAATCTACTTCAGTATAATGGTAATGTTCAATGGTGTATGTTCATTGGTTTTATAAGATAAATAATTATAAAGGTATATATTATTTTCATCCCATTAGTATAAAAAAACTATAGTTTGGTAGAATCACTAATATAGTTACAAATCAATAAATATCTCTTGGTCATATTGTTTTTAGCAATTAAACTAGCCATGAAGTTTTTTTTAAAATCATTAGTATCATTACTATTTTATAATTATATAATCATTAGCATAATTTATATTTATTATTAATATTGTAATTAAAAATTATTTACATTTTTGAAACCATTTTTGAATGGTGATAATGAAGAATTCATCATTTACATCGGTGGTATAAACCTACCATAGGTTGAAAGATATTTTTGAGAATGATTAAAAGAAATGAAAAATAATGAAAATTTTATTGTAATAATTAAATATGAATATAATTATACTAAATATTTAACTTTAATAGAATTATATCTTAGATATAGAGTTTTTATAAGGAGGAAAAAATTGAAATCATTGGAATGAGAAGCTGTTACATTCCCATTAAGAGGCCTCCTTTAGAATACACCTTAAGGATTTGAGGGGTGACCTTTTGATTAGACTAATGCTTCACTAACATTGTTAAGATGAATTGGGTAGAGTTTTGTTAATAAAAATGTTTTAAAAGTGAAAATAAATCGGTGGAGAATGGGTGAATCTATAAGCGAATGAGAGGGGTGTTTTTGAAAAAAATTTGAATAATTTATTATTTTCACTCAACAGTATGAATAGTATATATTATTTTGACTAATAATAGTATTTTATTAAAATATATATCTATTATTTACATTTAAAACCCTTTTGAAACTTAATGGGATCAATATGATGATTTATTCAAAGTAAAAAAAATCAAAAATAGTTTTTAATTATAAAATAATATAATTTAGAGTTTGACAATATATTTATTGGATTGGAAATTCAATTTATTATTTTTAAATACATTATTTTAATCATTAAATACATTTAAATTCATAAAAAAATTGAATAAATATATAAATTTTAACTAAAAATTATGTTTTTAACTAAAGAAGTTAAAACATAATTTTGAGAACATATAATTATAATTACATCATGATACATGAATTGATTAGTTATTTAATTTATTTTAATACTTATATTTTATTGTTTTATTCATGGTAAAAATTAACTATAATTTTAATTCATTAGATACTATAATATTTATTTTATTATTCCAATGGTAATATTACAATTCTAATGGTTAGGTTCCTATAATAATAGCCACATTTCCAACAACTACTTTATTCCTATATAACTATCATATGAACTTTTTAATTGTTATACATAAAACTTAATTACAATATTATTAATTGACTATGTTTTTTCTCATGGATCTCATAATTATTATCTTATTTTTAATATTTTTGTTTTCTTTTCAAAGTGTTGTTTGTGGGTATGGTATTTAAAGGAGATCACAACCCATAAAATTTTAATCTTTTAGTTATGTTATTTTCTTATTTTTATTATACAATTCTATTAGTATAATTCTTATAGAATACATTTATAATCTGTTTTTAATGTAATATATTAATAGAATTAAATAGTGTTTGTTTTGTTATGTAGTGAATGTGATAATATAATTTGGTATATCAATGAAAAGATTAAATAATGAATCATATATGTTTATGGAAAAAACCAAGGATGTATGATTCTTTCCCATTTAGAAATTCCTTCCTTGAATTTTTAACTCAAACTCTAAGGTAAAAATACACGAAAGTTCAGTTTTAAATTATATTCTCAAGTCCTCTTGTTTCCTCATCAAAATTAAGATTTATCCATAGTACCTTAAAAATGTTAGTTGCCTTGTTTTTCAGTACTTTATATCTACAAATTAAGATCATAATTTGTTTCTCCTCATAATATAGATCAAGATCTAACTATATATCTTTTAGAGTTAGTACGTGAGAGGTATTTGGTATGTACTCAATAAATTGATATATGTGTAAGATACTATATATATTATACAAGTTTTTTAGAAGTGTTAGTTTATAGAACATGATCAAAAATCTTGAAGGGGATAATGTAAATAGATCTTGGTTTTCTATTATTCATAAACTTTATCACTCTCTTCCATAGATATATCCAAAATAATAATTTATCATTAGTATCAAAATACATCCCTAATTAATTATTTTACACATAGATATTCTATTGGCTTTGTGTTTCTATTATTTGTTTCTGAATGGATCAAACTTTCACAGTAATTTATTCTACCAATTATTGTCCCAATAGCTTTCATTATCCAAAATTTTCACATCATGTTTTTGTTTTTTATTTCTTCCTATAATGTAATTTATATGGTACCATATGAATGATTAGGTGAAATCTATTTTTTATGAGAACTTGATCTCTGGATGTTATTGTTCCCAACCTCTATTTAAGTCTATATAGTTTACTCTAAGAATATCATTCAATGTTTGAATGGTCTTTTTAGATTTTCCATCTATATAAGGGTGATATTACATACTAAAGTTCAATTCTATGACCAATTAATTTTGAATAATCCTCTAAAACCTTAAAGTGAATCTTGGATATTGATCATATATAATTGATAGTGGTGGTCCATGTAGCCTCACTACTTCTCTGATATATATCTTAGAAATTGGATCGATTTAAAGTCTTATCGAATACAAATGAAGTGAGTTTCCTTTGTAAGCTGATCCACTATAACATATATTAAATTGTTTCCTTTTGATATATTTATAATACATACAATGAAATCTATGGTGATGTTCTCCCATTTCTATGTGGTTATAAGTAATGGTTTCATCTTCCTTTTAGACTTATATAATTTTTCCATAACTTTTTGTCAGGAAAATTACCTTGATGTATATTTAGTAATATATTTCATCTTATTATCCCACCAAAACTATTTACTGAGACATTTATATATATTTGTGATCCTGAGTGGATTAAGTAAGATGATATATGTGAGTTATCTAATTTCTCCTTCATTATCATTAGAAATCATGGTATACATTACCATGTATCAAATCTTATAACTCTATATTTATCAATGTTGGACTCAAATATTTTCCCCATAATTATTTCACCTTCTCTTATATCTCTACATCACCCCTTTTTGCTAACTCAATCATTTCTTGGATAGATGGATATGAAATAATTTGAGAAAGGTAGGATATCTTCCCTTAGTTAGTGATTCACATATCAATCCTTTACGTATATATGAATATTGGATTATTTTAAATCCATATCACAAATAAAGTTGTAGGATCTTTTATAGTTGTAACACATACCATTTTTTTCACCATTAGAGGATGGTAAGGGATTGAGAATTTATGGTATTTGATTAGCTTGAACCATCTTCATTTGTACATGTTGACCTCTTTTTATGTGAATATAACAATTAATATTTTATTATCAGTATATATATCACACTTCTCACCATTTAAATAGTGTCTCTAAATCTTGAGTACAATTATTATAGCCACTATCTTCAAACTACGTTTTAGGTAATTTTATTGATGAATCTTTAAATGTAATAAGCCATAATCTATCACAATTTTTCATTAGTACAGAACCCAAGCCCCTCTTTGAGGAGTCACTATATATCTTAAACCCTACCCTACCTGTGGGAAGTGTGAGTATAATTTTATGGACTAGCCAATTCTTTAACTCATTGAAGTACTCTTCAAATTATTCTATCTATAAAAAAAGTTTTTCTTTACAAGTTAACCTAGTTAATTTGTTTAAAAATCATTAGAAACTCCAAAAAAAAACAATCGATAGTGCCTAGATAATCCAAGAAAATTATATATTTCTATCATTTCATGGTATAGTCCATTCATTAATCATTTTGGTTCTAAAATGATCAACATATATCCCTATCTGTAACACCCCAACCCAGGAATACCGAAACAGTTATCGAGATAGGGGTGCCACAAAACCTCAGGTGTGCCCCATTATATTCTAGAAGCTACTAACTAGTTTAGGTATTGTTCAAAACAATTATGAAGACAATACTCCCATTATCCAATATCTAATAATAATAAAATAATAATATTATCATATAATATCAAAGTAAGAACATGGATTTAGATTTATGAGATAATTATAAATAATTTGTAACATCAAAATGATACAATAAAATGTAACCTATGATCAAAATATATAAATACATAAAATAGATCAACCATATTCAATAAAATAAAAGATAAATCAAATATAAAAAATTGATCAATACATAACCACAAAACCAAAGTCACACCATTGTCCAGTCACCAAACAACCATCCGGCTACTCTGATAATATCCCCTACACGACCTATTACCAAAATGTCAAACATATGGTTTATATTCACACCAGAATTCCCATATAGGGTGTGAGAATAACACTCAGTAGAGTACGGCCAATGAGACTCGTCATATACATCACAATATTTAGTGTATGGATTCATAGAAAAAATAAACAAGTAGCATGTAGGAAATCACATAAATTCATCTACGTTGAGAAAGCCACCACAAGACATGATCCCATATACTTAGACTAATATTCAAAATTTATTTTTAATAATAAAATAAAATATGAAGAAAATCTGGGAAATGGAAAAAATATTTAGACCCATATAGAGAAAACTTATCAAGGAAATTCATAACACAACTAGTCTTGGGCATGTAGAGTAACCAAGGGGCCTCTCACACTACGATGATCATCCCAGTTCTTAGGAAAAAACCTAGGGCATGTAACTCTACACCTCAATCTCATGGTCTTGAGAATGAGATTTATAGGATTACATAGTAGAGAATTTGAGGATCATCCCACACTCTAATTATCTTCATAGAACATAAGAATTATGAGAACATTGGTGGTTTAACTATACACCCCGATCCCTAGGTCTTCAAGATGAAACCTATTCAACCACTACACATACATGGTTAGGATATAAAAATAATAAAATAATGAAATACGCATTAAATACCATATCTCTAGGCTAGCCACATATCCATACCTAGTACTCTACTTGATAATAACACATAACATCTCAACATGACCCAACTTGACCAAAGGCACTATACATATCCATATCCACAAAATTTGAAGTCACACAACACCCATGATAATCTAAAGCCCTTAGGCTATACCAAAACCTCTACCTCAAACCAATAGTCACACCTATACATACCAAATCACTATACCTATCATAGTTAGTACAGTATATCATAAGCATAAAGGGAAAATTCATCATCCTACACTTACAAAACTAGTACCAAAAAATTACCTAAGGCATTTCAATGAGAAAAATATTCCTTGATACACTTCTCATGGTCTAATTACACACATGGACCAATGTATACCCCAACCAGTTCCAACCATGTTATCAAATCCCAAGAACTACATAAACTTAGTCTACCTCTTAAACATGTCTTAGGCATGTCAACAGAATCCAAACATGACATACATCCAAACTACACTTAGGTCATACCCTTAACAGGATACATTAATCCTCCCTAGAACATTTCACACGATTATGGGAAATGAAGATCCTAGACCCAACTAATACACTCATCTACCCATGGTTAATACACTCCCAATCACAATCAAACCAAATAAGACATTTCCTAAAGTATATTTCCTTAGAAAGGATACTTACTCTCAGATAATAGATACTTTGAACCCAGGAAAACTATAACACCATAACATCACAGCACCCCTATCAAGGGTATTTTCTGGTCTATATGAAAAACCTAGGACCCTTTCTATACAATTCCCATGACTTCCCACTCATTGCAATCACTACTGATGTTCTTATCCACTCATAAGATCATAATCTAATTTATTCAGGATCAATATAATCCATTTTTAACCAATTATATTGACCAAGAACACTTTGAGTCTATTAAACATAACTATAGGTCATACCCCTTGAAATCATAGCCACTAGGCATATCTAAAATCTCCAAACCATGTGTGATATACTCAATTAACTCTTTAAAGGATTTACTATAGTCTATTATGCAGTTCAGGACTTACCCATCCCCTTTATAGAATCCCCAAACCCAAAACTTACGACATGTATATGCATATTTGATAGATAATACAACATATAAAGAAATATTAAAGGAACTAACTAATTCAAGATTAAGAGTTATTCATCCATTATCTTTTAATTTTAAAAATCCATCAAATTCATCCAAGCATATCCATTTTCAAGCACTAAATCCCTTATCTCACACCATAAGGACACATCAATCAATCATAATAATTTATAATTAATTTATGAATTTATTCTAATGATTAATTATCATCTAAGACTCACCATAAATTTTTATGACACCAAAACCATGACCAAAGACATGTAAATTTCCCTTATCATGACTTAGAAACTCTGATGACCAAAATCCTAAATAATTGATACCTAATAGACAAAATTTTCTTTACTAAAATGGTGAAAAACTCCAAAACAATTCACAATGTGATTTAACTCCCTCTGAATAGTGAGAAACTAATGGTGTTCCTCCGCTTTTTATTTCATATATCCACTAGACCAGGAATCCATTTCATATTATTTATATTTCACCATATATTACTGAAATCCAATATACATAAATATCTCAGATAAGGTAAAAACCATAAGAGATAGAGGGGAAGAAAAATAAAGGAATAAAGAGGAAGAATTACCTTAATTTGGCATAGATAAACAAACCCAACGTTCCACATATCCAAGGGATAAAAGGGGGGAAAAGAGAGGGGGAGAGGGTACTAACACTATGGTTTCTCAAACATGGGGAGAAGGGGATAGAATGGGATTTAAAGGAGTGGAAAAATTAACATTATATACTCTCTTAAAAAAATAAACCCTTGCCCTACCAGGTACCTGGTCTGTAACACCCCGAGCTTCCACGATACGCTTCTCTTTCAATAATGCAATAGCTTGCATTGTATGCAAGTTCGAGTTCTAACACACCGCGACTAATCAAAGCAGCCGTTATGAATAGTAATACCCACTTTTTAAAATTATAGAAATTTTATATTTCAAAATGGACTTCATTTTTGTATTCAGAATATCGAAATTAGCCTAGGTTGAATTTTTGGTATTTTTCTGAGAATTTCCAATTTTTTATGAATAGTGAAGAATACTTAAAAACAATTTTTTTAATCAAAATAATTTATATTGATAAATTATACTATTGAGTGGGTTTAAAGTATAATTAGAATATATTTTTACCATTTTATCCAATGGTGTTCATTATAATTAATTTCACTTTGAAATTAGACATAAACAATTGTCAATCGTTTGATATATATTGTTTCTTAAAAACACGCCTTTTGTTGTGACAGCGGGAATTAATTATAAAATTAATTAATGCAACTTATATTTTTGGAGTTTTGTAAAATAGACATAATTTTTGAATTCGGAATATCAATTATAGCTTAGGGTGAAATTTTGGCATTGTTCTCAAAAACTATAATTTTTGATGAATAGTGAAACCACTAAGAGGTAGTTAAATAACTGATTTTTCATTTAAATGAAATATTACCACTTCTGTGATTTGATTTTAAAAAATCTGACATACATGGTTGTCATTAGGAAGTAAAATGTTGTTCAATGGGATTAAAATAATTTTTTTGGTGAATTGTAACTTTTAAGTTTAATTAATCTCGATTAAAGGTAATTATTGAAATTTAAGGTAAAAATGATCTTATAAAAATATTAAAATACCTTTATTGTTGTCCTAAACCTATTGGATGAGTCATGGACAACCAATAAAATCCATGGGTCAACTTGGGGACCCCATGGAGCCACTTTGTTAGGAAAATGACATTAAAAACATTTTATTTAATGTTAAAATAAAAATGTCACAAACAAGAGTTGTTTTACAAAAACAATTTTTAAATGGGGTTATACATGTCATATTTTTTACTATAAATATTAATTAGAAATCTAAAAAGATTTCCTACATCATGATATTTGTTTTTTAATTTTTAGACATTAAATAAATTAAATTATTTATGACACCATGATGATGCAGCAATTACCTCATTAATTAACAATTTAAATAAAATGAAAAGATAATGAAACATATAAGACTTAAACTTGTAAAAAACCTATTGGATGAGTATATTTCTAACCCTTATCACCATATCCAAGAAATATATAAGTGTGGGACCTTTAGAATCCGAAACATCATTTCATAATAAAGTAACATTTCAATCTTTCCAAGAGTGCCCCTTCTCTCCTCTTATAAAAGGCCCCCACATCGACCACCTTACTCACACCATCAAAGCCTTTTGGCTCGGCCAACCTCTTCCCAAATACTCTCTCAACTTCCCTACCTTACTCCTAGAAGCCTCAATTTTGGCAGAAGTATTCCAAAAGAAGCATTTGGCTGAAATCAAAAAGAGTTACCCGATTTTAGGGTAATGTCTTCTCTAATGTTGTTTTGTTTTATTTTGATTCTCCAACCCCTTAAAATCTTTTTATTCCTTTATTTTGTAACAAAAACATTATCTAAAATATACTAGGATGTTTTTTTGATAAGGATTTGGTTTACACTTACACACACCTTCGTCTAATGGTTAAAAAACATACTGTTTTTGTGGGTGGTGAAATACTGCCTCATGAAACGATGATTGTTCAATATTCTTTTAACACCTCTAATTGTGGCCATTTTGATGAAACTATTTTCATATATGATATATATATTATGTTTATGTTTTAATTATTATTCTTTATTTCTCATTTGTGTCATACTTTATGATTTCCATTATGGGTAAACGCGATAATTTCATTTTAGGAAGTGCGGACTACCGCCCCCTCAAAGTGATTAGAATCGTTAATGACATATGTTGGATGTATAAAGGATGGAGTAAATGGTATTATAAATTATATTATACTGGAATTATATTATACCTTTATATAATTATAACTGCATTCCATTAAATATGAAATAGAAATGAAAGTAGAATTCATGCGTACGTACGGCTTACCGTCTCCATGAACGGTGCATTTCATTTCTTATCTCTAAATGTTATATAATATTATAAATGAATGTATATAATGGATATATATGATGTATATGATATATGAATCATGAATATAATTATGGATATAATGGATATATTACCACATGAACAAAGTGTAATTATAAGAAGTTTATTTCTGACTCAAGTACCTATGATCGTCAAAACGACCGTTATTAACATAAATAATTACATAATGTTCATAACATGGTAATAAGTGATATAAAATGAATAATAAACTTGAAAAAGGTTCTTAAGAAATTATAAATAAACTCTAGTTTATTATTCAGGAGGTTAAAGAGTGGTCGAGTCAAGTCGGACACGAGGTAAGGGAACTTCTTAACCCAATTTCTATTCTTTGGGTTAATCTCCTACTTTCAAATTATGTCATGATATTATTATGTTCTATCTTGTATTTGTACTTTATTTATGTGTACTTATAGTGAATACACATAATAGATCTACTTTATTTAAAAATATGATCTTTTTAAGGGTCTTCGTCTCAATCTCCTTTCATTGAGGCATATTTTGTTTTATACACAACTTTCTTTTATACGGTGTATAAACCCCTTTGACATTGACTTTTATTCAAAAAGGAATATTTTTTTACAAAGCATTTTACTAATCGAAAAAAGAATGTTTTTGTCTTACGTATGCGGTGACAACGACTTCTCCGCCGCCGTGACCATTATTTGTGTTTCGGCTTGCTCTACTAGCTATAACTTTTTTAAATGAAAAATAAATACCATGTTTTAATTTTCTTTTATTTTGGTATTGAAAATGGTTTTGATAATGTTTTTATTATATCAACGTGTTGTATTGATATATTGTGATTGAAATGTGGAAATGTTATGTTTCTTTTATGCATGTTTTATGTGATACGATTATGTTATGGTTTATGATATGTTGAAACCTGTTCATATGAGGAATGCATTGGACTTAATAAGTGATGGGCGGAGCCCGCTATAGCTCCTCGATGCATCGTTAGGTCTCATGAGACAAACTACTGTCCTGGCACGAGGCCTTGAAAAAATATTATTTGTGGTCTTAGCACGAGGTCTTGGCTACGTGGTTATGATAGTCTGACATTATAAATTCCATCATTATGAAAGTGGTTATTGATATTTCATGTGATTATTCGACTAGTATAATATCCATGTGAGTAAGTAAATGGCATTATTTTATTTTACTTTTTCCATATTATGCTAAAGTTAAAGTTTAAAAGGCATTTGTTTTAGTTATACATTGCCTTAAATATTAATGTTTATTTATGAAAGCTTCCACTATATTGTTATCCTTACTGAGCATCTGAGCTCACCCCTTTCAATGTTTTAATTTTTCCAGGATGTGAAGAAGTATATTATGAATGACCTGCAGGGATAATATAAGGGGATATGAAGTGAAGATGTTGTAGTTTTGTTTTAATTTATGATGTAATATAAGACTTATGAATGTATCTAGTGTTTCCAAGGCTACTAAACTAATCGGACTTTCGAGACTTGATCTTTTGTGATCATGCCAATGCTACGCAATAATGCACCGAATCTTGGGTAACTGGGGTCGGGGCGTTACAGTTGGTATCAGAGGCAGTTTAGTACTAACCTTGGAAGCTAGATTTAGATAAACTCTGATTAGAGCACATAGCCCAAAGATAGATTTCGAGGATTAGTATAGAATAACTTCCTAGAATTTTGGTATTATAGATATTTTGTGAGTTTTTTGAGCAATACATCCCTTTATGGATACGAGAAGGTAGAGGTGGCTCTGGCACAGATGTACCTAGGGGTAAAACCCGAAAACACTGCTTTGAGCTAGACTCGAACGGGAACTGGTGCACGAAAACGGACCTTGCTGCACTCTTGGTTACGACACTCCCAAGGGATATGCTTAGGATAATTCTCATTTTCTTTACAAACCACTATGAAGGGTTATGAGTATATACTTCCTCAAAGAAAACATTTTTATGATTATGGATTATATCCAAAAATAGTTCAATTTATGTTAAGTATTTTACAAGTATGGATTTATGTATTTTGATTCATAAACTAATCTAGTTTATGTCATTGTTTAGAAATGGCACCTAGTGGAAGGAATGGAAACTGTATCAATGCACGCACTCCATGTAGGGTTTTCCCTCATGCTCAAGATAATTATTGTGGATCTGGAGATACAAATGGTGCTTATCAACTTATTACCATACTGGGAAAACTCACTCAGGTTATTAATAATAACCTTACTCATATAGAGCACCCTGATCCACAATGTGGATGATCAATGTTAGACCGCTTCATGAGGCAACAACCGCCAACATTTAATGGGGGTACAAATATTTAGTAGTTGTGAAATGGATAAACTATTTAGAAAAAATATTCCATGCCTTGGGGAGTAGTGAAAGGGAGAAGGTTGTTATGGCAGTCTACCGCCTCACTAGAGATGCCGATCAATGGTGGTCGTTGAATCAAAACACAAAGGAAGATGAATAAGTATCAAGTATGGAATGGAGGGAGTTTAAGGAAATTTTCTTAGAAAAATACATTCCACATGACCATCGAGCAGATATGGAAAGGAAATTTCTAAGTCTAAGGCAGAAGGAGGATGAGAATGTCGCAAAGTTTGAGGATAACTTTACAAGGTTAGCGAGGCATGTTGCAGATTATATACATAACCCAAGAAGTAAGATTGATCGTTTCTTTGATGGGTTAAAACCATTTCTACGTCGAGCATTAGTATCACAATCCTTATCATCATACGAAGATATTGTCTCGTGTGCTATCAAGATAGAAAAGGAATTCTATAAGTCTTATGACAATAAAGTAAAGCAAGAGAAGAAGAGAACGGTGGAAAAAGAGACAGATAAAGGGAAAAAGGGAACGAAGGATTTTCCATTATGCGATAATTGTGGGAAGAATCACCCTGGTAATTGCCTAAAAGGAATGGGAGTTTGTTATAAATGTGGAGAAAAAGGTCACCAGGTGCATGATTGCATGGGAAAGAAAGAGGCTATCAATGTTGAATGCTACAATTGTAGAGAAATGGAGAATTATGCAAATGAATGTCCTAAGCGTCAGGGAAACTTACCTCAGAAAAGGCCAAGGGATCAAGGAAAATCTTATGCTGTGACTACAGTTGAAGCGGAATAATTAATGTATTGGTGCTTTTGGACTCAAGGATTATATTCTGGTTATAAGAATAATGTGATATATATAAGGATTGTACTGCAGTACTTGATGTTTTCATTAAGGTTTTTATATGATGAAGGTAATCATATTTTTGTATGTGACAATAAGAGAAACTTTACCTTGTTTGAGGAATCTGATGATAGAATTGATTTTGCAATTAAGAGACCTTTTAGAGAAAGTCTGGACAGAGG
This sequence comes from Viscum album, assembly GCA_963277665.1. Lineage (NCBI taxonomy): Eukaryota > Viridiplantae > Streptophyta > Magnoliopsida > Santalales > Viscaceae > Viscum > Viscum album. The sequence continues at coordinate 2,033,163,431 of OY728148.1, read as the reverse complement.
TATTTTGGATAACTATAAAGGTTGGAATGGATTAAGTTGAACCATGGATAGTATTGTTTAAGGATAAAACATTTCGGATGATTATTTTTGGAATATTATAATACTATAGTTTTAGAAAAAGGACAACCTGCAGGGTGGGGCATAACCCGTCGCGTTGGGCAAAGCTGCAGGAATCGAACCCACAACCATAGTGCAACAGGCCTTTACTACCTACCACTAGCCTACAGGATGTCCCAGGTTATTACAAAATGTTTTCCTAATCTAAATGGTATGTGTAAATATTTGGAACCTTATACAATTATGATAAATAGAATATTTTCAAGTTCTATTACCTTTTAGAGTGAAATATGGGTTTGTGGTAAAAAATTATTAAAGAATGAAAGTCTACATGACAATTATGTATATTCCCTTACGTTCTTAGTAAATCTCCTAAATAAATTCCTCAACTTTATAAAAGGTAACTTAAAACAAAAACGTTGCCGATTAACTTTTCCAACTGGGGATTCAATGACAGTTTAACCAATCACAAGTTTGTGATTTTCTTATGGTTAGCTTTCTCCTAATCAAGTTTTCTACAACTATCCATCAGACCATGATGGTTTGTTTTTCTTCTATATCCATATTTTCATAGAATCCTAGTATGGGCTATCTCGGGTGACCTTTGTACTTATCTTTCTTTCTTTTAAAGTTATATTTTTATTAACCTTATTTCCGATGTGGGTTTTCCACAAAGGTATTTTCTATTTTCAACCTTTTATTTTAAAAGAAAAAATTTCAAATCGCGAGGACGCAATTTATTGAAGGAGGGTAGAATGTAACACCTCGATCTTCCACGATACACTTCTCTTTCAATAATGCAATAACTTGCATTGTATGCAAGTTCGAGTTCTAACACACCGCGACTAATCAAAGCAGCCGTTATGAATAGTAATACCACTTTTTAAAATTATAGAAATTTTATATTTCAAAATGGACTTCATTTTTGTATTCGGAAAATTTAAATTAGCCTATGTTGAATTTTTGGAATTTTTTTGAGAACTTCCAATTTTTTATGAATAGTGAAGAATACTTAAAAACAACTTTTTTAATCAAAATAATTTATAGTGATAAATTATAATATTTAGTGATTTTAAAGTATAATTAGAATATATTTTTACCATTTTATCCAATGGTGTTCATTATAATTAATTTAAATTTTATATTATACATAAACAATTGTCAATCTTTTGATATATATTGTTTCTTAAAAACACAGTATTTGTTGTGACAGTGGGAATTAATTATAAAATTAATTAATGCAACTTATATGTTTGGAATTTTTTAAAATAGATATCATTTTTTAATTTGAATATCAATTATAGCTTAGGGTGAAATTTTGGCATTGTTCTGAAAAACATTAATTTTTGATGAATAGTGAAACCACTAAGTGGTAGTTAAATAACTGATTTTTCATTTAAATGAAATATTACCACTTCTGTGATTTGATTTTCAAAAATCCGACATACATGGTTGTCATTAGGAAGTAAAATGTGGTTCAATGGGATTAAAATAAATTTTTTGTGAATAGTAACTTTTAAGTTTAATTAATTGCGATTAAAGGTAATTAGCGAAATTTAAGGTAAAAATGATATTATAAAAATATGAAAATACATTTACACTTGTCCTACCCCTATTCGATGAGTCATGGCCGACCAAGACAATCCATGGGTCAACTTGGGGACCCCATGGAGCCACTTTGGTAGGAAAATGACATAAAAAACTTTTTATTTAATGTTAAAATAAAAATGTCACAAACAACAGTTGTTTTACTAAAACAATTTTTAAATGAGGTTATAAAAGTCATATATTTGACTATAAATATTCATTAGAAAGATAAAAATATTTACTACAACATGATAGTTTTTTTATAATTTTTAGACATTAAATAAATTAAATGATTTATGACACCATGATGATGCAGTGATTACCTCATTAATTAACGATTTAAATAAAATGAAAGGATAATGATAAATCTAAGGCTTACACTTATAAAAAACCTATTGGATGAGTATATTTCGAACCCTTATCACCTTATCCTATAAATATATAAGTGAGGGACCTTTAGAATCCGAAAAATCATTTCATAATAAAGTAACATTTCAATCTTTCCAAGAGTGCCCCTTCTCTCCTCTTATAAAAGGCCCCCACCACTACCACCTTACTCAAACCTTCAAAGCCTATTGGATCGGCCAAACTCTGACCAAATACTCTCTAAACTTCCCTCCCTTACTCCTAGAAGCCTCAAATTTGGAATAACGATTCCCAAGGAAGCCTTTGGCTCAAATCAGAAAGAGTTACCCGATTTTAAGGTAATGTCTTCTCTAATGTTGTTTTGTTTTATTTTGATTATCCAACCCCTTAAACTATTTTTATTACTTTCTTTTGTAACAAAACCAGTATTTAAAACATACTAGGATGTTGTTATGATAAGTATTTGGTTTACAATTACACACACCTTCATCTAATGGTTAAAGAACATACTGTTTCTGTGGGTGGCGAAATACTGCCTCACTAAACGATGATTGTTCAATATTCTTTTAACACATCAAATGGTGTCCATTTGAAGACACTATTTTCATATATGATATATATATTATGATTATGTTTTCCTTATGCTTTTTTATTTCTCATTTGTGGCATACTTTATTATTTCCATTATTGGTAAACGCGATAATTTCATTTTAGGAAGTGTGGACTACCGCCCCCTCAAAGTGATTTGAATTGTTAATGCCATATGTGGGATGTATAAAGGATGGAGTAAATGGTATTATACATTATATTATACTGGAATTATATTATTAATTTATATAATTATAAATTAATTCCATTAAATATGAAATAGAAATGAAAGTAGCGTTCATGCGTACGTACGGCTTACCATCTCCATGAACGGTGCATTTCATTTCTTACCTCTAAATGTTATGTAATATTATAAATGAATGTATATACAGGATATATATGATGTATATGATATATAAATCATGAATATAATTATGGATATAATGGATATATTACCACATAAACAAAGTGTAATTATAAGAAGTTTATTTTTGACTCATGTACCTAAGATTGTCAAAACGACCGTTATTAACATAAATAATTACATAATGTTCATAACATGGTAATAAGTGATATAAAATGAATAATAAACTTGAAAAAGGTTCTTAAGAAATTATAAATTAACTCTAGTTTATTATTCCGGAGGTTAAAGAGCGGTCGAGTCAAGTCGGACACGAGGTAAGGGAACTTCTTAACCCAATTTCTATTCTTTGGGTTAATCTCCTACTTTCAAATTATTTCATGATATTATTATGTCCCATATTGTATTTGTACTTTATTTATGTGTACATATAGTCAATACACATAATCGATCTACTTTATTTAAAAAAATGATCTTTGTAAGGGTCTTCGTCTCAATCTCCTTTCATTGAGGCATATTTTGTTTTATACACAACTTTCTTTTATACGGTGTATAAACCCCTTTCACTTTGAATTTTATTCAAAAAGGAATCTTTTTTACAAATCATTTTACTAAATGAAAAAAAGAATGTTTTTGTCTTACGTATGTGGTGAAAATTAATTCTCCTCCACCGTGACCATTATTTGTGTTTCGGCTTCCTCTACAAGCTATAACTTTTTTTAAATGAAAAATAAATACCATGTTTTAATTTTCTTTTATTTTGGTATTGAAAATGGTTTTGATAATGTTTTTATTATATCAACGTGTTGTATTGATATCTTGTGATTGAAATGTGGAAATTTTATGTTTCTTGTAAGCATGTTTTATGTGATACGATTATGTTATGGTTTATGATATGTTTAAACCTATTCATATGAGGAATGCATTGGACTTAATAACTGACGGGTGGAGCCCGCTATAGCTCCTCGATGCATCGGTAGGTCTCATGAGACAAACTAGTGTCTTGGCACGAGGCCTTGACAAAATCGTATTTGTGGTTTTGGAACAAGGCCTTGGCTACGTGGTTATGATAGTATGGCATTATGAATTCGATCATTATGAAAGTGGTTATTGATATTTCATGTGATTATTCGACTAGTAGAATATCCATGTGAGTAAGTAAATGACATTATTTCATTTTTCTTTTTCCATATTATGCTAAATTTCAAGTTTAAAAGGCTTTTGTTTTAGTTATACATTGCCTTAAATGTTAATGTTTATCTATGAAAGCTTCTGCTATATTGTTATCCTTACTGAACATCTGATCTCACCCCTTTCAATGTTTTAATTTTTCCAGGATGTGAAGAAGTATATTATGAATGACCTTCAGGGATAATATAAGGGGATATGAAGTGAAGATGTTGTAGTTTTTTTTTACTTTATGATGTAATATAAGACTTATGAATGTATCTAGTGTCTCCAATGCTACTAAACTAATCGGTCTTTTGAGACCTGATCTTTTGTGATAATGCCAATGCTACGCAATAATGCACCGACTCTTGGGTAACTGGGGTCGGGGCATTACATGGTCAACCCATACTATGTACTTGATGCCTTACTGACTACCCAGTGTAAGGAGAAGGGCTAGTCAGTGGGCATCCTAAGGGAACATCACCCCTGGATCTATCAAAAAGTACCCAATATAGGGTCACTGATTATTAAATGGCTTCATATTTCTTATTATATTAATAGGCATTCCTTATCCCCATCATAATTTTCTACCAACACATTAAAAAACTAGATCCTTTGTATAATCATCCCTCAACGGATACTCAAACCCCCAAACCTTAATCCAAAAAATTATATTCAAACCCCCTATGCTCAATATATAAAAATTAAAATTCCATAAAAAAACCTCAACCTAAAATGATGTGAGTCATTAAAAAATTCCAACCATGGGGATTATATTCCTCAAGAAGTTCCCACAAAAATTCCTAAATTCTCCTTTCATCTATTGAAATTTTATGTCACTGCTCATTCTCAATTACAACTAGATATGGATCCATAACATGCAAGTATGATCTAGCTAAATTATATTTTCATTTAAAACTATTAGTATGATAATCCACACATGATAGAAATTATCCAAATGATACATCCAATGTGAGAACTATCTCTCTATTCTAAATTATGTGTGAAATGTTTCTGTCAGCTACCCACACACTAATGTTCTCAAATATGAATCAACCCACCATGATTCCAACTTATGATCCCTAACATGATGCCTCAATCCAAACTTCATCATGGAAGAACATGATCTCTACCCATCCCTTTTACCTAATACTTTTTCTCATCATTTACGAAATTCATTAACAATTACCACCACTTTAAACGAATCACCACATTTTGTATAGTCCCAAAACTAGATATAACTTATCACACCTCGACCCTAATGCATCACTGAGTTCAATACCCTACCATATATTCTTGACATATCCAGAAATCAAATATCAACCACTACCCACCTGACATGAGCGTTACTCACCAAAATATCGATATAACTATCTTTCACTAGAACTATATCCATTAAAGACCTATATTCCACAAAAATCACAACACGTGAGCCCCACTCCTTAAAACCAATCAACCTTGACCCATGGGCTCTACTCTTGGGTCCTATAACATAAAATTTCATCTATTTAAAATTAATAGAACATTGCTAATGGAAGTCTCATTTAAATTCTTTTAAATAACCCCTACAACCATCACTTATCTACCCAATCAGTCTCACCCATCATCGATTAACCTATAAATCCATAATTGACATCCTATAATTACCAAGGGACTTAGTAAAATTCCCATGAGAAGTAAAATAATACACTTCCATATATATCTTTAGGAACCCACTACTGAGAGCTTTGATGATTCAAAATACACCATTTTAACCGCAGTTTCATTGGGTAACTAACCATTACATACATTCCCTAGCTGCACTTGACTTTCCATGATCAACTACCAACCGATTATTACTCATATGTGCCAACATACTCATCTAATCGTTATTTTCCAATGACTCATCCGACACCAAAATCAAAACCCATAAGTTTCCTCAAACCCATGAATACAAAAACCTTAACATTCCAAACATTTATTTTCAATAATGTTACATTATTTCACTCCTTAACCTCCCCCCATGTATCATATAGATTTTAATTCTTAAACCACAGTAATAGGATTCAACCAATTCGATGGAATGAATCTAGATTATGTTCCAAACTCAAAATACAAAACTCTTCACTTTACTATACCTCAAACAATAAAATATCTCCCATTAAGCACTATTTGTTATTTTTTTCAAAGATAACCACAAAAAATCCTAAGAAATACTAACCACTTGATCCCATGAAACTCTAGAATCATTCTAAACTCCGAATAATCTATCCATACTCCCCTCAACCTGTGTCCCACCATTATATACACCTAGTACATTATATAGAAAACTCTCTTTCGCTCATGGAAATGAGAAACAACCAAATCAATTTCCCCTTAGGCATGTGAGTTCCAACGAACCTTCTTACCGATGGACTAAAACCAACCATCCAACTTGCAAGGTCACTAACCTTACCTCTTCCATCAACCCAACTCTACCCATAGGAGTCGCAACTCATTATTGGAAGACATCCACACAAAAATATATATCCACTTGAGGGTATCTAACCAACCAATACCTCTTATAATAGAACTACATAATACTAATGCACTAAACTTATGAGCCAAACATAAGGTATTTCATACTAAAACCTACCCATTATTGGGATGTCATCTACCATGAGAATGATTTATATCATAAAATCACTAAAAAAACATAGTAAAACTACCAAAATAGTTTCAATTAATTAATCTTTTACCAATAGGTTATTTGGGAAAATGTTGAATAATTTATTATTTATGTTTTAATAAATCAAAACCTATTTCCAAAAAAAATTTATCAAAAAATTTGTTTTGCTAAAAACCATTTCAGAGAAACATTTACCTTATCTTTAGACCATTTCACATCCACAAGTAGTCATTAAATTACCAAAATTCTTATATTACTAGTATGATACATGAATACATGTGTTATTTCTACCCTAGGTTATGAGTAAAATAATAAATAAGAATCACAACCTAAAAAATCATGCTTGAGTAAACATCTCAATCATAATAGTGAAATTTAAAATCAATAATATTGTCCCTAATAACATGGAATGTTTCTATATAGGGGTTAGGTACACCTATGAATAAGTTATATCACAAACTATAAAAAAATTAGTATTAAATTCCATGACCAAATAGGAAATCAACCAAAACAATGCTCTAATACCATTTTGTAATACCCTAGACTAGTCTCTCCTAAACAAATATCAGGATAGGTGATGCACATGACCATAGGTTTGCCTCCCCAAATACCATATAATGATGAAAGGTAGTGAGAATATATGACCAAAATAGTGAGATTATACTCCCAGTATCGTAAAATTTAATAATAAGTAAATAATAGGTTCATCATATAACATTAGAGTAAGTGTAAGAAATTATTTTTTTGAGATAATAATTAACAACATGAAATATCAACATGGAATAATAAAATGTAACCCACGACTAAAAAATAGATATAAATAAAAAGGATCACAAATTGGATTGATCAAATACAAAATAAACAAAAGAACAAAAATGATGGAGACATAAATACATAACCTGAGTATCTCCTCAATCCAGCCACCCAAAAACCATCTAATTACTCTGACCAAATACACTACATGACCAGCTACCTGAAATTCAAACATATAGTCTACACATTCACCTTGGTGACCATGTAGGGTGTGCGTATAACATTAAATAGGGTACCACCAATGGGTTTGTTATTATATGTTACAATATAAAATATATGGATTCTTGGAATAAATAAACAATCCATACACAAGTAGTTACATTAGGTCAAAATATGCTAACCAAGCCACCATGACACATAATTCCACCTACTTTGGAAAATTCAAGAAATAGATCCATCATCATCATATTAAATAGGAAACATATTTTGGACACTGAAAAATGTGTTCCATGAAATTTACCTTGGAATTAATGTATAGATATTCACTTGGAAAACAAAAATTGTGTTTGAGTATAAAAGTATCTCTATGCCTGGAGGAGAAGAAAATGGGATTAACTTGTGCCATAAGAATTCCCACACACTAATGGATGATTATTCCTCATAAGTTTCACTTGATCCTATGATGTGGTGCTGAGAAATTTCCTCTAGGATTAGGATGTAGATTTTACCAAATACTGATAAAAAGGGTGTCAGTTTTGAGAACTCATTTATTTAGGGTATTTTGTTCTTTTTTAATATCCAAAATAGTATATTGGGGTGCATAAACCATAAATAGGGGTGTATTTCTATAATAAATCTTTGATTTTTTCCTCTAAGATCTCAAACAGGCTTATGGATCGAAATGTATGTATGTTCAATGTTGGGAAGAAATTTAAGTCCCATTCACCCAAGGTCTTCTACACTCGCTCATATTACCTCACCCAGGTATCCACTGATCACCTAGGATGGCATTCCAAGATCTCTTTCAATTACCCAAGATGCCTCACCCAAATAATATATATGAAATTCCTCTTTTTCTGAGGAAAATTCATCTGGACCCTCAAATTCATCTATAAATATACCCCCTATCCTATGATTTTAGTAGATTGAAATGTCCACGCTAACTTGTACGGAAGGAATTATTAGGGTTGTAATATATCCGATAACCCCACCTATTTTTAATCCTCAACTATAGTGGGCCACAACTAGGGATACATACTAAGAGACCCCGCACTAGGGTGACCATATGTAATTACCTAGTCATGATCAAGTATCATTGAGAGGGGGAGGGGCGAATCAGTAATGTATTTTTCTTTTGAGTTTCCTTATTTATGAAACAACATTCACCTCCTATTAAAGAGTTATTACTTCCCCTGAATAAAAAACAATCACATACCCACAAGTTCACAAGAATGTATAAGGTTTACTACTTAAAAAATTTATATATTTCCTTAGTATGGTATATAAAAAATCCAATAGCACAAAATCCATCAGAAAACAATAATTCGATGTGGAATACAATGCGTAGGATATTAACTTACACTTGTGTAATAATATGTCAATAAAACAGTTCATGTACATCAAGTAGCATGAAATTATGTAATAAAACTACTATAACAAGTTAAGAAACATGTTACTATGATTCCTTATCAACATTGACAAATATGTTCTTCAAAACATGTTTTTACTTTCTTACCAAGCAATAGGAAAAAACTTCCTAGAATTCGTAATGATAATTAGTCTGATTTCCAAGTCTAATTACCCAGTTAGATTGCTCAATCAAATTATACAGATCTATTAGAATACAATATAAATAATTATGAAATTCTTCCATCTAATTCCAAAAAATCTCAGTCCGATTTCTTGGTCTGATCCGATAACTCAAAAAATGATCTTCTCCATTCTCCTTTATTACTCTATCTAGAAAACTTTATTTAGAATACTCGATCCTATAACGTCTTCTCTATGAAAACATTCATCACTCTACCTTATCTTTTAAATAGTATATCTGTGTAAGAAATTACAAAATACTTCCTCCTTTTATAGGAAACCCAAAAGTGGTTTGGATGAGATTCTGAAGAAACTTTCCCGCTCAACAAATTTTTTGGAATCTTTAAATTTCCCTTAAATATCATCCATATATTTGAATTATTCTATGATTCAAAACTATTATTAATTCTTCTTGAACCATCTCAAACCTTCTCATGAATTCATTTTTCTTTATACATTCTTAAAAATCTTTTTTCTGATTCTAATTTTCATTTGGATTTTCCCATTATGATGGAAGAATATGGTCACTCTGATCCTCTTGACCCGCTGTCAAACAAACCAAAAATGAAGACATCCTATTATATTGATCGACACAAATTGTAACATATGTAAAAGACATTTCTTCTTATTATGATTCTCCATACCAATTGATAAGATAAAAACTCTTCATGAAAAAACACTTTTTCTCTCAACTATTTTAACATTAAGCTCATTTCCAAAACAATTTTGAGTCTACTTAAAAAATTTATTCTTTTCCCTATACCGATGATATTGAGTTTTATAGACCTTAACCACAATTTTAAAAACAAATCAATGTTTTTCTTTTACTTGAACCACTTGATAGGAAAACAAACAATAATTCAGCTTTATGAAAATATTCCACTACATTATTGATTGATCTCTTGTCTATATTTCATCGATCTCATAAAAATCCACTTTATTTTCCTTTTTTTGTTCCATCAACTCCCAAAAAAACAATTCTACCACTGATTTGCATCTGATGATCAATGTCAGTATGAATCTGAATCTCAGTGGAACACTGCATCCAATGGACTGGTTCTGGATCCATCGACTTTATCAACTTATTTTCTTTAATGAATATAATAACAACGAACTTTTATTACACAACTTATTTCTCCAAATATTTGTTTCTTGTGGGCTATATTTTAAAATAAAAACTAGCATCTTAATTTGTCACATTCCATACAAAACATTAAAGCCTTCAATAAAATATGTGTCTAGTTATCTCAAACCGACAGATTAAGACCATAAATATTTGTTCACTCCAAATTTATTCTATAACAAACATGAAATTGTAATCATGAATTCCTCATGAAATTTATTATGTTTAATATTTTAATAGAATTTTATAAGTAATATTGGGAAGTATTTTAACTCCCCTTATTCCAACAAATTCTTTCTTTCCAACCAACTCTCAATATAATTGGAAACAACAACTTTCCCTTTCCTTTATAAGGATTACATAATAATTTTCCTAGAAATCTTATGAATTGTGTGAATTAAAAATAAAAAATCTTCATCTGGTTTTTATCATAGTAATCCATACTATGATACACCTCAATATTAGGATCTTCATTTCATTATGGACCTGAGGTAAGTCTTATGAGCATCTTCCTCCAGAATAATACTTTTCAATATTATGGAATTTCTTAAGCATTTTGAGTTCGATTTTTGAAATATGATGGTAAATATAATCGCAAAAAAAAACAAGTTGAGGTGATTTACTTTATTTGAAAACAAAAGATAACTCTTGAAATAAAGACTTATTTCATCTTCTAATAACATATCACAACCAACTTGGTCCCAATAATCTGCCCCTTTGTATTTTTTTGTCAACCAAGTTTCATAAATCATTAACTTTGTAGCCTCATGCTATGTATTACATATCAATAATTCAAAGCCTATGTGAGTTCACTCATTGTTGGAGACACGAATCATTGAAATTAGAACCATGTTTCCCAAAATTAGTGACTCATGAAACATATTCATATTTTCATCACAACATCTTTTACTTATTCAACTTTCCCGTCAAATTTTTTTTTTCTAGAACCACTCTAAAAAACTATTAGAATACTTCAACAACTTACATGATGAAATAAAAACTTAACCATAAATCCACCTATATAAATAATTCATTAAAAGTTTTAACACATATCAATGGATATATTTATGAAACAATTATACCCCCTAACAGCACTATCCAAAGAAAATATGAGAGAGGGGATAGAATCACATACCTCAAACATGATTATAAGGAAGTTGGACACCCATGTTCAACCTCAATTTGTGAAAAGGTTCCTTCGGTAAAGGTTTTGTGAAAATTTCATCAATTTGTTTCGATGTAGAAGAATACTACATCTTCAATTCATTATTCTTCACATGATCTTTAATGAAATGATATTTAATATGAACATGTTTTTAATTAGAATTTTGTGACATATTCCTTGTAAGATCGATTTCAGTTTGATTATCAAAACCCAAGAGAAAGGGTAATTTCACTTTAAAAATAAAGTCTTCCAACTGAATCTTCATCCACATTATTTTGTAGCATCTTGATTACCACAACATACCTGGCTTCATTCTATTTAATAGTTAATGATTTTAGTTTCTTTGTATGGAAACTAATACAAATTATCCCTAGAAGTAAAACTCCTCCAGATGTGGACCTTCTATCATAAACATTTCCTACACAATCAAAATCTCAATACCTCAAAAATCAATACATTCTAAGATTTCAAACCTAATTACAATTTTTTCCTTTGATATATTTGAGAATTATTTTTCTTGACAATAGATGGGATTATTTTATACTATGTAGAAATATTTCATATAAGGTAACAACATAAACAATGTCAGGTCTTGAGGTAGTAAAATACAACAAACTTCCTATCGAATTCAAAAACTCTTTCTAGTCAACTTCAATACCTTCACTATCTCAATAAAATTTGGTTCCCACTGAAATTGGTGTGGAATTTTTTTTTTGAATTTTCTATTCATAACTTTTTAATAAGTTTCATAGCATACTTTTCTTGAAAAAGAAAAACGTGTTTATTCTTTTGTAATATTTATAACCCAATAAATAATTTTATTTATCCCAAAATGGACATCACAAAAAACTTTTTGATCTCTTCAGAAAATATTTCACAAGTTATTTCATCATTCCCAACAAAAAAATTCATCAATATATACAACTTCAATGAGGGAAAAGTAATTAATTTAATTGATGTAGATATTACTATCAACTATTCCATTCTTAAAACTCATCTTTCATAAGAAAGTATCCAATTTGGAATATCATGCCCTCAGAGAAAGTTTTATCCCATACAAGTCTTTATTCATCTTGTACACATAACTTTAAAATTTCCCAAAATAATCCACATGTTTATTCAATGTAAACATCCTTATCTAGACCACCATTAAAAAAATACTAATTTCACATCCATTTGAAAAATATTTATAACTTCATTGTGTAGTAATATCAAGAAATATTATTTTTGTTTATAACATTGACACTAGAGAAAAGGTTTTATCAAAGTCAATGACTTTAATTTGTGAATAATCATTGCACACTAATATTTATTTGTTTCTAATCACCTTTCCATATTTATTTATCTTGTTCTAGAAAAACCAGTTTATACCAATAATTTTTTTTCATTTGGTTTAGGTATGGGTTCCCATGTATCATTATTTTCTATCTAATCTAGCTCTTAATTTATATCCTGAACCCATTATGGATTATAAAAATCATCATTCATATATTTTGGATCATCTTTTTAATACAAATAAGTATGTGTAATTGTTCTTCTTATTTTAACCCTTTTACGATGATCACCAATAATGTTTTGAGATTCCACTAGATTCCTTAGCCTTCGATGAGGTTTTTGTGATTCTTCCTCATCACTATAAATAATTGAGTCCAATTATTCTTCTTGAGTACGATTACCATTGTCAGTAACCTTATCAGAAATTTCAAAAAACAAATATCTATTATGTTCATATTTCTTATCTACAAGAGTTTTTTTATCTTCATCAGATTGTTCAATAACATTCACATCAACAAAGTCAACTATTATTCTTGATTCTTTGTTGAAACATATGTATCCACTTACTTCTAGATCATATGTAATAAAAATTCAATCGTTAAATCTCTACTCAAATTTTCCAAGGTTTCCACCTTTATTCATTATGATGCATGGACTCCCAAAAACTCTTATATTTTTCAAACATAGGGTTTTTCCATAAAACATTCCCTACATAATCATATATAAACATGGATATAGAAATATTGGTGTTGAATATACTTAGAAGTTATCCTTTATTTCCTCCAAAATTAATAACAAATATCAAGTTCATTAACATATTTCTTCCCATTTCAACTAGACTTTTATTCCTTATTTTAGAAACACCATTTTCTTTAGGAGTGTATGGTGTATTGAAATCATGTTTAATTCCATGATTCTCATGATAAGTTTAAAATTATTTATTTTTCTATTCACCACCATTTTTTGTTCTCAACTTCTTCACTGGATACTCACATTCCTTATCAGTTATCATCTTGAAACATTTAAACATTTTTAGTTCACATGACTTATATTTCATATACATAACTTATGTAATTAAAGTAATGTCATCAATGAAATTAATGAAGTACTTATCTCTATGAGTTGTTTTTTTCCATTAGGCCAAAAATATCATAATGAATAAGTTCCAGGGGTCATTTTGACAACATTTCATCTTTCTTATGAACAAAATTAGTAATTTTTATTTTCTAAATTTCTTTTCTACACTAATATATTATTCTTGACATATTAGGAATTCCATGGACAGTATATCACATTGATAAATTTATCATTTTTCTTTGACACATGTGTCCCATCCTTTTATTCCATAACAGATTTTATTCCACCATACCTAGGTAATAAGATTTATAAACCTCACCAACTTGGAACAAGTATCATTTTGTATATTCTCCTCATGTAACAATGTTTCCATCCAAATCTCATTTCACAAAAAAACCATCTTTTATGATGATAACTTTTTTCCCTTCATCACAAGGCTGTGAAACACTTAGAAAATTGTGTTTCAACCATCAAAAAATAAATATTTCATAGATTTCAACTTTTCTTCCTCGATGATATCTAATCCAACACCTTTTGATTCTGAGTGATTCATCATTTATAAGTGTCATTATTCCTTATTTTATGTATTTTACATTATTCAAAATTTTGAGTCTCCTATCATATGAGAAGAACACCCACTATCCAAGATCCATGGCCATTCTCCATTTATAGATTTAATAGAAGTTTCTAAAACAAATATCTTTTTCTTTCCCTTTATCTTTCTTAACATCTAGATTCTAATAATTTTTTACAATTTTTTTTTGTGTTGGTAAAAAAATAAGAAATAAATTTTTAAGATTTCCAAGTTGTTTACATCCCTCACAAGTAGTTTCCAATGTTTGGAATATATTTTCAACCTTTACTTTAACCACATAAAATTTCATCAAAACACACTTCTCTGATTTATTCTTTGAAGGGGTTGATTCCACCTTAAACATTTCCTTCTGTAATTCATGAAAGGGTAGAAATGTTGTTCATTAAATAAAGAAATATTTTCTATATGCCTGAATCCCCCATAATACGAGTAGTATTGAAGTGCGTCTAATTTCCACCTATTGACCGTTCAAGGTTATGGTGCTTTTATAATGTGTATAGAGACACTCAGGTTGAATCCTCGACGATTATATTTTTTTATAGTCGATTGTTTTTGGGATTTTTCTCTTTAATTGTGGGTTTGTCTGTAGAGATTAATAAAATTGATTAATGGATGATGTTTTATTTATTTAAAAATTTTATAAATATTGGTGCGATTTTATTATCGGGGATTTAGTCTTATGATATCATTGATCTTTTCTTTATATTTCATTAAATTAACACCCACTTCACAAGATAATTTTGATTGGAATACCCATGTGTTAAGGATTTAATCCAAAACTTTAATTAACTAGGGATATAATATCAATTTAAATTTTTTATGATAGTTTATTTATGGTTCCAATAATCCATATAATCAACATGTTACACAAAACATTTCATTAATCAATGAACTTGTAAGTTCAACATACACAATGCTAACCTAAAGAATATTCATCGAGAAAAATATCTCAGTCATTTAATACCCCAAAATTATGACTCAACAAAATGGTTGATTTACTCATCCATTGTGATGTTTATTAATCTAGTAATATGTGTTTATGGTGATTAATTATAAATATAATTAAAAGACCCAGATAATAAAAGTGTTGTGCATCGAACACATACACGAACAATGATGAGAATTAAAAAAGGACTTTTTATTGAATTAAAAAGATAAATAAGGGAAGGGATTTCAACTTGATTTGAAATATTTTAATATAATTAATATTTAGGAATAGAGGGTGGAATATTAAAATAGATTAAGAAGAATATGAATTCCTTAAAATTCTATTGAAATTAATACAAACTTATATGATTATAGACAAAAAGAATGCAAAAAAAACATGAAACAATGAGAGGAGGAAGGGTGTATCAATTGAAAACATGAGTTTGGAAGATCCTATAAAGAATTTTTAAGGGCTTTGGTCATGAA
Source organism: Viscum album (assembly GCA_963277665.1). Classification (NCBI taxonomy): domain Eukaryota; kingdom Viridiplantae; phylum Streptophyta; class Magnoliopsida; order Santalales; family Viscaceae; genus Viscum; species Viscum album. The sequence continues at coordinate 2,033,147,445 of OY728148.1, read as the reverse complement.
AATAAAACCTTCTTTTCTCTGAAATTCCAAATCTATTCAAGGAGTGGAGTTGTTTGTATTTATAACCCAATGATTTTGACTGTTTTTATTCCAAATATTCCCCTCCAATTGGATCACACTTTTGATACTAAATACTATTGAATATGGCGAAATTGTATTCTTAAAAGTTTTATATATGAATGTTTAGATTCGACCCTCAATCTTTGGCGGCCTTTGTACTTAAGGATCCAAAGTTATGGTGGTTTTATTAAACAATTTTAATCTTTCTTTTTCAATACTGTCTTTTTCAAAGTCTGAAATGTGAATGGGTTTTTAATAGGAATATTCCCTCAAATACGAACCATTTATTATAAAAATTATTCCACTTATATCTTATATTTCACATCTGAAAATACCCTCTCTAAGGAATATCTCTATCAGGATAAAATTTAATAAATGTGTGAAAAGTTTTATTACTGGATATAATGGTGGGCTGGACTTCAAATAATCATTTGGTCTAGTTTTTGTGGGATTTAGGATTTTAAATTTTTATCCAAGATGAATTTTATTTTCCCACGACTGTTGGTGTAGAATAAAGGATTTTGGATTTTTGGATTGAGCCCCTAAATTCAATATTTATGGATGATCCAGTTTCTTCACAGATTATTTTGGATTTCTTGTGTGGACCATATAACCATTCAAATAGGAGAATTTACCTAATGTTCCTCCTAATTATATGTTCTAAATTTAATAATGAATCATAAAAATAATAATCACACAATTTGGATCAGTATGATGAGAGTAATGATTAAAACATTTAACTGAATCAAATATGGATTAATTCAAACAATGCGCAAAAAATATATTTAATATTAAAACATGAATATTTCACACAAATTATTCACTTTTCATAGATAATCAGTAAAGGGATTAAATAAAATGTTATGAATAAATTAATAACATCTACTCCCCCACACTCAGTCTTGTTCATGTACTCATGTAAAAAATATATAAAAACATAACTAAATCATTCCCACTCGCGAAAAAATATTAAAATTTTGTTTTTCCCAATTAGGGGAGGTTTAGACCATTTTACTCATCCATATTTAATTCCAACACAAACTGTTACAAAAAAGATTTTTAAAAAAAGTTTTTTTCACGCTCAATTTTAGAAATGGAAAATTTGGTAACTCAAAAGTTACTACTCTCAAGATGATTAAAATTTATTTTTGGAGGGTCAATAATTCAAAAAAAGTGAAAATCTTAGAGTTTAAAAGAGGTCTGAGATTACATTACCTATCCAAATGTTCACAAGACACAAGAGGTCTCTTTTATGTGGTTTTTTATGGCTATGGGATGGTAGGAATTTAATGTCCATAATAGTAGAAAAGAGTGGTAAAACATCAGCATGGGAAAAACAATGTACATTTTTTTAAATGAATCATGTAAAGAAATGGAAACACATATTTACAAGGGAATGATTTTGTGATGAAGGACACAAAATAGGAATAAAATTTGAATGAGATGAAAATATGAAATATTTAGAAAATTAAAAACTTTTCTTAATGACACAAGAATATATAATTTAAGTGTTCTTTTTTTTGATTTCATTGTAATTTTAACTTGAAAAAATATCACACTCATCTTCCAACCCATTTTATCTCCTCATGACACTAATTATAATAGTTATAAAAAGATTGAAGGTTGAGAGAGATTGATTTTTTACCTTCCCAAGAAGCAATCCATTCTTTTTGTTTTTTTATATGTTTTTATTTTGGACACTTGTTAATAAAAGTAGTACAAGAAGTCATAAACATGTATACATTACCAAAACTCATAAAATGAAAACCTTTCACCCACACAAAAATGGATTATTTCCCTCAAACATATGATAACACACTGAAAATTAATAAATGGATACCCAAAATTTAATACATCCCCCACACTTAAATTTCAATAAATTATGAAATATATTTACATGTAGATGTTGGGGGGGACAAGGTATTGGGATTTTAATGTGGATATCAAAGAAATGATTTTCATAGGCTCGAAGGGGCTTTTAAAAGTAGGATCAATGTAAGGTAATGAGAGGCTATTTGGTTATTGTGATTCTCATGTGGTTTAGAAAATTCATCTATCATATTAGTGGACACTAAAGTAGGAAATTCATCTTGACTGTCCACAAACTAATGAATCACAATTAGGGGTGAAAAACACAAAAAAATGAAAAGATGGTCATACGTGACATTAGAGTGAAAGCTAATTTTGTTACTCATGGTTTGGGAATAATCATTTTCGAAATAAAAAAGTGAGCATTAAAAATTTAATATTCTTGAAACAAAATAATTTATCAAAATTCATGATGAAAATAAAAAAAGTTGAGATGAAAAGATATCATTTTCACTCCCCGAAATGGTTGGACAAAATTTTAAAAGTTTATAGTTATTAGGTATGACTATTTTTGTTTTTTTAGTTATTTAGTATTTTTTTTATAATACAAACCCACAAAAAAGATAAATATAAAATAAAATGGGTTGATGAATGAAGTGGTAAAAACTGAAAGAAAGAGTAAGAAGAAGAAGGAGGTAGATAAAGTAAGAGAGGGATATAAAGAGAGATATATATAGATAGAGAGAGTTAAAGGGAAAGAGGTTCCCCTTGGTTTGTATTTGGTGGATCAACATCTCCATCTAGTGGTGGGTCAACTATAGAGGTTGGGGATCTAATAGAACTCAATGTGGTTCCCAAGATGTGTCCTCTTTGGTGATGCATTGGAAAAATTCCATTACCTAAAATAGAGTAAAAAAAGGTCATTACATATTTAATTAAAAATAAAATAAAATTTAAAATTCCAAAAATGGGAAAGAAAAATTGGTTTGCATCCCAAGAAGTGCTGAATTTATTTTTTCTACATCTGAACAGTTATAGTGGATTACCCATATTCCAGTGGTGTAAATCGTATTTTCTAAACTATAGTGTGATTCTTAGAAAAATTGATCCTTTGGGATTCCTGATTGTTCATTGGATAATTTCATCCCTTCCTATTTATTGCTCAGGCAATTAAATGGGTGTGGAAGGAGAATATGACTATCCTACCGTTGGTCTTCAACCATAGGTATGATGTTATCCAAAAATTGATGGTTTTCTATACTTGGAAATTTAGGAATATGCTTCAATTCTAATAGTGTATTTATGTACGGTTCAGATAACATGAAACCAAAGTATGATATCCCAATTGTTTTTAACTCATTTACTTCATCACTTAATGATGTACAGTAATGAGGATAACTGGAGTCATAAGATTGAAGAAATTTTTCAATATCTTTTATATCAATTATTTTCCAAATAATGGTTAAATTAAATCTCACCAGTGATTGATTTACTAATTATGGAACAAATATCACAAACAACACTTTCTCTGGGACAATATAAACTCATTGGTTCAGGTTTCACCTCACATGTAACATAATTTTCAGAATCATGGATAGCAAATGAAAAATGTGGGATAATCCGATCTAAATCAACAAATGAGCAAGCTAGTTTATTTTCCCCATTATTATCCAAGTTGGAGTAGTGGATATCAGAGATGACATGGGATTACAAATAATTATCATGGTCATTTAGATCGATGGAGTTCACATTTGAAATGTTAACATCAACTTATCTATTTATGAATTTGTTAATGAGGATGAAATAGTCACAAAATAATATATAATTAGAACAGAAAGAACATGATGGATTTGGATTAAACACACTCTCAGATAGACTTTCAAAATAATGGATAATGAAACAGATTTATTCACTAATGGGTATTGCATGGATTGAAAAATATTTAACTCAACAAGCTGTTCACCAAATTCTAGGGATAAGATTCCATCATGGACATCAATTTTGGTTTTAGATGTCACGAGGAATTGTCTTCCTAGAATTAGAGGATATTGGAAATACGTTATCTCACCTTCCATGTTAAGGACATAGAAGTCAGCTGGGAAGATAAGATCATTGACTTAGAAAAGGACATCCTCAATTATTACCTCAGGACTAGTTTTGCATCAATTGGTTTACTGGATGAAAACAACCATTGGGTGAAAGTTAACTATAACAAGGTTAGATTATATGTATTTAGGAATGTAATTTTTTGAGTCTCCTAGGACAATGAGTGCACCATAGAAGTTGTAAATCTCTATTTGTCATGGAAGAATAAATTTACTTGGGTCCTTTCACTTTATGGGTATGGAATGTTGGGTTGAAACATTTTCAATGGTACCAATTTTTCTCTTATGGTTGAAAAATTCCTTAAGAAACTTGGAATACTTAGGAATTTGTTGGATGACATCTAAGAGGGGTTTGTTCACTTTAACATGTCTAAACATGTCATGTGTTTTAGGATCAAGTTCAAAGGGATAAGTTGTCTTAGGGACAACAGGAGGAAATTCAATTGGGTTCCTTAGAAGAATGAAAGTAGGTGAAGGCATGGCCTTAGGTTTTTTAGGCATTTTAGTCTTCTATTTTTGATGATCAAAATTCAAAGGGTATTTAGGGGATTCATCATGCGCTATATCAACTTGATTCCCAAGTCTATGTGAAATTTCACTTAAATTACCCTTAGGGTTGGGTAGTGGTTGAGATGGGAGTTTGAAACAATTGGATGATTTTGACTAGATAATGTGAGATGAAATTTTTCTAATTTGGGTTTCAATATTTTTATGGCTAGAATGGGTGAAGGATATAATATCTTCAACTGCACTTTCCAATGGTTGCTTAGAATAAGAGGCTTATTACAAATTTGGTTTGACGTGATTTTGGTTCTTGGGAAAGTTCTTGTACTGGGTTGGGAATTAGGAAGGATCATTAGGATAGTGGGATCCAAGAGGTGCAAGATGAGGATTGATCGTTTTAGGTTGAGGGACAAAAGGATAAGTTTGTTGGAAGTTACCAATACCTTAACCATATTTTAATTGGTTTGGATTTTGAGGAGAGAATTGATGGGGGGGTGAGAAATGAGATTACCATACCTCAATATTTGGTTAATGGTAGAAGATAAGGGCCTAGAGAGGGGTTGGTTGAAGTTTCTAATTGTATGACCTGATTTTTGATATTTGGTGTTCCTCTGAGCATATGATATATTGAGCTCTATTGAACTAGAAGAATCAGATGGATCTTATTGAATTTGTGTACATGTGTCAATTGTATGAGTATATGAACTACATATTCCATTGTTTTTGATAGGTCCAGTTAATATAGATTATGGAGAAGATGAGTTATGGGATTTGGTAGCCACCACTATTTGTCTCACAAGACCAATAAGTTCACTCATCCACTCAGTCATCTTGGTGGGCTCTATGGATTGATTCTCCTGGACTTGTTTGACTTGATCATGTGGTTGAGTATGATATTTATTTGTGTTTACAACCATATCTCTAATAATATCTCATGCATATGTAGAAATATTTTCAACAAGATCACTATAACATGAAACATCAATGAGAGTTCTATCCGTAGGCAATAACCCCTCATAGAAGTATTGGGTCAAGGTTTGGTTAGGGATTTGATAGTGTGGGAAGGTATCCATAAGATTTTTGAAACTCTCCCAGTACTCATGGAGTGATTCATTGGGGGAATTTATGGATTCCACTAATTTAATTTTGGATTTAAGTTGTATGATAAAAATGAAATAATTTCTATAAGCAGATTCTCTTCATGTCATTCCATGTGGTTATGGAGCATGGAGGGAGGTAATAGATCCATGACTTTGCAGAGTCAACTATGAAAAAAGGGAATGATCAAATTTCGATTTGTTTTTATAAAACCCCTTTATGATTCACGGTAGAGCACACCATTTTGAACTATTTAATATGAAGATGTGTATCCTCACCGACTAGCCTATGGAAATGCGGTAAAAGATGAATCAAACCTGATTTGAGTTCGAAATCTTCCCCAATGTTTTGATATTCAATACAAAGGGGTTGGTAATTCATATCAGGGGTAGAAAGTTATTTAAGGGTTCGTTCCCTAGGATTGTCCACATCTAGTTCAATTAGATTGACAATGAATGGTTATGAAGCGATTTGATTATCCATAATGTTCCTCTTATGTTGGGGAACAATTTACTCAATTTCTGGGTCAAAAAAATATGATGGATTATTTCAGAGGCTATGTGGTATTCAGAGAAAATTTTAAAGGATAAAGAAAGAAGGTTTTTTTTATTATTTATTTTCTATTTATGATGTTTAAGTGAAGGTGGGGTTTTAATTGTGGTTTTTTTTCGTTTATGATCTTTACGAGAAGGTGGGTTTTTCATTGTGTTTTTTTTTCAAATTTTTTGATTAATTTTTTTACTTTTTTGTGTTTTTTGTTTTTAAAAAAACCAAATACTACTGAATAATTAATGCACCATGCCCAGAAAAAATTCCATTTGAAGTGCATTTGATTTTCACCTATCGACCGTTCAAGGGTCCAGAACTCTGCTAATGTGTATAATGAAACCTAAGTCGAATCCTTAGCGATGATAATTTTTTTTATAGTCGAGTATTCTTAATTAAATTGATTAATGGATGATGTTTGATTGATTTAATAATTTTATAAATATTTGGGTCAATTCCTTATTGGGGATTTATTCTTATGATATCATTGATCTTTTCTTTATATTTCATTAAATAAACACCCACTTCACTAGATATTTTTGATCAGAATACCCAAGTGTCAAGACTTTAATCCAAGAATTAACATAACTACGTTTCTATTCTCAATTAACAATTATTTATGCTAGTGTATTTATGGTTCTAATCCATGGAATCCATATGTTAAACAAAACATGTCATTAATCCATAACATTTTATGTTCAACATACACAATGTAAATCTAAAGAATATTCATCGAGAAAAAGATATGAATAACTTAAAATATACAAATTATGACTCAAACCAATGGTAGATTTAATCATATTTATTCATATAGTAATATGTGTTTACGGTGATTAATTATAAATATAATGAAAAGAACAGGATAAGAAAAGTTTTTAGCATCAAACACACACATGGACAATGATGAGAATTTAAAAAGGACTTTTAATTGAATGAGGTAAAAAATAAGGGAAGGGGTTTCAACTTTACTTAAAATATTTTAAGAAAATTAATATTTAAGAACAAAGGGTGTATGATTAAAAGAGATTAAGATAAAGAAACATGCATGAAAATTCTATTGAAATGAAAACAAACTTATACTATTTCAAATAAAAAGAACACAAAAAACATGAAAACAAAGGGAGGATGAAGGGTATCTCAAGTAAAAACATGAGTTATTAAGATACTCCAAAGCCTTTTTATGGGAATTGTTCAAACAAATATATCTTTCTTTTCTATAAAATTCATACTCTTTGAAAGGAGATGAGGTGGGAGTATTTATAGCCCATGGAGTTGGACTTTTTTCATTCCATATCTTCCAATCCACTTGGGTCGCAAATTTTATACTCCAAACAGTCGAATCCGATGAAATTGTATTTTTAAAAGTTATATATATGAATGTTGAGAGTATACACAAAAAATTTGACGGCCACTGAACAAATGGTTCCAAAGTTATGAATGTTTTATAAAATAATTTTAATCTGTCCATTTCAATCCATACTTTTGTCAAAGACCGAAATGTGAATGGGTTTTTGAATTGGAAGATGCCCTAAAATACGAATAATTTATTCTAAAAAGCAGGCTGAATATATATTATATTTAACACTACAAAATATCATGTCTAATGGATGTATATATTAGTAGAAAATTCAATAAATGTGTGATAAGTTTAATTCCCGAATTGAATGGTGGGATGGACTTCTAAGCATCATTTGGGCCTCTTTTTGTTGGACTTGGGATTTGAAATTTTTATCCAAGAAAAATTTTATTTTCCCTATCCTTTTTTTTAAAATAAATTATTTTTTATTTATTTATTGGTCCCATAAATTCAATATTCTTGTATGGTCTAGTTTGATCACAAATTCTTTGGGTCTTCTTGTGTTTACCATATAGCCATTCAAATAAAAAAACTGGACAAATGATTCTACTAATGATATGTTATAAATTTAATAAGGAATAATAAAAAAGAATAATCACACAATTTGGATAAGTATGATGAGATTTATGATTAAAAAATTATACTTACTCAAATCTGGATTAATTCAAATAATGCACAAAAATTATATTTAATATTAAAACATGAATATTTCACACCAATTATGCAGTTTTCATAGAAAATTAGTAAATGGTGTAAATAAAAAGTTATGAATACATTATTGAATCATGTATCTATATAAATAATTTTTTACTATGCAACTTCCATAGTATTTGAAGTTGTGAACATGTTTTTTAGTAACATTCTTTTCTTACTTATCAAACCTTTTTTGACCACCAACCATTCTGTTATCAAATGGAAGATTCATTTTTAGATCTATTTTCATTTTAACCTTATTAAAACAAAAATTAATATAATTTTTTTGGATTTATAATTTTTAGAAAGTTATGACTTTTCCACTATGTTTATCTTGGCCACATACATAACTTTCCCATCTTTCTTCTTCTTATATACAATTTAAACTTTCCTCTCAACCATTAAAGTTATATTTTTATCTTTATATGGTTTAACCTTCCTAGATATGTCACCAAATTCAGAGGTATAATATTGAAACTTTTAACCCTCTATTTAGATATAGGTAGTTTTTGTTGGACAAATTCCAATATTTCTACTTTAACCATCAACTTTATTTCTAGATGTTCACTAAGATTATTTTTTCTCAATATATTTATTAAAATAATAAATCTCTTCAAGAATATTGAATTTTTGGTCAAGAAAACATTCTTGATCATTTGTTAAAGGGTTTTCATTTTTCAGCTTCCTTTTTTCTCAATCCTCCCAATCTTTCTCAAGCATGATTTCAATTATTATTTCTAATGAAATTATAATCATGTTTCTTCTTCTTCAAAATTGTTTCTATTGAATTCTTCATTATTACTTTTTGCAGTAAAAGTATTCTCTCTATAATTTTCAATAAACTTTTTAGATTTATCTTTTCTCACTTCTTCTTTTTTATCTTTAGATAAAGAACTTCTTCTTTTATATTTTAAGAACTTTTTATCTTTCCCTTCAGAGTATGATTTAGCCTCATCACACTATTCTTTACAAAATAGTATTTTCCTTATTTCATATTCATAAATATCCTATTATTTGATTATTTGAGGACAATTGGCCACAATGTTCCCAACAACTCCACATTCAAAATTTTTTAGGGGATGTTTCCTCTTATATTTACCTGTTCTTCTTTTTGCACTTTCAGAAAACAATGATAAAAATTTATCAATATGATTACATGAATTATTTTTGAAATCAGAATCACTAGCTACTTCATCAAAATGAATCTTATTTTACTTTTCCTTCATAGTATCCTTGAAATACATTTCTATATCAACTTTTTTTCCTTTAATAACTTTTTCCTTCCTCATTTCATAGGTAATGAGAGTACTATAGAAGTCATCCAGAGATAATATTTATGGATCTCTATCTTCCAATGAAAACCTTTTTCACCAAACTTATCAGGTAGAATTCTAAAGATCCTTTTCCCAATAGTAGAATCATCTATCTTTTCACTAAGACATCTAATAGTGCTACCTTTATAAAGAAGTCACCAACTGATTCATATTAACCCATATTGAGATCTTCATAATTCAGCCTCCATATTTGTAAATATTCCATTTTCACTTTTTTATTAACATCATAAATGTTCTTTGTCTTATCCCAAATAAATTTGGAAGTGGAAACACCCTTTACTCTTAGAAACTCACTTTTAGAAAGTGATGAGGGTAAAATATTTTTGGACCTTCCATCATTCTCAAGATTCTTCTTTTCAACAGATGTAAGAGAGAATTAATCATAAATAGGAGGACATCCATATGTTAGAGATTCTAGAACATCATACACAATAGACATATGATAAGGAAACATTATATCTTCTTAGATATGATATTTATTACAATAGAAGATCAGAATCCCCTTATTGTTCACACAATTGAGACTTTCCATCACAATTTATTTTTCAAAACATTATAAAAAATTAGAAAAATGGAACCTTGTATTTGAAAAATCTTGTAATTTCCTAATCAAGATAAAGTATCACTAAGAGGGGGAGGGGTGATCCGTGATATATTTTTCTTTTCATTTTTCTAATTTTTTAAACAATATTCACCTCCTATTAAAGTGTTATCACTTTTTCTGAAAACAAAAAAATCACACATCTACAAGAACACAAGAATTTACAAGGTTTGTTACTCAAAAAGAGTATATATATACTTGGTATGGATTAGAAACAATATAATACCACACAATACACTGTAAGAAATAATTTTGTGTAGAATATAATGAGTAGGATATTCCCTTACACTCTTGTAGAAGCATTTTAAATACAATAGTTCATGTGTTACTAGCAAAAAAATGATTTAATACAAATTTGTGTAACATGTTAAGAAACATATTACTATACTTCCTTGTCAACTTTCAAAAATATGTTCCTCAACACAATTTTTGAGTTTCTTACCCAAATTGTCGGAAGGAACTTCATAGACATTGTAATGATAATTAATCTAATTTCCAAGTATGATTCCATAGACCTATTACTTAGTCCAATTGTATAGATCTACTAGACTACCACTGAAAAATTCTAAACTTCATGCATCTGATCTCGGAAATCCCAATCTGATTTCTTGTCCTGATCCAGTAACTTTGAATACAATCTTATCTCTTCTCCTTTCTTCTTATATCTAGAAAAATTTCTCAAGAATTATCAATCTAGAAACTTATTTTCTATAAAAAAATTTATTGATCCAATTTCTCTCTCCAACTATATATCCATTTCAAAAATTAAAAAGTACTTCCTCCTTTTATAGGCTACCAAAAAGTTATTGGGGTGGGATTCTGAAAAACATTCATGCTCAACCAAATTTACCAAATCATAAAATTTATATTAAATATGAGATACTTCATTTAATTCCTAAATTCTTCTTAAATATTGTCTATTATTCTCAAACCATATAGAATATTCTCAAAAATTCATCTCACTACATACTTTCTTAACAATCTTCAGTCTGATTCCAATTTTAATTTTGATTTTCCCATTACGATGGAAAAATAAGGTCATTCTGATTCTCTTGAACCACTTTTAATGAAAAAAACTAAAGAAATACTATTATGTTTCTCAGAACCAATTATAACATAAATAAAACAAATGTATTTTCATTTTAATTCCCCATAATAATTGATAAAACAAAAACACTTACACTCAACTCTTAAAACATAAATATCCTCTTGAGAACAATTTTGCGACATCTTGAAACGTTTTTTATTTTATCTAGACCATTGATATTGACACCAATTGATCATGACCCAAATGCTAAAAACAAATCAAAGTTATTCTTTCTCTTAACCCACTTGAATGTAAATTCATCAACAATTCATCCAAATGAAAATGGTTGACTACATTATTGATTGATCTCTGATCCGTTTTTCATCTATCCCAACAAAATAAAATTTATTTTCCTTTTTTTTGGGTCCAAAAAACTGTCAAAAAAAAATTCTACTTTCTATTTTCATATGATGACTAGTGTTAGTATGAATCTGATTCTCAGTGGCACACTATGTCCAATGGACTGGTTCCACCATCTTCGACATCATCAACATCATTTCTTTTCTGATTATGATACAAATGAAAATTTATTACTCTACTTATTTCTTTAAATATTTGTATCTTTTGGATTATTGTTCTAACAAAACATCAACATCTTAATTTTTCACATTCTGAATAGAAAATTATGGCCTTCAAAAAAATCGGCATTTAGTGACTCACAGCGATGGACTGAGACTAGAAAGCTTTTATTTCACAAAAATTATTATACAACAAAATTCAACTTGTAATCATGAATTCATCATGACTTTGAATATTTTTAAGATTGGAATATTGTCATCTAACTAACATTAGGAAGCATTTTTAATCCCCTTATTCCATCAACTTCTTTCTTTCGAACCAACTCTCAATATGATTAGCAGAACTAGCTTTCCATTTCCTTCATAAATAATGAATCATATGTTTCCCCAAAAACTTATCAATTTTGTGAAATAAAAATTAGAAAATCGTCATCAAGTTTTTATCATAGTCATCCAGACTCATATACACCTCCTTATTATGACATTCCATTCATTTTGGACCCAAGGTGAGAACGATAAACCTATTATTCTAGAAACATCTTCTCAATATAATGGAATTTCTTAATAATTTTTAGTCTGATTTCCTAAATAAAGTGGTCATTCCGATCACCCAAAAAAATTTAGGTTACTTCATTTCGTTGAAAATAAAAGAAAAATCTTGAAATAAAAACTTCTTTCAACTTCGAAAAACATATTCCAGCTAACATGGTTCCAACACCATCTGCCCAAGGCCCTTAACCTGGGAAAATATCCACCTAGGGCCTTTCTACTAGGTGTCCATATATCTAGGGTCTTTCAACTAGGTGAACATCCTCCTAGGGTCCTTCACCTAAGATATCATCTACTCAGGACCCTTCACTTGGGAAACCACCCACCTAGTACCTTAACCTGGGCAACCATTCACCCATGGCCCTTTAAAAAGATAACCATCTTACCAATCCCTTAACTCATGTGACCATCTTCTCAGGGCCCTTCATCTGGGATTCCATCTACCTTATCCATTCACTTATGAAACCATCCACCCAAGAAACTTCACCTAGTTGAACATCTACCTAGGTCCTTTAATCAGGGTGAACCTTCACCCAAGGCCCCATAATAGAGTGAGCCTTCACCCAACCCTCTACTAAGGTGAGACACTAGGGACCCTATATTTATTTGAATCCAATCCTTCACCAATCCTTCCACATGATTAACTAGCATGATGCACTCCCCCTTATCATAGTCCTTTACAAAGGAATTTAAAATCCATTTACCTAGTCCCCACTATGGCTAATCACCTTTGATAATCCCTCACTAGGGTTATACACTTTAGCGAATCCCTCACTAAGGAAAATCATCTTCGCTATCCCTGACTAGGTAAAACCACCGTATCTAATTCTCAAATATGTTTATTCACAATAGATAAACAATGACTAAAAAAATAATCTTTACTAGCCCAAACTAGGTCTAACCACATTTTCTAAGCCCTTATTAAGGCTATACACTTTACTTAAGCCTCCATAAGGGACAATCACCTTCAGTAAACCCTCACTAGGTGTATGAAATTTAGTTAATACCTGTATAGGGATAATAACATTTTTTTAATCCCTATATAGAGATTATAATCTTTTATATACTTCTCTAGAGCTAAGCACCAATTCACTTAGGTCTGATACCAAGGAAGATGCTCATGAAATATGTTCCTCAAGTTGATATATTTATTTTCGTTTCCATACAAGGGCATCATCCTAGGAATATACCCAACTATACCTTCATCACCCCATGTTTATGGATTCCTCTTGGTTTCCACTATCATCATCCACCAAAATATAATCCCCATATTGGAGTTGTTTCCCAAGAACCAACTTTCTTAGTATATGATTGCATATTTTATTAATGAATTTTTCTTATCACATCATTACTTTTCCTCTGAAAGATATTTGTATATTATGATGTCCTAATGATATATATATCACACTGAAATGTTATAGTAGTTCCCCACCATGACAAGAACCTGAAAGTTCCACAATAATATTCTTGAATATAGTTATATAGTTAGATGATATTGTCTGATGGGACACAGATAATACAATCTATCAAGGGTAAGAGGCTCATAAGACATCGGGAAACATTATCAATTTTTTATCCCTTGGTAATATCCAATATAGGAGTTTTTTATAATAGACTCATCAATAGGAAATCGACATTTCATGTTTCATTGGATGTTCCAATCTACAGACATGTGTATATATATGTAGACTTTAAGATTATCATTAATAGATATAATGACTCACATACATTGATGTAATGATTAAAAATGTGATGACATGTGATTGTGGAGAGGTAGGATATGTTGGGTTCATCATTAATGATATTGCATTATTGGATTATGTGAGGAAGAATTTATTCTTTATGTCCCTTGGCATAAGTTAATATATTATGCCCTTTATGGGAATTGAACTACTAGCATAAATTCATGGATATGATATTAGGTGGGAAAGTTCATTTATGGAATGTAAAAGAAAGAGAAACCGATCATATAGGTTGATGGAACTGGAATGAAACCTTATTGATTTTAAAAATCATGATAATGACATTATATTATATGGAAAACATTCATATGAGTTTGTATGCTATTTCAACATTAACATCTATCTCTAGGGGTGTCTTGACATGTTTCTAGATGCTACACATGTAATTTAGGTCATTCGTCCAAATGCCACTAAGAAAGGGGCCTAGAGGGCCACACACTAAGTGTATCTGCAATCTTAGTTAAATTCAAGTTATAAATTTAATAAGTTAGAATAAATAATAAATTTATTTAGGTTGTTTGATCCCTAAGATTTAATCACAAGTCATTTGAAATAACAAGTGATTTAAATAATAGTAATAAATATTTATTTTTAATGTTTATAAAATATAATATTTATTATATTTGATCGATGAATAAAGTGATGATATTTTTTTATTAAATAAATATTCATTTTTCATGGATCAGTAAATGTCGATGAGGGAAACTTGACTATCCTTAATGGTATGACCAAAAATGGTTTGAATTATATTTATTTATTTTCATAATGTGTACCATATATCAAATTATTAAGAATAATGATAGTATTATTATTGTTATACATAGGGTAAACTAAGAATTATTAAGTTATAAAGGAGCTTGTGTGCGATATTCGAACCCTAAACCTTCTATAATAAATATCTAGTTATATCACTTTCTAAAACATAGTTTTCATGCACAATAGATAGAGTGAGACTCTATCAAGACGTAGAGAGATATCAAGAAATCTAGAAATCTATTATACTCTCCTCTCATAAGACATCAAGAGAAAATAACGAGATATTTCTCCTTTGAGTAGAATTATGTTGTGACCAACCAAAAACAATGTAAGATATCAATATCGGCCGTGCTAGAACCCAATGATTTTATGAATACATTCATTGATTTTGGTGAACATGTGAATCCCCATTAGAGAGATTCTACACTGGGATTATGAAAAAATGATAGTATGAAAATATTTATTCAACTAGATTACCAATGAAGAGGAAATTACAAGTTAAATTAATTCTATATCTAATAATAAATGAATTTTTAAATTTCATGTGAAGGTACTTATGTTATGGTTATATAATTTTCATTGGTCAAGTAATTTATGGTTTTTTTGGTATATAAATTTGATGATGAACATTAATGATTATTCATAAATTAAGACTAAAAGATAACTTTTCCATTCCATATGAGGTTATTCTGATGTTCCCAAAATCATCAAGTAGAACTAGAGAAGTCACATGTTTAATTTATAATTATTTATTAATTATTTATTTTTTCATGTGTTTTCATTTTCATTTACTTATATTGATTTGTTTTAATATCTGACATTTTCATGTCTTGAATTATTTATTATATCTAATATAACCAGTAAACATCCAATATTAATTGATATATAAATGTCTAAAAAACACCATATGAAGGATCCAAAGGCTATGCCTGAAAAAACCAGAGTACACAACATTTACTTCCCAAATACACATCATGTATTAGTTTTTCTTGGTTGTATCTTGATCTATCAAGATTGATCCAAAAAAATCATATCTAAGATCTAGATCAAGAATATCATCATATCAATCCAAACATACTAACAAAAAACATGAAGAACTAGACACTGTAAAACCATTGTACATAACACATAGTCTATTTTTCCTCATGATGGAGAATATAAGGTATCACATCATGTTTTGTATTGGATACATGACATGGGGACTGGCATTTCATGAAACTCTAAGGTTACATGTCATGTAAGATGGACCATATATCGTTTACCTCAAAGTTATCTATGGAAGTTTACATGCCTAGTCCCTAAGGCATGAACAACAAACACAGGTAGAAGATATTACACACCGTGTAATAAAGGACACATCATGTAGTATATAGTAGATAATGTTATCAATGTTCCAAAAAGATACAAATTAAATATATAATTAAACCTGTTCATATGGTTTATATGTTTCATTCATTTGACAGTAAATTCCATGGATTAGGATTGATAATTATATATTAAATTAAATGTCCATGTTAAAATTTTTATGAACACATGATGTTTATTCCAAGAACACTTAAATATTTCATTAATTCTAAATGAGATTTTTTTTTAAAATTATAGATGATGGAGAGTTAAGGATTCTTTGATGGAATTAATTTAAATTTAATTAATTGGATTAATTTTCATTTTTTTATCTTAATTAAAGAACACATTAAAGTAATTGATAACTATACTGAAAATGTATGTTCATTTGATGAAGTGTTGATGATTGGGAGATTAGAAAATCCCTTTTATGTTCATGGTTTATTTTAATTTATTATTAATTAATTAAAATTTATGGTTTGTGAGTCATGCGATACGCCTTATTATATGAGGTTCTGTATACCGATGGTTTATTTTATGTAAAACTCTTTTATCTTATCCATTGTATCCCCTCACCTATATGTGAGTAAAAGTTTATGTAATGATAGAGATACCATTCTAAATGAGGTGATCTAAGGTGAATCTAATCGAGATGATTCATAGGATCCATGGCTGAATTTTGAAACATGAATCTATCTAATATTAATAGTGATTTTCCATATTTCTGAGTGTTAGTTTATCATCTGATAGATAAACTGACCATTAGAGAATCTCATTATCATACCAATTATTTTAGTTCTCTTAATTTCACGATTAATTATTTATATTTTTGGATTTTCTGAGAACACTTAATAAATGAATTAACATGCATATAAGATGGAATAAAATAAAATATATTATGTATCAATTTTATCAGACATGGTTAATCACATAGGTAAAATCCTTTTAACACTGACAAAGAACAAGATAAATAAAAAATGGTATTTATTCATAAAGATAAAAATACCACAACTAAAATATTAAGTCATCATATCCTTCCACTATTTAACCTAAAATCTACCTCAAAGTTCAATGTTATTCAACGACCCTAGTTTTCACACGTTTATTTATCATGGAAGTTTTATATTAAAGTTTTGGATTCACATAACTTGGTTCACATCAAGGTTTGATTGACCTAGAAAAACATACTATAACTAAGAGGCAAGGGTTAAGGAAATATTTAATCTCGGTTTTATGATTGGTGAGTATACTCAACAGATTAGTTAACTATGAGTTAGTGTAGTAAAAAATATATTCCAACCAAAAACCCTTAAAAACATTAGGTTATGATAGGGGAATATGTATCCTTAAATCTAAAATTATTAAGAAATAATAAATTCATAAAATGTGGGTGATACACATTAGGTTTAGAAAAATAGTGGGATATTAATAAAATTTAATTAAAATTTATTAATCTATTTTTATAATGAATAGATAACTATTTCATTGTTCTTAATTTGTAAAAATATAAAATCATATGAATTCAGAAACATCACTGTGATAGATACTAGATATGGAAAACCTTCTCACTAATGTAAATTTAAAGAAATGTTATGGGTGATTACATGTTATACTATGCCATGAATGGAAATTGTACATGCTAGAAACCCGATTTCTAAATATCTTGCCCAAGAAGCAAGTGAGGTAGTAGTATCTCTCTATCTGAGGCATGTGGATGGTGCAATGGATGTATAACGTTTCATAATATCCTCCATTTCAAATCATATTATAAATAAATATAAGGATATCTATGTTTCTAGTATCATTTCTCACATTCTAGAACTCTATCAATAGAAGGTGAGATCAGAGATATATGAGATTTCCAATGATCTATTTTCATAAAATATTGGAGATTCATTGAAATTTAGACCACATAGAGTAAAAATTATTTTCTACATTAAGTGTTTAGATATCCTGGGATTTAAGATCCATAATGAGCTACACAAAGATCTCATTATGTTATAAATACCTAAAAACACATATATCTTTATTTTGAATTATAATACGATCAATAGTGAGAAGACACTATCAGAACTACTTAATATTATTCACTAAGTTAATAATGACATGGCGTGTGACAAACCCACTTTCCTTATCGAAAATAATAATAGGAGGAACAAGGAAATGGATAAGAAGACTCTTTCCAAATCAAAATCACTAGAGCACCATCATTCCAAGAAAAAGAAGATTCAGAGGAAAGAAAAGGAACAATATATGGTTTTTTTCATGTGGAAAGCAGGGCCACTGGAAAAATAATTACAACCAACCAAATAACTAAGGGGAAGATTTAGGTCATTTCATTATTTATTGTAATATTTCTATATCTATAAGTTGGGTATTATATATTTCATTTGATTCTCACATTTGAATCTAAATGTAGGAACCTAGTAGATTTTAGAAGGTTTCAAGAGGTGAGGAGGATATATGGGGTTCCAATAGAGGAATGATGGTTTCTCTATCTATTAGAGACAACCATCTCGCATTCCCAATATGATTTATTTTGGATTTAAATAATTATTATGATGTTCATAGTGTTTCCAAGAACATCGATTTCCTTACTTTATTAGATGTAGATGGATTTATTTTCAGATTTGGAGATAAGGGTTTATAAATTTATAAAGATAATATATATTATGGTATGGAAATTTTGAATAATGGTATTTATTTATTGAATTATAAAAAAAATATTTTCCATGAATAATAAAAAATACATTTGACACATATAATACTCAATTGTGACATCACCATCTTGGTTATTTAAATGATATCATTTGAAAAATATCTATCATGATGTTTACTTCAACTTTTTTAAGCTTAATCCACTTGAAATATGGAATTCCAATTTATAAGTATAATTACTAAACCACCGTTTAGTGGTCAAAGTGAAAGGGCCATAGAGCATCTAGAATTGATACACACTGATGTGTGTAGAACATTTCAAATATAAGATAGAGGTGAATTCTCATATATTATTACTTTTACAGATGACATGAGTAGGTATGTATATATCTACTTGATAAGGTACAATTATGAATCTTTTTAGAAGTTCTAAGAGTTCAAGAATGAAGTTGAGAATCATCTTGGAAGGAAGATAAAGAAACCTCAATTGGATTGAGGTGGTGAATATATTAACCAATATTTTATTTAATTTCTAATAAAGTATGGGTTTTTATATCAACTCAATCCACCTTGTACATCATAAGAGAATTGTGTTAGTGAAATGAAGAACTGTACATTACTGTACATGGTAAGTTAAATGATGAGTCATGCAATCCTTCCAATATCCTTTTGCGGATATGAATTACATACAACATTATACATGCTAAACTGAGTACCAATCAAAGTGGAAAGTGGTATTACCTATTATTTATGCAATTGAAAGAAATTTTTTTTGAACCATGTTCATGCGTGGGAGTTTGGGGAATTTTTATGGACACCTCATGAAACATACTAGATCCTCGAGGCCCAAAGTGTACCTTTATAAGATATCATCTGGAAACAAGAAGATATTATCTAATACTACCCTTTAGAAAAGAATTTAATTGTTGAAATACATGCCATATTTCTTGAGAGGGATCACATCATCAAGGAGGATAGTCATAGAAATAATGTATTTGATGTATTTGATGATCAATATATATAATAGTTTATATAGGAATGAATTCCACAAGTCCCAATTAGAAAATGAAAGTACTGTGTAGGGGTATTGGAGAGGTAAGAGAACAAGAGAGATATGGTTTTCTGGTCATTGATGATGATGAATCATAATTGGTTGAAAATGATAATCCTCTATCCTAAAAGGAGGTAATAGAAATATCAGAAGCTTTCATATGGACATAAACCATGAATTTTGAGATGTATTCCATGTATCAAAACAAAGCTTGGGTTTTGAAAGATCCACTAGTTGATGTAAACCCAATTTGGTATAAATGGGAACCTAAGTGAAAAATGGACATGAAATTTAATGTAAATACCTATAATTAATGTATAGTGGCTAAATGGTTTATACAATTTCAATTAATTGAGCATGGTAAAATATTTTCACCAGTTTCCATGTTTAAATCCCTAATCATTTTTCATTCCATACCAGCATACCATGACTATGATATTTAGTAAATGGATGTCAAAAATAATTTCCATAATGTAAACCTTTAAAAGGATTTATATATGACACAACCATAAGGGTTTGTGACTTCAAACAATTCCAAAAAGCTGTACAAGTTTTAGAGATCCAGTTATTGATTGAAGAAAGAATCGAGTTCATGGAATGTTTGGTTCATTGGAACCATTAAAGAATTTGGTTTCATTAATAATGAATGTGATCCATGTGTTTATAAGAGGTTTATAGGTAGTACTATAATTTTTATAGTAGTGTGTTTTTAATAAATATTACAAATTGAAAATAATGTACCAGGATTACAAGATGTTAAGGCGTGGCAGATCATGTGATTCTCCATGATAGAATTAGGTGAAGCATCCTAAATTCTAGGGATCAGGATCATTTTTGATAGATCCCAGAGGATTATTGGGATAATTAAAATTACATTCATTGACCAGATACTGAAGAGGTTCAGTATGGAACAATCAAATAGGGGATTAGTTTTACTGGAACATGGTATAGATACTTCTAAGAAAATTTTTCCTCATAAATAATAATAAATATAGAGATTGAGTGACATCCTACATGATTTTATGATAGAATCTATTATATATTCCATGTTATATATGAGTAATGATGTATTCAATTATTTGATTATGGTAGGAAGATATCAAGAAGATATTGGTGAACATCGTTGTAATGTTGTTATGGCCATCCTTAAGTATCTGAGGTGAATTTAGGACATGTTTTCGGAATATGGAGGAGATGAATAAATAGTCATGTGGGGTTATACTGATGCTAGTTTTTATAAAAATAATAATGATCTAAAGTCATAGTCTAGATATATATTTTGTCTCAATGAAGATGATTTTATCTGGAAGAGTTCAAAGTAGCTAGTTTTTTCCAATTTTACAAGATTCAAAGTATATTATGACTTCCAATGTATCCATGGAAGTAGATTAGATTCAAAACATTTCTTAAGATCTTGATGTGTTACCTATTAGTCGGAACCCTATCATATTTTACAGTGATAACAATGCATTGGTGTCTCTATCCAATGATTTGAGGGCATATTAGAGGAAAAAACACATACTTTTTATGTTTCATCTATTGAGGGATTTTTCTCAATGAGGCGATGTTGTTGTGAATAGAGTATCGATTTAGGAAAATGTGGTGTAACCCTTGTTGAAGTATCTATGTCATTATAGGCATGAGTATCATTTGAGATATAGTGTCCTAAAATATTTTTTCAGTTGGATCTAGTGAAAGTGGGAGTCTGTTAGATTTGCTTCCCTAGAACTAAATTTCTTAGTAGTTGATTAATTTTTTTATAAAAAACGTTTTCTAATCACATCATTATCACTCATTTTTATGAAATTTTTATGTGATAATGTATTAAGAATATATATATCACATTGAAATGTTATAGAAATTCCCCACTCTGATGAGAACCAAGAGGTGACAATAATTTTTTTTGAATATAGTTCTATGGTTGGATGATATTTTCAGATGGGAAACATAAGATATAGTCTATCAAGGTAGGAGGATCATAATACATTGAGTTAGCTTCTCATGGTGGTCACCCTTGTTAATCAGCTATATATAGAGTTATGAGAATATAACTGCCAATAAAAAATTTAAATTTCATGTTTCATTAGAAATTCATATCTGTAGACATGTGCATTGATCCTAAGACTTTAAGATTATCATTAATGGATATCACGACTCATGTACTTTTATGTATTTAAAAAAAAACTATGATAACGTATGATTATTATTATGTAAGATATTTTTGGTGAATAAAAATTGATATGTTCTTAATGGAAAACGTGAGAAAGAATTTATCCCTTCTATCCCTTTATGGAAGTTAATATCTCAGGCCTTATGATGGGAATGGATGTGTGGAATGTGTATTTCAACACATCAAATTTTAAAATATATTAACATAATAACTATTGTAGAGAGTCATATAGGATCAAACCATAAAGATAGTGTGTGTAGACACTAGGAATATCCTCTTGGAATAATTTTCATATAGATGAGTTTTAAATGTGATTAAAAAATAAAACTTTTAAAAACTATTTTTTAAATAGTTATTTAAATGAACTAAAACTAGCTATGTAAACTAAATTAATTTATGGGGGAAATAGGAAGAGGTTGAAGTGTCATAGTTACAATATCCATTCAGGTGCAGACAATGTCAATTATTTAATTCCCTCATCTAAATATGAATTCATTAAATTATCATTGATTCCAAATTTAATTAAAATATTAACACGACTCATTATATGATGTTAGATTGTATTCTAATTTTCACACAAATCATCCATCATTTTTTTCTCTAACTTGATGAGTAGTTTGTGCATCACATTAGAATCAAATAACTTGTAGGAATACAATGACCCACTTCTTACAAAGTCGAAGTATCTATTTTTTCTAGGTTCAATCACATGAGATAAGTTATTAGGTATCACTCAAGAAATGCTGAAGGGGAACACAATGAAAATTTTAACCAATCAATTAAAATATTTATTTATTCTGAATTTGATCGTGTGTGATTTACGATTTTCTCATGCACATGATCAAATTCCAGATAAATAAGTTCTTTGATGATCTCCGACCTATTATTACTTATTAGGTATCACATAGACCAGCACCAAAACATATGTACAGACTCTATAAAAATTAAACCAAAAAAATATAATTAAATAAATAAACATCCAATTAAAAATTAATTCAAAAGGAAATCAAACATGGTTAAAAATAATGTAATTCATATACTATTGTGTTCTTTGAAACTCTAAAACCAAAGAGTATTGTCTTGGAATGATTACAATATGACACATGAAATAATAAATAAAAGATATCACGGTGTTTATTATGATGAAACTATCATCAAAATATTCTATTGGTGGTCACAAAATAATAATCATCATTACATTAATAAATGAAATACTAAAATAAACGTTCATTATTATCATCATTACGTTAAACCCCCACCAAATACAAACATGGAATTCTATAATCTACAAGAATACTAGTGTAGTTTGATATAATAAATATCAGGGGTGACTTGGCTGGTGCATAGATAATAGGGTTTTCTCCCAGAAAGGTGGATGGTGTGTTGAGCACTAGAGGAGACCATCATGAGAGGGGAGTAGAAAGATCGGGCTTAGTGCTACTCGACTGGTGCTTAGGAGGAGGGAGCAATGACCATTATCATGTTTTCTAGTTGCTGGTGCACTACAGATGAGAGGAAGTCGGTGGTCTGTGGTTGGGTGTGTAGGGGGTCAGGATACCATGGATGAATGGAGGAGGGTGGACAACAACTAGGTGTATAATGGAGGATGGAGTGGTGGGAAACAACCTCATTGATGCACCTAGGAGATGGGTACATCTTCCCCTATAGGGTTTTCCCATCTGGGTAAAAAATAGAAACAAAAAAGTCCAATTTCAAAAATTTAAAAATAAATATAAAACTATAAATCGAAAATATAAAACAATAAAATAATAATAATATAATTATATAAATAAATATTATACTTATTAATATAATAATTATTAGATGATTTTATATGAGTGTATATATATACATTTAGTTGGATACTAAAATATATATATAATTAGAGAGAAATGATATTACTACTATTTAATATTAATATAATTTTATTAAAATAAAAAACTAATAATATAATTCTTCTATTACAAATTTTACTATTATTTATAATGATATAAAATAGTATATAATATTAATATAACAAATTAATATAATTTATAATGAATATTAATAAATTAATAATAAAAATAATATTATTTAAACTACTAGAAAAAATAATAGTGTTATATATTAAATGTAAATAATTTATAAAATTAATATGAACAAATAATAATAATAAATAACTAATATTAATATACAGTTAACTAAAAATAACAAAAAAAAAATAAACCAAAAAACAAAGAAAATAATCTAAAACACTAAAAATGACTAAACTATTTAATGAAAGATTTGTTTAAAAAAATATTAAAATGTTAGTGAATTCTATGTGCATCAAATCCCCTACACTTAAACATTTTCACTCCTATAAAAATAGTTATAAATAATACACAACATGATTCATAAACAAATCAAAACATCAAAATTCCAACTTTAAAATTTTTTAATCCATTTAGACCACAATATATAATGATTAATTGAAAAGACCAATTTTAAAAAACTATTTAACATCCAATCACATTATTTCTATGCCAAATATCTACACTCATGCTTCATGTGACCTACCTTTTCATCACTCTCATCACATAAAACATTTGATCAAAGTAATGCTTGATTCTCATACACATGCATCCATACTATAGGCATTCCATGAATTTCACATCTCCACTAGAGGAAATCAAAATAATTCACCAATATTGAGGACTTAACATTAGGTTCAAATGCCTTTAAGTCTTTAAGATGGTGGGACATAATTTTTGTGACATTTTATGAAAAAATGAGGGTTGAATCTTGAAATAAATGCATGATAAATGTCAATACAAATGTATCACAACCCACCTACCTCAGCTATGAACCTATTCATCTATCCCCATGGGTCTAAAGTAATACCTAGTTTTCCTATCACACACACCATAGTCTATTACTCATTAGGGTCACTAATCAGAATAATAGCTATCCCCACAGTTCAACACATGTTCTTTCAGAATGTTTCATGACCAGTTTATCCACACCATTTTACATTAATGAATTTTGTGGTAGGATTTTCCTTACCTTATTGTGATCAAATTTATACTTGTTTCCTTTATAATCATATTTTTTTTAATTTTTGATTGAACGTGCTGCATTTTGATCACATGTGAGTGTGTGTAGCCCATGAATGTCGTTGTGATTATATGAGGGAAAATAGTATAGATTTTATCTATGTTTTGTTATGATCATATGTTGTTGTGTATGATGTAATATGATCCTGTTGATATACTATGTCTACTTGTGTTCTCGACCTGTATATGTATTACCATTTGTTGTTGTTTATTAGTGGTGTTTGGGATATGTAGATCTTCATGACATAGTTATCCCACAGTTGAGGATAATGATTGATTGTAATGATTGAGACGATGGACCTATGCACATGGTATATGTATGAGGTTTCCATGGATTCATGTTGAGGGTGTTCTCGAGGCAGCCTTGATTTCAAGTGTCATTCACCATGAGATAGCTTGGTCGATGTGAGTACTAGTTATTCTCATCCAGAGGATTTTGGTGACATTGTCCTCTTAAGGGATAAATGACACCAGATATCACCTCCACGACATCATGAGGTCTTTGTTACATGTATTGTTTTCTTCTTATAATGCATTAAATTATCTTCTAACATGGATCCAAAGTAGCTGCAGACGAGGGTTATGAATGCTTGGTTAGATAACTACTACTCAGTTTTTGATTTTATGTTTATAAACATCATGCGTTTATTTTTGTTATGCAATACACTTGTATATCTGAGAAAATTAGGTTAAGGATGCATTGGTGGTGTCCTACTGAGTCTTGTACTCACACCCTACTATGGTTTTTTTTGTACTTGTAGATTTCATGTGAGACCCGGTAAAGGACAAGGAACCTGTGGAGGATGGCTGAGTAGGTGGATCATGGAGCTGGGGTGGACCAGGACAGGCACTGGAGGACCCTATAGTTCTTTTATTTATTGTCTGTTTATATCATTTTGGATCATATTTCCTCATTGGGAGTTGTTTTTTATTTTCATGACATGTATTCCATTTAATTTTTTCATCATGACCCTATATATTTATTATATTTTCATTATTTATTATGGATCATATTATGTGGAAGTAAGGTTATAGTCTCCCCAGTGATAGACTTAGACCCTTGCTGCTAGTCAGAAGCCTCTTGTATATGGGCAGGCACAAATGAGGTTATGTGGAATTCTATATCAGACTCAGCGGTTCAGGTTAGGATGTTAAGAAACCTCATGCGTGCCTCCCCCTAATATGAAAGATATTGATCACCACTGAGAGAAAATAGAGATCTTATTTTGAGTGTAAGAGGATACCCCTAGGGTTTTTTGTGGGAGATCAGGTTTTCTTGAGAGTGAATCCATGGTTAGGGAATAAATATCAAGTAAAGGACTTCAAGTTAGCACCTCATTTTTGGGACCATTTGTGATCACTGAGCAGACAGGGGTAGTGACATATCATATAGACCTCCCTTCTCACTATCTAGTTATGCACAATATGTTCCATGTGTCATAACTTTGTAGGTGCATAGATGATCATGCACATGTTATTCATTTTGAGTATGTTTAGTTGGAAACATATTCATATAATTAGGAGTGTCTGGTTCAGGCCATAGATCGAAGCAAGAAGGTGTTGCGGGAAAAGAAGGTACCACTAGTTCAGATTTAGTGGAAGCATGGACAGATCCAAGAAGAGACTTAAGAGTGTGAGTATGATTTTTGAGATCATTGTCTTGAGCTATTGGAGAATGATTTCTAGAGATACTCCTCAAGGATGAGATTCCAATAAAGGGGGATAATTGTAACATCTTGTTTTTTTACAAATATAATAAAAACCATATTGTTGATAATTACAAGTCTCTTATGTGAAAAAATGATTTATCAATAAAAGTAACTAAATAAATGTGTTAAAGACAATGGGTAATGTTAAAAGACCATTTAACACATTGAAATATTCAATCGAATATTTTTATTGTTAGACCCTGAGTTAATGCGAGATTCTGAGGCCTATAAAGCCTCAGTGCAGAAGAGATAAAAATACTAAAAATATTTTATTATGCATATGTGTTTTATTCAAAATAATTGAATAATTCCAAAAATTTTCATCTTATGAGAAATATGAGACCACTTTTAGGTTTTAGAGATGGTGTTTACCCTAGTTGGGGTATAACATTTGTAATCATCAAACATTTGGACAACTCACTCAGTAGAATAAGTTATTTAATAATTATATTATATTATTTTTGAAAATAATCTAATATATCCAAAATGGTACTTTGTATGAAAAATATGAGACCACGTTTATGTCTAGAACGTTTGTTTTAACCTAGGGGTGATATTTGTTTTTATGTTAGTTGTTTGAAAACATTGCACGTGATAAAAATAGTTTTATATCAATTATTTATTTATTCTGATTTTTAAATAAGAAATAATTTGTATCTCTAAAATGGTGAATTTTATGAAAAATATGAGACCACTATTAGATCTAAAATATGGGGTTTACCCTATTTGTGGTATAACATTCATAAGAAATGTGTGTTTGGTTACCTTTCTCATAAAAATAAAGTTATTTCATAATTGAAACAACGGATTAAAACAATCATTTAATAATATTTAGTTCAAACAATTGATTAAATTATAGTTTTAATTGTTGGGTGAATGAACTATACACTGATTGGGTTTCTAAATACATGATCCCTTCAATTGTTTTTCATTGGTGATCATGTCCAATCCAAGGACCATAATTTCTTGACCCATTTGGTATGTGAAGTTCTATTCCTATTCTGTGGTCTTCTCCTCCGGCGGCTGCATCTTCTTCATGTACGGATCCTATGTGTGGTGCCCCAAGTTTGAGTATATTCTATTTTATTTTATTTTACTCTCTTACATTGTTTATTCTCCCTTATCAATAATAATAAAAATGGTTGAATAATAATATGATGGAACCCAAATTATCAATGAATAATTATGTGAAATAACTACTGATAATTATCAAAATATAATTTCTAAAAATTGTTGAGTGGTATTTAAATAATTATTGAAGATAATTATCATGGATAATTATCAATGTTTAATTACATGAACTATTGGAGGTTAATTTCAAACACATGAATTGTTTTTTAATGATAATTTAAAACTATCCTCGAGAGATAAATTATAAATACATGTGATAATTTAATTAATAATTTTAAAATTATCATAGAGAGATAAATTATCAACGCATGTTATAATTTAAGTAATAATTTTAAAACTATTTTGGAGAGATAAATTATCATCGCATGTGATAATTTAAATAATAATTTCCAAATTATATAGGAGATAAAATGTATCATCGCTTATGATATTTTATTTCCTTTGTAAATAAAATAGTTGTTTTAGTGCTGGGAAACCTTAACAAACCATGAGTATGGATATTTTTATAATAAGGCCTTGAAGAGGTTTTTTCCACCAGTTTATCCTTGCCTTTTAATATCGATGAATTTTGAGGTAGGATGTTCCTTACCTTATTGGGATTATGTTTACACTTGTTTCCTTTATGATTATATTTTCTAGAATTTTCGATAGACAATGTTTGATTGTGATCACATGTGAGTATGTGTGTAGCCCATAATACTCATTGTGATTCTAGGGGAAATTTTGTAGATTTTATCTATGTTTTATTATGATCACATGTTATTGTGTATTCTGGTATATACTCATGTTGATATCCTATACCTTCTTGTGTGCTCTCCCTTTATATGTATTACCATGTCTTGTTGGTTGTTAGTGGTATTTGAGACAAGTGGAACATCATGACATATTTATACCATAGTGAGGGTGAATACATGACTAAAATGACAATAGTGAAGGACCTGAACAAATGGTGGAGGTATGAGGTAGCCACAACATCATGTCGAGGGTGTCCTTGAGGTAGCATTCCAAGTGCAATTTACCCCAAGATATCCTATTCAATGAGAGTACTAGTTATTATCGTTAAGATGATATGGGTGACATAGTCCTATTGAGGGATAGATGATACTAGGTATCACCTCCACAATACCATGAGGATGTTGTACAGGGGCTGGTTTTCTTATTCATACTCATTTAGTTATCTTCCAACATGGTTTCAAAGCATCTATGACCATGGATTGTGGAATATTGGTTAGTGCACTAATTCCCTATTTTGGATTGTATGTTTATGCACTTCTTGCATTTATTATTTTTATGGAATACAATTGTATACCTGAACACATCAGGCTAAGGATTCATTAGTGGGGTTCTAATGAGTCTTGTACTCACACCCTACTCAAGAATTTTGTTATTTTTGTATATTTCATGAGAGATCTGGTAAAAGGAAATGGACCTATGGTGTATGGATGAGCAAGTGGAGCATGGAGATGGGGTAGACCTGGACATGAAATGGAGTAACCAGAAGTTATTTTATTTATCATCTATTTATGTCATTTTGGATCGGCTTTCTACATTGGGAGATAATTTTATTTTCATGAAATGAATGTCATTTAATTTTACATGATTACTTTATTTATTTATTATATTTTCATTATTTATTATTGATCATATGAGGTGATACTGAGGGTATAGTATCCCCAGTGATGGAATTATACCCTAACTTCTAGTCGAAAGTCTTCTATGTATGGGGAGGGTTGCATGAGATTATGTGTCATTACAAATCAAACTCAGTGGTTCGGGTCAGAATGTTATAAAATATATCCGTCAAATTATCACCTCCCACACATAAAATGTTACATGTCCGCAAGCATAAGAAAATCAAAATTTCACTCTGTATATTTCATTTTTTTTCTTCTTTTTTGAAATTTTTATTTTTCTTCTTCTATTGTTATAGAAAGAACTCATGTAAATATAATGGATCGATAAATAAGTGAGATAAATATCCAAAAATCCATGAAATATAAATAAGAGAATAACCCAAGAAAAGGTACATAATTAACTCATGATCAATAGAATCATAGTGAAATTATGTCATATAAAAACTCTATAGTACATGGAGTAATGGGTTATAACTTTTATAGGTATCCCTAAAGACGAGGGTTACAGCGTAATGGTCACTTATTCACTCATTGTTGGAACCAAAAACAATCTACATTCCCATATCAAACAACTTTTAATTAATGTGGATACGAGGTTATAAAAACATATAATCATGGTAGGATATTGTCAATACATGTGTATCAGATGCCTCACTTTCCCTTAATAAACCATTTCCATGAATATTTCTATCCCCAACACTTATACTGAAAATCATCATGAAAATATTAGAGAAATGGGAAGGGAAGGGTATCAGTTGTGGGCTCTTCCTAAAAAGTATTATTCATGGATTATAAGTGCTACATGATAAAGAAAATTTATAGGTGGATCAGTGGGTCAAAGGGTAAAAATAAATTGAACAAATGTCTTAGTCATTTTGGTAAAAATTTTAGTATTTATATTACTTTGAGGGAAACATGAAAAGTTATAGAAGACATGACATGGTTGATATTACCTAAAGAAAAATAGAAAAAATGAGATGATTTAAAAATGGGCCAGAGTCTTCATGGGTATGGAAATAAAATGTTGGACAACACAGATGAGCATGAGTGAAAAGAAGTGTCTGAAACATATACAAGTTTCCCAAAAACATAATTTTTAAAGCATGGGACAATAACAATAATCATCTAAGTCATGATATCAATGATCAAATCATTCAAAATAGTTATTATGTACTCAAACAGACTTGGGACACAAGTGGTATATTCCAAAATGTGTTACTATAAAGAAACAATAGCTTATATGTGGGGTTCAAAAATGATAGGAATGTTAGTTTTTTCATTTTTCAACTTATTTTTTTAGTTATATTTTTACATGGTGTTTTTGGAAGCATAAAATATTATTAAAAAAACTTCCTTGAGTAAGTGTAAGTCAATTTGGAAAGGCTTCCTATAACCGATGAGGATCCAAAAATTATGTACCTATAAAATATATACATGGACAGAACATACCCACATAATATCAAAGAGATAAAACAAAAATAAATTTAAAATATGGATGGTAAAAATATATATGATTAACTCATCTCCAACTTAGTTCCCGAAGAAAACATATTAAGGTTCATTTATGAAATTTTATTCCATAAAAAAATAAATGAAAGGAAACTAAATGAAGTAAAAGAAAAATAAACTAGTGATGGGTTACTTCTCATTGAGTGCTAAGTTTACTTCATCTTCAGATAGATTTTGATAAAAGTTTACTAATATATAATGGAAATCTATACCATGAATCTGCTTATTTTTCGGTAGAAGTGTGGAATCCATCCCTTAAAAAGGAAATTATCCTGAAAACTACACAATATATTGAAGGAAACTCGTTATTCAAATGGATGTGTGGAATAAAATGAATATTGACCAACTCATAATGGAATGAATATACATTAAATAAAAAATTACTCAAATAATAATTTAATTTCATGAAAATAGAATCATCATGAACATCATGAAGATTATGTTTTAGAATACGATTAAGAGAAAAAATGCCTTTAGCAAAATCTTTTAGTGGTCACATCACATCCATCACATCCATGAATGTAGTATTTAGGTTCATGATATATCATAATTCATTTTCACCGCCAATCACGAGCATAGGAAAATCCACTAGTTCCCAACTCAATTCATGCTCCACAGTTTCATTGATAGTACCAAGGTCAAGAGTATTTCTAGTATATGAGGTTATTTTAAGTGAATTGTTTTCAAAATATATGCATGGAGAAGGTGGGGTGAGCTAAATTTGTGTTAGTGTCTCTATTGTGTAAATACTGAAATCTTTTTTAAAATTTTCTTCTATTATGCCCCATTAAATATCTTCATTGTATAATTTGTCACCACATACTCAGGATCCTCTAAAAATACCATTCTTACATTGTTTCTAGAAAAGTATGAGAGTTATCCACCATAATCACGGAATAATCTTAAAAATCCTAAAATGTATCAGATTTCTCTATTTTGGAAAAGTTTCTGACTCACAAATACTATTATAAAGAGGTGATTCAATTTCATTTGAAGGGATGTTCCCTTGTATGTGGTAATTCATGTTGTCTTTGTTAAATTCCAAATATTTCATATTAAAGAAGGTCCCTAGTTCAATTTCCTCTTCATCTTGAAGAGGTATAATTTGATAGAAATTAAATGCGCCATTAATCACTTTTGGATGGATGGGTTTTGAACTCGTAGAATAAGGACATGAAATCACCATTTATGAGGGACCATTATATTCAATATATTAGAAGACTAAGCTATCACATTCCTGAAATGTGATTATATTTAAATAATTAAATTATGATGGAGAGGATTCATCAATGTTATAATAATTAGGTATATCAATAAAATAATTCTCATTATTAGAATCGAGAAATGGATGTTGTTCAAATGAATCCTCTAATATAATTTCTTCAATAGAATTGTTTCGAGGTAGACCATAAAGTGGTGTTGATGTGGATGGTTGTGCAAGATGAGTTAATTGATTTTATAAATTCCTCAATTGATTTTATAAATATTTTTTTAGGAAATAATTTTTTAATTACATTCATCTTGAAGTCCAAAAATATTGTTATCTCAGTGATATTCGAAAACAACACGTTCCCAATTATTAAATCATTTATTTCACATGAATTATCGAGTTCCAAATTTTTAGGAATAATTTGAATTTGAAAATGATTAAAGATGTATATATATATATATATAATTGTATCATAACATGGTGAATCATTCTTATATGGATCATAAAATGGACTTGAATAAGAATAATTATAATAAAAAAGAATACCTAGAGATCTCATGTGCGGTGAATAATTATTCTTCATACCGTGAGTTGTTGGCACATATGGTGGGTGTTGATTATAGATGTATGGTACTGACCATGAAATTTATAACACCTAAGTATCTTGAAATTCCATAAAATGAAAAATTCCTAGATTAGTAAAGTGGGATTTGTTTTTATTTTTTTAATTTTGAACCTAAATCAATCACTTTTAGGAATTCCTAAAGCAACTATTATCCCTAGAAATGGTACAGTAAATTTGGAATATGTGTCATGATATGTAACATTTGGAAATATTATTCACCTACTAACTACTATATAAGTGGAAAGAAAGGTAGAACCATATAGATAATGTGCATAGACACTAGAAATATCGATTAGGAAGAATATTTAGGAAGTTGAGTTTTAAATGTGATTAACAACTAAAACTTATAAAAACCAAACAAATATTTAAAAATATTTATTTAAATGAACTAAAACTATCTAAGTGAACTAAATAAATTTATGGGGGAAATAGCCAGAGATGAAAGTGTCAGAGTTATGATTCTTATTCAAGTGTATGAAATTCCAGTTATTTAATTCTCACATCTGAATATTTATTCATTAAATTGACATCAATTCTAAATTTAATAAAAATAACATCTGGTCTCATTCAATGGTGTTATATAGTATACTAATTTTCACTCAAATCATCCATGATTGTTTTCTCTAATTTGATGAATTATTTTCACATCACATTAGAATCAAATCACTTGGTGAAATGCAAAAACCCTTTTCTCACAAAGTCAGAGTATCTATATGTTCTATGTTTTCTCACATGAGATCACTTATTAGGTATCAATCATACAATTTTGAAGGGGAACAAAGAGAAAATGTTATTTTTTTTCAATTAATATGTTTATTTATCCTAAATTCTATCACTTGTAATTTAAAACTATCTCATTCATGTGACTAACTTCTAGATAGAGAAATTATCTGATGATCTCCTACCCATGCTTACTTATTAGGTATCACACAGAGGAGAACTGAAACATATTTTCTGACTCCATAAAAATTGAACAAAACAATAATATAATTAATTAAATAAACATCCAATTAAAAGATAATTCAAAATTCAATCAAACATGGTTTAGAAATAATTTAATGATTACACCATTTCATTCTTCATAACTCTAAAACCAATGAATATTATCCCGATATGATGAAAACATGGAACATGAAATAATAAAAAGTAGATATCACTGTGTTCGTGCTGATGCGAGTATCACCTCAAGCTTCCATCGATGATAACAAAATAATAATAATCATTCTTCTGATCGTCAGAATACATAACCAAACCATCCTTCTTATCGAAAATCAGGAAAGACACTACCAATCACAAACATGACATGATCTAATATACAATAATGCTGGTATAGTTTGATAGCATCAACCTCAGGGGTGTCTCGGCTGGTCGGCTTCAGTTGGGCTTGGATACACTAGGGTGGGAGATGTTCTAAGTGCTATAGAGGACCATCATGATAGTAGAGGAGGTTACTTAGTATTGGTGTTTCTCATCCAGTGTATAGGATAAGGGATTAGTGGCCATCGTAGGGTTTTATGTCTACTGGTGCACTTCAGATGAGAGGATCTGGGTGGTCACCAGTGGCGTGTGCAGGTGGTCATTCCACCATAGTGGAAAGGAGGAGGGTAGTCGATGTAAGGGTGTATAGTGGAGTATGGATTGGTGGGTGGTGACCAAGTTGATGCATTGAGGAGAAGAGTGCAACCGCCCCGTAGTGTTTTCCTACATGGGTAAAAAAGAGAAACAAAAAATGTTAATAAACTAATAATAAAACTAATAGTAGTTAACAACTAAAAATAGTAATAGTGTTATATATTAAATATTAATAATGTATAAAATTAATAAATAATAATAATAATAATAAATAACTAATATAAATATATAATTAACTAAAAATTACAAAAAGAAAAACAAAAGCACTACCAAACTAAGAAAAAAACTAAAAACACTAAAACCAATTTAACCTTTTATATAAAACTACGTTAAAAAAATATTAAAATTTCAATGAATTCCATGTGCATCAAAATTCTTGCATAAATCCATGGTCACGGTGTTTAGTAGGTGCGTTCATTTCTAGAAAGTCAAAAAAGATACATTGGGAATATATGTCGATGGAACTATAATACAACCTTATTGATTTTAGATGTCACGATTAAGGGATTATATTACACAGTAAAGGTTTATAGGAGGATGGATTTCATTATGACATTAACTTGTTTCTCTAGGGGTTTCTTGTCATGTTTCTAGATACTAACCTTGGAATTTAGGTCATTCTACCAAATGCCACTGAGAAAGGTTCCTAGAAGGGCACACACTAAGTGTATCCTTAGTCTCATTTAAATTAAAGTAATAAATTTAATAGGTTAGAACAAATAATATATTTATTCGGGTTTAGTTTATCACCAAGATTTAATCAAAAGTTATTTAAAAGAATAAGTGAGTTAAATAATAATAATAAAGAATTTTTTGCAAGGTTTGGAAAATATAATATTGATTAGATTTTATTAATGAATAATGTAGTGATACTTATTTATTAAATAAATATTAATTGTTCCTAGATCGATAAATGTCGAAATAAGAAACTAGACCGAGATTTATGGTTCGATTGGAAATGGTATAAATGATATTAATTTATATTCCTAAATTGTTTCACATGCTAAGAGATTAATATTTATTATTATAATTATTATTATTGGACACGAGGTCAACTATGAATTATTAAGTTGTAAAGGTACTTGTGTGTGATTTAATAACCCAAAAAATTTAATAATAAATATCTCATTATATCACTTTTCGAAAGACAATTATTATGAATAATGTATAGAGTGAGACTCTCTCCATCCCTAGAGAGAGGTCAAGAAATCTAGAGTGTTATTCTCACATCCTCTATGAAGACATAGAGATAAAATCAAAGGTTTTTTTATCCTTTGAAAAGAATTATATTATGATCAACCATGAAAAATTCAAGTGATCCAGATTGGTCATGCAATCAACTAATAATTATATGGTTATGTTTAGAGATATTGGTGCACTTTTGGTTCACCACTAGAGGTTATCTACACTTGGATCCAGAAGCGTAATTATGGTACAACAAGATCTAGTAAAACAGATCATCAATGAAGAGATAATTACAAGTAAATGTAATTTTTTATCTACTCATAAATTAATTATAAATTATATGTGAATATCCTACTCTTCTAGTTATTAAATTTTATTTGGTCAAGTAATATGTAGTTTTCATTGGACACTGAATTTTCGTTATGTGTGATAATGATTATTGGTAAATTGATTCTAAAAGTCAACTTGTCTATTCCATCCAAAGTACTCTTACTACCCATTGAACTAATATCACTTACCATAACTTCATCACCTTGAGTCGATATATTCATTTTATTTTACACTATGGGAATCCTCCTAGGTATATGCCCTGATCATAACTTTATCAACTAGAGTCAATATATTCCTTCTTATTGTCATGTATGGGAATCCACCTAGATATAATCCCTAACCATACCTTAATCACCTTGAGTCAATAAATTACAATTACTTTCAACTAATAGTATCCTCTTAGGTATAAGCCCCATCCAAAACATCAACACCTTTAGTCGATTTATGCATGATAATTATCATGTATAATCATTATCCAATGTGTAAGCCCCAAATATTCCTTAGAACACCTTGGGTCGAGATTATCCCCTTGGTTTCATCATACTTCCTCAAGTTGAGATTCCTCCTGGATTTCTTATTATATTACATCATGATGATATCTCTCTGCATGGAATACCTTATACGCCTTTTGTCGAGATATCTCTTTTTGGCTTCATCATGCATTATGAGTTCAAAATCAGTTGAAAATCATGGATTAATCGTAACATGGCCTTCTACTAGGAATAATCCCCAATCATTTTTCCTTCACCTGAGACATTAAATAAGTTGGGTAATTTTGGGTGGCACCTATACATTAACCCCATATATTTACCTTAATTAAAGATTATTTTTTTGGATTTAACTATTTACCTTGAGTTGATATAGTCATTCTAGTATCTTTATTTACCTTGTTTTGACATATTCCTCTCAGTTCCATAATTACCTCGAGTCAATATATTCCTCTTGGTTTCCACTATGGGTATACTCCTAGGTGTAGGACCTGACTATTCATTAATATACCTCGAGTCGATATACTCCTCTTAGTTTCTATATATGGTCCTCCCCTAGTTTTAATCCCCAAAACATATCTTCACCAAAACCAAAAACTACATCAATTATCTCAGGGAACCTCATGAGTAATCCCCACATTATCTCCTATTTCCACCTATTTTATAGTATATGAATCTCCCCAGGGTATCCTCAGTGTGTAAACCCCTTTAAAATCTAATGATACAATTTTATTCATTATGGTTGATCTTCTTATGTCTCTTATTTCTCACACTATACATGACTCATGTGATCTTATTGATTAGAAATAATCAAGACATCATAATGATGAAAATCCCTCTATGGAGGGGAACCTTTTTAGGTGTAATCACCAACCATATTTTCACCTTCCCAAAGGGAAGTATTTCCCTATTAAACATTCCTTTAAAGGACCATATCACTAGTGAGGAAT
Source organism: Viscum album (assembly GCA_963277665.1). Classification (NCBI taxonomy): domain Eukaryota; kingdom Viridiplantae; phylum Streptophyta; class Magnoliopsida; order Santalales; family Viscaceae; genus Viscum; species Viscum album. The sequence goes on along the minus strand of OY728148.1, from coordinate 2,033,109,986 downwards.
CTTAGGGTAGCCTCAATGCATAATCACCACTCGATACACTTCTTCCACACACCTTTAGACATATACATCATTAACTACTGAACTATATGGGATATGATTATTGTTCTTTGCTGGATACATAGAACATATTTTTGAGGTTAATACCCAATTTCATTTTCCATTTTACATTCAATCAAACTATGCGAGTTTTGATTCTTGTTCTCAAAGGATACATATTACACCTCTGTGCTGTTTAATCCCATCTCCAAAACACCAACCATCTACCTGGATGTTGATAAAATATAGAGATACTAGGTATTCAACTCTAAACTAAAGAATCAAGAACAAATAAGAGAAATATGGAATACCACTAATACATAGAAGTGTTCAAATATCCACATGGTTTCAATCAAATAATTATCCCAGAGGTATCCATTCCCACAATGTGATTTGGGAAGGATTAATGAATACATTTTAAATCTATAAGAGAGTCCTAAATTATTCAATAATACCCCTAAAAATGACTAACATCAACCAATGGTTAACATACACCGAATCCCAATCCAACCAAACAAGACATTTCCCTATGGACCATGCCTTAAAACTTCCACTTACTCTATTAAAAGAGATACTTCAAACCCAAGTAAACCACAACCCCAAAAAAATACCAATATAAAGGGTTGTTTATAGGTTCATAGGTCACACTTATGAACCTTTTTATTATGTTTCATAGGATATTTTAACAACTAAACAAATCCATTAAAATGAATTTGAAACCGAAACCCAAGATCGAAAATTATTTAAAACTAAAACCATGTTGTATAAAATGAAGAAAAAACTTTTTATACCTTTAAACATAGTAATATGCCACCAATATCTTCATAAAAAAGTTTTTAGCAAGATTACATGAAATGTATCCATTATAATTACTTCTTTGTAGTGTATCCATAGGTCGAAATAATCACCTTATGTTTGGTTGGGATTATTTTTTTCACCATTTCATACTAGTTCCGTGCTAGGTCAAGGAGGAGGAAGAAGATAGCTTCATGATAAATGTAGGATCATCTAAGAGATAAGGAAATCTATAACCACACTATATCAATAGTGTTTTCATCCTCATATAGTCATTTGTATGTTCCTAGGAATTAACTTATATGTTTATAACATATGTGTTAATGATCTGGATAACCATTAATTCATTTTAGGAATTCAACATCCATACCATTCATTTTATCTTATAAAATTCAAGATATTAATGATATACATTGTTAAAATATTAAGGCATTAATCCATCAATTTTGATTTCAAAAAAGTGTATTTTTTTCATAACAAGTCTTATGATATCTATAGTGTACTGTCTTATGATATAGGAACAAGGAATATGATATACCTTTGTAAGAATAAAGGTAATACAATATAACATGCATAATTCTAATGAATTTACATCCTATATATATCACATATATATTAGGATTTTAGGGAATATCTCAAACAATATCTTCTTTCACTAAATCATAATATACTTAGTGCCTTTTCACAAAATATTATATCATGTAGTATAACTTGAGAAAATTTGTATAAAACTAATTTTGGATATCTTCTAAATTACTTTTGGAAATTTATCATCAACTTCACTATGTATCATATCATATGAAATACATTGTTAATACTTATCCAAAAAATCTTTTAGATAAAATATAAAACACTTTTAGAGTAGCACTATTAGTCAAAATCAATCCCCATTCAATCATCCACAATGTACGACCCCATGAGCCTTTATAGCACTAATGTATATATTTATAAATCCATAAATATAATAAAAAAATAGTCTCTAGAAATGAATCCATGTTACTTAAGATATAAGGGGATATTGTGTGATCTCTTTTAAACACATGTATCTATATACTTTTGTCCACTAGTTACATCATTTGTAAGCATGGATTTTCATATGATACCTTTGTCAAAGACATCAAGTGACCATGTTAAACAACTTATACATTCTTTATTATTCATTCATTGACTAACCAGCTCAATTAATACATCATATGTCATTCAAATTTTTGGATGATCACATCACATAACCCTCACCCGATAGATAAACACATCATATGTCAGTTGTACACTTCTTAAATCTATCTAAATCTAGGGACCATATTTCATACTCATCATATGGGAGGAAAAATCCCATATTGGTTAATCTATAACCAAAAAGATGATAAGAAACATACCTGACCAATCCCTTATTAACTAAGCCTTGAGTATTGTATTAGAAATGTATCAAATTAATAAGGTTCATGTGCTAGTTATCTCACCAACCTTAGGTAGAAGGAAATATAAATATAAATCATGCACTCATAGTATTCCAAATACATAGTGTATGTCCCTCTATGTAGTATACATCAATAGTCATCCAGTGTACAAAACCCATTTTGTTCCTCATGATTACATTCCATATCCTGATACAAGAATTGTACTCATGATAACCTTAACATTTATTCATGGTCAATAATATTCCATGAAGAAAATTAGTTAGGGATAAATAAATGTCTTACTTTGAGGGGTCAATTATCATTTCACTTAATGATATATATATATATGAAGCTAATGTAAAGAAATGATAAAGTAGGGGATTTTATTTTCTATAGTATGATATATTTACATTATTAAAATACTTTATTTTTTTTAACAAAACCATAAAACTGAACATGTCTAACATATAAAATATCATATATTGTTAGACCAGTCTTATGTTTGTTTCAATTTCATAAGTTTTTTTAATATTATTGTATCTCTATATAATATCTTCCACATTACTATGTGTCAATCTGATAAAACCCTAACTCTAAAATATTTAGTGAGTAATATCTATGGAGTAATATAGTTTGAATAATTTTGAGACTTAGGAATCATATTCCTAATTTTCAACTACTAGAACATATCCAAACACCTTAACTACACTACATCCAATGCTAGGATGTTAATAAATTCTATTTTATACTTATATCCCCTTATATATTTTCACTATCATTCTTATAACCATTTCTGATAAATTTTATATTTTCTAATATTTTACTTTATAATTAAATGATTATGACCATGCTCATAAGGCGGTGGGCCGTGAGCAGCTAGTTATTCCTCCCACAATTCCACCTATGTCACCTATCAAAATTCTTGATATTAGAACTAAAGACTAGTTCCAAGAGGCATTATTATGTATGCTACAAAATATACAAGGTTTCATTCAACATACCTTGAGTATGGTAGAGTTGACTCAGGAATTCTAGCAGCATCATCTTACCTCCTTTTCAGGGGATGAAAGACCTCATGATACAATGTCTAGGTTCAAAGAAATATTTTCTATATTTGATGATATGGAGAGAACTCTAGAGAGGGTGGTCAAACCTTCTGCGTATATGCTATGTGATTCCTCTAAGTTATGGTGGGGCATAATCACCAAGGCAAATCAACATAAAAATATGGCATGGGAAATTTTATAGATGATATTCTATGAATATTTATTTTCCTAGGCTCCGAGTGATGATGGAGATATAGAATTAATGATCCTACAACATGGGAGATTGTTTTTATGGAGTTCTCTACACATTTTATAGGGTTACAACGGTTCAATACTAATCTAGTGAGTGATGATCTTATATAATTCAAAGATATTTGAGGATGGTCGAGTATGCACCATCCAATCACAAGTCAATGTATTCAGGTTGACTATTTTTTTGAAATCTTCCACCAAACCCTTATTACAAAGAGAAATTTGAGGGATTGTAATGTTGAAAGTTAGGGTGGTTTGAAATCTAGATCTAACATCACTTATTATTACGGAAAAAGAGGAATTTTGAGGATGCTCACGAAGGTAGTAGCAGTTAGGATCCTCATGATGACATATTTATGACATGTCACTGGTGAAGGAATCTAAGACACATGAATCCTCAATAATTAGGAGATTCAGTGGAATGTAGTGGCAGTGGTAGGATGGGCCATATACATTAGTTATGTAGATCCTTTCCTTCAGCATATAACAAGTGGATATCTAAACATACTACATGTTTAGGAGTGGGGCTAGAAGGATCACATTAGGTAAACAATGGGAATACCATTGGCTACTCAGGATGAGGTGGAAGTCAAGGAAGAGGTGGGCAGACTCTTGTTTCTACGTTCCAGCAGAGCCAACATTCTCATGGTATCCATGCAGTGAATTAGGGCTACAGTGAAGACAGTTACATGTAGTCTATCCTATGATGGAGGAGAATAGGGATAAACCTTGTATTGTATGAGGTACTTTTCTAATAGCCTCCAATTTAGTGTTTGCCTTATTTGACTCAGGCTCATCTCACTCATTTATATCCAAGGAAATCACAGAGAGTTTGAGACTCGATATCTAGAACTTATATGGAGTTATGATGTTAGACACCCCGTTTGGTATCCAATATTATGGATTTAATCATTTAATGGACTATCCCCTTGATATAGGTGGATATCTTTTCATATGAAATATTATTTCCTCGACAAGATGGTCTTTGACACAATCATTAGGATGAACCTTTTATTTCCCTATCAAGACCATGTTGACAGCTATCCTTAGAGTGTGAGGATTACATCACCAGAGGCTGTTAGGATCATGCATAAGGGAGAATGGAATGTCAGTATGACTTGATATGGACTTGAGTAGTAGACGATTGAAAATGTGACAAAACAAATCGCCCACCTTTTCCTGGATGACCAAGGGTTACAACCCGCTATATTTCCTCTTGTATTGGAGTGTGTTAGGGAAATATTTCTGAATGAATTATCTAGACTACCCTTAACGTGATAGGTATAATTTACCCTCGAGTTAATGATAGGATCAGAACTAGTGACCATTCCTCCTTATATGACAACACCTATGGGAATTATGGAAATCATGAAATAGTTGGAGGATCTTTAGAATAAAGGCTTTATATTCCCCATAACATATCATTAGGGTTCACTGGTATTTTTTCACGAAGGTATATGAAACCCCTATGATTTTTGTTGATTACAATTGATTGAGCCAACTCATGATAAAGAATTGGTATCCAGTGATTATAATAGATGACCTCTTTGATCCTCTCTGAGGATAGACGGTCTTTAAAAAAATATATTTCAGGTCAGGCTATCATTCGGTGCATTTCATGTTATCATACATACATTTCACAAAATTCAGGATAAGGTATGGTCTTTAAAAGTACCTTGTTATGTTGTTTAGACTCAAGAATGTAACTACAATTTTTATGGATTATATGAATTGGGGTTTCCACCCATACCTAGATTATCTATTGGTAGTATTTGTTGATGGAATCATAATGTATTAAATCTATAGACATGAAAATGGCAAAAAAATTACATAAAGATGAATACACTGAGAGAGAATCAACTATATGCTAAGATTAGTAAATTACTCTTTTGGATCAACAATGTGAATTCCCTATGTCACATTATCTTAGAGTATGGAGTTTCAGTAGACCAAGAGAAAGTGAAAGCTATAGTTTCTGAGGAGTATCCCAAAAATGTATTTGAAATTAAGAGTTTCTTGGGGATAGATAGATATTAAATATGCTTCATTTATGATTTCTCATGCCTTTGAGAGATGGTTATAGGCTTGACAAATAATGGTTTGAAATTATTATGGTCAGAAGCTTGTGAAGCAGCCTTTTAGGAGTTGAAGGATTGTTTAGATTCAGTGCTAACACAGATTCTTCTAGATCTTGTAAGGATTTATACTATATACTGTGAAGCATCAAGTATTAGTCTTGGATATTTTCTGATGAAGGAAATTTGATTCATCATGTATGGTTCTCCTTAGTTGAGACCTCATGATCAGAATTACTCGACACACAATCTAAAGATATCTAATGTAGTTCATTCTATATGTTGCTGGAGACACTATCTACATGGATATAATTTTGTGATATACACGAATCACTAAATAATCATGTACATATTAACACAACCAGATCTAAATATTTGGTATCATAGGTGGGTTGAGTACCTACAGTATTTTGATTTCGATCTTGCCTACATTCATGGTAAAGGAAATGTATTTCCTGGTCCTTAGAGTCAGAAGGCTCATAATCAGGTAGTTTAAGAGGCCTATGGAGAATGGAAAATCCTGGAATTATTCTCAAAGATACACATTGACATTTAGGAGGACCACGGTCAGACTATCCTCACAACCATGACAATGACTCATACTTTTATTGAATGGAAATGAATAAGGGAAATATATTATGTCGAAGGAATTTTCCTAAGGGAAAGCATCTTAGATGATGATACATATTCATATTGGACCATGTATAAGGGTGATGATATACTATTCCATGGGTGTGTATGGTTCCCAACAAACATCAAAGAGAATATAATGTTGGAATTTTATGCCTCAGCATGGGCATATCACTCTAGTGCCATCGTAATGTATCAAGATCTATGGTGCGAATACTGGTGTCATTGTATAAAATGGTATATTTCCAAATTCATCACTTAGTGTCCCACCTATCTATAGGTAAAGGTGTAACATTAGTGGATGATAAGGGTTTTAAAACCATTTTCCATTCTCAAGTGGAAAAGGTATGATATTTCGATAGATTTCACGACTAGTTTACCTAGATAAACTCATTGAAATGGTAAAATATGGGTTTTCATTGATCATTTGACAAAGGTTTCACATTTCTTACATGTGAAAGAGACCCTCTCAGTAAATTAGGTAGGATTTTTTTACATTTGGGAGGTTGTATGTCTTCATGGAGCTCCATGACCTATCTTTTATGATAGAGATGATCACTTTACATCAAGGTTTTGATAGGGGTTGCAGAAGTCCTTGTGTATAAAGTTACTTATAAGAATAACCTATCACCCACGACGAATGGATAGATCGATCATATGATTCAGGTGCTATAATAAATGCTCTATACACGTGTCTTAGAATTTGGGGGTTCCTGGTAGAAACAAATTTATCTCATTGATTTTTCTTATAATAAATGATTTTAGTCTACTGTCAAGATGGATCCGTATGAAGCCTTATATTGTAGGCATTTTTGTTTACCTCTATGATGGCTAGAGGTAGTGGAGGAAGCTATTCTTGGACCTCATCTTATGCAAGCGACTACAGAGCAGGTCCACTTGATAAAAAAAAGCATGATGACAGCTCAATACCAACAGAAATCATATGCCATCATATTCCAATGACCTCTTGAGTACATGGTTGTAGACCGTGTTTTCTTTTGAGTCTCACCCAGGTTGGGTCATAGATGCATTGGGAGGCAGGGTAATCTCTTATCGTGGTTCCTTATACCCTTAGAGGTTATGAAATATATTAGAACAATGGATTACCAATTAACACTTCACCAGAGATACCTGTCTATGCATGATTTATTTCATGTATCTAAGATTCACTGATACTATCCATACACAGTACATTTCTTTTAGATAGATGACGTTGAGGTGGGTGTAGATGCTTTCATCTAGGAGTGTTATGTGGATATTACTGATTGGGGTGTGAAGACACACCATGTCATGTTAGATCCAGTAGTACATGTGCAATGGAAGAATGACTGAGTACAAGATGAGGCATAGGAAGGGGAAGCTGATATATGAGGTTAGTGGCTCTACCTAATTGTATATGGAATCTCTTTACCCTCAGAATGCCATCCTAGGGATGATTTCCTTTAAGGAGGAGAGGCTGTGACAATCCACATTTTAAAAAAGGTATATATTTTTTGTTTTTCATTTGAAAACATTGTTTTAATCTTGGTAAATGTAAAATATAGTATAAGGAACGTCCTATAAGAATCTAGGGATCGTTTGAAGATCAGTGTTACAGAAATGGGAAGAAATCACTGGCACCCATGGTTAGAATAAATTTTTTGTCCCATCCCTAACGATATCTTTTAACCATGTGGGAAAATAATTAGAGAAGGAGCCACATAGTTTGTTTTAAACAATTTAACTCTAAGAGTATGTCCATGTGAGATTATATAGTTTCCTGAAAATGGGTTTTAGCCGAATTTATGTAGTGGTAATTAAACTTTGTTCCTGAACCATGTAGGGAATTCCCTTAAGAAGTGAGGGTAGAAATTTTTTTTCATGGTTTGGCCAAACTACATGGACAGATCATGATCCCCGTATTTTTACAGTGAAATGACCAAACTTTTCTTATTCAATCTTATAACCCTATTTCCTTTTCCTCCTTCTCTTGTATAGTTGATGAAATGATATCTTTTCCTCCCATAGCTATCCTTTTATCCAAATCCATGATATGATATAAATTCTTTAATCATTTACCAAATCAAGATCTATTGATGGAATTGGATAGATAGAGTTATGATGTCAAGTACTCTATATTTATATTCGAGTTTATCTTTGGATCTATTGATGGCATTGGATAGATAGAGTTATGATGTCAAGTAATCTATATTTATATTCGAGTTTATCTTTGGATCTATTGTTCTATTTAGGTGGAAGACCTTTCCCCCAATTTTTAGGGTGTGGGACCATTTTGTTTATTTCTTCAAACCTACTCCAAATCTGAGGCCGGTATTGAGTTAGGATTCATTTATGACCTTGAGATAGGTGTTATGTTCATTTTCCCAATGAGTTTTGATGTTATGTATCTATGTAGTTGTGTCACACACTGAATTGTTCTATGCATTTCCATTTTATCATGTTATTCATATCATATTGATCGACACAGCTAGATACACTACCATTGATACTTTTTTAGAAGTTTAGAGGATAGTTACCGATTTTATGGACACCCCTTGGGTGTGCCAAATTATACTCCCCTTATGGTTAATTGATTTAAATGCTCTGAATTCCTAGTTATATTTTATCTTGAAATTGAAATAGAATTTCCCTTGACAATTGAATGTTTAATTGAAGCTAAGGCACCTATTAAGTTCTTGTGCTAGGAATTTCCCATGTAAAAATTTCCATTATTGACCATGTCACCTCCAAAATTCTACTTTGAGCCTTATAATTGGGGTTTCCACGTTTTAGTGAATTAAATGGGTTTAATTATATAGGATTGATTATTGATGATGGTTATTTTTAAATTAATGAATTGAATGTTTTGAATAGAATGAATCATGAATGGTAGAAATGCCACACCATTTATTATACTTTACCAATTTCTTAATTGAACAGTCATGCCTTGTATATCTATATGGGCTTGACGAACATGATACATGAGAGGTAAAAACTCAAGTATTATATTATAAATGTGATGAATCCTTTATATAGGTCATGGTACATTGGTAAGGTATATGTAGAGGATGATGGTATCACGTTCCCTTACATCTGGTGTTCAGCATGAGGTCTCACACCACTAATACTAGTTGGATGTTGCGCCTAGTGCACATCCTTCCTTATATGAGTGTTGATACGATGTATAACTCACCATATCGAGTGATGAGCATGTAGTATTCCACTCATTATAAGGTGTAGATTGTGTACCCTATTGCGTGATATTATAGTCTCATTAGAGTAGTTATGGATGTATGAGTTATGACTCAGTCCAACCAAAAACTAGTACTACTAGTATATGCCCACTGACGTCCGCACATACTTGGATCATATTTATTGTTGCAATATATAATTATACTATATATATATATATTATAGAGTTATAATTATGATTCTCATTCTGGCTATGAGACGAAGAAGGTAATCCCACAAGGTGTTCTATAGGTACTTGAGCGGGCTTGTTATTTATTTGTAAATTGTTTTTCCTATTCTATTTATACCGACACAATATTTAGTTATGCGAACTCCATTGATTAATTCTATAAATAATTGGTATGAGATTTTTTCTCACACCATACATGGATATACTTTTCTACCTGAGAAGATTATATGAAAGTAGGTATGAATAAGGGAAAGTTCCCCACTAGAGGTTTTTGAAACATTTTCTTTTAAATGGAGTTTGGAGTAGATGATCGAGTATGTGACTGAGATGCTTGTGGAGCATATTGTTTTTCTTATTTTACATTTGGTATAGAATGGTTGTATATTCATGTTTCCATATTCCCATTTTTATATCATCATGTCATGCATCCATGTATCTAACACTACCTATATGGATTTTGATCAATTGTCTATGCTTCTTCACTTGCATATTTATTTTGTTTGTTTATATTATCTTCTTCGGTTATTTCATGTTTATTCTTTTATCCATTGTGCCAATCTGATAAGGGGGTATAGTTTCCGAACCATACAACCTTTACACACTTTCTACTATTTAGTAGCCTCTAGTATATGGGGAGACATTCTTGAGGCCATGTGACCCACACTACTACAAAACTAGCCTTTAACAGCACTAAAAATGACCTTTATCAGCATTAGGAAGGCACTCACTACATGAGTGAGGTTAAAATCCCTGGACTTTTATCAGTGCTGGAAATGTTATGATAAATGGTTCCTTTATCAGCACTAAAAATGTGCTAATAAATAGGTTATTTATGAGCACTTTTTAAAGTGTGGATAAAGGAACCATTTATCATTGCTTTAATTTAGCACTGGTAAAGGAACCATTTATCAATGATTATAAAAGTGGTGATAAAGTTCCTTTTACTAGATCATATAGAATATCTAATAAACTGTAATTTTATCCACACTTATAAAAGTTTTGATAAAGGACATTTTATTATCTCTCATAAAAGCGATAATAATGTAGACCTTTGTCAGTTCTATAAAAAGCACTGATAAAGGGCTATACTATTGTGTGTTGTAATAACACACTGCAGTACCACTAAAATGTAATGTAACCGCACACCACAACACCAGAAAGACACAAAATATCAATAAAAAAACGTCCCAATACAGGATTTAAATTAAATGTAATTTACAAAAAAGAAAAAGAAAAGAACACAATATTATATACATTTTGAACATTAGTTTATATGATTACACAAATACAAATTATTACATATATTAAAAAACATTGATGTTCATTAATATTTTAATCCAAACTCGACTCATGAAATTTCTAAAAACACCAACACTACTTGAGAAATAGAACACAAGAAAATAATTATTATGTTAGTAATAATATAAAGAAATAAATTAACAAAAAGTGTTAATTTTACTAAATTTTATGTCATTTTTAAATAAAATTATGAACTTGGGGTCATACCAATCACACCGTGCATCAGATTGAGGTTTGGATGATTCCAACACATCTCAATTTACTTTTGGATCATTGTAAAAAATTCTCAAAATAATAAGAATGTGTTTTCTTAGTTTTGAGTATGTGAGTTGTCTTTGTTTCTAAAATTTCATTTTAAACCAGAAACACAAACTTTTGAATCATTCTGATCACATCACGTATCGGTTTGACATGAAATGATATCTAAAAATCACAAATTACTTAAGAATCATTTTAAAAAATTATCAATAAAATCTAAGGGCATTTTATCAGTTTTTAGTGAGTGATACCTTTTGAACTAAAATGTAAATTTTAAACTGCTAATGAAGACTTTGAGTCATACCAGCCAAATATTGTATTATATTGAGTTGTGTGTAATTCCTATATATCACAAAAGGATTATCGATAATGTTCACAATGTATCAAAACAATATGAATGTGTTTTCTCAGTTTTGAGTAAGAAAATTGTCCATTGTACTAAAATTAATGATAATTTTAAATAAAGAGACACAATCTGAGTCATAATGGTCACACCGTGTGTCGGATTGTGGTGTAGATGATTAATACATGTACCAAATGACTTATGGATCAATATAATAAATTTAAATAACAATATGAATGTGTTTTATTGGATTTGAGTACGTCACTTGTCTTTTTTAGTAAAATGTCATTTGAAAATGGAAACATGCACTTTGACTCATACCTATCACATTGTGTATCAAATTGAGGTTAAATTGATGCATACATAGAAAAAATAACTTATGGATCATTTTACTAATGTATTTAAACAATATGAATTCATTTTCTTGGTTTTGAGTAGGTAAGTTGTCATTTTAAACAAAATTGATGTCAATTTTAAATAATAACATGAAATTTGAGTCATACCGGTCACACCATGCAATGAATTGAGGTGTTGATGATTTATGCACGTATCAAATCAATTAAAGATCATTTTATAATGGTATCAAAACAATTTGAGTGTGTTTTTTTTGAGTAGATCAGTTTTTTTAATAAAATTGATGTCAATAATAAATAAAGATGCACATGGATTCATACCGATCACACCGTGCATTGGATTAAGGTGTGGAATATTCCTTAAATTCCAAATCACTTATATATTTTTTTGTTAAAGTATAAAAACAATATGAATTTTTTCTTATTTTTTAGTAAATCACTTTTATTTTTTACAAAAAAATTTAATTTTAAACTTGAAACATGCACTTTGACTCATATGGATCAAATCTGTATCGTTATGAAGTGTGACCGATTCCTACAAACCAAAAATGATTTATGAATTGATTCCGTAAATTATCAATAATATACGAGGAAGTTTGATCATTCTTTAGCGAGTGACACTTTTTAATGTCAAATGTCGATTTGAAACTAATAACGGGAACATTGAGTCATATCAGAAACATCATGTATCATATTGAAGTGCAGCTGATTGTTGCACATCACAAATTAATTATGGATATTTTTATTAAAGTATCAAAACAATATAAATATGTTTTTTTCAGTTTTGAGTATGTAAGTTTTTTTTTCAAAAAATTATTGTCAATTTTAAATAGAAAAAAGTACTTGGAGTCATACTAGTCACATCTTGTGTCAGATTGAGGTGATTCCGATTCATATAGACCCCAAAGGATAAAAAAAATCCAAAAAATAAATGTTACCATGATTTCCATTTAATTTCTTTGTCAAACTTCGAACATTTCGTGAGGATCTTTGAACAAAGTACATCAACTCGGAAAAAATAATCCACCTATATAAGGAAACAATTATTATGATTAATAATAAAATAAAATAAATAAATCATAAATATGAAATAATATATTAATTATATGAAAAATTATTTTACTGTGAAAATATAAAGATTTCATCTATGATTTAGCAGTGGAGGGAACTTGAAGGAAAGTGATAAATGTCAACACTGTAGGGGTGAATGTTTTTGAGGGAGAAGAAATATATGAAAGTTTTGGTGTAGAAAGGCATGAAATATGGACAAGTAACCAAAAAAAATGAACCTACCTATATAAGAAAATAATTATTATGTTAGTAATATGAAAAATAAATAAATTAAACATTAATATGAAACAATACATTAATTATATGGATAATGATTTTATTGTGAAAACTTCAAGATTATCTCTATAATTGAGAAGAGGCAGCATCCTTCCTCTTCCTATAAAGGCGTTGGAGAGAACTTTAATGAAATTGATAATTTCACCACTGTAGGGGTGAAAAGGTTTTGAGGGAGAAGAAGTATGTTGAAGTTTTGGTGCATAAAGGCATGAAATATAGATAGAGAACCCAAACATGAACAAAATAATCCTCATGTATAAGAAAATAACTATAATGTGAGTAATAGTAAAAACAAATAAATTATACATAAATACAAAAAAATAAATTAATTGCATGGAAAATGAATTTATTGTGTAGAAATCATGATTACCTCTGTAATTGAGAAGAGGAAGAATTATTGCTCTTCCTACAAAGGAAATGGAGAGAACTTGAATGAAAGTGATCAATACACCATTTTAGGGGTGAAAAGGTTTTGAGGAAGAATAATTATATGGATGTTTTAGTGAAGAAAGGCATGAAATATGGATAGTGCACCCAAACTTTAATAAAATAATAAAACTGTATAAGAAAACAATTATTATGTGAGTAATACTAAAAATAAATAAATTAAACATAAATATGAAACAATACATTAATTATATGAACACTAATTTTACTTAGAAAACATAATGATTATGTCTGTGATTGAGCAATGAAAACATATTTCATCTTATTTCAAAGGCATGAAATATGGGCATAAATATTCTAAAATTAATGAACTCTACATGGAATAATGGAAATTAAATCAATGTTCTATTATATAATTTTATGGTAAAATAAAGAAATTATATCATAACAGTACCTTTACATATTTCCAAAGGGTATCCTTTATTGTAGTTTGTTCTTCCGATTTATTGGTAACATCATTAAGCAAAGAATAAATTATCTACAAGAGTAGCCAAACATTTAATTTAGATTATGATAATGTCATAGAGAACATATAAAATAATAGGTGAAAATGATATATTAAATTTTTTTACCTTATCATTGAACTCTTTTTTTAAAGGTTTCAAGTATATGGTTCCTATATCGAGAATCCAAATCCTCTCTTTGGGGTCCCCTCAAACATAAAATACATTGTTTACATTACAACTAACGTGAACTGATTGTAAAGTCCCAATGAGATGTTCATCCTCGATTGAATTTTCATCTGACTCAGTATTTGTTTTAGTTACCATCAAGAAAATCGAATAATTATTATTTTCTGGATCGAAGAAATAAGATACTTTAACTTTTTGTGATTCCATTATGAACAACATGTATTTTTTCCCTTCCACACTGAAATTCACCTTCACAAAGCCCATTTCATCAACTTTCACTCCATTGATATTGTTAACCCATTTTCAATTGAAATATTGCACTTGAAATGTTGTATAATCCATCTCATATATCTATTCGATAATGAAAAAATATGAAATATTTGCATAAATTGGATTTCCATCCTTGGAACCAGATATGTGAATCACTTTAGCCATAAGCGTAACACCACAATTTTTCATCATACTGAAGTCAACATGTTATGTTGTATAGAATGTATAACCATTGACTACAAAAACATTGTAAGATTAAACATTTGTATTCAGTCCTATGAATATCCATTGAAGTCATTCAACAATTGAATTTGGATTTTTAGATAACTCCTTATAAATTTTAAATTTAAACCATCCTATAAACTATTTATTATATGTATTTGATATCCTTCCATCATCCCCTAACAGATTAAAATCTCTAAGTATTTATTTATGGGATTTAATGTATGGATCAACATCATTAGTATTATGGAATATATAAATATTCCCTTGCTTCCACTCTGTTAATATAATTGTAATGACATCCTTTCCAGAAATCCCTTTACCCATAAGGCGTTTTCTACAACAAGAATTTGGGATACTGATTATTTAAAAATCTGACAGGTTGTCAGTACAGAATTCAATAGCTTCTTCAACAATATATCATTCTACAATATAACCCTCTAGAAAAATTAGATTCTTGACATTCTCTTTCAAAATAATCATATATAATTCAATGTTTTACATCCATATATAATGGATATGACTAAATAGTTGAACCTCTATGACCAAGTGAACCAAAAGGTTGACCATTATATTAAGGAATTATGGTGGGAAGAACATCTATAATCCACATACTATAACTACAATCTCTTTATTCATTATGGTACACTTCATCGGGTGAACCAATTTACTTCATATATATTTGAAAAAGAAGTAGAGTCTGGTTAATTTATGTTATACATTTTCATGCAGAATGAAACAGAAATCCACATGCTTTACATCTTGCGTCAAAAAAAGATAGTCATGTTATTTTATTCCCGGTAAATTGAAATTAGTCATTGACATGACATTCTTGATATTTGAAAAATACTCGTGTGATACTTTTACACAAGTAAAGAAAAATAAAAATTGAAATTTTTTCTGTCTAGATAGAGTGTAAGATACTGGAGGAAGAAAATTTCACCTTTTACCCTTCACCAGTTCCAAATCTTCCCTTATGACCATTTTAATCAAGTCCAACCTAGCCTTGATGACATATTTTTTTTTACCAAGAATATTTAGTAATGTTCCAATAACACTATCAAATACATTTTTTTCTAAATGCATGACATCATGAAAATGTCTGACATAAAAACAATTCCAATATAGTAATTCAAATAAAATTTATCTCTTCTTACAACATGATTTTACTAGGTTTTTTGAAAATTGTTTACCAAAAATAATTTTAATATTTTTTACTTTATTATGTAGTTGATTGACCATTATTGGAGGCAGTATTGTGCCTTGTTCGATATTTCAATCAAATGCTTTCATCCATGATTCGTATTTATGTCATCGAGGTAAACATTTCAGATGTCCTAAAACCATAGTCTTTGAGGAATGTTTCAACCAAATTTATTATATGTGTTTTTTTCACAAATGGGACCCCCAACATTCCTTTATTTCAATAGAATAATAAATTTCCATAAGTGGGTAATTCATTTATCATTCCATACAACATGGCCCTAAATATGAATTATTCACTCCTATGAGCATCATACATTGAAACACCTGAATCCCACATTAATTTTAGATCTTCGGTCAATGGATCCAAATAAACATCAATATCATTACTAGGCTTCTTTGGTCCCAATATTATTAAAGAAAACATAATGTATTTGTGTTTCATGCATAACCCTGGAAGAAAGTTATAATTTACTAACATGATGGGACATGTACTGTGAGTAATACTCTGTTCACTAAAAGCATTTATTCCATATATAGGTAACACAATATGAACATTTCTCAGATCATCATTAAATTCAAGAAACTCATAATCAATTTTCTTACAATAAGTAGAATCAGCTGGATGATGTAGGTTACCATATTTAATTCTTATTTATGTATGACATGTTAATTGTCTCGTGGTTTCCTGACATCTATATAGTCTTCTAAACTGTGAAATGATAGGAAATTACCATATATATTTTGAAGCACTTGATTTATTTTTTTGTATCTATATGTGCCACAATTAGTTAATTTTATGAGTGAGTCATGGTCATTGAGAAAAAATATGCAATCATTTATAAAATCATGTATTTTTTAGAGATCATTACCATTGAACATAACAATTGTTTAGAGCCATATTTTCAGCATGGTAGTTAATTTTCTCCTAGCATCATATCTTTCAGAAGACCAAGTAGTTATACAAAAGCTAGTGTCACTCCATCCACTGCTAGCATTCAAATTATATAACATCAATTCAGCTGAAAATGTTGTGTATTTTTTATAACTAGTATAAAATGGTTTCTTAGAACAACTATTTAACTCCTTAAACAAATTTAGAAAATCACCAAGGTCATATTCAATTTCCATTTTCATTTCTTCTATGCGATCTCCATCATATTTTACAAAGTAATTCATATTAAATGATTCATAAACGATAGTATCATCCCAATAGATGTCGACATTTAGTTATTCCCCACATTTAGTCCAACATTTATAGCTTTGATCTAATCTGTGACACATAAAATGTTCTTCCAAATCTTCTGAAATAATTTGTTTTGAATAAAAACAACGTAAACACAAACAAAGGATTTTTGAAGGGTCATTTGTATGATCTCTTGAAAACATGATGAACTCTTTAACTCCATATTTACATTCATTTGTCAAAATATTAGCATGCATCCATTTTTAGTTCATATCCATACTATTGGGTTTATAAATGATTAATTGTTTACAATATACAAATAAATACACATAAGATATTCATTATCAAAGGTGAATGTTATAGACGATTATAATAATAGATACTAAAAAAATTGATTGGTTCAATGAATTTTAGTATGTTAAAGAAAATGGTTCATTGAATTTAAGAAAATAATTACTCCAATATGGAAGGTCTTATCATATAAATTCATTCAAAAGTGAATGTTATATACAACTAATCCTCATCTCCTCATATTTTGGACATTTATTAGTTAATTTTGTTTTTTAACACATCCTTCATCTCCTGTGGACATGCACATATGATTCTTGAAATACTCTAAACAGTATTCATCCAATGGATGACTAATGCTCAAATCAGTATAAAAAACATTAAAGAAATGGGGGATGAGTTTCAAGCAAAAAATTTCAATAATGGTTGTTCAGGATATGAAGCTAATGAGGATTTCATTTGTCTATAAAAGAGATCGGGGATGAGTCTAAAGAAACTGAAAGCCATATTTTCATTTTCTAAAATTCTGGTTTTAGGCTTTTCAGTAATCGAACAAGAATGTAGGAGAACACAAAAATCACACATTGCGTGGCGGTTCCTGAGTATTCCAATCCAATTTTCAAAATTTCTAAATCACAAATATTGAGTGAAATATTTTCCGCGCTTTGGTCTACGCAACGCCGCACTCCACGCGACCCCTCGGGACGCACAACCACCTCAATATGGGAACCCTAACATCACGCGCCTCCATCATCACATCATAGCAAGTCACTGGTGACACAATCCACCAGAAAACATCATCTTCGTCCCATCATCAACCCGTCGTTACTCACATTGATCACCATCATCAAATCTAAACACCACCATCGATAATTTAAACAGACGTCGACGCTCAGCCAAGAACACATGTCGTCACTGAGAAAGACGTCGTCCGACTCAACCATCATGTAGGTCCTCGCTGCCGCCCCAAACAACATTTCGACCATCAAAGCACATCACTGAATACGGAGCCCAAAAAACAGAAAAAAACTAGAACGCACAACAAGAGACATCAGAAAAGCAAACCAACCATTCATACCATCCGCAAAAAAGAGCTTTATCAACCGGGATCCAGAACTGGAGCCTCCTTCTGGGACACCATGGACAAATGAACGCACATACCAAAGCGTGCTTGCAACCAGTGTAGCCGACTGACTAGGAGATTAGCGCAAGGAGCATGATGCTAGAGCAGCGAAGGTATCAACCCTATCTTCAATGGAGAGACAACCACCAGGACCACATCCCGAACTGACGAAGCTATCACCAGTGGAGAAGGAAACTCACAAACACTACTCACACCATCCATCCAACGAATACCATCACATCACAGATTCAGGCCAGCAAGAGATGCACCTCATAGGGCACCGACGACCAGATGACCCTCACATCCCAAAACCTCTGAGCAACCACCAAAGCGAACCAACTAGGACAGCATCGCAAGATCCAAAAGCTAGAGAAGTGGAAAAATCTGGCCAGGGCTTCAACAGAGAGACACACCCTAACTGGGTCACCAACCCCTTCCGATGAAGCCGCTCCAAGAATATACCACACCTGTAATAGAAAAAGATAAAATCCAAAAAGAGGAAGGTAAACAGGGGAGACGAACCCAAGACCACGCTGACCTCCCCCTCCAAGGAACCCCCGAGAAACCCTAGTGGAGGGACGTCGCAGGAGAGATGCCGCTCAAAGGCATTTGAGTCACAAGAAAAAAATTTACTTCATTTCTAAAATATATAATTTGACAACTTCTATTACATTTTTTGGAATAAGTGATGAAGCATCCTATGGAATTATTACAATTTAAATTAATTATATATCAAATACTTAAAAACATCTCACAACAATTCGGATTTTATATCACCACACCAACCAATCCCAAGGATTTTAGGGAGGTTGTTACAGCAGATCTACCCATCAGTAGGTAGTTGCGCTTTGGGGTCGTAGTGAGGTCTCAGGTTCGTGTCTCGCTGAGTTATTCATTTTTGTTGTAGAGTAGAATTTTCTACATATTTCTCCCCCTCCCCAAATCGTTGTAGTCATATATATATATGTATATATATATGTGTATATATATATGTATATATATATATATATATTATATGTAATTATATATATATAGGTATTAATATCATCCAAACATCATGGAGGAGGGTTGAATTCATGAATATTTTTCATTTATGTTCCACAACTAAAAAAATTCATCACTTATAAATGTGATTGAATTTTATCTTATTATTACTTTCTTTGAACATCATGAAATAATAACCTAGTGGGCTCTAAAAATTTACAGATTTCATTATTCATATTTAATGGCTAGCTCTTTAGCATGATTCATAAATCCTTTTACTCTATTATACATTACCAATTTCAGAAAACTATTTTTCATTAACTATTTTTCTCAATTCTATATAAACATTTAATCATTCAGAATTTCTCTATGAATTTAAATTTTATTTTCAAATTCAAATTCAAATTCAAAAGATGAAAACCTCTTCAAATTAACGTACTTAAAATTGATCTATTGGATTAATAAAACCTTCTTTGTCACACTTTATATGATTTAGAGACTTTAAGGATTAATTTTTTGTAGCCTCTGAGTAATCTATGAATCCACATCATTAATTTTACTTGAAAATTGACTTCTGAATAATTAAAGGAATGAAAATACTTGTTATAGTGTAGTCATTCTAATTATAGTGTATTAAGATACTTTTCAATGAGACTATGTAGTTACTAAAATTATTTCTCACAACTATTTTATAAACCCACTTTCTCTTTAGGTATATTGTGACATGTCTTTTTTTCAGGTGGTGTAACCCCAAATATTAATCACAAATATAGAATAAAAAATATTTTATTTTATTAAACATTTTTATGGTATAAGGATTCATAACATGGAAAACTCTCTCATGGTGAAATTATCTTACCCACAAAAAACAATAAGAAAAAACCATTTTATTCATAATCTAAAAAATTCGTTCTATTCATAATCTAAAAGAATAATAATATACAAGGACCAGACCACAAATAACTAATGAAATCATCGAACAAGAAATCGAAAAATGAAACCAAAAATATACAAAGAAAATTTCCAGGGATACCTTCATAGGTTGAAGAAAATACACATTGGAAAAGATAACTCAAACCGAACATTGGATGTTCGATGATGTTCAAGAAATTGGATGTTGTCAAGTGGTGTAATTCGAGCGTTGATTAACCAAGGAGGATCACTGATAGTGGGTGGTTTCCACAAGAATATTCTGATATCGCGATGGGTTCTCAAATGGTTAGGCTTTTTTAAATAGACCAGGATACTTTTATCAGCACTTATTATTAAGTGTTGATAAAGATTCCTTTTATCAGAACATAAGTAACAAGAACTGATAAATACATATTTTTTAGCGCTAAAGTTTTAGTGCTGAAAAACATTCATTTTATCATCACTTTTTTTATCGCTGATAAAGCCACATCTTTATCAACATGAAGAAAAGTGCTAATAAATACCTACCTTTACCAGCACTTATTACATAAGCACTGATAAAGGATTTATAATTATAAATATAAATAAATAAATTTTAAATATATATATATATAATTAATAAATATATATAAATATAAATATATTAAATATATTACTTTTTAAATATAATAATAATAATTTTCTAATTATTTATGTATAATAATATAAATATTATTAAAATAAAAATTTATATCTATTTTTAAGTGCATGCATGCATATATGTTAAAAATGTGTGAAATAGAATAAATTAAAAATAAGTACAAATTATCAACATTGAAAAAATGGATAAGTTTTGTGTGTGTATATTATATATAAAAATGAATTAATTACTTGTAAGTGAAATCAATATATCTCAAATTTGATCTATGTTAATTTGAAAAATCAAAGGATACATTCAATTACATGTCTATTACACTATTCAATTAGTCAGTATTTTTAATTCATATTAATTTTTAATTATAAAATATAATTCACTAAATATATTAATATTTAATAGAAAGCACATAAATATTTATAAATATATGAATCATATTTATATAAATTAATATATATCTACAAATTTAATATATACTATTTATTAACATTAATTATCACAATAATTTAATTAATAAAAAATTTAATATTTAATAATTTATAACAAATTTATTCATTTTTATCAATAATTATTTAATTAATAAAATTTTTATTTTTTTTAAAATAAACTCTTTTTTTATTTTTAATTTATTTAATCATTTAATTTTATTTATTCAGAACTTTGTCAGTGCTAAAAAAATGCTGATAAAATATATCTTTATCAGTGCTAAAAATAAAGTTCTAATAAAGAGTTCCCTTTATTAGTGCTAACAAAAAAACTATGATAAACAACACCCTTTATCATATCTAACAAATAAACACTCTTAATGTGTATCCTTTATTAGCGCTAAAAATAAAGCACTGATAAGGGTTCCATTTATTAGCACTAAAAAAAACTGATAAAAGGTTGCATTTTTCTGTTCTTTATTTATAACTGATATTGATGCCATTTATCATTACTTTTTGGTAGCGCTGATAAATTCCAGCACTGTTAAATAATAATTTTGTTGTAGTTCCACCTATTCGAGACACGGGTTTAGTGGATCCTAGGTTGGGAAATTATATATATGAATCCTTTGAGTAGGAATACTAGACTACTAAAATAGTTGTGACCTTATGTTGTGTTTGTGTGTATGTTATGAGTATATTTGGATGTTATGTTTTATATACTATTAAAATATCCGTGTGATGACATGATTTCTCTTCTTGATGCATTATGCTTAGTGATTTTAGGGTGTCCTACTGGGTATTGTTAAAATCAACCCTGAATGGGCTCTACCCATATGTCTTAGTAGAAAAAGAGCCAATGAAGCATATATTTTTTCTAGATAGACTATGGTTCATACTAGGAGTCACATTTTTTTGTAATCCCCTCTTACTATCTTGTTTTACTTTTCTACAGTGTTTGTTGGGACTATATTTGTCCCTTATCACTTTCCAGTATTTTTTTATACTATGATTGTGGGATTTAGACATCTGTATGAATTTGGTATCAGTTTATTTTAAATTTTATGAATGTATGGTCTTGGATGTGTGTGTGTGTGTGTGTGTGTTTGTGTGTGTGTGTGTGTGTCTAGGTACCTATGGATAAGGCATCCCTTGTTTTTTATTTATACATAGTATTGGTCACCAGCCCCTGACATATTTCAGGTGGGCTTGGGGTAGTCATGCTTAGAAAATTTCTAGCTAAGTGGGATAAAGTGGGGCTGGTAATGAAAATGTGGTATCAAATCAGGGGTTTTCATCTTAGGATCATTGATTTTGAATTTTTTCTAGTAGTGACATTGGTTTGGGTATTATGTAAATAATGTTAAGTGTTCTGAGTTCGATTCTCAGGACATAGACTCTAGTATTGGAGTATTAGCTGACATATCCATTCATAGAGACTATGACTCCCTATTTTTTGACTCAGTACATAGAGTCACTAGTTTTAGGGGAAAAAACTTTAGGACATGAATAATATAGTAATGGGTTGTAGTTTCCATTTCCTTCTTTAGTTAGCTCTCTATATTTACTCATTGACTGTGGTAAATATTGTTTATATCAATATTCCTCTATGATGTTTTTCAGCAAGGTTTCATTAGGATGATCAGATGGATGATCTCATGAGTGATGAGGCTTTAATATGGGGACCTGTTCAGGAGGTGTTTCCTCTAAGTGGTGCACTAATATTACCACCACAAGTTGAGTAGTAAATGATATCAGTAGTACTACCAGATGAGTTTCACATAATGAGTGTGCTTCATGAGTTTCAGAGAAAGGGAACCATCCGGTTCTAAGGTTAGTCAGACCCTTAGATGGATGAATATTGGCTTGAGGAGGTGATGCGAGTCTTTCATCTCATCAGGAAACGTGAGAACATGATGGTGGTCATATCTATGAGATTTCTCCCAAGATATATAGGATGATTGTGGGGCCTAGTGAACAACCATAAGATAAGGAATGCTTTAATGAACATAGTTTGAGTGCCCTTTTATAGAGGAGGTTTATCTAGCTATGTTTAGGGTTATCTACATCTATAATATTTTGCATCTTCAGAAATGTGGTATGATAATGGTTGAGTATTCATTGAGGTTCACCAACCTCTTTGGGTAATTGATGGATATTTTGTGTGATTATATATGTTTGGATTATACCTTTTAATGAGTTATATATAGAGGGATCTATTCCCATGTGATACCTCTATTAACTCCTACCTATGTTGGGGTGATAGTGCATGGTTTTTTTGGTCGAGAGTTTTATAACTGAACATGCATGTAAGGTTTTGGCTGGAAGTGGGAACACATGAGATGAGACTTTGATAGTAGGAAACTATATAAATAAATAGGGATATGAAAAAATGAGAAGATTATGAGGTATCCCCCTGATAGATATTCTATGGTTCAGGTCTCACATGATGAATATAGTCATCCTTGAGAGAGTTGGGGATAATCTTGTGAGCTCAGGGAAATATTAAATGAGATTTTGTACCCCGACATGTGACTGATAGATAGATAGTGTATAGTCATCCTAGGTAGAGGTACCAGAAGGATCAGGATGGTCAGCAAGGTAGCTGCCACAGTAAAAGATCTTGGAGAGCAAGTTGAGGTGGAATACGTTTTGACTTTTTAACACCACTACCCTAAGGTAGTCTCCTCCAGGTTCATAAGGATGGTGGTCGTGGGGAGGGGGTATTCATGTGGTTGGGGATTATGAACTAGAGTATTTAGTGTTGATAGAAGGCATGATATGTTTCTTCCCAAAATTATCAATTGTATTTATAGAAACAGGTGTGGTCCTCTCCTTTATTACCACTTATCTTGTTCAAGACATAGAGAATCCAGTTGATCCCTTGGATTTACCCCTATTTGTGGAGACCCCTACCGGAGGCTTCTCAGTGATCACACACTCTTTCCAATGGTGTGATCTTACTCTTTGAGTTGATAGTTTATATTCGTATTTATTTGTATCATTGATGAGGCCTTATAATTTCATATGATTTATGGACTGGTTAATATAGTTCATTTGTATATAGATTATTTTAGGTGGAGGATGTAGTGTGTCCAAAGTGATGGGATGTTGTTTTCCTCTATGGGTGAAAATTAAATCAAGGAAGTGGAGGATGTAATCATGGGTAGGATATTGAAAATGATTACCCCCAGTTGAATGGCACGAATCTTGGTGTAGTGGATTATATGAGCTTATAATTTCGGACAATGGTGGTAGTGTACAAGGATATCTTTCCTGAGAATGTTCCAGAATTATGTTCTCACCAAGAGATAGACTTATGAATTGATATTCACCCTAGGATGACCTTGATATTTTCACCCATATATCGAATGGATTTTATAGGGATTCGTGATCTATGTGATCACTTAAAGGACTTGGAAATTTAGGGATTCTCTAGATGTGCTATTTCATAATTGGAATCCCCAATGTTGTTTTAAAAGAAGGAATATTTAATCATGAGTTTTTGTGTGGATTAACATCACCTATAAAAGATGACTATAAAGAAAAAATATCCACCACCAAAGATCGATGAACTCTTCAGTCAGTTTAGGTGGGCATGATAGTTCTCAAAGATTGAACACATATCAGGCTATCACTAGCTGTGAGTACATGATGAGGATATACCGAAGATGAAATTATAATTTCATCATGGTCAGTATGAGTAATTTATGATTCCATTTTCTGTGATAAAAACCATTATAGTGTTCATGGGACTCATGAACTTAATCTTTTGGACTTTTCAATAATGCTTTGGGGTACTCTTCTTTGACGATATCCTAGTGTACTCGGTGTCTGAGGAGGATCACAAAAAACAATTGAGGATGGTTGTAGACATAATTAGAGAGTACTATATTTACAATAATATCTAAAAGATATAGTTCTATATTCATGTGGAAAAATAATTTGGATATTTTATCTCAGCAGATGCTGTATTAGTTGACCTAGTGACGGTCGAGCTAGTGTTATCTTGGGATCCACCCAAGAGTGTAAGGGAGGTATGAAGATTCCTTGGGATAGAAAGATACTATTGGAGATTGATACCAAATACTTATAGGCTATTATCTCCCTTGACACCTTTTTTCAAAAATGGGAATCCTTTCATATGGATAGATAGGTTCCGACAGGCTTTCCAGGTTTTATGGTAGAGATTGACGAACACTCCCATGTTGAGATTTTTGAAGGAGGGTATCAAGTACATTGTATTCTATAATGAATCAAGGAATGTAATTGGTTGTGTTCCGATGTAGATAAAATATTTTATTTCCTATGGTACACATTAGTTAATAACATATGATTAAAACCACACAACCCATGATCTTGAGTTATCACCAATAGTATTCTCACTCAAGGTGCGGTGACATTACTTTATGGGTGAGTGATTTATCATCTACTCAAACCACAAGAGTATCACGTATATATTCTCTCATAAGGATCATAAAATGAGACAGAGGTGATGTATAGAGTTCATATAAGATTTTTTTACTATAATATTTTATATAATCCTATAAGCGGAATGTGGTAGAAGATACTCTTAGCAGGAGATCTTTTTCAAAACTGCTAAGAGTGGCATCTAAGTATTTGAATCATTATAGATATCCTTATTGGATGGGGATGGTATAGATTACCTCTAGTTTATTGTTGTTACCCAACCAATTATAGATAGATTTAGTTATACACATCATGGAGATACCAACTATGAGGTCCTACATGATCTGATATCAGTTGGATGTGACCCTAATATATTTTATAAATGTGCAGGGAACATCATCCTTTTCAAAGGATGAATGATAGTACAAGTGAAATTATGGGAGGAGGTTTTTAGAGAGTTTCATACAACTCAGTTTTTATTATATATAGGTGTGGTGAAGATGTACTATGACCTAATAAATTAGTTTTAGTGGTCAGGGATGAATAAATAAGTTTTTGAGATTGTCTCTCATTGCTATAACTGCCAGCAAGTGAAGGTTGAGTATGAGGTTCTAGCTGGTTTAGCTCAACCCATCTAGGTTCCTTTGTATATGTGGGATTGGATATATATGAACATTATAAAGGGTATTCCATGTATGTTTATAGGACATGGTTCAATATGGGTGGCCCACTTCCATGCTATCCAAGAGATTAGTTCTAAAGAGATCTTGAGACGCCTCTATATGAAAGAGATAGTACAGCTCCATCGAGTTACCTTAATAATTATATCTAACAATGATGATCACTTCACATCATGATTATGGATGGGATTAAAGGATGATTTGGGATATGATCATGAATTTCACCCTAAGACTGACATACATGTTGAGTGGACCATTCATATAATAGAGGAAATATTGTGGGCTTGCATGTTAGACTTTGCCTATTATTGAGAGTATCAGCTATCATTTGAGGAGGTTTCATAAAAAAACAACTACAATTCCTTCATCAAAATGTCATTATTTGAGGCCTTGTACAAGGGACCATATAGGTCAACATTATTCTAAAATGACCCTATAATTAAAACACTTATGGGAACATAGTTGGCAACAGAAATGACTGAGAAACTGAAGACTATCGAGGAGAGGATGCAGATTGGATAGTGTTTTCAAAAGTCTTATGTGGATAGATAAAGAAAAAATTTGGTGTTTCCGTATGAAGACCATGTGTTCCTAAATGTATCACCTAGAAATGGGTTGTAGATATTTGATCAGGGTAGTAATATATCTCTAAGACTCATTAACCCTTTCTAGATACTCTGTATAGTTGGAGAGGTGGTATACTAGTTGCCTCTACCCCACAGTTGGAACAGGAACATGACATCTTCAAAATGTCATAGTTGAGGAGGTATGTGTATGACACATTTCATGTTATAGAATATGGTGTTTTAGACATTTAGGATAGATATAATTTTATAGATTAGTTGATAGAGATTAATTATTGGTAGGAGAAGATCCTCTATGTGTGACTTATTCATTTAGTGAGTGTCTGATGAAAGCATAAGAATCTTTATCAGATTTCCTGAGAGTGGGAGAATCATATGTGTGATAATTATCTATATCTTTTTTTGTAGGTTTTTTATTTCTGATACATAAAGACCTGATTTGGGAATACTTAATCAATTATTTTTCTGTAAAGTCTTTAAATATATCTAGTAATATTTTTGAGACCAGACGTTGAGACAAAAAATGATTTCAAGTCCAGATGATCCTAGAATTGATGTTGAAATATATTAAATATATTAAATGGAACATGTTCATGGTTTTCATAAAGAAGTGTAATAAATCATAATTGGTACTTAAATCATAAATCTGAGGCTATTTTTGAGCATGGGTTTCATCCTAGGTGCAACATAATATTTTACAACGTCTGGTGTTTTTAAAAAACTAATCCTTGGAATAAATAATAAACTAATTAATAAATTAATTTATTTTATTTCATGACATGGAGACCTAACAAACTATTCTATAAACTCGTCTGTAACCAAATTTTAAGGGTTGTCCTCAAAACCTTGGAATCCGAGAGAGAATTTGGTGGAAGATCTTACATGGAAGAACATCGATGAATCAAGCTACAACGATCAGTGTGCCAATATAAACAAAAAATTTCACCACTAACTATGATATGGATCTATTTCTCATTAGAGATCGATCCGCCTCTAGGTAAGACATATTTTAAGTGGCATTATCCCAATTTTATTTCATATAGGATGAATGTGAATCAATAGATTACAAAATTGATTCTCAGATCAAGTGTATTGTGTGAATGAGTTAGATATATTCCACGATTGGCAATTTTAATTGTTGTGTATTTATATCACTTTTTTAATCATTATAATGGAAATGAATTGATTCCACCATGAAAATTGGATATGTTTTATTCCATATGTTTTTTTTCATGCATTTATTCCCCTTATCGTTATTTTTTCATCACTGGCATTCACTTTAACTAGTGGTTTGATAAATAATCATTAATAAATTTATGTGAAAATGTTTCTTAGTTCAATGGATTGATACTAAATATACAGATTTAGATTGAATATGGGATTTATGTATAATGAATGGTCTGGACCTGATTGATTTTATTCTTGTGGTTTTCGATGTGTAGTGACTAGGAGACACTAAGTATATTTTCTTATGAAAATAAAATGGTAAAAGTTTGGAGAGTGGTTATCGTGAGGTGTGATCATACGAGATCCATGCTTTATAGTGTGATTAGAGACCATATGGGAGGCTGGAGAAGAGGATTATAATGCATGAAATGTCTTTGTGGGGTCTATAAAATCCTAATATACATAGTGTGAAATCTGGGAATACATGTCATGTGGGGTCCTGGATGTGGCATTGAGGTTTCCTCAAAGGAGATAAATATCACACCACTTGTGACACATGTCACATGCCATGTGATTCATACTAGAAACTCTATGTGTTTTCTGGGAGTACACGGCTGGGCACATGGACATTCACATGGCCAGGCTAGGAGTACATGGGAAGATCTATGTACTTAGACTTGACTAAGTATACGAGAACAACCAGATGTACACAAACAAATACATGGGCATGGTCCACGATATATGAGTAGAATTTATGTCAAAGATACATATTGTGTAATTATAGTACATGATGTGTGTTTATTCAAAGATGGATTGGAGCATTTTTTCCCTTAATCATGGAAAAGTTTAATTAGGATGTGTTCCCATTATCCTTACCTTGAGGGTTTATCATGGAATCACAACATGTGTATAGGATGGTGAACCCCTATGAGGAACTTTAGTATATGATATTTTTTTTGAAATCCTTCCATGAGGCCTATAGTTGTATCCTCTATCATCATCATTTTCCAGAGGTGGGGTTCTCAGAATTGTCTCCACCAACATTACATGGGTGTTGATCCAATAATTTGTTGGTTAATCCAGTTTGGTTTGTTGTTATACCCCATGTAATTGTTTGTGATCCCCATTTGTGAAACAATATCTTAAGACTCATAGTGTGTAATCCTTTTTACGATAACCAACAAGTTTGAAATATTGGATAGATTCCATCAGTGCTATCTGAATCATTGAGTGTGTTCTCCCAGACTAGTGTTATATGGAATGTTCGAGCAAGAATCCTATACTAGTTATACTATCGTGACATTACCTTGAGAATATTTGTCTACTATAAGTATATATGGTTGTTCTATTATATATAACTTTTACATATACCTATGATGAGATGAATTCTATTTTGATGATTTATGCTTAGTGATTTCAGGGTGTCCTACAGGGTATTGTTATACTGACCTCTAAATGGGCTCTTCCCACACATGTTATTCCTTCTAAAGATGATTGGAAGTTTGATGGGGTTCTGACAAGACCCTAAAAATATAGAGATTATATTTGGACAAGACATACCATAGTTCATACCATGAGTCACATTTGGTTGTATCCCCCTATTGTTATCAAGTTGGAGTTCTTTATAGTTATTTTTGGGCATGTATTTGGATATTTTTTATTTCCATTAATTTTGATAGTCTATTTGTGGATTTATATGTGTTCATGCATTGGTATCAGTTTCATTTTACATTTCATTAACGTATGGTCTTGGAGATGTGTGTGTGAGTACAGTTACATTAGGATAAGGCCTCCCATGTAAGTGTTACTCCTACTCTTTTTTTGTCACAAACCCTTGGCATATTGGAGGAAATCTTAGGGCAGTCACACTCAGATTATCCCCGACTAGGTAGGACCTAGTGGGTCGGGTTGAGAAAATATATACAAAATAAGAAGAATTTTTTCTTACATACTATTGTTCAAGTAAGAGAGTAAGGATAATTCCAAAGAAACACACCAATAATCATGATGAGGTAAATTATGTAGTAGTATGAAATGAATAAATTAACCAATGAAGTATTGTTGAAGAGACTATCAAGCAACATAAGTTTCAAGGATATAAAATTCCTTTTATAACTCACTGATTGTTTCTAGTGGTTCATGTAGTCATGGATTTTTTTTCTAATTTCTCCAATGATTAAATTTTCTTATTGAAATTTGTACCATGTAAATCTCTTGTAAATGTTTTTTGTGTGCTACCAAAATAAAGGGAGACAATAGAATAAGAAATTCAAGATATTAAATTGTATAAAAATTAAACAGATAAATATATTTAATTAGAATAAAACTATACCAACACTGATTCACCCTCCCAATTGGTGTTTAGTATATCCAAAGTGGTTCTAACACATCAGATTCTATGAAAGACGTTTTTTAGTTCATGAAATTCAACTCTTAAGTTGATTTGTTCCTAGGATTCAAGGAGTTATTGAGAAATACTATGAAAATAATGGAGATTTATTTGAGGAAAATGAACCTCATTATCAGTAAATTAATAAACACATCCTTTATAACCAAAACCTCATATGGGAGATCATTGAGAGGGGTGATGTAAATATCATTTTGGTAGATACAGAGGAATATTTATCAGATCCATTAATTAATTCATTATCATATAAACAACATGATGGTTATATAATGTCTCAAGGTATTAGATATATGAGATATTTATGTAATGTTTCTACAATGCATCATGATTTTATAATAAAGTAAACATATATTTATAATTTATTTATATGTACTAAATTTTAATTTACATGAACAATCAAATGATAATACCCCCTCAAAATATAAACATCGATTTATCCTTAATTAATGATGATTATTGAATATTATGGGTTGTTATGATATGATAATATTAGAATTAATAGAATATTATACTCATTTAAAAGGATTTTATCGGATATATTAATAATATATTAATGAGGTAATAAGTAGAGTCTTATAACTTGGACTGAATCGTTAAAGTATATCTCATGAAATGTCATATGGTCATTAATTTTCTTTAGGAGTGTATGATTATTATCAGTCCTTATTAGCTAAGGCTGGAGATATAATTAGATTGAGAACCTTCATACTTTAATTCCTTTCTTTTTAAAATAAAAATCCTCTTGGCTAACCATTGGGTGGTTTGGAATGTTATTGGTCATGTACTAAATTAGAGAAAAACCAAGATGGGACTCACACAGTTATACACTAAGTAATTACATCTAGAAATTTATTTAATTATACTAGGAAAATGGTTGTACGTGATTACTTAGTTCAAATATTACATACTTATCTACTTATATGAGATTCATGTAATGTGATCATCTATCATATGAATGACATATGTTTTATTCTTCAACCTAGTAAATCTATTTTGGGGAATCATGAAAATTTGAGTTGTCATGTACTATATAGACATATTCCATGTTGGATGGTCACTTGGTGTCATGGAGAAAGGGATTATATAGGTATAAATATGATTCATAAGATACATCTTACTGTGTAAATAGTTTTATATAGATATGAGTATATTTGGTATAAATCACACAATACCCCTTAGTAGATTGAGTAGAATAAAATATTTACTATAGGTATATTGTTGATTAAATATATAAAATCAACATTTTATTTTTGTTTTTAGTGCTACTAAGGCCCACATGGTTCCATATTTAGGCATCTGGATACATATTATGTTTTGTTTAATGATTTTGTTCCAAAATGATGTGATTATGATAAAACCATATCCCAAATACATTTTTAATGGATTCACACAAAGTTGTTATGTTTTTTATTAATTCCTTATTGTATTTTAGTGAGAGTGGTATATTTTTATATATTCATTGAAATATAAATGAATTGAATTTATGTACATGTATCATACCATGTTGTTTTATAGGTTATAATCCATTATTAACGGATTACACGGATTCTATAATAAATAGATTAAATGTATTGTATTTACTTAATGAATTTAATGAATAATTACAACATGAATAAATGTATGTAAATACATTCAATATGGATGACTTGTTTTATTAAATGAAACACATCAAAGAAGTAAATTTAAATGGATGAGATTTATATTGTTGGGTATGACCCATTTTTAGAAAGCCTCTTGATTATATCTTCCACATAAGATATATTTAACCACTAGGTGATGGTGATCAAACCCATTATTATTTTATAGATCCTGAATAAATTTTCCTGGATTCTTTATCTAGTGAAATCCATTTACTGGAATGAGGATTTCACCATCTTCTCTCATGTTATTCATCAATCATAGTCCATTGGATATTTAATATGGAGCTTGTTATCAACATGGTATGAAAATTTAAGTTCTTTAATTATATTTAATATTGATTCTATTGATTATATATCACAAAAATGGGGTTTCTTCTACTGATAAGGGTCGTATGATGATCCAAAAAACAAAACAAAATTAGAGTTCAATGATCATATCACTTAATTGTGTGTGTATATATATATATATATATATCTGTATTTATTTATTTATGTATCCAATGTGAAATAATAATAAATTATATATTTATGTTTTTATAACATGATACATTTATATTATTAATATTTTTTAGAAACACATAAAAAACATACATAATATCTTGTCTAACATATCACATATGATCAAATTACATATCAAAATTATATTTGATTCAACTTTAGAGGGTTTTTTATCTCATTAAAACTATTTTTAAATCCTACCACATCTCTATGTGACCTCCTAATAATATCCTCCCACTAAATTATTTAATATGTCATTTTCTTGAAGAAAGAAGTTTTGAATAGTGGTGAGAGTTATGGATTGTATTTCTAATTTTCACTCCCTAAAAATATTCAAACTCCTTAACATAATAATATCTAGTGTTTTGATGTCAATAAATTATATTATCTACTTAAAATTATTTATAATTTCATCATCATAATTCTTGGTACGATTACCATAAAACATTTCCTTGACCATGATATTAACTTTGTTCTTTGAATAGTATAATACTTTATTTGTCAAATTTTAAATTTTCAATGTCCAGATATACTCTTAATAGCTTCTTAGACACTATATCCACTTTAGAATATCATTTGAAGATATATAAGATCATTTATTTTATGACATAACACTTATTTCTATAAGTGGTAATGTTTAATAAAAAACCATTATTTACCTATAGTAAAAGATATTCTATGTGTTTAGAGAATCCATTGTTATAAAATCCAACAAATCATAAACCATGTGTAACATAAATCATTTTTATAACACCTATATATCAATAAAAAAACTCACTTATTATATAAGTGAAATGAGATAACTATAGAATTCCATTACTAAAATACATGTTGGACTGAAATTACATTACATTCAAGTCGATGATTATGTAACCCTTTTCACTATTATTTGAATAAAAACTACAATATCTCTTAATCCATTCCATGAATTTGAATTCCTATATATTTACAACATTTTTAAGATATATACTTGGTATCATATAACCTTCAAAACCAAATAATTTATTTTTATAATAAAAGTACCTTACATAAACATTCAATATATTTTCTCAAACCCCTTAAGATATTATAGAAAATTTCATCATATGGAGTTATTAATCTCATCAAATGAACATTTTTAAGGTTTCAATGTCCTTTACTGGTTATTTTAAGATTATTTTTAGTCTCTATAACTAACTTTTCTTCTAATCATTTGAACTTTTACCCACTTGTAATAGATATACAACACCTGAACCTGAAAATCATATACCATAGTTCAATTATCCTCAACACATTGAGATTATCATTTAAAATTTCTTTTATCTCATTCACATTATTAGAAAATTTATATAAATGATAAAAGATTGAATTACCAAACTAGAACAAGCCATAGTGATTCATTTAGTGATTTTTTGTAGTCCTTATAAGTATCTAGATTCATTTGTTGAGCTAATTCAATAATTGGTTACCTGGAAGGGGTTTCTATAACACATATACTTTTTCTTTCTTAAGAATAATTCTTAAGAATTGTACTAGTCTAAGTATTTTATTATATTACCCTTATATTTCTATAAATATTTATGTCAATGTTAAGTTGGATTATGGTAATACTATTTATCTACAATCGAAGTGTTTTTTAGATTAATACCATGTTTTAAATTCATTTAATAATGAATTTTATTATATATTCTCCCAATGAAATGATAAAGCATTTTAACGTAAAATTCCCATTTGTGGGCCCAGATCTTGATTTCACTAATCTTTTTTTCTAACTTTATCTTTTCTATCATCAATAATCTATTTATGTCGAATATTATGCCAATAATATCATATATGAAACTTTGAATGTTGAGTGGATAACAATTTTCCCAATCCAATATAGAAGCAGTTTATCAATTAAAATATAGCATACATACGTTCAAAATATAAAAAATATATTCATGAATAAAGTATGAAAAAAATAAATTAATAATTAATATATTCAAACATGAGATAAAATATTTCTGAATAATTCAAAAATAATTAAAATTATACGAAATTTATAATTTAAAAATTCATTATGGGTATTCCATAATTAAATAAATATAAAAAATTAACATTTATTTTACTAATACGAACTATTCATTATTTTTGATTTCATGGTATTTTATTTAAATATATGATATTAAATAAAATATAGACATATTATATTCCAATTCTGTTATATAAAAACTTTATATAATCTAAATATCAAATATTTATTATTTTCTAAACACTAATTATATAATTTAAAAATCTCATTTTGATATGTTTAATCTAATTTCTCAAATAAGGCATTATTTTGATTATTTCAAATGTAAAATAATAATAATAAATTCATAATATTTAAATATAAACCACTTTACATTTTTAAATTATTATTTAATTTATAAATATTTTATAAATTACACTTACGGTTTTAATATAATCATTTTATTTCTAAATTTTGATTCATTCCATATTATTTATAAAATTATTTAATACTAACATTTAATATTATATATATTTATTAACTAAATGTTTTATAATAATTTAATTAATTTTTTATAAATAATTTATAATTATTCATTTGAAAACAACATTATAAAATATTTTAATATGATTTATAAAAATTTTATAAACGATATGATTCAATTATTAATTGAAATATATAAAAATTTACTTTTTTACTATTATATTTTTTTAACGATATAAAAATATCATAGGTTGTGTCTGATTATCTAGTTGGAACATGAAAAAATATTTTGGGTTATCTGTCATATCTTATTAGAGATAATGGAGGGATTACGTATCATAAATCCATTGTTGTTTAAAAATAACACATCGATGACTTATAAATGGCTCATGAATGAGTAACTCAGTTTACAAGAGTATGCACACATATAACTTTGTCCCCCAGCTAATCCAAACATACATTATGTTGTTACATGAGATTATATTAGCACTCTAAATGCTTAAAAACACATGTTCCATTATCATTATAAGATTAAAACATATGCCCCATGAATCCCAACCTATGATAGGTTCCTTTCAAGATAATAATTATGTAATATTATAGCATGTGTAAGGTTAAAACCAACGGTGGAATGACCATACCCTAAAATTAGTTACCTATGTAATATAAATATAACATATAATTTTTTTATTATTAATAAAGTTAATGGGAGTCATCCTTTATAAATGGTCGTGAGATATCCAGTGTGATGTGCTACGGTTTCCCCATTTTAATCATGATTCTGAGAGTGTAATCAAATTATATAGATTTGATGCCATTATAATGTTTATTATAATTAAATAAGACTTTTTTAAAATAATAAAATCAATTAGAAAACTCAAATCCCATATTAATCATGAATGAAAATTTAAAACCATGTATATCTAAAATGAAGAACATGTTTATGTATACCTTACATCGTCGAGATACTGTTATTTTATTATATCCACATTCTTAATAAATATAACTTAGAGGAAACAAAAGTGATACTTCCTAAATGTTTTATCCATGGGTTGAAATCATGTTTCCCATTACACGGGTGATATTATCATTCCATTCTATGACATGGAGGTGTCTCTTAATACAAAGGAAGGACATAATAGAGTTTTGGAGAATTATATAATCAGTAGAAATCCAATGAAAGAAATAAAAACACCATCACAATTCATTAACCTCATTTTTTATCTTTTAAGAAGCTACTCAAATATTCATTCATTTAGACATTCATTTAAAATTAATGTGTAAACGAATTTCAGTTACAAGATTTGTAACCTATATCAATTATAATTTATGAAATAATTTATCATATAAATTTGACATAGTTACTCATACATCAAAAATGGTAGAAATCATAGAAGACAAGGAATGTTTTAATATTTAACATTTGGATTATTCGAGATATAACAGTCTTTATAAATGAAATATATCACATGATTATTTCTATTATGATATAGTTGGTTTTAAAATATGTCTTTAATAGGTAGTATTTATAATATCTTATATCATGTAATTACTATATACCCATATAATATCATATAATATTAGAATATGAATCACATACATAATAGATTTAGGAAATATATCCTTAAGTATTCAAATATAGTTTTCATTGACATAAATAGGTACATTGACACATTTTATATGAATGCTCCTTGCGGTAGACTTTTATTATGAACAAATTAAAATCAGTGCGTTAATGAAATTTCTTTTCAATATTTGGATGATTTTGTTTGGTGATTGGTCGGGACATGTTCAACATGATCATTGAAATATGGGTACAATAAACTTTGTAGGATGAATATGATAATATTTTGATACTCAAAATCAACCCAAATTCTGGGGCCTTTAGGATGTTGTGGTAATAAAACAATTAACTCACACAAATATTCCCTGAGAGAAAACATACCATTACATGAACCACATGTTTATATCACTTTATAAGATTAAAATTTGGAAAAAAATAACCTTAGTAGAGTGTGGTTTCATTCTATAAACCTTCAATGTTAGAGATGGTTCAAAATCAAAATATAACTGATACATCTCAAAAATTTATTTAGAATGTTCTTTCTTCACAAGGTTTACAATTTGAATATGAGCAGACACATTCTCTAATCAGAGAAAAAAATTCTTAAATTTATCACAGATAAAGTGATATTTATTCTTGACATACTCTACCCATGAATGGGGAATAATATTTTTAAATGATTTATAGCACTCAAGTTATCAATCTTGATCACAATATGATAATTTAAATTATCTCCATATCTTCAAGATATTGCTTCATCCATTAGACTTTCATGAAATACTGAGTAGATGTAATGTTTTCAACTTCCATAGTACCCAATATAATGAAATTATTTTCCTTGATTATCTAATAAATATAAAAAACACCAACAAAAACTGATCCACATTATTTAGACATACTATCATGTACTAAATTATCCTAATTAAGTTTTTTATATCCCAATAACATCTATTATAATGTATCTTTGTCAAAAAATTCAAAATACACCATTCCTTTGATATAAAAAGGCATTATTTTCACCACTATAATGTGGGTTTATCTGGTATAACATTGATACCTCAACATTTAATACATAACAAACATAATTTAATGTTTTTAAGATGTTATGTATAACAGATTTATAATAGTTTTACTAATATTCAATAATATTGACCTTTTTCCATTGAAATATCATGAAAACTTCATCCATGTATTGAATTTTTTTTTAAAAACATTTTTATCTTCTATGTAAAAACTTTTTAGTGTCACTTTAGTATGTTTTGATTTAGAAATTAATGTTTCCGGACTTCCTTATATCATCTACAAACCATGGGAAAATTTTAATTCCCTAATATTTGGAATTTTGATCTTTCGAATAATAAATTCAGTAACTCTTTGCACTAAGATTCATTCTATAATAAAAATATCATGTTATATATATATAATTATAATCATCCTTTTAATATCCAATTACTTAATATAGATATTATGATCAACTCTTATATGTTTGAATCAAAT
This sequence comes from Viscum album, assembly GCA_963277665.1. NCBI lineage: Eukaryota > Viridiplantae > Streptophyta > Magnoliopsida > Santalales > Viscaceae > Viscum > Viscum album. The sequence continues at coordinate 2,033,071,530 of OY728148.1, read as the reverse complement.
ATTTATTAAGTATTGATCAAGCGTGAATATCTGTCCTTTGGTTATTAATTCATTCCATAATACGCCTTTTTTAAATGACATCATTTTTTCTTATCATTATGAATACTAAATTAATTATTCTATTAAATATAAACATATTGATTATGTAATACAATAATAAAACCATATTTTACATCCATTTACAAAACAATTAATTTTCTTTTCGCCCTTATGGGAAATAATAAACATATTATGAAAGAAGATACAGTAACCACATAAATTAATTAAATTTAATAATATAAATAGTATGTACCTTATTTTAAATTACTTTATATTTTTCATTATATTTTTCATGAAAACCCACCTTTTTCCAAAAACTTTTTTGTCCTTTATCCTTGAAATAATTTCCCAACATATATTTTTCTCAAATATTTTATGATATTTATGAATATCCTTGATCTACCTCCAATCCTTAATAGATAAATAATTTTTTAGGTTTTAATAATTATAGGAATTATATTATATATATATATATATCATTATACATTTTTTAATAGAGTTATATTATCACCAACAATGTTTTTTTTCATCAATTTTAGTCGTACTTCTTGACTTAATTATAGTTGATGAACTTTTTTAAGTATCATCATCATCAGTGTTTTAATTTGAATCAGAATTAAGACCTCGTGATACTCATGATATGATTAATCAAATAAATATTTATTTCATAATGTGTTTACTAAATTATTAAAAAAAATTATTATTCATGAAAAAGGGACATGTTTTAATAATTTTTTTGTATAATTTTCTCTTCAATGATTATCCAAGAAAACCCTTTTTTTCTCCATGAGATTAACACATATTTTGGATTTTATATTTGTTTCGAATGAATCATTTAATTATGATGAAATGAAAGTAATTCAATGTGAAGTTATCTATATATTATATCTTATGTGGTGTCTTCTTCTCATCTAGATAAATCAAAGATCTATTGGTGATACAAATCAATTCTAAGAATTATCCTTTCCAAAACATTTAGGGTATATAATTTTCAATAAACATCATTCAATCCATTATAGTTTTCAAATGATTCATTATCTCAATAAAACCATATTTATTGAGGAGTAATCACTATAGACACATGACGCCTTATCGTTCACTTCTTGAGATAATACTCTACATGGATATTAGTGAAATTAATTCCAATTTTAGTCTAAAATTTCAGTACTTTAAATCTAAGAATATTCTATACCAATCTCATATAATTTGTTACATAATTAAAAACATCAAGATTATGAGTAATCATCACACACCATTAAAAAATACTATATTCATCAATGAATAATAAATAATACCTCTTTCCATCAATATCCTTTAGTGATACCATCTAACAAGAATAAATATACATTATTTTTTGAAACCTCATTTAATTTTTATCATTCAGATTGTATATTATCAAAATAATATTTCCCATTTGGAAAAAATCACATTAATTACTAAGACCATATATATGTTTAGGGATATCACATGCATAATCACATTTCACTAAGACTTTTACTGAATTTTTCCTCAAGTGACAAAGACAATTATATCATAACTTATTTTCATCTTCCTTAGATAGAAATCACAATTTCTATTCTACATTAATAAGATAATTATTCCCTTTAGTTCAATTTCCCCACATGAGGATTTGACCATTCCTTCACTAAATAATAAAAACATTCTTAGTAAAAAGTATTACATGACCAAAGTCACATAATTGGATTTCACTATGTAAATTATGACCAATGACTTAAACAACTAATATATCTATTTTCCTCATATTTTGGATTTAATTGTTGAATTTAAAAATACAATAATATTCTAATAATATTACTTTCGAAATTATATAACTCCTTTATTATTATATTGGATACCCACGGAAGTATCATTGTTTTCCATCATATAGGTAGTACACCTATAATCAATAATCCAAAATTTGACTCATTTATTTGATTTGAAACTAATATCTAATAAAAAACCTTCGTAGAAATTTTATTTCTGATAAAATATTATTATATAAAATTTTTTGGTGGTTTATTTCCATGTTCCTCCAGGAGATATTATGGATCATCCTCAAATTAATAAGTTAAAAACCATTTTTTATTTTTAGTACGATTGATGAATCCATGAGTTTTTTTAAACTACCACTTCAAAAATACCTTGAAAAACGTGATGTGTACTATATTGAATATATTCATCCCACATAATTTTCAATAAAATATCAATTTTTTGATGTACAAATGTGCCTTAATTTGTAATATTTTGAATCCTTATCATTTTGAGTTTAATTTTTTATTCTATTAATATTTGAACAATATTGATGATTTTTTTTGTACTTGATTGATATGAAGTAATTGGATTTAATTTTCAATATTTTTTTAAAATAATATTTTGGTTGAATTCAGTGAATTTTCATTATAATATAATTTTAAAATGATTTTAATGAGGTTGGGTTTTGGAGTGAAATATTTATTTTTTCCATGTTAATTTTTTTATAGAATATATTGGATCATTTTTTATTTATCTTTTGAAGTTTTTAATTTAATGTTGGTTAACCTTTCACTTTGAATTGATAACTTTTACATACTTATTAATTATATTTTATAGAAGGCAATTTCGTAAAGGTAATGTTTCTTTTAAGAATATCATAAAAGTTTAGGGGATGATGTTGTTTAAGGGTATGGTATGACTAATGATTCTACGTAAAGGTAGTTAATTAGAATTGTGAAAGGTGACTCTAGAATATAGAACATGTGAAGGTGTATCTCAAACACTCATGTGAGGGTGATAAGACCAGCATAATGTTATCACCAAAGCTTTAATAACTTGTGTAAGGGTCATTTTATGATCATGTAATGGTAACACTAAATTGTGTATCCTATTTAAGGTTACATTCAATGCATCAGAAGTTCTATGAAAGGGTATGTTGGACGCATGTATGGGTGAATCCTGTAGTTTAATTCTTATGTAAGGATTATTTTGGCCTAGCATAAAGGAATTTATGCCATTATCTTACCTTTTTGAAGGACTTTAATATTTAAATGGGATACATAAGGGTACTTCTTATTGATAAATTTTATGTATTATCAAATTCATGGGGATACATAACCTTTAAAATAGAAAATTTAATATAATGAGAGGCTCGAACAGATAATAGGAGTGTTTGGGAAGCCACTGCAAAGCAAAGATGATAATGATTAATTGATCTAGTAAACACATCCAAGTGTTGAATTATTAGAGTAAAATCTTAGTTTTTATGGGGACCACATTCTATTATAATGGATTTTTCAAAAATCATGTATAGGAGAATATGAATAGTGAAATTTTCCTAGTAGTGGCCTATGATGAGAAGCTTAGAGTTACTGTATGTGAGAATAAATTGGAGAGAGTTTTCTACTAAAGGATAAATCTAAAATCACTAAGGATGTTACTCTAAGATGATAAAGAACAACTAAGGATCCTTTAATGTGGGTTGTTCTATATATTACCTAGTTTTGTTAATTCCTTCTTGTTTCTTATTTAAATAGGGGACTAATCTTTTGTAAAAAAACCTCATTATTCTCTCAAGGATTATATAATTTAGTTTTTAAATAAATATTTCTTATTATTATTAATTTTTTTCTTCAAACCCTATAAATAGAGGGATAAATTTCAAAATGGATCCATGAGGTGAAGCTTCGAGTTGTCTAAATACGTAAATATTAAGATAATAATAACATTATACTCTAATCTTAGTAGACTATAATGGATAGATAGAGAGATGTGATGGAACAATAACTCATAAGATTAGTTTTATACTATTCTTTCCTTTATATGTTTCATATTCCTCATTCATTTCACATGAAAGAGTGTGATGAGTGATGATTGTGTAAATTTATGACCATATAATGATCATTCTAGCTTGAAATAAATCCATACTAAAACAATTCACCTAAGTAATTCTCATTATATCTAGGAAAATTCCCCATTCATAGGGGGATATTCCACTCATGATTGTTTACTATTTTTTTAAAATAGGTGAATTGTGTCAAAAAGAAAATCAATCAATTATTAATATTGAGTGTTACTAGTGTAAGTCCTCTAGTAGGTCCGTGAAAGGTAGAAGAAAATCATATCAAATTATATTTTGTTTTGTTCATGTATAATTTTCCTCATTTTAATATTTTTGTTTCTTACTCAATTATTTTTAATTTACCTTCTATAAATCATTTATTTCGTAATTTATATTATTTAAAAATAAAAAAACATTAAAATAATTTAGGGTAATTAATTTGATACACTCGTGATCTCTTTGATACTCCCTTTAGGTTGGACGCTATGATATATATACGGAGTTTATAAATTGTATTTTTATTGATTACATGATTTACCAACATTAAAATTTGAACCATTATAGAGGAGTCAATTTTATATTAGTTTTATTATCTTTTTCATTTAATTACTGTTATAATATTTATTGAATATAATTTTTTTGATTCAATTTCATTATTAGATTCCTGAATGGTTCACGACCTTGTAAAGCAATGGATGTTTTTTTGGGTTGGATACATTCACAAGTTATAAAAGCACTCACTAGGAAATAATTTTTCATTTATGAGTGACTGATGTAATTTTTTGAAGCATCCAAATCAGTTTAATATGAACAAATGAGTAGAGCATTATTTTAGAAATTTTTTAATGAAAAATATGAGGAGGAAGTTAAACAAGAGTCGGAGATGTCCTCTTTTACCCATGATATGACCCAATATGAAAACATGGAATTGAAATATCCTTATATTGGGTTAAGTATTAAGGTATATAAGAAGAGGTATATTATATACATTGATGAAGTTGAAAATGTTTTGGAAGGTCAATTTATTTTTAATATTAATTATAATTATTTTAATTTCATTAAACTTTACAATGATTTTTCCATGAATTAATGGGTTGTACCAGCTCAATAAACTCTCTACTTATCCATGGAAGGTTCCACTTTGGAGGTGATGGGTTTTGATGGGTGGTTAAAAGTGGTTAAATAACTCTCTCTTAACCTATAAATACTCACAAGAGTATTGATTTTCTTATATACACATCACGGGGAACAATTACATAGAGATAAATTCTCAATGAAATAATATATTTTTCTATTTAATTTTGATTATATTGAGCCTAGATGAGGTTTTTTTCTAACAATATAAGTTTTTATGAGACAAATAATATATTCAAGATCCTAGAGAGTTAATATGAATTTGAATCTACACATTTTGATGTATTATTGGAGATCCTATATTTGACTGAAAATTTGAGTATGGTAGCTATTGAAGATAAATATATTGAGACCACAACTGAGTTGGAAAATATTATAGAGGAGGTTTCCAAGGTCACAACAAGCATGGATGTATTTAAAAAGGTTGAGCGTCCACATTTCTTATTCTCACATACCATATACTACATAAGAGAAGTAGAACTTTAAGTGGTGGTAAAATAATCTACTAATTTTGTTGAAGAGGCCCTTGAACTAGAAGCTTGTGAATTTTTATAATTTTGTTTTGTAAACACATTTTATTGAAGTGTGTATGGTGGTCTATAAGTAATAAGTAATTTCCAGCATTATGTTAAGGATGAACTCAAGACTGTGCAACTGTGGACAGTCTAAATGTAACATACCTTTAGGTTTTATCTGAATATTCTCATGTTTTTTTGTTTTTTTAGTTTTTCATTTGATTAGTTTCAATTCAATAAAAGTTTTGATGTTTTATTTAAAAAAATTTAATAAATAGGAAGTGTGCCCATAATTTTAAAAAAACCATTAGTTTTTTTTTCAATCCAATGGGTATCTAATGTTTTATTTTTCCACCCTAGATCTTTTCTGATTTTTAATTATTATTACATAATGAAAATCAAGTGTGAGGGAGGGTATATTTAAATATTTTTTCTACACAAATATTTGGGATTTAATGGTAGTCATGGAAATGTGAACCTTTCCTACATATTTATTATTATTTTTAAATGACAATTAAAGATATTATCAGCTATAACCATCTATTTTCAGCCTAGAATATGTTTTTTTGTCATATAGAAACAAGATATAATTGATTTACATTGATTATAACCTATATCATTTTTGTTTAAAATAATTTTGAAAATATATTAGAATATATTATTAGCATACTAAATCTTATATGTTTGGTTGGAAAATTTTCTTTTTTATTTTACCCCTATTACATGTTTAATTATACTATTAACATGTTGTTTTATGAGATTTATTGAAAATACATATCTTCGGTTTCTTAATAAATATGATTTCCACTCTATTTACTACATTCCCTACCGTGTATTAAGAAATAGATGATACTTCTAAGCATTTACTTGGAGAGTGAAATTGTAGGAGCATACACACAACTAGTTTCAAACACCAAAATAAACTTAATGCCTGAGCATATATGAATCTTAATTACTTAAAACTATAAATCTAGATATATTTTCTTATAAAATATAATTGTATAATTTTAATTAACATTTTTAAACTTGTTAGATCCAGAATCAAGAATATATGAGTCATTCTCAATGGGAATATAAGGGAAGTTTATTATTCTAGACTTAAAATAATAGATCTTTTATTCCAAGAGGAGTAATATTTCTAGTTTTTCTCATTTTTTTCTGATCAAAATTTTAGTCTAAAAATAATATTTTTTATGAGTAAAATAGTTGAAATATATTTTTTGAGATCTAATGTATATAGGATTCTCTAGGAAATATTTTCTAGAAAAAATTATCATATTTACAATCTTTATGTGTTAAATTAATTCTTTTACATGCTGATTTAAATGTTTTATGGAAAATATAATTGATATTTAATTAGAATTATTCACATTTCTAGAAAAAAAAATATATTGAATATTATTTATAGTAGTAGGCTGGAAAACCTTTTTGTATACAAAATGTTTTTTATTGTTTTTCCTGAGTGGAAAATATTATGGTAAAAATTTATTCTAACCCCTTAAACATAATTTTCACCAACCATCTAAAATATTTTCAAAAAAATATTTCTAAATGTTCTCCCATCCCAAGTTCTAACATTGGGGATAATGTTGAGTTTAATTATGGGGTAGGGGTTTTGATTAATGTGTTAAATTTTATTTTATTAAGTTCACTTAAAAATAATATAATTTTTTCTTTTAATTTAATTGTTTTTAATATATTAATATTAATTTTCATTAGTTATAAATGTTTCTTTAATATAAGGATTTTTTACTTCATATAGTGATTTATAATTTTATTCCCCAATATACACAATCTAGATAAAGCATTTACATTTACCACTCAAAAATTATTGATTATGGTGAAGTTTTACAAGTAATATTTATAATCTTAATTTTCATTGAAATTTTTGAATGAATTTGAAACTCATAAGATTTTCATTTAAATAAAATATGAAATAAACTTATAATCTTTGTGAAAATTTTATTCTTTAATATAAAACATATGGATGAGTTAATTATACTTCCTTTTAATTATTAAATTCACTCATCCACAAGTTGTGTCTAATCTAAGTGGAAATTAAATGAGTTTTTTCACCTTAGATAAAAAGAAAATTTTAGATGAACATTTAAATGTACAGTAATGTTTGTTGGAATATTTTGAAAATTTTTAAAATCAATAAAATTTTTAAAAATAAACCAATATTTTTACAAAACAACTTTTTTAGTAGGGAAATCATGTTTACATACTTTAAAGATTCCACGGGGGAATAATTTTTCAAAATCACCTAAATGTTGGCATAAAAAATATTTCATTTTTAAGATGAATTGATTTCCACTTAATTTGAAAAATTGATCACTTGAGGATAAGTAACGATTTATTTATGGGAAAATATTTTCACTTAATTTTCATGAAAATATTAATTTTTAATGTAAAAATGTCCCTTAATTGATAATATTTTTAATCCTTATCATTTTGAGTTGAAATTTATATTTTTTTGAATATTTTAAATGGAATTATGTTTTTTGGTCTTAAATGATAAAATTTGTTTGGATTTTATATTCCATAAGTATTGAGGAAACTATTTTTGTTTATTTTTCTGAATTTTCATTTTTCATGAAATTTAATTGTCATTTTTATGTGGTTTTATTTTTGTGTAAATTATTTCGTTATTCCATGTTAATATTTTATGGAATCTGTAGGAAAAACAATTATTTATCTAAGGAATTTTTTAATTTAATGTTGTTTAATTTTTCACTTTAAATTGATAATTTTAAAATAGTCCTTAATTTTATTTTTTATAAGGTAGTTGAGTAAAGTTAATGTTTCCTTTCAGAATCTCATGTAAAGGAAGTGGGTGAGGTTGTGTAAGGGTATACTACACCTGAACATGATACATAAAGGTAGTTAATCTATGATACATTAATGTTATTTTTCATTATAGAACATCCAAAATGGTAACTCAAACATTGAAATAAAGGTGATGTAGGACTTGTATAAAGTTATCATCACAGATTCAATAGCTCGTGTATGGTTTTATGAATACTTGTTTTATGGTACCACCAATGCTGATATCTCTTATAATGCTATATCCATCACATAAAGAAATATGTAGAAGGGTAATTTGGAATTGAGTTAGTGTGAATCTTGTGCTTCACTGCTCATAAAATTGTCAGTTTAGACCTGATTAATGGTACATGTTCCATAGTATTACTTTCATAAATATATTTTTCATATGAAGTTACAAGTAAGTACACTTCGTATTGATAAAATTGAAGAGTTATAAAATTCATAACATGGTATAAATTCTAAATTTAAAATTCAATGACAAGGAGGTGTTAAATTGGATGAGAAGAATGCATGGGATGCTACTAGAAAGTGATAATTATAAAGATGAATCTTGTACATATAATCATACAAGTACTACATTCTTGGAGTTGATTCAATGCACATGTGGGTGATCAATAGTTTTTAAAAATAATCAACATAGAGGATATGATGGATATTGAAGTATTCCATGTATTATCCTACAAAATGAAACATATATTTTTGTCTATCAGAGAATAACAAAGAGTGTTTTATGTTAGAGTATTAAGTTATAGTCACTAGGTATATCACTCGATGATGATAAAGAACAACTAGGGCTTGTTCTACCTGGATTATTCTACATATTACATAGTTTTGTGAATTAATTCTTTATTTTTCAATAAATAATCACTTAAGCATCTGTAAAACAATCCTCATTATTCTCTTAGGGATTCCATAATTTAGTTTTTAAATAAATATTTACTATTTTTATTCATCTATATTCTTTTTCCTCAAAAAAGAGAGATAATTCACAAAATATTTCATAGAGGTGAAACTCTAAACTGTCTAGATACCTAAATATCAATATGATCTAAATTTTATTATCCACTCTTAGAATAATATGATGGTAAACTAGAGATATGTGAAGAGATACTCACTCTCAAGATCAATTTTATTCTCTTTTTCCATTAATTTTTCCATCTTCCTCATTCATTTCACTATATTGAGTTTGATGAGTTATGTTTGTGTAACTTTATACCTTAGTAGGATCACTATAGCATGAAAGACATGCTTTATAAAATAATTCTTCTAAGTATGTATTCTTACAATAAGGGAGAATTACTTGTGCAGAGTAATACATTCTTCACATGACTTCTTAGTGTTTTTGGTTGGATTAATGAATCGAGTTGAGACATCAATCATTCATTGAGTAATGTTGAGTGTTGATGGAATAAGTACTCTATTTGTTATATGAAAAGAATATAGAAAGTATATCAAATAGGAATTTGTTTTTTTCTTACTAATATTTATTATTTTTCTTGTTTTTTGTTTATTCTTTTATTTTTTCCCTATAAATTCTTTCAAAAATTATTTTCATATTTACATGGAATTAAAAATAACCAAAAAACACAAAAAGAATTTTGAGGAATTTCATTGATAAATACATCACCTCCTTGAAACAACTCTATGGTTATCTTATAAGATATATCTTGGGAGTTTATAAATTTTATTTTGACTCAGCCCATGATAGCCTGATGTCAACACTCATTCATTACTTTCTGATCAATATATTGATTTGTGTCTATAGACATAAAAAAAATATTAAACAATTTAAAATTGTTTTAATTTCATCTCATCTATCCATATTACTCTTGTTACATGAAGTAACTATATACTATAGAACAAAAAATTTGTATATAACCCATATTTATACAATAATAACACCTCATTCAATGTGAATTATTTTTTGTCATATTTAGATGTTCAAATTTATTTTGGGTCTCTCCAAAATCAATCTTTCTCAAAGGAGTTGGAGGTTGTGTCCTTTCATTAACCGTTATGCATGATTTGTTTAGAATTTATCATAATAGCTTGATTTACCTCATGAAAAGACAATTGATGTTATAATAAATACTCAAACTTATTCATGGGTTCTTCATTCCTCTTATTAATCTATTACATAGTTCACGTGATCTAACATTACAAATTCATGATGGCAGTCATAGGTCTTTCCTAGCCTTTTAAATTTCACTTTATCTCAATGACATCTCCTTCAATATCCTCCATTATTTTATAACTTTTTCAATATGTTGGTTTATTCATCAATGATTAGGTATTATTTCATCCACTTTGAGCACAATATTTATAACTATTTTGAACATTATAGATTTTATGGTTGAACATTTTCATTTTAAGATTTATGATAATATTTATTTTCTTATTTATATTATATATTAGTTTTTGAATTATATAAAATAGTAGTAAACTTATTTATTTCATCACTCCATACATCTATTACTTCAATAGAATCCTATTAATCCACCTTGAGGTATACAAAACCCATAATATCTACTTCTTTATATCAATTTACTCCATAATATTGGGTTTCGTAATGAGCGCCCAAAACGTTACCCATTAAGATATTTATAATCCTAAACCCCATCAAATTTTTATTCCTCAAAGATTATAATCAATTTTTAAAGAATGTTAATTTTATTAAAAAAGATAATTTGAAAATTTATTTCTTTTAACACATATAAGGTTTTTATTCATGGTTTCAAAATATTGTTCATACTCCAAGAAAATCATTCTATACTTATGAAAAATGTACAAAACATTTCGATATCTAAAGAAAGTTAGTTAAATCTTTACTATAAACATTCTTTTCCCATTATTCGAATTTGAGGAATGAATGACATGAAATCATCTAATTTGTTTTTCTATATCATCCTCAATAGTGAACATCTTCATCACCTTTAATTACACTTCATGAGATTTTTTATTTTCCATGGGTTCATTATCAATGGTCCTCATCTCTTATGTAGTAAGTATAATATATAAATCATTTAACAAGATGGTTTTTTGGATTATTTTTCTAACCTACTAAGGCATTAACATTGAATAATTTTGAATATATTCTCAATATTCACTTCATAATATTGATATCTTCAATGATTTAACAAGGTCTATGGATTTATTCTACAATAACATTCACATTTTCAAATAATATATCAAGTAATTCATTTAGGTGTATCCTAAATTCCTCATAATTTTTCCAAAGAACTTGAAATTTTTACTTTCATACCTTTGAGTCATCTATATAGACAATCAAAAATTTTACCACATGTTTTTTTAGGATTTAAAAAACATCACCTTCCTATATATTTTATTGAAAAAAACTCTATTGAAAGTATTGATTCCTTTGGAATCGACATCCTTATCTATAAAATCTATTTTCAATGCGGCTTGATTATTTATATTGACCAAAATTTCATACACGATTGTCATGTAAAAATATATAGATATTGATTAAAGGTAGTGTTTCATCCTATTTTATAGTTGGAAGTTTTATCAATCAAATATCATAAACCCTTTATGATTCACTAATTCTACCATATTTTCAAAAGAGAAATATTACCTTTAAACTGAACCTTCCTATTTGATACTGCTTGTTGGTCTCAGATAAGGAAGGGTACCCTTAGTGGGAGTTAATGAAGGGATGAAAATTTTAAATATCACATTACAGTGGTCTTATTTTATGATCAGTCATAACTAATCTCTCTCCCTCATAAAATATATAATAAATAAAATAAAAATAGACACAAGTGATTTTACTAGGTTTAACCACACTATTCTATTTTAAAGGACTTTACACCCCACAATGTGGCATTCTACCAAAATAAACTATATGTACACCACTTTTTTATAAATTTTGTGTGAACTCAATTTCCCCCTATGCATAAATAATCACAAGAATAAGAACCCAATACTCTCTCACTGAAGAATAACTAAATACTATATCAAGTGAAACAATTTTATATTTATAAACAAAAATAAGATATTACACTTGAAATCGTGCATTAATATCATTCATAATTATAAACAGGATGATATCATATAATTTATATCTAGAAATATATCCTATAATTATCCCTAACTCTGATAATTTCTCTATATTCATCCACTATTCTCCTCCTCCTCCTCTATATGTGAGATGTTATTTATGTAGTTTATATATTATATATTCAACATTATCTTAATTATTTCTTTTATAAATATTGAAAATTAAAGGAAAAACTAATCTGGATATATCTATTAAATTAGATCCAAATTTTTCATACATTAATATCAAATATTCAACATTTTGATAGAAAATTAAAAATAATTAAAACATACCATCTCTATATAATTACATTTAACAAAACATTTCCGGGAATAATTCCATGAAAACATATACTCATTTGAAAACATGTTCTACATATGATTCATACAATATAATTTTGTATATGACCAAACAGTTAAAAATATTTTAGACCATATCCTTATGGACTAACATAACTCATCATGAAATAATCTCAATTTCATATCCAAAATTTGTGATGTAACATTATAATCATAATTAATAGCACCAAACACTTTATTAATGATTTATTATTATGAATAAAACTGTAGAATAATCTTTTAATGTTTCACCCTAATATTTAAATTTTCAATTTTCTTAAACTTATCCTACAAATATTAAATACTTCAGTTAATATCCATTGTGTAATCATGTAACCACGTCACCCATCCAAACATAATAATTTTTAGGAAATAATTTCATGTGTGTTATAGAATGATTTTTTATTCTCATGGGAAAACATCCTAAACTTCATCCAAACTTCACAAGACTCTAAAACTATAGTATTCAATGATTTCTTAATACTTTTGAAAAATATTTTTAAAAAAAATTAAAACTATAAAAACATTACTATTTTTTTACATCATTTTGAATATTATTTATATATTTATTATGAGGTTCATATGTGTTATATTTTTTATGACTCTATAATAAAGAAATGAGTATATCTATAGGACAGAGAGTCCATTTTTAATGGTAGTGAGATAAAAAATCCTTATAATCATGATTTTGAATAAGTGATTTCCTTGGTACATTGACACATCAACAATATTTTCTCATTGTATGTATCCCTTTCTAGGAGAACAAAGTAAAATCCTTATGTCATTGAATTTACGTGTCATATTTGTAACGATCCCCGATTGTATTGCTACTAATATTCCATAATAACTACCAATAACTTCCTAGAATATAAAATAAATTTCATAGGATTTTTCATTCTTAGTCATAGTATTCATCAACATTAAATCATTGAAAATTAATTTCCTCTATGATGCATGATTTTAAAATAATTTATGCATGCATGATATTTATAATCACCTATAAATATGTGGATTTATCATTAATGGAACAAACCTCAAATGGTATTGTTCCTTATTCAATATTGGAATTCTTTCTATTTTCATTACAATAATTTTTATATAATAGATATGCCTATAAATATTTGTATTCATTAAAAAACTAGAGACAGGCTTGGATTTCTTATTTTTGTGATTGAAATCTCCCCAAAATATCTTCTTATTTTAAATTCATAAAACCTTATTAAATTATGGTAATAATTATCATCATAATTGTTTACATTAATGAACAATACCACTAGAATCTTCTGAATTCAATTTTTTTACCTTATTATAATATTCATATTCTGAGATTTTTTTTCAATTTCATTTGAGTTAGAATTCACTAAATTTTGATAAGTTTTGAAGTCATATAAAATCATAAGTAATATGAATCCTATATAAAATTCATATGAATTTTTTTCTTAGTCACAAAAAATAATGAATATAATGACCCAAAATTTCATATATTATTTTTTTAACATAATTCCTAAAAGGAAGTATTAAAATAATTCTAAGGATAGTTTGAGGTTTAGTTTCTTGGAAACTATGTGAATAACAAAATACATACAAAGTTCACATAAGAAAACATAATATAATTTTAAATACATTTACAAATTTATTTATTATATCATCCTACATCACCACATTGAATATGATTTTCCAAGGATAATTATCAAAAGAAAGGGGTGAGCCTAATGCATGTTAAGGGATAAACAATTAATTTGGAACATAAGTGAACATATTGGATAAAAGACGAGTTATATGATAATAGTATGAACATAATAACAGGAGGTATCCCATGAAAATAATTACATGAGGCATAACATATAAGTATGGCTATAACATAAACATGGGACATTCATATACATATCACCAATGATTATCACCAAGGTTTTGTGAACAAATATATTACCAACATTGTTCACAAAGGTATCATAAATCATTACCAAGTAATTCTTCCATGGAATCATAAAAACTTAATCTCTAGATACTAATTCATTACCCAATTGATTAGAGTGATTTTAGGGAACACCCTTCGTATGTATATCATTATGTGTTCCAGATCAATAAATCATTGTAAAAACGTATCATTTTAACCAATGAGTAAGAAATTTAGGTTTCATACATGGAAGTACTAAAAAAATAAAATAATATTACACATATATATATAGATACCCTTGAATAATAACAACGGTGGGTATTCATAAAAAAATATGACATGAAAAATCATGGGGTGATTTTGACATCATGCTAGGTATATAAAATGGAGTATAGAATGAGTTTAATGAGAGAGTATAGAAGTCTGTCATCAATAAGGAATAATTTGGATAGTAAATGATTGATTATGAACACATTAAAGTGTAATCACCTAGAAGTAAAAAAATTCTTATAAAAAAGGAATTATTTGGATTAAAAAGAAGAGGTAGAAAATCCCTTACCCTGATTAGAAACTTCATAAGGATTGAGGAGGGATCATTTGGACCGTAGATACTATATGGGAGGTCTATAGATAGGGATAAAGAGAGGAATGTTTTGACTAAAGGGTTTGCAATAGATATGAATGTGATAATGTATATGAGGGATCTCCATTTATATGTGATAAAGAGGGGTTTCCATGGAAAATAATGTTAGTTAAGGGTATCAATGGTATTACTTGGGGTAAGGTTGGTTAGGTGACTTAGGTGGAGATATGTGTCTGAGACACATGGGATTGAATTTGTAACCTAAAAAATTTCTTCAAGAAGGTAAAAATTCCATGTTGATTTAGTAAACTTTGAGTCACATTAGATTACCCATTTTAACACCTATAAATCTTGATTAAATAATAAGCATGGTAATTATTTTATCACAAAAAATATAAGATGACCCATATGAACAAATTTCAATCCATTGAAACCATATTTAACATAAATATAACCCAATTCAATGTTTAAATAGGAGAAAAATATCTTTTAAATTAAAATATGAAATGTGTAGAAATCTGTTTTAATCAAGTTTTCTTAATATTATTTAACAATAGTTTCTAAGTTAATGAGAGTTAATTTATTTGAAAATAATTTTAAAAATTATATTTTATTAAATTTTTATGATATCTCATCCTAATTTATTTAGATAAAAATTATAAAATGTTTTAAAAATAAATCTTTTAAAGATAACGATCGACCATAATAATTAATCTTTAATCTATGTAACTTAATTTTATACCCAAAATTTCTACTTTAAATATTTCATAATTTGAAAATTACGATTAAAATTTTGAAATTTATTTTATTTTATTAAATTTATAGAAGTTATAAAAATTTATTTTAATATTATCCTACCTAATTCATAAGGCCCTTTTTTAGAGAAAATGTATTTATAAGCTTTTAATTAATGTTTAGGATCAAATTATAAATATTTTTTATTTTAATAATATTAATTGGTTTATTATTAAAAAAATAAGATTTATATGGCTTTCAAATCAATCGAGAATAGAATTATACATTTTGGATATTTAATTTAAAGAAACAGTCCAAAATAGTTTTTATAGTAAAATATTACTTAAGTTTAAAAAATTGTAAACATGAGTTTTTTAAATTCAAAATTAAAATTTTAAATGTTTTAATTAAATCTATAAATATATGTTATTTATATAAAAAGGTTTCATAAACTTTCAAAACATTATTATATTATGAATATTTCAAAAAAGTGATAGTCTTTGCAAAATCAATATTTTCAATATTCTTCCAAAATTCAGCCTTTTCAGAAAAATACTAAAAATTCATCCAAATATAATTTGGACATTGTAAATTGAAAAATTAAGTTTATCATATAAAATCCTAGTTATATAATTAAAAAATATTTTTTAAATGAAAATAAAAAATATAATGAATAATTTTTTATTGAAAATAACATTTTAAGTGTTTTTAATATTATTTCATATTAACTTATAATTTAAATAATAATAATATATTGGTTCATATGTAATAATATTTTAAAATTAAATAAATTTATTTATTGGGATAAAATATAAAACCCTTTAAAAATATTTATTAGATAGTGGAAAATCCATTTTTATATAAAATCATTTTAATTATTTATCCTAAAAATCTATGAAACGATTGTTTAATATTTTTTTATTTACTTGAGGTTTTCTTAATCGTATAATTTTATTAATAATAATAATCTAATATGTCATAGATCATTTTATTTTGGTATTATATATTAAGAAAAATATTTATCACAATAGTCTTATTAAAATGAAATATATATAATAAAATCTTAGGTGTTGCATCCACGCCATAAATAAATTTCTTCATCACAATTTTAATTATAAATTACTAATGAAAAATAATTAATGGTATGAATCAAGATATAATTTAAGACTCACTATCATGGTTAATACAATATACATCATATATTCCTTTATAATAGGAATATATTGAGATTCTTAACCACTTTTCCAAATATGCTACCTTATATTTATATAAGTATTATGAATTAATAGAGACATAAATTCTATAAAATTATTTTCATCATCCTAGGTCTAATAAAATATTATAAAAAAATGGTTGTGATAATTTCTTATAAACTCAGAGTAAATGATCATATGATTATGGAAACTTAAAACTAATATGTATTCTCCAGTGACACCTTAATTTCAACCAATGATAATTTAGGTTCAACAATGATATAATTGGATCAACATATAAGTTCTTCACTTTAACCTAAATTAACCATGGCCATATCCCTTTTAGGTTATTTATCCTACCATAAAAATGAACTAAAATACTTTATAATGGTTTGTATAAGGAATATTATGAAAATAACATACCCCCTGAGAGTGTCTACGAAGGTGTGTAGTCCTAGGTCTACCCATCATGCACCAAGTGATGATAAAGGTATTTCTCAACCATCCTTTTTAGGATGGTTACCCATAGGTGAATATGTGCCATAGCGATATCCACTTTCCAGTATCTATATAGGGATGCATTTTCTAAGAAACCACATTCTCTAAATTTAACAAAAATTGAATTATGTCTTTTTATACTTGGACTTATCCCTACGTTTTTACTAAGGTTTGATAGTATTAATTTTCAAAAATAACTAAACATTCATTTGATTCCAACTATAACGTCAAAAATTCTTTTTTTAATATAATTCCTTAACAAAATATTACATTAATGCATATACTGGTCTTTTTCGGTTTAGTGGATTGGAAAATAAATCCATAATAAAATGATTACAAAGTGAGATTAAGAAAATATAAACTAAATTTAAACTCTCTTTATGGATTTTTTATTATCCAGTCTTATATTACCTTGCTACATAAGATTTCATAGGGGTAATTGTCCAATGGGAAGGGTGATAATAAGGCCAATTATAGAATAAATAATGAATTAAAAACATAGGAGAACATCATGGGTAAAACATGATTTATAACAAAATAATATGAACATAAGAACAATAGTAATCACATAAATATAATTTAATGATGAATTACATAAAAATTTGGAAACAATATAAACATTAGAGATTCATAAGCATATCACCAAAGTTAAAAACTATGTTGTCATAAAGAAATACTAAAAAATTTATTCAATAATATATCATAAATCATTACCAAATAATTGTTGCAAGGTATCATAAACATGTCATATCTTGAGATTAATTTTTCCCCAATACAGTGGAATTCTATTAGGGTTCACCCGTCATATGTTTATCAATATGTGTGACATTTCAACCAATCAACCTAATAACATACTGTTTAACCTATGAGTAGGAAATTTGGTCTTCATACATGGATGTCCTCAAACATTAAAATAATTTTACATATATATGGATACACTGCAATGATATTATATTTGTGTATAATAAAATATGAAAATATTACATAGAAAATCAAGAATTGATTTCGACGATATGATGGGTATTAAAAAGGGAATATGGAATGGGTTTAATGAGGTATAAGTGTAGCATCTCATAAATATAGAATCGTTTTTATAGTAAATTATTTATTATTATAACATGTAAGAATAACCCGATTTAACTAAAAAGGTATTAAGACAAACAAACTATCGAATTAAAAAGAGGACTGAGGGAGAGAGTCCCTTACCTTTCTTGGCAGATTCTTAAATCTTGAGAAGGCCGCCTTTGGAACTTAGTACACCATGATATAAATTTAGAGAGGTATAGGGAGAGGATATTTATGATCAAAAGATTTTGAATGGATAGGAATAGTATTATGTGTGTAAGTGAGCTCCATCAATATGTTAAAAAGAGGATATTTTTTATAGAAGCTAATATTAGTTAAGTGGTAAGAATAAAATCACAATGGAGTTATGTGAGTTATGTGATTTAATATAGTTGTGTGAAGATATGTTTTTGAGACATGTGTTCTTGAATTTATAATCTAAAAATGTCTTCTATAAGGTCTATGTTACTAGTTTATTTAGTAAAATTCAAGTCACATTAGATTAATCCTTTTAACACTTATTAATCAATATTAAATATTACTAATGGTAATTATTTTGTTATAAAAAATATAATATGGCACATATTTCTAAATTCAAATGTGATGAATCAAAATTTAGGAACCATCTAACCCAATTCAATTTCTAAATAGAATAAAAGTATCTTTTAAATCAAAACATTTTATGTATTGAAAAAACATTTCATAGAAAAATAACATTTTAATTATTATGTGTTCAAAATCATATTTAGAAATAATTAAAAATTAAATCAAAATTTATATATTGAAAAAAAAATTAAAAAAAATTATAGTTATTTTTTAAAATTGATAAATTTAATTTAATTAGATAAAAATATATGAAATGTTTATAAAAAGATTATGACTAAAAAATAAATGTTCTACTATGATAATTGACCTTTAACATAGTTGACATAATTTTCTGAATAAAAATGAAATTTCAGTTATAAAAAATATTAAAAATTATGATTAAAAATATTAAAATAATTTAATTTTATTCAATTCCTAAAACTGATAAAAATTAATTTTATTTTTAGCCTCCATAACTCGTAAAAAACCGTTTTACAAAAAGTGTATTTTCAAGCATAAAAATAACGTTTAGGATAAAATTATAAATAATTTTGACTTCTAATACAATTATTGTTTTATTATTAAAAAAAGAGTTTTGTTTCATTTAAATTAAGATATAATATAATTCTACCATATGGATTTCAAAGAAATCCAATTAGGATTTATGGGTATTTTGGACCTTATTAGTGCCTTTGAGAAATCTATTTCATAGGCCTATGTGCCTCTGGTCCTATAGGGAAAGTAATGGCTTCCCTCTAAAACACGTTATAATAGAGGTTTCCTTTATATAATAGAGGTTTTATAAAACTTTTCTCATTATATAATTTGATTTCTTCCACATTTTGTGTTACATGCAACACTAAGTTTAAATAAACCATGATACATTGTTAAAATATTATTATTGAATGTGACAATTATAAAATATAAAATAATTATATATTAATGAATATAATTAAATAAATAAATTATATATATATAGATATGTAATACTCAATATAAATGTATTGATAAATGCTTACTAAATAACCATTTAATTTTTAGTAAAGTGATATTATTCTTCAAAAATATGTTTTCTATAAAAATGGGGTTTTTTGTGAGTAAATATTATAATTATTTTACAAAATTTAGATAATGTATATTCAAAAAAATTAGTTAAATTTTTTATTTCATCATTTCAATATTATCTTATGCTGATTTTTTAGAATTTTCTGGAAAGATTGATTTTTTCAATGAGTAGTGAAAATACTAATTTTTATTGAAAACACTATTTTCATTTAAATTATTTACATTGTAAAATTATATTTTTTAATATTAAAATATAATTAGATACATTTTACTTAAATAATATAATTATGGTGTTTAAAATGGATTTTATTCATGAAATTATTATAAAAACAATTTTTATATAGAAATTGTATTTTTATGGAAAATTAATTTTCATTGCGTTTTTACAGTTTAAGTTTAAATTAAATTCAAAAAAGTAAGTGATTTTAATTTTTTAAAATGGATTATATATTTTAAATTATGAGGTAAAAATTTAGTAAATATATCCCTTTTATTTTTTTACAATATGAATAATAAACTTATTAATTTTTGTTATGATTGTAAAGGGTAAATTATGTAATTAAAGATTAATAATTTAATGATAAGAAGTTTTAAATGACCCAAACAATTACATAAATCTTATTTTATAATTATATATCGACTATAGTCATAGAAGTGTTTAATTTATTTCATTTCGTGCCACTTAGATAAGATTATGACCATTTTAATATATTATTTAATGAAAAGATAAACATATCACACTCTTCTTTTAATAAGTGTAATATTTTCCGTATGTGGTTATACATAAAATATGTAAAAATATAAATATTTTTTTCAAATATAACAGAT
This sequence comes from Viscum album, assembly GCA_963277665.1. Lineage (NCBI taxonomy): Eukaryota > Viridiplantae > Streptophyta > Magnoliopsida > Santalales > Viscaceae > Viscum > Viscum album. The sequence goes on along the minus strand of OY728148.1, from coordinate 2,033,050,352 downwards.
TTATATTCATAATGGTAATTTTTTACATTTTTAGTGAATAGATAATTACCTTAAATTCTTGGAAAACATTAATGAAATAACTATTCAATTAAGGAAAAAATCAAATAAATGATATTAAAAATATGAAAAGTCTAATATTTTTAGGAAATTAAGGTCATAAAATAATTTTATAGATTACCATGAATATTTTAAAATTATCTAATATATATGTTCTGAATTATAAGTGTTTTATTTATTTTATTAAAGTAAAAGTAATAAATAGCGTCAAAATCGACAGTAATGATAAATTTTGAAAATAATATTTTATTAAATTATATAAAAATCATAAAAATTTTAAATAATGAAAAATAGAAAAAAAATATCCTCAAAGATATCAACAATTATCCATTTATTATTCAATATTCACCTTATATGTAAAATTATAACCTTTTAAGTGTGAAATTTATGTTACGAGGTTTAATGTTAAAATATGTTAATTAAGGAGTAAAAATAAAATATAACATTCACAATAGCATGTAATCCATTCCAAATTTAATTTTATTATTACTATGAAAACACCATTATACAACATATTTCCCATCATATAAGAAGTGAAAGTATCGCCCACGTATACGAACACCCTACCATCTCTTTGTAGAGATACAATTATGTTTTCATTAACATCATTTATGAATTTGTATTACATTGATTTTAATGTTCATATATTCTATTTATGACATTTTTATACTTGTATAATGATAATATCATATTTAGATTCTTATCATCTAATCTTTTCGAAATTGATAAAGTGGCTCGTGCGTACATATGGACAACCATTTCCATGATGCAATGTGATTCAATTTTCATTTATATTTTACATGGATGAAAATAAGGATTAATTTTATTAATATATATGATATATATGATATAATAATTATTATATGAATATAAATTATTATTTACCTTTCTTTCATTCTATCAGTCAAAAAATGAAAACATAGTTCATGTGTACGTACAACTTACCATCTCCATGAAAAGTGCAATTCATTTTTCTATATATAATTTTTTTAATGATTATTTATATATATATATATATATAATGATAATATATTATTTTTTTAACATGATTAACATTCTAGAAATTATGGGTCCATGTTCAAAGATTAAGGACCGAGACTGTCGAATCGAAACATTGTTGGAAAATGAAAGAGGTATCACCCAGAAGAGTGATTTTAATAACAAATTATTAATAAATTGGTGATAAGATGTTATAAATAAATTATACATGGTTTTATAGATATCAATATGTTTATGGAATACATTTATAATAAATCCATATTTATTATATAGTAGTTTTGGAAATTAATGAATAATGGTGATACTTGAGGTATGGGATTTTCATCTCGCTTTTATTTCCGTGGGACACATGCCCTATTCATCACATGTTTCTTTTATGTGGTGTATATACATCCAATGAATTTTATTTTTTGATTATTCTTATTAATTTTATTTGGATTTACATATATATAAAATGTTCTTTCTTTCATGAGGCATATCACTCAAAAGTTACAAAGTGTTAAGGGTTTATTTCACAATCTCATCATTATTCAGGATTGTTTATGTTTAAGTATCCATTGAGGAATATTTATCTTCCTTGTACATGATTTATAAATATGTTTTCAAAATGGTTTTTATAATTGATTAAAATCACTTTTCACATGTATTAATATTTATTTAATGGTTTGAAAAGAATATTTTTATAGTTCTCTAAACCAAGTTCTTTGTGACTTTTCTATCAAAAATATGGAAGGAATGTTTTTTCACTTATACGGTATGAATGTTTATTTCACCATCATGAATACTATATGTTTATAACATTACATTATAATTTTGAAATTTTATCTTCAAATAAAATGTTCTCAATTATAATTTTGTAGTTGTTTTAATAATAGGAGTGATTTCAAAGTAGAAAATTTATTTTCCTAAAAAAATATTCTAATTGATCTTTCAAAATAATTTTCCATACAATATGAAATCCTTTGATGTTACTTAATCTTTATTGGGGATATTATCTAAAAATACCATCCTTTTTTGGTTTTATTATATTTTTTATAAAAACATGAAATTTTTATGAAACTCGTTTCTTTTCCACAGGTTATGATAAATTAAAATATTTATGAAATCCATTACATTTTCATGGGTTATGCTAAGAGAAAATGTTTTTGAAACCCATTTATTTTCATGGATTCTTATTTGATGAATAATTTATGATTCTATGGAACCAGTATCTATAATTTTCATTATGTGATGAGTGGCACCTATATCTCCCTCCAATTAATTGAGTAATGAATTATATATGTTGAGATAGTTAAGTAAAAGAGGTCAAAGATATTGATTTATTATGGGAAACAAGACAATATTCTAGCTCTTTTATGGTATTTTTTCTTGATCCATATAGGAAATAATTCATAAATCTGAAACTGGATGGTATTAGTAGTTAACGTTGACATATGAAATCATATATATACATATGTTGATTCCATGCACATTTATGACATGAACTTATGATTCATGATTGAGTTATGATGAATTATCATTATTATGATTCATATATTATGAAATGTTTATTTTGTATTCCATTAATCATGATTATGTTCTTTTTCAAATTGGTAATTAACATTATAAGTTAATGTCATGATCTCATTTCCTTATGCATATTTAATGCCTTTATATGATTATCAATTGATATCTCCAATGTTTATCCTTACTGATAATATGATATCAACCTTTTAATATGATTGTTTTTTCAAATATATGAATAAATGTTTTTAGTTGGATATGTATAACAAGGGTGGTAGACATAAAATAACTTTGAGTGATGATATAGATTTTTATGAACCACTTGTTTAATTTTCCTAGATATGTAATAGTTCATCCAAATTCTACAATACTCTAAATGTAAAAGGTCTTTTAATATGAATGTTGTCCAATATTTCAATTTATTTTTTAATTTATTTATGGTTGAATTTGGGTAATGTTTATGGGTATTAATTATAGAAATTTAAATATTATGTTTTTAACATCGGATCTAGGAGTTCAGATTCTGGGTTGATATAGTTGATATCATAGTTCACTTTAGATAACACAATGATTAATATTTATTTAGGTGTAGTAATCTAAATAGTTATTAATACCGTCATGGGTGTATAATTTTAAGTTTGATCAAAATTTCAAAGTCTTAGACACTCTTTTAGAGGTTTTAAATTATTAAATTTTAAGATGGCTTATTATATTATGGGAGACATTTATTTTTGAGGTATATGTAACCCTTGTGATTATCATGTGAAAAAGGTTATTTTAGATATAATTATATTTTAATTTTTTTAACATAAGTTTAAAGGTATGGATAACCATTTGGGTTTACATGATCATTGATTTTGACGTAATCATGGTTTATTACATTTTGAAATGAAAAATGAAAGGTAAGAGATAACTTTTGAGGTTAGAATGTTTCTTCAATTCTGAATATATTAAGTTTATTGTTGGGGATGTTTCCCATGTTTTTGTAATTTTATAAAGATTATATTAATGTATTTTCATGAAAAAGAGAACCCACATGACGGTTAAAAACTCTCCACATTCGGAAAGGCCTTTGGGATTAAACCCACAACTAAGGGTGACAAGGGTTAAATTCCTACCTCTAGACTATGTGATGTTCTAATTAGTATTAAATTATTTTTATTTACTAAGACTATCTTTCAGATAAAATTTATGTTTATTCTGGAAACATATTTTTTTATCATATAGATAACCTTGGTATTATAAATTTATTTGGTGTTAATTGATTGATGTTATATCGGAAGACCTTCACTATTTTGGGAACCCTATATGATTAAGGGAAATATAATATTACCAAATTTTATTTGAGGAATAAATGTTAAATTACCTTTTGGAGGTATAAATTATTTTATAGTGTATGTATAGTGGATCATATTATTTATATAAATGGATAGGGTATCTTGGAGATTTTATGTATAGGGAACATACATTTTATGAGACAAATGTTAAATTTATCTTCGATGAATATGTGATCAAATACTTTGGATTGTTTGGTTTAAATATTAGTCTAAAATATTTTTAGAAATTTCATGGATAATTGTTTATTGAATGATCTAAGTTGAACCTTGGATATTACTATATATTTTTGGAGATTAAAGTAGTTTTCCTCATATGAATGTTTATTCACTTGGGAACCATATTACATTTTGATAACAATTTTGATTTTTGGTAATGAATAAAGAAAAGATGAATATATTGATATTATTTTCAATATTATGTTAACCATTAGAATTTTATTTTAGTGCTTCCGGAATGAAAAAAATCATCTTAAATACTCATTGTTTGGAGAAAAATATGAGATTATAATTGAAATTTATTAGAGTATGAAATTATACTTGTAAATTAAATATATTTCCATATGTTACTATTATTGATGGTAAATGAATGCCTTAGATCATTTAAATGGATCTTAAGAAATTTTTTTCTATAACCTTCAATTTCAATGAATTATTAGTCTTTTACACATATGTGGTTTACAGTTTGGGGATACTTAAATTTTTCAAGATCATTCGCTTTATTGTGATCAGTGATCTCTGGACATTCCTTTTCTTCCATGTCTATATATTCACTTTCGAAATTTTTTTCCTAGTTTTAATCCTATTAAGTGTAATCCTAGATGACTTTCATACTTCCCTTTCTTTTTTTCAGGTGAATTTTTTATCGAGCTTTTTTATGATGTGGGTTTTCAACAACAGTATTTTGAAAAGTCAAACCCTAGTTAACAAACAAATATCAAATTATAGGGATGTAATTTATTATAGTGGTAGAAAATGTAACACCATAATATTTTTTAAAATATTAATCTTTAAATAATTGTTTTCTTCCATGGCATTTGTTACAAGGAACACTGAGTTTTAAATAACATCAATACACTATTAAAGAGTTATTATTTAATATGATGGTTATAACATATCCATTAATTCGATAGGTATAAATATGATAAAATAATTTAATGATATATATATTTATATCATACCCAATATAAATGTATTGATAAATTCTTATTAAATAATCATTCGATTTTTAGACAAATCATTTTATTCTTCAAAGATAAATTTTCTCCAAAAATGAGTTATCTTATGAGTAATTATTATAAATAATTTCTAAAATTTTTAGAAATTTTATTTGAAAAATTTATTTAATTTTTAAATTAATAATGTAAAAAATATCTTAATATGAGTTTTTATATTTTCATGAAATGATTTATTTTTCAATGAATAATGAAAATATAAATTTTTATCGAAGAGTACATTTTAATTTAAATAATTTACCAAGAAAAAATATATTGTGATTAGTATTAAAAATTATTTAGTTTCTTTTTTATTTAAAATAATCTAATTATTGTTTTTAAATGTATTTTATAGTTAAATTTAGTATAAAAACATTATATATATAGAAATGTCATTTTTCTGAAAAACTGTTTTTCATAGTATTTTTCCAGTTTAATTTTAAAATAAATTCTAAATAATTGATGATTTTAATTTTGAAAATTGGATTAAATTTTTTGGAATTAGTAGTTTGAAATTTATTAAATAGTTCCCCATTATTTTTGGACTACATGAATAATAAACATTGTAATTTTTTCTAACATAGTAAAGGGTAAATCGTGTAATTTAAGTTTAGATATAAAATGATAAGAACTATTATTGACCTAAAAACATTTATAAATCTCATTTTATAATAATATATCTACTATAATCATCAATGGTTTGAATTTAAGACATTATAGAGCCACTTGTATTGAATAATGACCTTTATAATATTTTATTTAATGAAAAGTCAAACATTTCACACTCTTATTTTAAAAAGTGAAATACTTTTAACATGTGTTTATCTAGAATATATATTAGACTATAAATATTATTATAAAATACAAAATATTTATCTTCATAATTTTAATTTATTTTCATTTTTAGTTAATAAATAATTACCTTAAAATATTTCATAATGCTGATGCAATAATATTTTAATTAAAAAAAATCCAAAAAATGATATTCAAAATATTAACATTAATTTACTTTTATATAATTAAGTTAATACACCAATTTTATATATTAAAATTATATTTTTGGGATGTTATAAAATAATTGTTTTGAATTATAATCATTTTATTGATTTTATTAATGTCAATGTACTGAATAGCGTAAAAACTCACACTAATGATATTTTATGAAAATGATATTTTAAGAAATTATTTAAAAATCATAAATGTATTAAATAAGGAAAATGGGGATAATAGATGGTCTAAAATATCACCCCATTCACATTTATGAGTCAATATTTACCTTATATGTAAAATTACAACATTTTTAGAGTGTATATTATGTTTCCATGCTTAATGTTAAAATTGGTAAATTAAGGGGTTAAACATAACGATAAGGTTTAAAATAGTACTTTGTTTTATAAATTTCTTATTTTTATGGTATTTAATTTATATACTACCTTATTCCATAATTAATAACCATTTGAATGTATTTTTCTCTATAATAGTCATATTTTATTTTATTTAATTTTTTAAATGAAATCCCAAAAGTGACCCTCACCTCAATTTATAAAAGGACACCTCCTCCCTTAGTTAGATTCACCACATTATTCCTTATATTTATATATTTATCTAAAATATTATCTTATAATATTCCCTATAAACGTTATTTAGGTTTTTGGATTCCAAAAAGAATAAACGCTACATCCCTTTATAGGACATCTAAAGGAGTCATTCTGAAGAGGAGGTAATCGCTCTAACTGATCACTTTCTTTTTCAAATATTCTTTAACTAAAATAAATTTATTATATCTGGAATAAAATAAAAAATTTAGTATCCTAAACATTATTAAATTTCATTATTAATATTAATTTAGCATTATACTCCCTCTTTCCCCTCAAATTAGAAGTGAAAGTATCACTCGTGTGTACATTCGACTTACTGTCTCCACGTAGTGATACAATTAATTTTTCATGAACACATTTTATGGATGGATATTATGATGGTTTTACTATTTATATATGATATTTAATACATTATTATACCTATTTAATGATAATATCATATCTCTATTCTTATAATCCAATATTTTGTGAAATGATAACATCAGTCGTGTGTATGTATAGACTACCCCCTCCAAAATGTGATGTGATTAGTTTATATTTTATATTTCACATGGAAGGAAATAAGGATAAATGTTTTTATTATATATTATATATATGATATAATAATGATTATGTAAATATAAATTGTTATTTACCTTTTTTTTGTTCCATTAATAGAAAAATTGAAATAGTGTTCATGCAGATATACGACCTACCATCTTCATGAATGGTGTAATTAATTTTTATATCTCAACTTTTTATGAATGGTTATAAATATTAATTATATATATATATATATATGATATTTATAAATTTTTTAAAAATCTATAAATTATTGTACAATGATCAAAGTATAAGTACTGAGACAATTGAACTGAAACATGCTAGGAAAATAAAGTAGTTATCACCAAGAAAAGTGATTTTAATAAAACAATTATTAATAAATGAGTGATAAGATGATAGAAATAAATAATAAATTGTATGATACATAAAAATAGTGTTTATAAGGCCCCAGACATAAACCTTACTTAATATTGAATTAAATGAGTAATTCACATTGAGGATTTTTTCAGGTTTAGAGTTTTATAGAATTAGGACATAACTATTACATCTCAAAAGATTACAACGTAGTTGCTTCTAATAAATTTCCATAAAATAAAAACTCTTAAAGAGAAACATATCTAGTTCCATTTTTTAGGTAGCATGACTTTTCCTTGATCCCATCCTTGACCCTATTCCATGATAAGTCCTGTGAAAAACATTTCAAAAACATGGGATGAGCATAAAAAGCTCAGTAAGGGATACACAAAGAATGAAAACTGTTAGTTTTTCAAAACAACAATTAAACCATGTATAATTTATCAATGTAATACTTTTCACCTTTTCAAAGTAGTAAAAACTCTTTGCTGAATAAAATTTCATTACTTACCCTTCTGTAACCAAAAGATTACCATAAAACCCATATAAAGATCACATAAAATATAAAGTTAACTTGGGACATAAACATACTTAAGTGGAATAACCAAAAGGGCGACTTCCACACATATCACTTAATGGAATTTCCATTTGGCCAACTTCCATGCATACTTAATGGAATAGCCATACGACCGACTTCCATACCCAATGCATTGGAGGTTATAATGTAACCACCCATCCTGGTATTCACGGCACCACCCGTCATATGGTTTATCACATAACTACCCATCAAATGTCCAAGTACCATTATAAAATCATAATACATAAAACAAACATAATGGAAAGAAAAGATTTCCACTATTTGATCACAATATATCACTCAAATATATTGACATAAAAAATCCATTATAAAAACCATTTTCAATACCAAAATACATAAAAGAGTATATGGTATTTTTTTCATTTTAAAAACATCACGACTTGTTGAGGAAGCTAAAGACCAAATAATACTCGCGGTGCCAGAAAAGGTCGATGTCACCGCGTACGTTAAAAGAAACATTCCTTTTTGTCATTTAGTAAAACGCTTCGTAGAAAAAGATTACTTTTGTATAAAGGTAAAAGTCAAAGGGGTTTATACACCGTATAAAAGATAGTTGTGTATAAAACGAAATATGCCTTAATGAAAGGAGATTGAGACGAAGTCCCTTACAAAGACGGTATCCTAGGTTTAAGGATAAATCAATTACATAATTATGTGTGACAAACGAATACACCCAATATAAGTGGATATTAAGTGTAAAACAATCATAGGTTATTCACACATATTCATAGAGTGACATATTCAAGGAGTACAAGATTATCCCAAAGAATCAAATTTGGGTTAAGAAGTTCCCTTGCAAAACATTGACGGCCTAACGATGTCACTAAATAATTCAGAAAATGGGTTGATGAGAGATAAAAAGGGGTATCTCATCACTTGGACAGAAAATTTAAATCAATAAGTATATAGAAGAATATATCCCAACATAATATTATGTGAATTAAAAGACATAACAAAATAAGCCTTTTACAAAAAAAGGATGGTAAAAGGTTTCCTTACCGACATGGGTATCTTTCGAGACATTCACCCCGTGAAAGATGGACAATAAAACATTGATATAAATACTCATTAATGAATGCATATTACACAATGAGTAAAATAATGGGCAGTACATACACCACTAAAAGTAAATTGTGGCAAATGTAGCATAAATCTCACGGGAATAAAAGTGAGATGAAAAATCCCTTACGAAAACTCTGCAGCCTAACGGCGCCACATAAAACTTACAAAAATGGATTGATGAGATCAAATAGGGTATCTCATCATAATAACATAAATTTTATAGAAAGAGGAATATAAAATAAAATCCCCCAACATAACAAAGAGGAGATTAAAAGAAGTGACATAAAGGAGAGTATATAAAAAGAAAGAGAGAGGTTAGATCTCTTACGAAAATTCGGCAGCCTAACGGCGCCACTCAAAACCTCCAAAATGGATTGATGAGAGAGAATAGGGTCTCTCATCATATGAAAAAAAATTACAGTAAGAGTAATATAAAATAACATCCCAATAACAAGAATGATGAGCTTTAGAAGGAATGACATAAAAGAGTGTACTTAAAAAGAAAGAGAGGAGTAAGATCCCTTACCTCGGGTCCGACTTGACTCGATCATTCTTTAACGTCCTGAATAATAAACATGAGTTAATTTCTATTTTCTTAAGAACCTTTTTAAAGTTCATCATTCCTTTTATATCACTTATTTCCATGTTATAAAAATTATGTAATCATTTAAGTTAATAATGTTTGTTTTGTCAATATTTGGTTCTTAAGTCGAAAGTGGACTTCTTACAATTACATGTTGTTTGTGTCGTCAAAGGTTCGTTATATCCAGAATGAAATTCCTGATTTGGATATCATATATATCATATATATCTATAATATACATGTATTTATAATATCACATAATCATTTAGAGGTAAGAAATGAAATGCACCGTTCATGGAGACGGTAAGCCGTACGTACGCATGAATGCTAGTTTCATTTCTTTCTCATATTAATGGAATTAAAACTAAATGAGTGGTATGTATATTTTAATTACCGAATTATATTCATCATTTAGATTTATCATTCATCATATATATCCATTATATACATGTAATTATAATAGTACATTACATTTGGGGATAAGAAATGAAATGCACTGTTCACGGAGACGGTAAGTCGTACGTACGCATGAACGCTACATTCATTTCTATCTCATACTTTAATGGAAAGAAATAATAATGGTATAGAGGTATATTATAATTCCAATATAACATCATATATAATAACATTAAATCCATCCTTTATACGTCCCACGTATGGCATTAACGAATCACATCACTTTGAGGGGGCGGTAGTCCGCACATCCTAAAATGAAGATATCGCGTATACCCATAACGGAAGCGATAAAGGTAAGACACAAATGAAAAATACAGAAGATTACGTAAAACATAAATATATTATATATCATATATAAATATAGTGACATCTTAATGACCACTTTTGAAGTTGTTATATGAGTGTGGAACAATCATCGTTTCGTGAGGTAGAAATTCACCATCCACGGAAACAGTTTTTTCTTTAACCATTAGATGTAGGTGTGTGTAAGTGTAGCTCGAATAATTCTTATAACAACATCCTAGTATATTTAATATACTGGAGTTGTTACAAAAGAAATGAATAAAAGGAGTTTACGGGGTTGGAGAGGCAAAATAAAACAAAAGGACTCAAGTGAAGACATTACCTTAAAATCGGGTAACTCTATTTGGTTTGAACTAAAAGGCTTCCTTGGGAATAATTATGCCCAAAGTGAGGCTTAAAAGAGTAATATAGGGAAGTGGAGAGACAAAATGGTCAGGGGTTGGCCGAGCCAAAGGCTTTGGGAGTGTGGGTAAGGAGGTAGAGGTGGGGGCCTTTTATAAGAGGAGAGGAGGGGCACTCTTGGAACGTAAAGAAAAGTCACTTTATTTTAAAATGATATTCGGATTTAAGAGGTCCCACATTGATATAATTCGAGGATAAGGTGATAAGGGTTATAAATCCACTCATACAATAGGTTTTGGACATGTTTAGGTCTTAGATATTACATTATCTTTCCATTTTATTTAAATCGTTAAATAATGAGGTCATCGATGCATCATCATGATGCCATAAATAATTTAATATATGTAATGTCTAAAAATTATATAAAAATAACTATGATGTAGTAAAGCTTTTTAGCTTTCCAATGAATATTTATAGTCAAAAATATGACTTGTATAACCCCATGTAAAAATTGATTTAGTAAAACATCTCATGTTTGTGTCGTTTTTACTTTAACATTAAATAAAAAGGTATTTATGTCATTTTCCAACCAAAGTGGCTCCATGGGGTCCCCAAGTTGACCCATGGATTTTCTTGGTCGGCCGTGACACATCCAATGAGGGTAGGACATGTTTCTAGGTCATTTCATTTTATTAAAACATTATTCTTACCTTAAACTACACTAATTACTTCTAATCGCGATTAAGAACTTAAAAGATACTATTCACCAAAAAATTATTTTAATATCATTGAACCACATTTTACTTCTTAATGACAACCATGTATGTCGGATTTTTGAAATTCAAAACACAGAAGTGGTATAATATCATTTAAACGAAAAATTAGTTTTTATAAGAACCACTTAGTGGTTTCAATATTCATCAGAAATTGAAGTTTTTTAGAAAAATCCCAAAAATTCACCCTAAGATATATTTGATATTCTGAATTCAAAAATGATGTCTATTTTAAAAAATTCAAAACATATAAGTCACATTAATTAATTTAATAATTAATTCCCGCGGTCAGAGCAAATAGCGTGTTTTTATGAAACAATAAGTATCAAAAGATTGACACTAGTTTAAGTCTGATTTCAAAGTGAAATTAATTCCAACGAACACTATTGGATTTAATGGTAAAAATATATTATAATTTCACTTTAAAACCAATTCAAAAGATAATCTAATCATATAAATAAATTAGATTAAAAAGTGGTTTTGAATTAAAATACAACATTTTACATTATTCATTAAAAAATGAACTTTATCGGAAAGATACCAAAAATTTACACAAAGTAAATTTTGAAGTCCCGATTATAAAGAAGAGTTTTATTTGGTACAATAGAATGTATAAGAGTGAAAAAAAACAATATTTAATTATGGTTCACCATCAAAAGGCGTTAAGTGAACCTTTAGTGAAAACTATGGCATATACGCCTAAAATTGAATTCTTTCTGTATTTTAAGCCTTTATCTTTTATTGGATAAATGTAAAAACATTTAAAAACATATATAATCATATTTTAGTTATTTCTATCCATTCCCACCAATACAACGGCTACATGTTAATTACCATTTAAAATAATATTATTTTATTGTTAGAGTGCAATGTAAGATTCCCAAGAAACTCGTTGTTGCGTGTTGGGTACACCATCGAACATAGCATCCCCTTTAAAGTCATATTAATATTTTATTCACAAATATGGATAAATATGAAAATTTCATATTCTTTATTTACCTGGGGTGTTACATCCTTCCCCCCTTTTGGGAATTGCGTCCTCGCAATTTTCAAAATTGAGCTTGGAAATATCCTTGAAAGTCCCACATCGGAACAATAGTCGGTAAAACAATCACTTTAAAATAAAGAAAGATAAGTACAGAGGTCACCCGTATTAACCCATAATAGGATTCCATGTAGGAAAACATGGACATGGAAGAAAAAGCAAAGGGTCATGTTCTTGAGGGAGAGTGATAGTAAACATGTCTAGGAGAAAGTTAACCATAAGAAAATCACAAACTTGTGATGGGTTAAACAGTATTCGATTCCCCAGTAGGAAAAGTTAATAGACAACATTTTTGTATTAAGTTACTTTTTTTTGAGGAATTTATTCATAAGTAAACATAATCACTTATCATGTTTACTTTCAGCTTTTATTAGATTCCTTACAAAAACTCATATTTTCTCCAAAAGATGAGTATTTAGGAAGACTTGTTCATATTAAGAGTACTATAATCAAATTCTAGAGAATCACCTAATCCACCAAAGAGAACTATATACATCCCATGTATTTAGGCTTTAACCAAAACCAAAACCAAAAAGGTTATTACAAGATCAGATAATCTAGAAAAGGATAACCCTTTAAAAAGAAAATCAATGCTTAATCTCCAAAATTTGTCCAACAAAACCCAAAGTTCAACGAGGACCATCCGATAAACAATTTGTCCATAAAATTTATCAATGTAAACCAAACTAAGATTGAAACCCAAATATTTGAGGATTTAATCACATAGTCTTCCAAGGTACAAATTAACTTTTATCTCTAAATAACATCAGTTTCTCTTAAATTCTCATATTGAAAAGTAATTAACCTAATCACATATCCTCCATGATAGGTTAATCATTTCCATAGATAACCCAAAATAAACTTACTATTGATTCCTAAAATTATCTAACTAAAAAGAATCAGTCAAACTAACCAGGGACTTCACGTAGTCCAGTGGTAGGCGATAAATACCAGTTGCACTTTGGTTGTGGGTTCTATTCCTGCAGCTTTGTCCGACGCGACGGGTTGTCACACGGCCTGCATGTTGTCCTTTTTCCAAAACTATATAACTCTTAAAACATTCCCTAAAATGAGATAAAATCTTCAAAAAAAAAATCATAACATATTTTAACCTCAAGTTTATCTCATGCATTTCATTTTCCATCATATCATAGAGTAACCCATAATTACCTCAAAAGTAAGGATCATATAAACTCTAATGGATACCTTTATAATTATTACCTGAACTTCCACATCGATTGGTCATCTTGTACATGATGCATTACAAAATGTTACATGGATCAAGTGGTTGATCATGACTCCATGATAGTTGATTGAGAACAACCACGAGTTTCCTCATTGAATCCTCTATTTTTTCTAGTATCTTAATCAGAGAACCACCACAGTTTCATTCAAACCTGTTGTCTCTTTGGTGCCTGCTAGATCCATCCATACACTAAAAACAGAAATGTCAGTGTGAGTATATCAACAAAACCATCATGTACTAATGAGGAAGATATACTTACTCATTCACTTTATCTAAAAACTATGACTCTTTCTGAATTCCTAACCATTATGGTAATGTCACTTATGCTTAAAGAATACCCTAACCTCTAAAGTTATCTAAACTGACCTTTGAAAACAACTATAAGGCCCCAACCTTAAACCTTACTTAATATTGAATTAAATGAGTAATTCACATTGAGGATCTTTTTAGGTTTATAGCTTTAGAGAATTAGGACATAACTATTACATCTCAAAAGATTACAAAGTAGTCGCTTCTACAAAATTTCCATAAAATAAAAACTCTTAAAAAAACTTGTCTAGTTCCTTTTTTTAGGTAGCATGACTTTCCCTTGATCCCATCCTTGACCCTATTCCACGCTAAGTCCTGTGAAAAACATTTAAAAAACATGGGATGAGCATAAAAATCTTAGTAAGGGATACACAAAGAATGAAAACTATTAGTTTTTCAAAACAACAAGTAAACCATGTATACTTATATCAAAGTAATACTTTTCACCTTTTCGAAGTAGTAAAAACTCTTCGCTGAATAAAAGTTCATTACTTACCCTTCTGTAACCAAAATATTACCATAAAACCCATATAGAGATCACATAACATATAAAGGTAACTTGGGACATAAACATACTTAAGTGGAATAACCATAAGGTCTACTTTCACGCATATCACTTAATGGAATAGCCATTCGGCCAACTTCCATACACACTTAATGGAATAGCCATACGGACAACTTCCATACCCAATGCATTAGAGGTTATAACATAACCACCCGTCCTGGTATTCATGGCACCACCCATTGTATGGTTTATCACGTAACCACCTGTGAAATATCTATGTACCATTATAAAATCATAATACATAAAACAAACATAATGGAAAGAAAACATTTCCACACTTTGATGACAATATATCACTCAAATATATTGACATAAAAAATCCATTATAAAAACCATTTTCAATACCAAAATACATAAAAGAGTATACGGTATTTATTTCATTTTAAAAAAATCACGGCCTGTTGAGGAAGAAAAAGACCAAATAATACTCGCGGCTGCGGAAAAGGTCGTTGTCACCGCGTACGTTAAAAGAAACATTCCTTTTTTTCGTTTAGTAAAACGCTTCATAGAAAAAGATTCCTTTTGTATAAAGGTAAAATTAAAAGGGGTTTATACACCTTATAAAAGATAGTTGTGTATAAAATGAAATATGCCTCAATGAATGGAGATTGAGACGAATTCCCTTACAAAGACGGTATCCTTGGTTTAAGGATAAATCAATTACATAATTATGTGTGACAAACGAATACACCCAATATAAGTGTATATTAAGTGTAAAACAATCAGAGGGTATTCACACATATTCATATAATTACATATTCAAGGAGTACAAGATTATCCCATAGAATCAAATTTGGGTTAAGAAGTTCCCTTGCAAAACTTTGACGGCCTAACGGCGTCACTACAAAATTCAAAAAATGGGTTGATGAGAGATAAAAAGGGGTATCTCATCACTTGGACATAAAATTTAAATCAATAAGGATATATAAGAACATATCCCAACATAATATTATGTGAATTAAAAGACATAACAAAAGAAGTCTTTTACAAAAAGAGGAGGGTGAAAGGTTCCCTTACCGACATGGGTATCTTTCGAGACATGCACCTCGTGAAAGAAGGACAATATAACATTGATGTAAATACTCATAAATGAAATTATATTACACAATGAGTAAAATAATGTGCATTACATACAACACTCAAATGAAATTGTGGAAAATGTAGCATAAATCTCATGGGAATAAAAGTGAGATGAAAAATCCCTTACGAAAACTCGGCAGCCTAATAGTGCCACATAAAACTTAAAAAAATGGATTGATGAGATCAAATAGGGTATCTCATCATATTAACATAATTTTTATAGAAATAGGAATATAAAAGAACATCCCCCAACATAACAAAGAGGAGATTAAAAGAAGTGACATAAAGGAGAGTACTTAAAAAGAAAGAGAGAGGTTAGATCTCTTACGAAAATTCGGTAGCCTAACAGCGCCACTCAAAAATTACAAAATGGATTGATGAGAAAGAATAGGGTCTCTCATCACATGAAAATAAAAATTACAGTAAGAGTAATATAAAAGAATATACCAATAACAAGAATGATGAGCTTTATAAGGAATGACATAAAAGAGTGTACATAAAAAGAAAGAGAGGAGTAAGATACCTTACCTCGGGTCCGACTTGACTCGATCGTTCTTTAACGTCCTGAATAATAAACTTGAGTTAATTTCTATTTTATTAAGAACCTTTTTCAAGTTAATTATTCCTTTTATATCACTTATTTCCATGTTATAAACATTATGTAATCATTTAAGTTAATAATGTTTGTTTTGTCGATATTTGGTTCTTAAGTCGAAAGTGGACTTCTTACAATTACATGTTGTTCATGTGGTAAAAGGTTCTTTATATCCAGAATTAAATTCCTGATTTAGATATCATATATATAATATATATATAGAATATACATGTATTTATAATAACACATAATCATTTAGAGGTAAGAAATGAAATGCACTGTTCATGGAGACGGTAAGCCGTACGTACGCATGAACGGTACTTTCATTTCTTTGTCATATTAATGGAATTGAAACAAAATGGGAGGTATGTATATTTTAATTCAAGAATTATATTCATCATTTTTATGTATCATTAATCATATATATCCATTATATACATGTACTTATAATAGTACATTACATTTGGGGATAAGAAATGAAATGCACCGTTCATGGAGACGGTAAGCCGTACGTACGCATGAACGCTATTTTCATTTCTATCTCATACTTTAATGGAAAGAAATAATAATGATATAGAGGTATATTATAATTCCAGTATAACATAAAATATAATAACATTAAATCCATCCTTTATATGTCCCACGTATGGCATTAACGAATCACGTCACTTTGAGGGGGCGGTAGTCCGCACTTCCTAAAATGAAGATATCGCGTATAACCATAATGGAAGCCATAAAGTTAAGCCGCAAATGAAAAATACAGAAGCTTAAGTAAAACATAAACATATTATATATCATATATAAATATAGTTACATCTTAATGTCCACCTTTTAAGGTGTTATATGAGTGTTGAACAATCATCGTTTCGTGAGGCAGAAATTCGCCATCCACGGAAACAATATGTTCTTTAACCATTAAATGTAGGTGTGTGTAAGTGTAGCTCGAATCCTTATTATAACAACATCCTAGTATATTGAAGATACTGGGTTTGTTACAAAAGAAATGAATATAAAGAGTTTATGGGGTTGGAGAGGCAAAATAAAACAAAAGGACTCAAGTGAAGACATTACCTTAAAATCAGGTAACTCCCTTTGGTTTGAGCTCAAATGCTTCCTTGGGAAGACTTATGCCCAAATTGAGGCTTCACGGTGTAAGAGAGGGAAGTGGAGAGACAAAATGGGCAGGGTTTGGCTGAGACAAAGGCATTGGGAGTGTGGGTAAGGAGGTAGAGGTGGGGGCCTTTTATAAGAGGAGAGGAGGGGCACTCTTGGAGAGTAAAGAAAAGTCACTTTATTTTAAAATGATATTCTGATTTAAGAGGTCCCAAATTGATATAATTAAAGATTAAGGTGATAAGGGTTATAAATCCACTCATACAATAGGTTTTGGACATGTTTAGGACTTACATAGTACATTATCTTTCCATTTTATTTAAATCGTTAAATAATGAGGTCATCGCTGCATCATCATGATGTTATAAATAATTTAATTTATTTAACATCTAAAAATTATAAAAAAATACTATGATGTAAAAAATAGTTTTATATTTCCAATGAATATTTATAGTCAAAAATCTGACTTGTATAACCCCATGTAAAAATTGTTTTAGTAAAGCATCTTATGTTTGTGTCATTTTTTACTTTAACATTAAATAAAAAGGTATTTATGTCATTTTCCAACCAAAGTGGCTCCTTGGGGTCCCCAAGTTGACCCATGGATTTTATTCGTCAGCCATGACACATCCAATGAGGGTAGGAAATGTGTCTAGGTCATTTCATTTTATTAAAACATTATTCTTACCTTAAACTACACTAATTACTTCTAATCGCGATTAAGAACTTAAAAGTTACTATTCACCAAAAAATTATTTTAATCTCATTGAACCACATTTTACTTATTAATGACAACCATGTATCTCGGATTTTTGAAATTCAAAACACAGAAGTGGTAAAATTTCATTTAAATGAAAAATCTGTTCTTATAAGTACCACTTAGTGGTTTCACTATTCACAAAAAATTGAAGTTTTTCAGAAAAATCCCAAAAATTCACCTTAAGCTATATTTGATATTCCGAATTCAAAAATCAAGTCTATTTTAAAAAATTCAAAACATATAAGTCACATTAATTAATTTAATAATTAATTCCCGCGGTCAGAGCAAATAACGTGTTTTTATGAAACAATAAGTATCAAAAGATTGACACTAGTTTAAGTCTGATTTCAAAGTGAAATTAATTCTAATGACCACTATTGGATTTAATGGTAAAAATATATTGTAATTTCAATTTAAAAACAATTCAAAATATAATCTAATCATATAAATAAATTAGATTAAAAAGAGGTTTTGAATTAAAATACAACGTTTTACACTATTCATTAAAAAATGAACTTTATCGGAAAGATACCAAAAATTTACACAAAGTAAATTTTGATGTCCCGATTCTAAAGAAGAGTTTTATTTGGTCAAATAGAATGTATAAGAGTGAAAAAAATTATATTTAATGACGGTTCTCCATCAAAAGGCGATAAGTGAACCTTTAGTGAAAACTAGGGCATATACTCCTAAAATTGAATTCTTTCTGTATTTTAAGCCTTTATCTTTTATTGGATAAATGTAAAAACATTTAAAAACATATATAATCATATTTTCTTTATTTATATCCATTCCCGCCAATACAATGACTAAATGTTAATTAACATTTAAAATAATATTATTTTATTATTAGAGTGCAACGTAAGATTCCCAAGAAACTCGTTGTTGCGTGTTGGGTACGCCATCGAGCATAGCGTCCCATTTAAAGTCATATTAATATTTTATTCACAAATATGGATAAATATGAAAATGTCATATTCTTTATTTACCTGGGGTGTTACAGTGTTATAGAATAAATTTTTTATAACTCCATATTTATTATACAGGAGGCTTTAATGTGAACAAAGAAAGGTGATAATTGAGGTAAAGGATTTTCATATCACATTTATTTTTGGTAGAAAAATACAATATTAAACACTTATTTCTTTGGAATAGTGTATATAATACCCATTAATTATCTTTTATGATTATTATTTTAAATTTCATAGGTATTTACACATCCGTATATTTTTCTTTTTTTCATGGGGATTATGATTCAAAAGTTACCAGAGTGATAAAGGGTTATTCCAAATTCTCATCATTATTCAAGGTTATTTTTGTTTAAGTATCCATTGGGGAATATTTTTTATGTATTTGACCTAGATGCCACTTAGTAGGTTCCCCAAGCCTGGTTGGCCTCATGGACTCTGACGCATCTCCCAAACTCTAGAGGATTCTGACTAGCAGCGAGGGCCCTGGGTGTGTTCATGGGGAGACTATTCCCTTCATTACCAGAGTGAAAATAAAAATAGATAACTTATATGATACAATAGGAGATAAATAGAAGAATAAATATAAGTAAACAGAATGAAAAATAGAAGTTGACAAATCAATAACCACTATAATAACTGGAATACTATACAATAACTGATGATGATATATGTCAAGTCACTCGAAAGTTGGAAATCATGTATACAAAGTAGAAAACATACATGAAAAACCAAATGTAGAAAAAATAAAATACGTAAACTATCCCAATTATCACGAGCATTAGCTCATTCATATGCTATCATCTCCATCCTATAACAACAATAAATCATGTTTTTGAAGAATTACACATCCCTTTTTCAACACATACCTATATGTAATCTGCCATGCATTCCAAGTGGAACATGGAGAGGGTGTGAGATAAATTTAAGTGGGTCATCACTAATGGTATCTATAACATGCATCCCTTGTACTAGAAATTGTAATAGTGTGTAGTAATATGTATATAAATAAAGCAGTAAAATGTAACTAAATACCCAAGAACTTGCTTCATCCCTTGGATAGTGTCTGAATATACAACCAGTTAATAAATTAATTGATTGACAATTTATATAGACAAGTCACATGAGGCATATCAAAAATTGACATCACCTCGTGATGGTATAAATAGTGATGTTTACATGATGTTACAATGAAAATATAATTGATAATTGATATGAAGTGGTTCCATGGTATTCACTAAGGAAACCTAGACCTCAGAAGCCGCTAACTAAGTAGTAACTAAGTCTAGATAATAGGTAAACATGTAATCCTAAGAGAATCATCCATGACATTCTCACAATAATTTTTCTAACCAAGTCCAAGGAATTCATCTTATTTAAAACAAGAGATAATAATTGGTCTGGCGTAAGGATGTAACCAAGGCACCTCAAGTCACACTGGATATAAGGAGTGTTTCTAAGGAATCCTGTAATAATAATGAAGGGATCCTATGGTGTCATACTGGGCATCCATAGGTAGAAAAGGATTAGGTTCCAAAGTAGGAATCACCAAAGGAAACTGATATCCTCGTATCATAATTACATCCTCGGGTACCTAAGGCATTCCCTCGGGAATCCGAGAGAAAACACGAGTGAATAATTCCTAAAAGGATGTAATGGTCTGTGTGCATAAAGATGACCATGAATTTAATTCATTATAACTAATTTGGTAATATGATAACTATGCCATTAAAAAATTCACCTTGTTCAATCCCTTCCTTCATTAGTTTGATAAGGAAAAGTAGCATGAATACTTTTAATTAGAACCATGTAAATCAAATTTAATTAATAATTTTCACTCCAATTCCTTCCATACACATGGTATGGTGTGCTACAAATGTCCAACAAAACATTCATTTAAATTTAATAAGGCCTGGTCATATACTTATGTATGATTTCCATAATATAATTTGAATCAATTACATAAATTTAACCACTTAACATAGCCAGGTCAAGTGGAAGTGACATGGTACAATCCATTCACAATTTCATGATTTAATAGGAATTTAATATAATGAGGCCTACCATTAGTGTGGTCAAGCTTGAGCACACCCAAATGATGGATCCAAATTGGCAAAACACTAAAAACTTAATTATGGAATATCACCCAACATGGAGTGTTGGGATTTGTGGAAGTAAACACAAAAAACCAATCAAAATTATAGAAATTGCATAAACATGCGGTTCTAATGACTATAATCAAGGAATATAAATTCAATAAAGGACACCCAACAAAATAAACTATTCCCACAAAATAATTCCAAAATTAATGAACTTTAGGGATGAATTATAGAACACCCACCACATACTCGTACAACTATTCCTATCCAAAATCAGCCTCTAATTCATCATGGATTGGTGTAGATCTGAAAAGATGGCATAAAATCCTAAAATTTTATAACTAGGTCAAGAGAAAGAAAAATGGTGAATTTCCCAAAAGGAGTTGATTACTTATTGTTTTTCATCCAATGTGACAAAAGGAAGCTCGATCGAACCCTAGATGAAGGAGATCTCCTAATCCCTATATTTGGAATTTAAAATCTCCAAAACTGGAGAAATGGAGGTAAATCCCATTGGAAATATTAATTGGGGAAGAAATGTAATCTTAATTAAGTCATTAAGGGTAAAATAGTAATATCACCCAAAAATCAGTATGTGCATGGTTTGGCTGCACTGTTTTCCAAAATGTGTGTCAACCATGCATGGGAACCTGGAAGAAGGGTAATAATGAACATTTATTCCACGCAGTTAGAGAAACTATGTGTCAATTTTATGTAATGGATTTTCTGGAAAATGCAGACCATCTACACGGTTAGATCTAATCATGCGCCCTACCCACACGGTTTACACTAACTGTGTGACATGCCAATTTCTCCCAAAAAGCAGAGCTACGAGCTCTGAACAAGCCCCTTAAACCCCTGAAACCTTTTTTTAACTCATTATGAATATGAAAAACTTCCTTAATAATAAGTTATATAAAAATTCATAGGATCCATACCCGAGTATGAAATCAGGTTCTTATATTCTTCCCCCTTAAAGTAACACTTCCTCATGTTAATCATCCAAGGGCGCCGAAAACCCGTCGGGAAAAATCTGGCCATTAAGAACATACATCAGCCCCTCTCCCAATGATCATCTGGTACATAGTTGTGTTGTGATATCTCCTGCACTAGAGGTATATACTGGCCTCAAAGAGTCTTCATGATCCTTCTAGAACCGTGACGTGAAACAAGAATCCCTATCCGAAACTATTGTAAAAAGGACCCCCTATAGTCATATGATCTCATATACCTACATCATTCCCATATCATCAACTTTTAAAGCCTCCCAAAAATAAATGAAGTGTGATACTTTTGATAGTCATCCCAAAACCTGCCCGTACAACATCATTGCCTCTCGGTGACCTCGGTAAACCGATAATGAAATCCATCGCGACGTTATTTCATTTCCACTCATACACGGGTAGCTGCTATAAATATCTAACTATTCATTGGTGTTCCAGCTTCAACTTCTGAAAGGTTTAACACCTCATAAAAAAACTAGATATATTACTTTTTATACCTTACCACAAATAATAGTGAGTCCGTTTAGTTTGAGACATGATAACATCGTAGTCTCTTTAAAAATCTTGTTGATGGTGCTCCCCACTTATATTTTTTTTATCACAAATGGGGTTAAATTTAAACCATGGTATATCCACCAGTAGTTTTTTCTTAACAATCATGCCTCTAAGTGTTCTAATGAAACTTATCATGTGATATTAAAAACAAATAAACATTTGATTACCCATTGACACCTTTATCGATGTGAAATCATATTTCCATAAAAATCCTCAGACATCACAAACTGCACATTCCTCAAACAGGCGATGTTCCAAAAAATGGTCCTTAACCTACCATATATATTAAACAAGAAGGATAGCATTCAAAACACCTCTGACTGACCATCCTCCATGATTCCTAGGATAGATGGTTGAAACATCACAAAATGAACTACAATTTATTTATCTAAGGCATCCTATGTTTTTTCCAACCATGTCCACTGAATCCCAAAACTTATTTATGGTGACATTCCTCCGTCAACCATCATCTTACCATTTAAACTTTCATTCCCTAGACCGAACAAAGGTGTAACTCAGTTATATCCCCCGGAATTCCCACCCATTTTTAACGTCACTTTTGATCCCAACAATAATACCAGGTAACCTCGACATTATAAAATATGATTCTAAGGAAATATCCATCACTAGTCCATATTGGATGTTATAAGTGAGATATTTCTACAATCCAAACATCAATGTAAGAACATTGACTGATCCCAAAGAGACATTGGACTAGAAGTCATGTTAGAAGAAAGTGGATGGTTCACAAGAGTTCATCCAAGGTGTTCCTAATCATGAACCCACGTATCACTCAGTAATAACCAACCCTTAGAAAAAAACATTCATTAAATGCTCAACTCTTATAGGGATCACTAACTAGTCCATTGGCTTTTAAACTTTAGCACAATGTATGACCGATTATCTCTTAGTGTATCAATGACTACATCAAGATACATGACATGATCATCTCTTTAAGATGACTACACCACGAATATTTCAAGATTGTGAAGAAGATCAGGAAAACCACCACTGGATGACTTCCACTAAAGGAATCTCAGCTTCACCAAAAGACACACCATTACAACCTGATCACAAGCCTTCAATACTTGAGGAATCTTGTGATCGATCAAGATAAACCATCAAAGTCCATCCATGGACAGTGGTATTTATCAATGGTTTCATACACATCCAGCCATTTAAAAGTCGTGCTATCATTCAAGAACTAACATGATTCCTACTTGAAAGCCTCAAGGTAATTCAAGAAAAACTAACGATTTCCAACTGGTCCACTCAAGATGTTCTCCTTCTACATGGAAGGGAACATATTTACCAAAATTGACATGATGATCCACCTCATAAGTTTTTTAATCATTGAGAGAAGATATATACGAAATGATCATAAGCATGCGAGATCAATATCTCTTTAACTATACATGTGATACTCATTCGAGTAACTCTTACATACATAAATCATTTGTCATGAAATCAAAAACCAAAATGACTAGCGTGTCAAAACACCCTAGTCTCTTGAAATTCGTCCCAAATATTGGGATGGACCTATTTCCATCAACTCCCATGTCACTAAACTATAGAGACGACCCAAGAATGTACCCAACAACATAAGGCTCAATGATTTTTACCAAACCCAACCAGTTCGTTATATCATTTATCAAATTTTCGGTTACCGCATAAGTGAATTCATACTAGCCTCAGGTTCTAGAAACAAGACAACACCTTGATGCTATCCTTTGGATAACCTACCTATGTATTTGAGAATCAAGTGATTTTTATAGAAGATTTATCCCATAGTCATAATACCCCATAAAACCTTAAACCTAGATAGTGATATACCAAGTCACCCAATACTAAGGAAGAAGAATGAGTCACGAGACCTTTAAAATGATCAAACATGCCCTAGAAATGTCTAACATATTAAAACTATGCATTATCCAATTCTCATTCCCATAATAAGGGTCATGGATACCATGAAAACCCATCCAAATAATGGCGTCATCTAGAAGGTAAGAGTCATAATAGGGACAAAGATATCCGAACGACACCAAGCTCTAGAAAATAACAACATTTAGAAAGAAATTTTATCTTTAATGGTGATACCTATCACGACTGTCCCCTTATAAAGCACAAGCGTTGATCCTAGAACTAAGTCATGATAAATAGAAGAAAATGGGCTCAAAATCCTATTATTTAAGTCATTAATAAGAAGGAGGATGTCTATGAAAAATGATCTTGTTTCCATTCCATGGAAACATAGAAATACATTTTATCCAAGGATACCACTTACTGGTTCCTTTTTAATGTCATGAAACTTATTCACATTCAACATTTAATCCATTAAAATATTAAAATAGAAACTCAAGAAACAATTTTATACACAAGTACTTGGTACCTAGTTTAACTAAACCCCAAGGAATAATGGGAAATTCATATAAAAATTCATGTTAAACACTAAAAATTTATTAAAATACTTTCATAATTGGGAAATTTATCAAACAAATTCCTTTTAATAGATATGGAGACCTACGAGGGTCCTGTAAATCCAAAATAGGTTCATCATAAATGCACCCCTATAGTAGTTACTCTATTTCTCAATGTCATAAACACCCTAAAGAAATGTATCAAACGAAAAATTCTCTAACTAACCTACCTAGGCCAAAAATTCATATTTGAATCCAATCACACACCTTATATAATGCTTTAATAAAAACATAGCAAAACCAATAAAAGATGAATGTTAGAAAGGGATCACCACCTAAGGTATACTACCCCAACTAACCACTTATAAGGCTAGGTATAGTTAAGTGATCAAGTCTTAATTATTGGGGTTCTAGTAGATGAGGGGTCAATAGTACTTTACCTCATCATTTACTAGAAACCATTTTAGTAATTTCATTTTTAATTTCTAGGTTCACTATTTTACCATTCATAAACATAACGATACTAGATAAAGACATGCTACCATTACTTTTTAGAAGCCGAGTTTCACTTTTATGTATAATTTTATTATAAATTATATCAAAGTTAATTTAAATTTAGTTGTTCATCCCAGTGAATTAGGTCACATACTCCTTATCATTAAAATTAGCACCCACTTGAATTTATAATTAAAGACTTGATTCAGTTAAATACTCATTCTAACCATTAGAGGGACCATAAAACCTCATTATTTGAATCAGGAAAATCACTCAATCATAGCCCAAAAGAAACACAAGAACATATACAAGCAAGACTCACTCCAAAATCATTGGAATATTAAGAAATGAATGTAGTAAAATAAACCTCTATGGAATGGAATGTGAATTCTAGGTCATTATATAATGCAAGTAAGAATTATCCTTACCCTCATATCACTATGCCAAGGATTAAATAGAATATAAATTAAAAGAATAATCAACAACACCACACATCATGTGAATCACCCGATGGTGAAATGATAACAACTATAATAGGAAAAAGCTGAACACCAATTATAAGTTAGGAAAATCAATATTTAACTAGAACAAGGGTTTTCGAAACCCAGGAATGGCTTTTGACCAAGTTACAAGAATTCCTAATATCCAATCTATTATCTCCAAATAGTAAAGCAATAATGGAACCTCCTCTGACACCACATGACATCTTGGAACCAGATTCCTCTTAGTAGGTGCCCCAAACCCAGTTGGCTACATGACCTCAGGAACATCTCCCAAAATTCCAGAGGTGGCCGACTATCAGCGAGGGCCTAGGGTGTGTTTGTGGGGAGACTATTCCCTCATTACCAGAGTGAAACTTATTATATAACCTATATTATAAAATAATAGAGAAATTTATAAAGAAATATAAGTAAATATAATCCACAATGGAAGGATAAAAATCAATAATAACAGAAATAACTGGAATAAAATACAATAACTAATGATGATATAAGTCTTGTCACTAGAATGCTAAAAAACATGAATAAAAATTAGCAGACATACATGAAAACAAAACAATGTAGAAAAATGGAACTACATAAACTATCATGATCATCCTGAGACATTTCTCAGTCATATGCCACTAGATTTATCCTGGGACAATAAGAAATCATGTTTTTGAAGAATTATGCTTCCCTATATCGACACTTGCATACATGTAATCTTCCCCGAGTAGAAAACAACACCCTGAGAGGGTGTGAGATAAATATCGGTGGACCACCACCAATGGTGTCTATAACATCAAGCTTGTGTAGTGGAGAATGTAAATGTGTGCAGGCATGCATATAAAAATAAAGAAGTACAATGTAACTAAATACACAAAAACCTTATTCATCCCTCAGATGGTGTCTAAATATGTAACTAGTTTATAAATTAATTGATTAAAAATTTATATAGACAAGTCACATGAGGCATAACTTGTACTGACATCACCTTGTGAGGGTATAAATAGTTAAGGTTCTAAGATGTAATAAGGAAACAATAATTGATAATTATTATGAAGTGGTTCCATGGTATTCTCCATGGAATCTTAATCCTTCATGGATGATATATATATAGTATATAAGTATATATAAGGGGTATGAGTGTAATATAAGGAGCATCTTCCATGGAATTCCCACAATAATGTTTCTAACCTATTCCCATGAATTCATTCTAGGTAAAATGTGAGATAAACTATAGTGATACCAAGTATTTAACCAAGGAACCTCAGGTCACATTATATCCAAGGAGTGTATCTAAGGAATCCTATAACAATAATGAAGGTAGTAATTTGGTATAAATGATAACTCCAAATGATACTGTCATTTTAATCCTTTTCACACACTATGATGAAATAATATGTGGTAGATATCCATGTTAAACTGATGTGTCATATTATAGATTAGTGGAGTGCATAATTAAATAACATTACATCCCTCATGGATTAACTATTATGTTGAAATGTCAATCGTATGAGACAATGACTCAAGAAGGAATTAATGTTAACAAATATGGTTTTGCAGTTGTGGAAATAATAAACCATTTTAACAAACTTCAATGAACTGTTTTATATTTATATTTTAAATACCAATAACTATGTATCCTGAAAATTTTTATATTAAAGAACTAATAATATATAACAAAACATACGATTTCAAAAAATCATGAAATCTTCCAAAAACATTCCCAATAAAGATAATAATGAATGTTCTATACTTTAATATGGAAAAAATATGCATAGAATCAAATGTACACTAGAATAGAAAGTATATCAGAAATAATATTATTATGGAATGTAGTTGATAATTATATAAGTATTATTACCAGTAAAAGAATTAATAAACAAATATTTCCAATCTATGTGAACACATAATTCACATATATATATATATATCATGGAAATTCTTCATCAATTATTATAAAACCACTGAAATAAAATATGGATCGATAAAAATATACATGAAAGTTATCATTTTTTATATCCAATTAGTGAAAATTCCTAACTAGACAGGTAATAACTTAGATAATTGCATGTTATATTTTTTTAATGTAATGAAAATTGGAAATGGAATTTATTTACATATAAAACAATTGCATTATTGACACTAAGAGCTCCTCACCAATAATAACATCCATGCTATTTTTTTTAAATATTCCAAAAATACAATATCTCCAATATATTTTTGAACTCATAGGAAACCCATAATAATGATCTAACCTAAAAAATTTCCTTGATAATTTTTATATCCCTTGAAAAACTTGTGATGTATCTAAAGTTGTTGGTTTGAAATACTATTTTTGTCGGTATAGATTCATTAAGTTTCATATACTCTTATGTATTTTATATATAAGAAAACATTACACATAAGTTGAAATAAAATGTAAATAATAAATGAACAATTGCCTATAAAATATGTCAACTAATATAAAAGGCTAAATAACTAGTGTAAGTAATAATTTGTACTATATACAGCTATAGCCACCTCCTCAGTATGTAATGACACCTGAGTAGTTAGATCAATAATATCATGAAATGTTACTCATAATTGATCTATTTGAATAAGTTGATGATGTATATAACCCCCTATATAATTCAATATTCCATATTCTATAATATGTAAATGGGGATCCCCTATATGTAACTAACAATACACCATTGTATTATTCTCCCTCGATTTTGTACCACGATGTATAATTTTTTTTAATTAAAACACCCACATCATATCCTATTACATTTTCCAAGTGTTCATTCACACTTAAAGAAATCACAGGAATATCTATATTACCCTCAGGTATAAAGGACCCCTTCATTTCCTACACCATAAGGGTATCATTAAATTATATATATAAATGAAATATTAGTGTGATGAATTTATTGAATAAAAAAATTCAAAATGAAAAAGAATATTTTTTTGAAATCATAACGGTTTCTTATTTTGATGGATTAATAAGATACATCCCCCTCTTTTTTCATTTTATCCATTTTTTATTTTCGATGGAAATTAGGGGATATGGAGAACCAAAATGAACCTCTTTTGTTCTAATAATAGATTCCAATTTCAATTTACTAAAATTTTAATCAATCATTTAATCAACTAGTAAATGATTCTGTTTATATAAAAAAGTATTTGAATATTTATTTATTGATAGGAACTATTAATGAGATCTCTTGGATGACTATTACAAAAGAATAAATTAATAATTAATTAATTATCAAATAATATTAGAAATTGATTTTATAAAAATCAATTATAATACCATAAATTCTTCCCTTAATCAGCTGGAGAGAAACATCTTCCATTTCTCTATATATAAAAACCCATATTTGAGGTATACATTCATTATATTTAATCCAAAATATTTAAATTTGTTTCAACTTTATTTTAAAATCCATTATTATATTCTCTATAAAATAAATCCACCTATTTATAATTTGATTAACATTAAAAAATTTAAACCTCATCTATAATTGAATAGATCAAATTGTTGTAATGTGAAATATATACTAATCTACTCATTAAAGAAAAATAGTAGAAATATTTTACCAATATATACTCTTATAACTGAGTTTTCTTCTTTTGTTAAATAGTCCTCTAATTAGGATACAATCTTCTAATACTTCCTGGACTCTATTTTTTTCATGAAACTCTTAAACTAATAACCGTTTTTATATTATAGGTTATTTTAATAATTAAATTCAATTAGAAATATTTATTCTTATTTATAATTGGATTCAATAATAAAAAACCCAATAGGTCCAAATACGAAGTAGTTTGGGATTTTAATGTCCACACTGACACAAGATATGATCAGTATATTGTATCTATAAAGGAAAAGCATTAACCTAACAATAAAACATTTTTTTGGAAGTCCATAATAAAATAATAGTCAAATTTATATTTTTTATGTGGTTCAAATATTATATATATCATATGAAATTTTTTTACCATTTCAATTATATATGACCATAGAATTTACCAATATGTAAGTATTAAAGAAAATTTGTATTCCTTTTGTAACAATAATATAGATGTATTTTATTTCAAATATGAATATTGTTTTTTAAGAAACTCAATGTAAATCCATTCATCAAATATATTTTTTGATCTAGAGTCATGGAAGAAGTTTCTACCTAGCTTGTAAGAGGAAGAATTTATTAGATTTTAACAACCCTAACTCTAGTAACAAAGAGTTGGTACTAGTTAATTTAGTTGTCTTAGTTATCTAGATACAAAAATTATTCCCATTTTATATTGGGAATAAAATATAAAACAAAACAAAAGTGAACATTCAGAATCTCTCAAATTAATTCAAGGATTTCATCTTCATATATTTTGGAAGTAAATAAAAATATGGGTGATACCAAATACTTAGTAAGGGTTATATACAACATAACTATATAGATTAAATAAGTCATTGTCAATATGGTAATTAGAATAACTACAAACCACATGATATTTAAACAATCACCAGAACATGAATGGAATCTATTGATAATATCCATATAATGACCACATTGATTATAATAAATAAATTTTCAATAAAGGAAATTCATTATATTTGACGTCCTGATCTTATAGGTCGTTATATCTATATGATAATGGTAATACACTAAGACAGTCTAGTCGATGGGTAGGTTGAAAGAGCACTATCGTGGGCACCCTCAAATAATTAGTGTGATTTTGGGGTACTTAGGTGCATCAGAGTGGCTGACCAAGGTTGTCTCTCAAAGGACGAAGTGAATTAAAACAAATTTTTAGAGGTATTATAAAAATAAAATAAAAGATAATTAAAAAACTAATTGAATGGATGGGTTTGGTGGTTTATCATTTATAAAACATAATGAAGTTTGCTGGAATAAGATTCCATTTTTTTCTTGTTTTTAAATTTGAAATGAAGTTTGATTAAAAAGACACAACATGAAGATGCTGTTTTTAGAAAATATTTTAAAAGGCATAATCGATTTAACTCTACCTCTTCATTTACTTATTAATCATTATCATCTAAATCAATATCCACTTAATTATGATCCCCTAATTTTTTAACCCACGAACCGTACGAGATTTAACTTAACCACAAAGATGAAAATACTTAAACCCTAGGCTAGCTTCGGAACACGCAATCGCAGCACCCTGCTTTGATTGTTGTTCTAAAGTTAGATTATGGTCAGTGGTTAATTAGAGAACATATCCTTTCTGGAAATGATAATTAATTATTTTTAGGGATTCTATTTGAACTCCACAAATTTATCCCGTGTGGTCTTGTATTACTGATTAAGATCGCACTTTCAAAATTTACACAAAATCTTAACCTCACGTGTTTTTGTGTTAATTGTCCAATTTCTTTATTATTTGCTTATAATTTTAAAAAACTATTCATGGATCATATTATGTTAATTAAAGTATCTCAATGATTCAAAATAATTAAATGAAGATGGTATAAGATATATCGATCACTAAAAAAACTATTATTCCATGGGCGGTGTGGTCATCGTGGAAACGTTTTGCACGAGCAAAGGATTGAAAGGTTATAACCCAATCTCATCTCCACTCTTGATTCCAAACCAATTTATAAGATTAATAGAAGAAGAAAATGGAAGAACACAGAATATTATTTGAAGAAAAATTCAAGATACAAACATGAAAGAAAAGAAATACAAAGAGGATGTGGGGGAGGATAGCCTTTTTGGAAGAGACGTCTGCACAAAGCCTTACTTCTTCCAAGAGTTTTTAGGGGCACCCAAGGAAGAAACATTCAGCCACACCTTCCCAAAGCCTCTACCAGCCCTCCCAAAGACTGAAAAACCCCTTTAAATAGTGTTTTTGAGGGCTAGGGTTACATAACTTTTTAAGTGTGAAATGAAAACTCAGCCAAATATTTTATTCCAAGTTTCACCGCATAGTTTACATCCAAAAAGCGTGACTTTTCCAGCCTTCCAGAAGGATGATTTGTGACACGTCATGTCCCCGAGATTTCCCCAAAATATGGGCTCAATACAAGCCCTTATGAAGAAGATACGGCCCAAATGGTGAAGTGATGTCCAATCTGGATAGTTTAGTACAACTTTGTCTTCATGGCCCATTTAATCCACTCATATGCACGATTCAGCTCCCATGTCCTGAATATTATTTGTATAACATTAAGTCCGGAACATATTTAAAACATTTAAAGTCAAAATAGATTACTGAAAAATATTTATTCCCAAAATACTACAGTGAATTTTAAAAGGGTAAAGCTGGAATTTTCATCAAACATGAAAATGAATGATCTAATCTTAAATATTTCGTAATTGTACATATCTAGCATAATGTAAAGAAATTATATCATTTATTATCAATAAAATATTCAATAAAATAGTGTTTTATCAACACCCCCACACTTACCCTTTTGCACTCCTGAGAAAAACCTCATATCAATTAAACATCAATATCAAATCAAAACAAATTTTAAAACACATATCATTGAGATGAAACAATATCACACCAAGAAACATAAGATATCATGCCTTATAAAAAACCATTATTTTACGTTCTTTATTTATATAATTCAATATATTTCAACTTCATTTATCCTCTCATTCACAAAACACTTACCTCGCTGGAATTTTCTCTTATCACACAAATATCATTTTTTTTCAATTCCTTTCTAATCCAAACTCATACATGGGTCACCATATGCTTGATAAATTCCAACATCAGCACTCTATGTGATTCAAAGACATATGTTTATCATGAGGACTTTTCAGGTTTGTTCTGTGGCTTTCAATTGGTAGGATTAAGGTGTGGAAAATTCCTAGGGTGAATGAGGAGGGCTTGACACTTTTTGAAGAAAAAATGCATTAATCTAATTTTCACTTAAATATAGTCTTCTCTTCAATCCCCGTAGTATAAATACAGCTACATCATGATGAAACATCATGGAATTTTTTCACCATTCATCATTTCAGCCTAAAAAATGTCAATATTTTCAAACATGATTTTCTTGAAAGCTCCAGATAGGCACAACTTTCTACCTAAATTAGAAGCTCCAGAAAAGGCACAACATCACTTGTCATGAAAGCTCTAGAAAAGAACATATTTCAATATAATGTTTTTATTCATCACAAAACACATCTCTTCAGAATTTAATTATTCACCCGAAGTATCACAAAATGTGGTAGCACAACACTAAATAGCTTCCCCCACAATTAAGCTCAACTAGATTATGCAATTTCACATCAAGAGTTGGTTGGATAGGGAAAATTGGTTTGTAATATGGATAACCTAATAGGCTGTTAATGGATTCTAAGGGATACATGGATTAAATTTTCAATGTGGGCCATTATGAAAAAGGATTCTTTGAAAAATGGGCTTTAATACCAAAAAAATTCCTCAATCATTTAAACAAATGTACCTCAAACCCTCAATTTTTGACAGGAATAAATCAAATTCTGGTTAAATAAAGAATGGTTTGGTTCTTTCAGGAAGTGAGGTGAATGTAAAGAATATGAAAATAATGGTTCATAAGCCTCACAAGAAAGTGATTTCAAATATAAAGACAGTGAGATGTGGCATGAGATTCAAAATTCAGGGTACTTTTCATGAAATTACTAAATATTTGAACTTGAAACAAAGTAATTTCAGCATTAATTTAGGCTTAGTTTCAAGGGATATATTGTTTCACTTATTGATATGGATTTCAAAATGGTTGTTGAGAATCATTTCAGCTCAAATGTTTGAAAAAAACATAGAAAATTGAAAAATAAACACACAAAATTTGAAAAAAACACATTTTTTTAAAACAGGAAAACATTTGAAATCTATAAACTAAAAGGTTCCCTCCCCCACACTTAAAATATTGAATTGTCTTCAATTTCAACCCATGAGATGATATATGCACATGAAATGTATAATTTTAAATAGGACAGAGAATAACAAAGTTAAAGGGTTAGGAACATCCTGATGTGCTCAGGTGAAGACGGGGTCATGCAGTGTGATAAAATCCACTACATCAGAAGGAAGTACCTCAATGTATCTCTTTAAAAATTTCCCATCAACTGTAATGCTCCTTCATATGTTCTCTTGTGTGATCTCCATTACACCATAAGGAAAAACATTAGTCACAACACAAGAACCTAACCATCTGGAACGCAACTTACCATGCATCAGCTTCAGTATTGAACTATAGAGAAGGACTTTCTCTCCAACATGAAACTCCCTTTCTTGGATCATTTTGTCATGAGTTTCTTTTGATATTTCCTTTTAGATCCTTATGTTCTCATTTGAAGACAATTGAATCTCCTTAGGCTCTTGAATTTGCAGCTTCCTTTGGATTCCAGCTTGTTCCAAATCCATGTTGCATTTTGTAATAGCCCAATAAGCTTGATGCTCAAATTCCATGGGGAGAGGACATGCTTTCCCAAAAATAGTCTAAAATGGTGACATACCAATGGGTGTCTTGTATACAATCCTATAATCCCACAATGCATCATCCAAGTGCTTGCTTCAATCCTTCCTATTTGGAAGCACAGTTTTCTCTAAAATCTGTTTCAACTCACGATTTGAAACCTTTGCTTGTCCATTTGTTTGGGGGTGGTATGGTGTCGATGTTTTTTGTGTCACCCCATGCTTCCGAAGGGGGGGAATCCAAAATAATGATTGTAGAAGTGTGTCCCTTGGTCAATGATGATGGCCTTCGGTACTTCAAACCTATAATAAATTTGTGCTTTTACAAAGTCCACAACAACATAAGAATCATCAGTCCTGGTGGCTTTAGCCACCACCCATTAACTCATATAATCAACAGCTACCAAAATGTACAAAAAACTAAAGGAACTAGGAAAGTGACCCATAAAATTGATTCCCCATACATCAAAAAACTCACAGAATAGTATGGGTTCTTGGGGCATCCCATGTCTCCTAGAAATGTTCCCAGTGTGATGGAAATGAGATAATGACTTACGAAACACATCGGCATCATGGAATAAGCTAGGCCAGTATAATCCAGAGTCCAAAACATTCCTAGCTGTCCGTTGGGGTCCAAAGTGTCCACCACAAGCATGTGTATGGAAAAAATGTAAAACAGACTCCAACTCATGATCAAGAACACACCTCATAATAACATGATCACTACACATGTGCCATAGGTATGGATCATCCCAAACATAATATCGAGACTCACTTTTTAATTTTTGGACTTGATGTTTCTTTAAATTTTTAGGTATTTCAGAGGCAACAAAGTAGTTAACTAAATCTGCATAACAAGGATGCATACCTAAGATGGAATAAAGATTCTCATCGGGGAAAGTGTCCCGAAGTGGTACCTGGTCCAATGTTTCATCCTCTAGTGTTTATGTAAGCCTAATCATGTGGTCCACCACTAGGTTTTCTGACCCCTTATTTTACTTTATCTCAATTTCAAATTCCTGAATAAGGAGAATCCATCGTATAAGTCTTGGTTTTGCATCCGGCTTCTTCAATAAGTATCTTAGAGCTGCATGGTCAGAAAAAACAACTACATTAGAGCCAAATAAATATGAATGTAATTTATCTAAAGAGAATATAACAGAAAAAAACTCATTTTCCGTGGTTATGTAGTTTTATTGGGCTAAATCCAGTGTCCTTGATTCATAGGAGATCACATGTGAGCGTCCCTCCACCATCTGAGATAAGATAGCTCCAACCGCGAAGTTGGAGGCATCACACATAAGCTCAAAAGGAATCTCCCACTGTGGGGGATCGATGATTGGTGGTGTGGTTAGATAATTCTTTAGCTCATCAAAGGAAGTCCTGCAAGAATCATTAAACAGAAAATTAGAATCCTTTGAAGTAATCGTGACATAGGAAGACCAATCTTACTAAAATCATTGAAGAAGAACCAATAAAATCCTGCATGCCCTAGGAAAGATCTAACATCATGCACACATGAAGGATATGGTAAGGATGAAATAATATCTACCTTAGATCTATCAACCACTATCCCATGTTTTCACGCTACATGCCCTAAGACAATTCCATTCTCTACAATAAAATGACACTTATCAAAGTTCAAGACCATATTCTTCTCAATACAACAATTCAATACCTTTCCCAAACTACTTATAAATTCATCAAATGATTACCCATACACTGTAAAATAATCCATAAATACCTCCATGCTGGTCTCAATAAAATCAGAAAATATACTCACCATGCATCTCTGGAAGGTACCTAGGGCATTGCAAAGTCCAAATGGCATCCTCCGGTAGGAAAATGTGGCAAAGCAACAGGTGAATGTAGTTTTCTCCTGATCCTCCAGAGCTATAGGAACATAAAAATGTCCAGAAAATCCTTCCACGAAACAATAGTGTGTCTTCTCCGCTTGTCTCTCAAGCATCTGATCAAAAAATGGGAGGGGGAAATGGTCTTTGCGAGGGGAATGATTTAGTTTCCTATAATCAATACACACACGCCAACTGTTTTGAAACCCCATTGGAACTAACTCATCTTTCTAATTTTAAACAATAGTAACACCACTTTTCCTAGGCACTACCTGAATATGACTTACCCATTGAGAATCTGAAATGGGATAGATTATACCTGCCTCAAGAAATTTTTCAACCTCTTTTTTAACAACCACTAGAAGGGTTGGGTTGAGTATCATTTGTGGTTGCCTCACTAGTTTATCCCCATCCTCCAAAAGAATCCTATGCATGAAAATGGAGGGGCTAATACCTAATATGTCAGCCAAGGTCCACCCGATTGCCCTGATCCTCTCCCTCAAAAGATTCAAATGTTTTTATTCATGTTCAAAAGTGAGATTTTTAGCAATGATAACGGGTAATTTTTCACCACTTAACAAGTATGAGTATTTGAGATTTGGTGGAAATGGCGTGAGTTCTTGTGTAGGGGGGTGGTGTATGGATGGAGTCATAGAAGGAACTAAAATATGTGCACAAAGAGCATCAGTATCAGAATATACATCATCAAAATCAGAGAATAAATCATCAAATCCATCAGCATACTCAACAGACATGTCATAATTAGAGTTCACATGATCAAAATCAGAATATGATTCCATTTCAAAATCAAATCTAAGACAGTATGTTTTATTATAAGTAGTTGTGTAACTACTATTATACATCAAACTAGAACCAATACTCATAATCTCCCTAAGCATAGAACAATCAAATTCCATGGGGTTTTTATTTGGTGGTTCAAAATGATAGAAAAAAATGCAGAATGATGCTCTAAAGGGTACTTCATGGAATCCATAACATTAAATATCAGAAATTTATCCCCAAATTCCATGGAAAGTGTACCCTCATTATTATTTCTGATAGTTTTTTCAGTTTTGAGGAAGGCCCTACCTAAGATATTGGGGGTATGAGAACTTACCTGATCATCCTCCATGTTAAGCACATAGAAATCTGCTGGTAAGATCATGTCTCTTACCCGGAAAAGTACATCCTCAAGAACCCCCGCTGGATATGTTGTAGCTCTATTTGCCAACTGCACCACTACTCTCATCGGTTTCAGCTCACCAATCTTCAATGAAGAGAATACAGAGTGAGGCATCACATTTATGGAATCTACCAAATCACAAAGTGCATCAGAAAAGTGAAAATCCCCTATGGTGCATGGGATATTGAAAATCCTGGGATTATTGCACTTTTTTGGCATTGCTAGAGTTGGTGTAATGAGTGTTGACACATTCCTTCCAATATTGATCCTCCCATTTCCCTTGAGCCCTCTTCTATTGGTACAAAGTTCATTTTAGAATTTCTCATACCTTGGAAATTTCTTAATGGATTCAAGTAGAGGAATATTGATCTCCACACGCTTGAAGGTGTCCAAAACCTCCTTTTTCATTTCTTCTTCATCCATATTCTTGGTTTGAACAACCCTATTTTGAAAAGGAAGGGGTTTAGGAGTACCATCATTAATCTTTTTCTTACCATTATCTTTCTCCTTGGTTTTCTCATCAGTTGATGTGGAATTGGGATTTTTCGGAGTTTTGGTGAATCCCAGTGGAATGGTAGGTGGAAAAGAATCAGTTTTTTACTTCCAACTTCTCAATGTGATGGAACTGACATTACTTTTTGTATTTAGAGTGGATTGGGAAGGAATATTTCTGGAATTCATAATCACAAGTTCATGGAGGGCAGTGGCAATCTGGCTCATTTGCGTCTTCAACTCCCTTATATCTGAACCTTGAATCTTCATCTCGTTCTGTTGATTAAGAACAATTTGTTTCAAAAGATCATCAGTATTAGAATCTACCTTTGGTGGGGGGTTCCCTTGTTGTTGACTTGTTGATGCTTGAGATTCAAATCTCCTTTGGGGTTGTTGGGATCCCTGCTGGTAAGGCGGAGTCTGCTAGAATTTTTGTTGAAAAGGGGGCCTTTGTTGTTGTCCAGAGCCATAACTCTTGTCTGGTTGATCCTTCCACCCTTGGATGTATGTTGGAGAAAATGAATCAAACTTATTTTGGGGGTATGTCTGTTGTTACTGCTGATATGATCTCCTTGGGAATACTGTTGCCCAATCCTCTATCTCTTGTTGTTGTGGGCAACAGTCAGTTGGGTGTCTTGTCTCAGTGAAAATGCCACAAGGCCTTGAATGAGGGGGTTGGGATGCCTTCTGTGCCAAATAAGTCTCTCTCACCATATTTTTCAATTCTTCCAACTTGGTATCAATCAAATGACTCTCAAGAGAAGAAGGACTTACCTGATGTACTCCTCTGACATGCGGTGTACCTCTATCACAAAATTGTTGGGAGTTTTGGGCCATTTTGTCGATCAAAATATGTGCATCTACTGGTGTCTTGTCCACCAATGCTCCTCCAGCCGAAACATCCCCCATGTTTCTTTCCATAGGTGTGAGTCCTTCATAGAAGTACTTGATGAGTAATTTATCACTGATTTGGTGATATGTCCAGCTTTCACACAACTACTTGAATCGCTCCCAATACTCATACATTGACTCCCCTTGTGTTTTCTTGACCCCCGAGGTATCCTTACAAATGGAATTGGTCCTAGATGCTTGAAAAAATCTCTATAAGAAAATACGTTTAAAATTGTTATAACAAGTTACATCTTCGGGTTGTAAATAATACATCCAGTCTTTCGCAGCTCCATAAATTGATAATGGGAATTCTCTTAGTTTGATTTGATCTTCAGAAACATTTTTTGGTTTTAAGGTTGAGCAAACCACATTAATTTTTTGAGGTGTTTATTGGGATCCTCACTAGAGAGGCTGTGAAATTTTTGAAGTAGTTGAATTAATCCAGATTTTAGTTCAAAGTCTGATTCGAGATTTGGGTATGCATTACAATTTGGTAGAAAGTTAATATCAGGTGCAGCCAATTCCTGAATATTTGTATTAATATCATTTCCATTATTTTCAGCCATTAGTTCTTGTTTTATGGTTAAATTTGAATTTCTTCCTATTTCAATGTTCTGATATTGGAGTAATTCTACAACTTGTTGAATGTTGAATCTTCTCGTAGACTGAGAATGTCTGATTCGTTCCCTAAGGCTACGTTCAATCTCAAGGTAAATATCTAAGAGATCTTCGGGATTAGTTCGTGTCATAAATAAAAAAATTAAAAGAAATAAATTAGACCATAGTAAAATAAAAATAATAAGTTTGAGTTCATGATCCAAAAAGAATTAAAATAAAATAAAAGAAGAATAAAAAAATCAGATTGGGAAAAGAAGGAAGAAAGAAGAGAGGAAGAGAATAAAATATAAAATAAAATAAATACCTATAATTGGTTGAAATAATTACTTGTCTCCCCGGAAATGACGCCAATTTTAAAGAGCACTGTCGTGGGTGCCCTCAAATGATTAGTTTGATTTTGGGGTACTTAGGTGCAACAGAGTGGCTGACCAAGGTCGTCTTTCCAAGGAGGAAATGAATTAAAACAACTTTGTAGAGGTATTATAAAAATAAAATAAAAGAGAATGAAAACACTACATGAAAGGATGGGGGTGGTTTTTTATCATTTATAAAACATAAAGATGTTTGTTGGAAGAATATTTCATTTTATTTCTTGTTTTTAAATTTGAAATGAAGTTTGATTAAAAAGACACAACAAGAAGATGTTTTTCTAGAAAATATTTTAAAAGGCGTAATCAATTTAACTCTACCTATTCATTTACTAATTAATAATTGTCATCTAAATCAATATCCACATAATTATGATCCCCTATTTTGTTAACCCTTGAACCCTATGATATTTACCATTACCACAAAGATGAAAATAATTAAACCCTAGGCTAGTTTCGGAACACGCAATCGCAACACCCTGCTTTGATTGTTGTTATAAAGATAGATAATGGTAAGTGGTTAATTATAGAACATATACATTATGGAAATAAGGATTAATTGTTTTTAGGGATTATATTTGAACTCTACGAATTTATCCCGTGTGGTCTTGTATTACTGATTAAGATCGCGCTCTCATAATTTATACAAAATCTTGACCTCGCGTGTTTTTTGTGTTATTTGTTCAATTTATTTCTTAGTTTCATATAATATAAAAACACAATTCATTGAACATATTAAGTTAATTACAGTATCTCAATGATTCAAAAAAATTAAATGAATACGGAAGATGCTAGATCGATCACTAAAAAAACTACTCTTCCATGGGCGGTGTGGTCATCGTGGAAACATTTTCCATGAGCAAAGGATTGAAAGGGTAGAACCCAATATCGTCTCCACTCTTGATTCCAACCCAATTAAGAAGATTAATAGAAGATGAAAAGGGAAGATCAAAGAATATTATTTGAAGAAAAATTCAAGAAACAAACATGAAAGAAAAGAAATACAAAGAGGATGTGGGAGAGAAGAGCCTTTTTGGAAGAGAGGTTTGAACAAAGAATTACTTCTTACTATAGTTTTTAGGGGATCCCAAGAGACCCCCTTTCAGCCACACCTTCCCAAATCCTCTACCACCCCCAATGAGTGAAAACCCCCTTTAAATATAGTTTTAGAGGGCTAGGGTTACATAGCCTTTTAAGTGTGAAATGAAAACTCGGAAAAATATTTTATTCCAAGTTTCACCACATTGTTTACCTTCAAAACACGTGAATTGGCCGGCCTTCTTGAAGGGTGAATTGTGAAAAATCATGGCCCCATGCTTTCCTCAAAATATGGGCTCAATCAAATCTCGTATGAAGAAGATACTGCCCAAATGGTGAAGTGATGTCCAATCTGGATAGTTCAGTCCATCATTGTCTTCATGGCCCATTTAGTCCACTCATATGCATGATCCAGATCCCATGTCTTGAATATAATTTGTATCCCATTAATTCAGGAACACAGTTACAACATTTTAAGACAAAATAGAACACTGAAAAATATTTATGTCCAAAATACTATAGTGGATTTTAAAAGGGTAAAACTAGAATTTTCAACAAATTTTCAAATGAATGATCTAATCCCAAATATTCCATAATTGAACATATCTAGCATAATATGAGGAAATTATACCATTTATTATCAATAAAATATTCAATAAAATAGTGTTTTTTCATAGGTATACTACAAAAATGAATTAAATTTTACCAACTAATTTGTCTCAATGGACTTATCTATGTATTGTGTGGAAATATATAATATATCCCCATCATCACTTCATATAAAACTCATCACATATTTTTATAATATTAAATTAAATTTATAAAAAATATATCATATTAATAAATATTCATATTAAAGAAATGATACAAATTTATCATGATTTTCCCTAGTTAATCGAATACCATTAATAACAAAAAAACAATATGTAACAAAGCTATACATTTTTGAAAATAATAATATCCATCATAAAAATAATATAAATATTTAATATAAATTTAATTTTCAATTATCATGAGAATATTAATGTTTCAAGAAAATGTTAGCATCCATAAATTAATAAGAGATAAGATATGACCATCGGTTCATTAGAAATATAGATTTTATAATAAAATCATTTCCTTTTAAAAAATAAAGGAAATGTAATTGAAATATGTAAATAATATATTTTTATAAATTTTTATTCTAAACTTTTTGTTAAATGTGTAGAATAAGAAAAATATTTTTAAATGGTTATGGAGACAGGGATGTCAGTTAACATTGTTTATGTTAAAAACATTCATTTTTAATTTTTACAAGGAGAGTTAGAGAAAAACATTTCAGAAAAAATTATAAATATTCCTTTAAAAAAGTTTAAAATAAACGTATAACTTAAAATTTAATTAACAAATTATTTGAGTAAATAGAATGGATTTTTTAAAACAACATTGAAAAATATGGACATGATCTAAAAATATACCCAATCAAAAATAAAAATAAGACCATATTTTAATGCGAACATTTCTTTGCTTGATTAAAGTACCAAAGAGATGAAAT
The DNA here is from genome assembly GCA_963277665.1 of Viscum album. Taxonomy (NCBI): domain Eukaryota; kingdom Viridiplantae; phylum Streptophyta; class Magnoliopsida; order Santalales; family Viscaceae; genus Viscum; species Viscum album. The sequence goes on along the minus strand of OY728148.1, from coordinate 2,033,007,499 downwards.
GTTCGACTAAAATATTAAAGCACATAAATACACACATTATTAGAAAATATATGGGCTTTATAAAGGAATTATTAAAATATTTCTTCAATGAAAAACAATGCAATCTCAAAATTCTGAGATTGTAAAATAATTATGTACCTATTTGGTAACTTTTAAATTATATCCCCATGGATGAATAAAATTTAATTCCTCTATTTTTAATCATGAATAATAAGTTTCTCATGTTAAAAAAATAAATGGGTAATTATAAATAGAACATAAAATTAAATAGGCGCATAATATCAAATATGTCTCAATAAAGTTGAAACTGAGATGAAATCCATTACCTTGTTCTTCCCTTAAAGTTGAATTTTTTCTAAAATATGATACGATGAGTTTAAAAATGTTATTAAATTATATCATAAAAATATTGATATTTATAATGTCAAATATTATCCTCTTATAATACCTTATCATTAGTTCATTAATAATATTTTATTATTACAATTGTATTGGTTGTGATCTTCTTAGTTTTTTTATATATTTTTTACCATGATAGTTCTGATTATTGTGTATAATATACAGTTACATTTTCTATAGAATTATATTAATATTATAAATATCATATATTTTTATTATATATATTTTATAATATATATTAAAATTTGGTAATGGAAAATGAATCACATCGCATCGTGGTGATGATAAGTTGTATGTGCGCATTAGCAATGTTATCATTTCCATAATGAGTTAAAGGGTAAGGAAGTGGATGATATATTAATTTTATATATTCAAAATAATTTCATAAATATCACATATATTCATTATTTTTAAATTTATGAATATCTATGTGAGATGGTGATGGGAAACAAATTACATTGGTTTGTGGGACAGTAGTCCACCGTACAAACTAGTAATGGTTTTGTTAGCCGTTAGACTGAGAAGGATATAGAAAAATATTATTAAATAAATAGTATAACATCTCATTATATGGTATATATTGTTGTTAATATATTGGAATCTTTATGACATAATTGAAGTTTCGTAAACAATAAGTAAAAAAAGATAGAGTATGGTGAAAACGATTACCTTCTCTTAGAAAAACATCCATTGTTTATCTTATAATGGACCCTAGGGTTAATATATTGGAAATATTAGTAGATATATAATGTTTATAAGGTTTTTTGGGAGATATTTTTAAGATTTATATTGAGCTAAATTTATTATGATGTTTGAATAATTGATGGGAGAAGGTTCCCTTTTATAACATTGGTGAGTGGCACATATGTAATTTATAAATTTTTTAAATTAATTTCTATACAATTTCAATAAACAATTGTTGAAAAATGAAATATATTTAAATTAGATAATTCTTGGTTTTAAATACCACAAAAAATGATGGTTTAGATAGTTTTTAGGTCATTTTAACCCTCGTCCTTTTATATTAACCTCTAGTAAACCAATTTTAACCATAACCGTGGTAATTATTTTTTAATTCCATAACTATTCATTATGGATAAAAATTAATTTGAAATTATTATCTATTATAAAATATTTTAATTGAAAGTATAGAATCTATTTTATCAAACTCAATTCACATAATTAGTATAATTTCATTTAAAAATATTCCTGCATAACATGTTGAAAAATAATTTTTCAACAAATACATTTTTCAGGAACAAGATGATCATATAATAACTATACAAATAGTAATAAACATTATATGGATTTTAATGAATATAATTAGATATATTATATTTATATTTAATTCAAAATTTTCTTTAATAATGATTATTTTAAATAATTAAAATTAAAATAAATTATTCTTTTAATAAAATAGTTTTTTTAAAAATATACCTTTTCACCTCCAAATGATATTATAGTTATTTATATAAAATTTATAGAAAATATAATTTTAATTCTACATATTATAAAGAGAACTTATAAATTATATAAATAGATAAATAAAACCATTTTAATTATTCATAAAAGCTTATTTCCATGGGAAACTTTCAAAAATTTATACTAGTCTTATTTTGACCTATTATGTTTAAATTCGATATTAATCCTATGAAATCAAAACAATTTCATGAACTATTAACATGTTAATTGTATTATGATTTTATTAAAACAAAATTTTCACTAAATATAATTGTATCTAAGATGTTACACTCTTCGGTGCTATAAAAATATCTTTCGTAACATTTTCATGGATATTACTTTCTAAAAAATAACGGTCTTTCTTTTTGTTCATAATACCATCTAATTCCCACATTACTTCATCCATTTTATGATTTTAGAAATGTAACATTACCATTTGAATCATCTGATCCCTTAATAATTTCTCTATATTTTTAATAATATGGATAAGATATTCACAGTAAGATATATTAGGTTCTAATTCTATTTTTTTAAAGGTGAGAACTCATGTTGTGTCTTGAATTTACTTCATTAACAATGATATGTGGAAAAAATCATGTACCTAAGAGAAAATTTGTGAACTTTATAATTAGAAATCCAAAACTCCAATTCTATCACATATTTAAAAATTTATAACGATTATGGGGTTTTGTTTCCATTTCATAACAAACCTTATAACCCCCTTCCATGGAGATACTTTCAATAAAATACAATCTCCCACTTGAAATTCAAAATATTTACATTGGTTATCTTCATATCTATTTTTCCTATATTGAGATTATTTAATATGATCATGGATAGTCTTAAACTTCACTGTTGTCATCTTAACATGGTCCATGCCTTCATGTTTCCCTTCACCAACTTTATCCTTAAAAATTGGTGTTGAACATATTTTTCTATATATTGCTTCATATGACACAATTTGAACACTAAAATGAAAGATATTTTTATATAAAAACATTATAAAATGTAAATATTGAACACACATACCTTAGAATTCATGAAACAATGACCTAAACATGTATCTTAATGATTTAATAGTCCTTTTAGATTATCCATAAATTTGAGGGTGAGTAGCATTGGTCTAAATAATCTCAATAACTAGAGAATTATAATGTATTTTCTAGCATTTTGATGTAAACCATGGATTTTTATCAAACACACTTGAATAAGGTTCATAGTTAAGTCTTACATGTTCATTAATATAGAGTCATGTAAGATGATAAATAGGTATATCTTTTCTTATAATATTGAGATGTTTATATTTGATTATTAGATAAAAAATAATCCATATTAGATAATTAATTTTTTTTCTATTATAATCCAATGATAATATAAATATTAATTTCATCCCATTTCCAAATTGAATTAGTTAGTGGTTTAATTAATCCTATCAGATACTTTATATGATCTGTCACCTATTGAAAAACTAATTTTCCTGACACATCATCTATAATTTACTTCTTTATATTACCCCAAAAAATTTCTCTAAAATACCTATATATCTTGGATACAATATGATGTGTAGAGAAACTATATCTGTCATAATCAACCAACAATTACCTTTTTATCTTTGGAATATTTGGAACATTAGTTTTCTTTCCATATTTTATAATTTCATCTTGAAAAACAATGTTTGAAAATTTTACATGAATCATTTCTTTAATTTTCTTTTGATAATTATCATCACCCAGTTGAGAAATAATTATATTTTATAATAAATATGGTTCGGATATAATTTAAAATAAGGGTGATGTATCCACTTCAATAATAATTTCCATATCCATCATTACTTTTTCATGAACATATAATCCATATCAATCCTCATTTTGTCCATAACTCCACAATATTTCATTCTCAATGCATCTTATACCTTATTTTTCTTCGTTGGGTGGTATTATATTGAGAAATCATAATGCTTGAGTCGCTAGAGACTCATTTATTTACTCATTTTGATCACCTTCTATGAAAATATTTATTTTAGACTCTAATGAGCTATTAATATCTAACCACTTTCACTATAGTAATTTCTATATAATTTCAAATAAACTATTATGGTTTCCAATCGAAGATCACGAGTTGGATAATTCATTTCATTTGTTTTTTATTAACTTGATTAATATGAAATAAATTTATCATTATGCATATGAAAAAATCAATGTCCTTTCTTTTATTCATCACAACATATCACAACTACATCATTTCTATATGGTATAGACAAAAACAATGAATCAACCAATCTCCTCTTCAATTATTCAAAAACATTTTTCACATTTAATTGCCCATGTGAACTTTTCCCCTTAAAATGTATGATCAATATACATGTTAGTTGATCATGAATTTTTTAAAAAAATCACTGATAATAACCTACCAAACTAATAACACTACATACATCGCGTTTTTTCATTGGTGTAATCCATTCTTTGATAGAATTTTTCATCATATTATCAACTATAATTCAATAAAAAAAGTTGATATTTTCAAGAATATAAAATGTATGAAGCAATAATTAACACGTTATAAATTTCCCATATAAATATTTTCCACTATGACGCTCAAGAATGATTCGCAAGTGATTATCATGGTCCTAATTTCTTTTAGAATACATTATGATATCATCAATAAATACCATAGAAAATTATAAATATATTCCTCGAATACTGTATTCACTAGATTAAAAAAATAGAGGGTTCATTAGTCAATATTAATGGAATTACTATAAACACATAATTTCCATACCTCAAATGTAATGATATATTTGGAATGTATACATTCTTTACCCACAATTGATGAAAATTGAAGAATGATAAATATTTTAAAAATATTTATCTCTACGAAGTTGATAAAATAGGTCTTCAATATAAAGAAGTGGATGCCTATTTGTTATCATAAGAGGATTTATTTCACTATATTCAATGCACATATTCATAGATTCATCTTTCTTCCTAATGAAATAAATAAGGGATCCCCAAAGTTAAACACTAGGGAGTATAAATATCTTAGTAAAAAACTCAACTAGTTTTTTCTTCAATTATAATTATTCTAAAATGGCCATTATATAGATATTTTGATAAAACACTATTTTATTGAATATTTAATTGATAATAAATGATATAATTTCCTCACATTGTGTTAAATATGTTTAATTAGAAAGTATTTGGGATTAGATCATTCATTTGAATATTTGATGAAAATTCCAGTTTTACCCTTTATAGTTCACTGTAGTATTTCTAAGATAAATATTTTTATAATTATTATTTGAATTTGAACTTTTGTAACCATGTTTATAACTTAAGTATCTACAACTTTTATTCAGGACTCTAGAGTTAAAGCGTTCATTGGGTTGTTGAAAATGGGCCATGAAGTCAAAGTTTGGCTGGGATCGCCACAATGGAGAAGCTTCGGTATGTCGGCTATAACTCCTTCATATGGGCCTGTATTGAGCCCAACATTGAAGAGGAGATATAGGACCCATATCCTCACATTTTATCCTTCTGGAAGGCCGGCCAATTCACGCGTTTTGGTGGTCAAATGGGCGGTGTAAGTGGGCATAAAATATTTGGACGAATTTCCACATTCACACTTGAAACCACTTGTAACCTCTCCTCCCCTCCCCTCAATACATTGGAGTTTTCCTCATTTTGAGGGGTGAGGACGTGCATTATGAGATTGGAGGCAGAGGAGAATTTGTTTCACCCAAATTCTCCAACCATTGTAAGAGGGGTAGCTCTTGAAGAAAGGATCCCCTCATCGAAGCCTTCTTCTCTTCTTCATTTTGTAATGTTTTCATTAGTGTAATAAACTTCATTGTTCTTCTTTTATTTCTTCTCTTTTCTTCTTTTTTGTTTAAATTTCCACTTCTCTTAATCTTCCTATTTGGGCTGGAATTCTTGAGTAGAAGCGTTATTGGTTTATACCCATTATAAACCTTTGCACATACAAAACGCTTCTACGATGATTACGCCACCCATGGAAGAGTAGTCTTTTAGTAATCGATCTATCTTATACCTTATTCATTTAATTATTTTGAATCAATGAGCTACTTTAATTCACATAATATGATCCATGAATTGTGTTTTTAAATTACAAGAAACTAAGAAAGTAATTGAACAATTAACACAAAAACACGCGAAGTCGGGATTTTGTGTAAATTGTGAGAGCGTAATCTTAATCGGTAATACAAGACCACACGGGATAAATTTGTAGAGTTCAAATATAATCCCTAAACAAAATTTATCCTCATTTACAGAATGGATATGTTCTCTAATTAACCACTGACCATAAGCTATCTTTAGAACAACAATCAAAGCAGGGTGCTGCGATTGTGTGTTCCGAAGCTAGCCTAGGGTTTAAATAATTTCATCTTTGTGGTTAAGTTAACTATCGTAGGGTTCGAGGGATAAAACATTTAGGGGATCATAATTGAGTGGATATTGATTTAAATGATAATGATTAATAAGTGAATGAATAGGTATAGTTAGATCGATTACGCCTTTTAAAATAGATTTCTAAAAAAACATCTTCTTGTTGTGTCTTTTTAATCAAACATCATTTCAAAATTAAAAACAAAAAAATGCAATATTCTTCCAGAAAACTTATTATAGATCTATAAACTATAAAAAAACCCATCCATTCGATTATTGTTTTTATTCTCTTTTATTTTATTTTTAGAATATATCTAAGAAGTTGTTTTAATTCACTTCCTCCTTTGAGAGATGACCTTGGTCAGCCACTCTGCTACACCTAAGTACCCCAAAATCACACTAATCATTTGAGGGCACCCACGACAGTGCTCTATAAAATTGGAGCTGTTACTGGGGAGGCAAGTAATTATTTCAACCAATTAGAGGTATTTATTTTATTTTACATTTTATTCTCTTCCTCTCTTCTTTCTTCCTTCTTTACCCAATCTGATTTTTCTTCTTTTTCTCTTATTTTCTTCTACTTATTTTTGGACCATCAACTCAAACTTCTCATTTTTATTTTACTATTTTCAACATTCTTTCTTTTCATTTTTATTTTATCTATGACAAGAACTAATCCTGATGATCTCTTAGATCTTGACCCTGAGATTGAACGTAGCCTTAGGGCACGAATCAGACACTCTCAGTCTACGAGAAGTTTCAATATTCAACCAGTTGTTGAGTTCCTATCTTATGGAAACACTGAAATTGGAAGCTATTCAAATTCAAACATAAAAGAGGAACCAATGGCTGAAAACAATGGAAATGAACTTAATAGAACCATTCGAGAATTGGATGCACCTGATATTAACTATCAACCAAATTGTATTGCATACCCAAATCTCGAATTGGACTTTGAACTAAAATCGGGGTTAATTCACTTACTTCCAAAGTTTCATGGCCTCTCTGGTTAGGATCCCAACAAACACCTTAAAGAATTTAATGAGGTTTGGTCAATGTTAAAACCATGAAATGTTTCTGAATATCAAATCAAATTAAGAGCATTCCCATTTCACTTGATGGAGCTGCAAAAGATTGGATGTATTATTTGCAACCTAAAGATGTAACATGTTGGAATGATTTGAAACATATTTTCTTTCAAAGATTTTTTCCAGAATCAAGGACCACATCCATTCGAAAGGAGATATTGGGGATCAAGAAAGCATAAGGGGAGTCAATGTATGAGTACTGGGAGCGATTCAAGATGTTGTGTGCAAGCTGCCCACATCACCAAATCAGTGAGAAACTACTCATCCAGTACTTCTATGAAGGACTCACACCCATGGAGAGGAGCATGGTGAATGCTGCAGCTGGAGGAGCATTGGTGGACAAGACACCCGTAGCTGCATGAGAATTGATTGACAAAATGGACCAAAACTCTCAACAATTCAGTGATAGAGGTACACCACATGTTCGAGGAGTACATAAAGTAAGTCCTTCTTCTCTTGAAAGTCATTTGATTGATACTATGTTAGAATAATTGAAAACTATGGTGCGGCAGATTGCATTGGCTCAAAAGACATCCCAACCCCCTCCTTCAAGGCCATGTGGCATTTGCACTAAGACAAGCCACCCAACTGACTGTTGCTCACAACTACAAGAGACAAAAGATTGTGCATGAGTGTTCCCTGGGAGACCATTTCAGCAGCAACAAAAACAACCATATCCCCAAAAGAAGTTTGATACAGTATACAACCAAGGGTGGAAAGATCAGTCAGACATGAGGTATGGCTCTGGACAACAACAAAGGCCCCCTTTTCAACCAAACTTCTAGCAGACTCCACCTTACCAACAGGGTTTCCAACAAACCCAAAGTAGATTCGAAGCTCAAACATCAACGAGTCAGCAACAAGGGAATATCCAACACATGGTAGACTCTAACATTGATGATCTTTGGAAACAAATTTTTCTTAATCAACAGAATGAGCTCAAGAGTCAAGGTTCGGAGCTGAGAGAGTTGAAGACTCAAATGAGTCAGATTGCCACCGCCCTCCATGAACTTGTGAGTAAGAATTCTGGAAATCTACCTTCCCAACCCACTCCAAATCCAAAGGGGAATGTTAGTGCCATCACATTGAGAAGTGGGAAGAAAATTAATGATACATCTGGACCTACCATTCCACAAATATTCACCTCTACTCTAGAGAAGCCGCATTCCATACCAACTGATTAGCAATCCAAGGAGAAAGATAAAGGTAAGAAAAAGATTGATGATGTACCTCCTAAACCCCTTCCGTTTCCAAACAGGGTTGTTCAAACCAAGAATATGGATGAAGAAGCAATAAAAAAAGAGGTTTTGGACACATTCAAGCGTGTGGAGATCAACATTCCTCTACTTGAAGCCATTAAGCAAATCCCAAGGTATGCCAAATTCTTAAAAGAACTCTGCACCAATCGAAGAGGGCTCAAGGGGAATGAGAGGATCAACCTTGGAAGGAATGTCTTGGCAATAATTATACCAACTCTAGCAATGCCAACAAAGTGCAAGGATCCCGGGGCATTCACCATCACATGTACCATAGGGGAGTTGCACTTCTCTGATGCTCTTTGTTATTTAGGAGCTTCAATAAATGTGATGCCTCACTCTGTATTCTCTTCCTCGCAGGTTCATGAGTTGAAGCCAACAAGAGTAGTGGTGCAATTGGAGAATAGAGCTACGACATATCCAGTCAGAGTCCTTGAGGATGTACCTGTCCGGGTAAGAGACATGATCTTTCCAGCGGATTTCTATGTTCTTAACATAGAGGATGATCAGGTAAGTTCTCATTCCCCCATTATCTTAGGTAGGCCCTTCCTCAAAACTACAAAAACTATCATAAATTTTAATGAGGGTACAATTTCCATGGAATTTGGGGATGAAGTCGTGATATTTAATGTTATGGATTCCATGAAGTACCCCTCTGAGGACCATTCTGCTTTTGTTATCTCCCATTTTGAACCACCAAGTAAAAACTCCCTGGATTTGGATTGTCCTATACTTAGAGAGATTATGAGTATTGGTTCTAGTCTGATGTCTAAGAGTACTTCTACACCTATTTTTAAGGAACAAGACTCTCTAAGATTTGATTTGGAAATGGAATCATATTCTTATTTTGATAATGTGAAATCTGATTATGACATGTCTATTGAGTATGCTGATGGATTTGATGCTTTATTCTCTGATTTTGATGATGTCTATTCTGATACTGATGCTCTTTGTGAACATATTTCAGTTCCTTCAATGTCTCCATCCATACTACACCCTCCTTCATTAGAACTCAAGCCATTTACACCAAATCTGAAATACTCATACTTGTTGAGTGGTGAGAGATTACCTGTTATCATTGCTAACAATCTCCCTTTTGAACATGAAGAAAAGCTTTTGAATATTTTGACGGAGAACATCAGGGCGATTGGGTGGACCTTGGCTGACATATCATGTATTAGCCCCTCCATTTTCATGCATAGGATTCTCTAGGAGGATGGGGATAAACCGGTGATACAGCCACAAAGGAGACTCAATCCCACCCTCCTGGAAGTTGTTAAAAAAGAAGTTGAGAAATTTCTCGAGGTAGGTATAATCTTTCCCATTTCAGATTCTCAGTGGGTAAGTCCAATTCATGTTGTGACTAATAAAACTGGTTTTACTATTGTTAAAAATGAGAGAGATGATTTAGTTCCAATGAGGGTGCAAAACAGTTGGCGTTTGTGTATTGATTATAGGAAACTAAATTAGACCACTCGCAAGGACCATTTCACCCTCCCATTTATTGATCAAATGCTCAAGAGACTAGGTGGTAAAACACACTATTGTTTCTTGGATGGATTTTCTGGATATTTTCATGTTCCTATAGCTCAAGAGGATCAGGAGAAGACTACATTCACTTATCCCTTTGGCACATTTTCCTACCGGAGGATGCTATTTGGACTTTGCAACGCCCCAGGTACCTTCCAGATATGTATGGTGAGTATTTTTTCTGATTTTATTGAGACCTGCATGGAGGTATTTATGGATGATTTTACAGTGTATGGGTCTTCATTTGATGAATGTCTAAGTAGTTTGGGAAAGGTGTTGAATCGTTGTATTGGGAAGAATCTGGTCCTGAACTTTGAAAAGTGTCATTTTATGGTAGAGCATGGCATTGTCTTAGGGAATGTGGTGTCAAAACATGGGATAGAGGTTGATAGATCTAAGGTATACATTATTTCATCCTTACCCTATCCTTCATGTGTGCGTGATGTTAGATCTTTCCTAGGGCATGCAGGATTTTATCGGCACTTCATCAAATATTTTAGTAAGATCGCTCTTCCTATGTCACAATTACTTAAAAAGATTCTGATTTTGTGTTTGATGATTCTTGTAGGACTTCCTTTGATTAGCTAAAGAAGTTTCTGACCACTCCACCTATCATAAAGCCCCCACGGTGGGACCTTCCATTTGATCATATGTGTGACACCTCCAACTTCGTGGTTGGAGCTGTCTTATCTCAGAGGGTGGAAGGACGTTCACATGTGATTGCCTATGCATCAAGGACATTGGATTCAGCCCAATAAAACTACACAACCACGGAAAAGGAGTTTCTTGCTGTCATATTTTCTTTAGATAAATTCTGTTCATATTTATTGGGCTCTAAAGTAGTTGTTTTTTCTGATCATGCAGCTTTGAGGTACCTCCTGAAGAAGCCAGATGAAAAGCCACGACTTATCCATTGGATGCTCCTTCTTCAAGAGTTTGACTTCGAGATAAAGGACAAAACGGGGTCAGAAAACTTGGTGGCGGACCACATGAGTAGGATTACTCACACACTAGAGGATGACACCTTGGATCAGGTACCACATCGGGACACTTTCCCTGATGAGCATCTCTATACCATCTCAGGTACACATCCTTGGTATGCTGATTTAGTTAACTAACTTGTTACTTCTGAAATCCATGCAAATTTTAAGAAACATCATGTCCAAAAATTAAAGATTGAGTCAAGATTTTATGTTTGGGATGATCCATACTTATGGAGCATGTGTAGTGACCAAGTCATTAGGAGGTGTGTTCCCGATCATGAGTTTGAGTCTGTTTTGCATTTTTGTCATACCCTTGCTTGTGGTGGACACTTTGGACCCCAATGGATAGCTAGGGAGGTTTTGTACTCTGGATTATATTGGCCTAGATTATTCCATTATGCCCATGTGTTTTGTAAGTCATGCTCTCGCTGCCAACACATTGGGAACATTTCTAAGAGACATGAGATGCCCCAACAACCCATACTACTCTGGGAGATTTTTGATGAATGGGGCATTGATTTTATGGGTCCTTTTCCTAGTTCATTTGGATTTTTTTATATTTTGGTTGCTGTTGATTATGTGAGTAAATGGGTGGAGGCCAAGGCCACCAGGACTGACGATTCTCATGTTGTAGTGGATTTTGTCAAGGCTAAAATTTTCTGGAGGTTTGGAGTACCAAAGGCCATCATCAGTGACCAAGGGACACACTTTTGCAATAGGAATTTTGCTTCCCTCCTTCAAAAGTATGTGGTGACACACAAAACATCAACACCATACCACCCCCAAACAAATGGCCAGGCAGAGGTTTCAAATCGTGAGTTGAAACAAATCTTGGAGAAAACTGTGCAGCCAAATAGGAAGGATTGGAGCAAGCGCTTGGATGATGCATTGTGGGATTATAGGACAGCATACAAGACCCCCATTAGTATGTCCCCATTTCGGATTTTTTTGGGGAAAGCGTGTCATCTCCCCGTGGAAGTTGAGCATCGGGATTATTGGGGTATAAAGAAATGCAACATGGATTTGGCCCAAGCTGGAAGCCAAAGGAAGCTTCAAATTCAAGGGCTTGGGGAGATTAGATTATCATCATATGAGAACTCAAGGCTCTACAAGGAAAGACAAAAAATATCTCATGAAAAAATGATCCACCAAAGGGAGTTTCATGTTGGAGAGAAAGTCCTTCTCTATAGTTCACGACTGAATTTGATGCCTGGTAAGTTGTGTTCCAGATGGTTAGGTCCTTATGTTGTGACTAATGTTTTTCCTTATGGTGCAGTGGAGATCACACAAGAGGACACTGGAAGGATCTTTACAGTCAATGGGAAACGTTTGAAGAGATACATTGAGGTACTTCCTACTGATGCAGTGGATTTTATCACACTGCATGACCCCATCATCACTTGAGCACATCAGGCTGTTTTTAACCCTTTCACTTTTATGTTATTTATTTAAAAAATCTTCATTTCATGTGCATATATCATCTCATAGGTTCACATTGAGTACAATGCAATATTTTAAGTGTGGGGGAGGTAACCTTTTAGTTTAGTAATTTCATTTGCTTTCCTGTTCAAAAAAAAACCCAAAAACAAATTGTGTGTTTTTCAAATTTTGTATGTTTATTTTACAATTTTCTGTGTGTTTTTGAAACTTTTGAGCTGAAATGATTCTCATCACAATTTTGAAATGCATATCAATGAGTGAAACAATTTATCCCTTGAAACTAAGCTTAAATGAATGCTGAAAATGACTTTGTTTCAAGTTCAAATATTTAGTAATTTCATGGAAAGTACGCTTAATTTTGAATCCCATGCCACATCTCACTGTCTTTATATTTGAAATCACTTTCCTGTGAGGCTTCTAAACCATTATTTTCATATTCTTTACATTCACCTCACTTCTTGAGTGAACCAAACCATGCTTGATTTAACCAGAATTTGATCTATTCCTTTCAAAACTTGAGGGTTTGAGGTACATATGTTTATATGATTGAGGCATTTGTTAGGTATTAAAGCCCCTATTTCAAAGAATCCTTTTTTTATAATGTCCTACCTTGGATATTTAATCTTTGTAGCCCTTAGAATTCATGCACATCCTGTTAGGTTAGCCACATTACAAGCCAATTTTCCCTATCCAACCAACTCTTGAAGTGAAATTGCATAATCTAGTTGAGCTTAAGTGTGGGGGAATTTGTCTTGTGTTTTGCCACCACATTCTGTGATACTTTGGGTGGAAAATTAAATTCTGAAGAGATGTGTTTGCTGCCGAAGAAATTCATTATATTGAAAGCTGTGCCTTTTCTGGAGCTTTCATGACAAGTGAAGTTGTGCCTTTTCTGGAGCTTCTAATTGAGGTGGAAATCTGTGCCCATCTGGAGCTTTCAAGAAAATCATGTTTGAGAAGATTGAAATTTTTTATGCTGAAACGATGAATGGTGTAAACCTTTCAAGACTTTTCATGATGATGGAGCTGAATTGATACTTTGGGGATTGAGGAGAATACCATGTTTAAGTGAAAATTAGATTAATGCAATTTTGCTTCAAAAGAGTCAAGCCCTCCTCATTCAGCCTCAGAGTTTTTCACATCTTAATCCTACCAACCAAAAGCCACAGAACAACCCTGAAAAGTCCTCATGATAAACATATTTCCTTGAATCACATCGGGTAGTGATGTAGGAATCTATCAAGCCTATGGTGACCCTTGTATGAGTTTGGATGAGAAAGACATTGGAAAAAAATTGATATTTGAGTGATGAGAGAAAATTCAAGCGAGGTAAGTGTTTTGTGCATGGGAGGATAAATAAAGTGGAAATATATTGAATGATATAAATGAAGAACTTTAAATAATGGTTTTTTATGGGGCATGCTATCTTTTGTTTCTTGGGGTGTAATTGTTTGATCTCAAGGATATGTGTTTTAAAATTGGTTTTGATTTGATATTAATGTTTACTTGATATGAGGTTTTTCCCAGGAGTGCAAAAGGGTAAGTGTGGGGGAGTTGATAAAACACTATTTTATTAAATATTTCATTGATAATAAATGATATAATTTCCTCATATTGTGTTAAATATGTTTAATTAGAAAGTATTTGGGATTAGATCATTCATTTGAATATTTGATGAAAATTCCAGTTTTACCCTTTATAGTTCACTGTATTATTTCGAAAATAAATATTTTTATATTTATTATTTGAATTTGAAGTTTTTTGAAAGTTTTACTAACTTAATTATCTACAACGTTTATTCATGACACTAGATCTAAAGAGTTCATTGGGGTGTTGAAAATTTTCCATGAAGTCAAAGTTGGGCTGGGCTCGCCAGAATGGAGAAGCTTCTGTATTTCAGCCATAACTACTTCATATTGGCCTATATTGAGCCCAAATTTGGAGAGGTAATATATAACCCATATCCTTACATGTGATCCTTCTGGAAGGCCGGCCATGTCATGGGTTGTGGTGGTCAAATGGGCGGTTTAAGTTGGCATAAAATATTTGGACGAATTTCCACATTCACACTTGAAACCACTTGTAACCTCTCCTCCCCTCCCCTCTATAAATTGGAGTTCTTCTCATTTGGATGTGTGGGGACGTGCATTATGAAATTGGAGGCAGAGTAGAATTTGTTTCACCCAAATTATCCAACCATTGTAATAGGGGTAGCTCTTGAAGCAAGAATCCCCTCATCGAAGCCTCCTTCTCTGCTTCATTTTGTAATGTTTTCATTTGTGTAATAAACTTCATTGTTCTTCTTTTATTTATTCTCTTTTCTTCTTTTTTTTGTTTAAATTTACTCTTCTCTTAATGTTCCCCTTTGTTCTGGAATTCTTGAGTAGAAGCATTATTGGGTTATACCCATTATAAACCTTTGCACATGCAAAATGCTTCTACGATGATTACGCCACCCATGGAAGAGTAGTCTTTTAGTAATCGATCTATCTTCTACATTCTTCATTTAATTATTTTGAATCAATGAGATACTGTAATTCACATAATATGATACATGAATTGTGTTTTTAAATTACAATAAACTAATCAAGCAATTGAACAATTAACACAAAAATAAGCGAAGTCAGGATTTTGCGTAAATTGTGAGAGTGTAATCTTAATCGGTAATACAAGACCACATGGGATAAATTGGTAGAGTTAAAATATAATCCCTAAAAACAATTCATCCTAATTTCCAGAATGGGCATGTGCTCTAATTAACCACTGACCATAAGCTATCTTTAGAACAACAATCAAATCAGGGTGCTGCGATTGCGTGTTCCGAAGCTAGCCTAGGGTTTAAATAATTTCATCTTTGTGGTTAACTCTCGTAGGGTTCAAGGGATAACAAATTAGGGGATCATAATTTAGTGTATATTGATTTAAATGATAATGATTAATAAGTGAATTAAGAGGTAGAGTTATATCTATTACGCCTTTTAAAATAGATTTCTAAAAAAACATCTTCTTGTTGTGTATTTTTAATCAAACATCATTTCAAAATTAAAAACAAAAAAAATGCAATCTTCTTCCAAAAAACTTCTTCTAGATCTATAAACTATAAAAAACCCCATCCATTAAATTAGTGTTTTTATTCTATTTTATTTTATTTTTAGAATACCTCTAAGAAGTTGTTTTAATTCACTTCCTCCTTTGAGAGACGACCTTGATCAGCCACTCTGCTGCACCTAAGTACCCCAAAATCACACTAATCATTTGAGGGCACCCACGACAGTGCTCTATCATATTCTTTTATATATTTCCTTGAACAAGGAATAAATTAATAAAAAATTCAAATTCATTATCTAGAGTATGTCAAGGTAATTCATTTGTAAAGAAATCATTATATTCATGTACAATAGGTGCATCCTCACTTTTAATATTAACATTTCTTTCTATATATTTTTTATAATATTCTTCCACAAGAATATCATATATAAGATATAATGGGGGTGGATCTAGACATGGCCTAGATAAATAATTATCCACTATAAAGACACGTAATTCCCCATATTCATCATGAATCATAATCTAAATCACTTTGTAATTAATTTTTGTATAATATTTTTATATACAATAAATAAAAAGGATTATATCAAATTTAACTATAGGTATAAAAATAAATTTATCAAAAATATCATGTTTTTGTGTTATAATGAGAATTGTAAAACACATCCTTATTGTAGTGAAATTCCCTATACTATTCTTGAATTCCAGCCACCTTATTAAGGAGTAGGGAATATATAATTTTATTGGAAAACATGGAAGTTATAACACAGTTTGAGGATATATAATAAAAAATATAATTAGATAAATTTTTTAGTATGATTAAATTACATTCCAATACATCATTGGGAACTTCAACCACATCTTTAGTGATTTCATAATCTTATCCTTATCCCCTTGACCTATTCTTTGGTTGATTACCTTTATGTTTGGGACATTGTTTAGAATAATTTACCATTTCATTACACTTAAAACACTTGATATTAGTGGTCACATTTTTCCCTCAAATTAACTATCCAAATGACCCCTATATCTATTATTATAAAAAAAATTCATGCCATTCAATAAATATTTAGGTTTTTTCTTTCAAAACATTTCACATGATGGAAATTTATTCAATTTATTATTCCTATTTGATAAATTTAATTTTTATTGGTGTCAATAAAAACTCTTATTCTATTCATTTCACTTTAATTTATAACATCTAAAAAATTCATCCTCTATTTTAATGGAAAAAAACTATTCCATCATATAATGAAAAGGTTTGAGAAACTAGTTCACTTCAATGAAATGGATTATTCCTTTGAAATAAATAATAACACTTTCAATATATATTATGAATGTAGTATGTAATATACCTTTATAGTCTATTAAATTTAGTCTCATTATCCACAACACTTTCTTCTTCCTTTTTCTTAAGGATAAGGAACTTTCACTTCATTTAATTTGATGAACATGAGGGAAATATTTATTGAAGAATAATAATTTAAAAGAAAGTCATTTAATGTGTTCAATTTATCCCTCCTCCTTGATATTCTTGATCAATGACCACCATTGATCAACTTAACCTTCAATAAAATATACTACAAGTATAATATTTTCTTTTTCATCACATCTAAATGTTATAAATATATTTTAGAGGGAGTTAAACCATTACTCAAATACCATTGGATTAGTAGTTTGGTAAAAAAATAATGGTTTATAGCACATGAAATTATCAATCATAGTAGTACATTTCCATGTAACATCACGTTTCTCTATATTCGATAGGTGTTTATTCATAACATGGAATATATTCCATAATATGGCCATGATTTTCTTAACACCAACACAAGTTGTATTGGCTTTCTCAATAGGAAAATTTATACACTTACATTGAGTAATAATACCATAATTTCTTCCAAAATCCATTGATAAACATTTTTATACAATGGATTAGATCATATAATTGGAAATGAAAAATATAAATATATAATTATAAATATAGTGAAACACTTAAAATATATTAAATATTTATTCATTATTAATTTCATAATCATAAAAATGGTTTCATTTGGGATATCTCTAAATAAAAAATATGTTTTCAAATCAATAATAATGGTTTTTTATGAAAATTTTAGTTAAACAGATTATATCCCCAAGGAGCTTCCAAAAAATTGTTCTGTAAGGAGCCATTCACCATGAAGTAGAATGATGGATGAGGTATACTCAACCAACTCTTTTATGGTTATTACCCATAAGTGCATCTTTTCCCAAACCACATCAACTTATAGTATCCAAATAAATAAAAATTTATAAGAAAACCACATACTCTTTATCCAACTAAAACATTAGGATTTTATCGTATACATAGAAATATCAAAAAATTTAGTCATACAGTTGTGTTCGCTAATCTATGATTTTTGAAATCTTGTTCCTATTATTTCTATAAAACTTCATCTGATACCAAATATAAAAAATATGACTCTAGTAAACTATAGTTGGTACCTAATTTATTATATATACATACATATGAGGATTATAATACTAAAGGAACTATTTTTTATTATTTTGGAGATATAGATATATACATGATACCCTTTTTACATTGGAAATTGAAGATAAAACATAAAAAATGTGACCATTCAGAAACCATGAAACTCATTAAAAGATTTATTCTTCAAAAGATAAGGAATGGAAGAAAAATAAGGGTGTGGTAAAAGGTACACTAAGGGTAACATATATTAGAAGATGTCATTATTAAATAAGGAATGGTCAATATATCATGTTTAATAACTGAAAACATATTAAATTTAAGTAATCACATGAGCATTAAATAAATCTATGGATAATATCAATGTAATAATATCATGGATAATTATAACTAAATTATCAATTAACTAATAGAATAATTTTGATTCCATGATACCAGACATCATGATATCTATACCATCAATACCTTTTGAAAAGACAGTTTAATTGATGGTTGGGTATTCAATAATTCCCATTTAATTTGGACAACATTTCTGTCTCCTATGGTTTATTGATTCATCGAGGGGCTATCAAATATTACTTCTCACACTCCATTACATATATAATGTTTTACTCATATATTGAAAGATAAATTTAATTTATATATTGTATGAAATATAAAAAAATATTCGTATTTAGTAAAGAATATGGATTTACTAATATTTTCTATATTCAATCAAATAAATTTCCTAGTAAACCATCATATGTTGAAAATAATATATGATTTTGGAAATAATAATACCCATGATTCAAAGAATATTGAAATTTAAGATAAATTTAGTTTCTAATGATCACATGAAATTTAATGTTTCCTAAAAAAGTTTATTACCACAAAATTAATAAGAGATAATATCTTATTATAAGTTTATTGAGAATATATGTTTTTAATAAAATCATGTCATTTTAAATAATAAATAAAATGGAAGTTATAATTTAAAATAATCTTTTATTAAAATGTAATATTTTTAAAATAATTGAAAAATTGTAGAAGATGTTAAATATTAAAAAATAATTCTGCCATCAAGGGTGTTTTTGAACACTGTATATGTAAAAAACATTACTTGTAACTATTTTTAAGGAAACTAAAAAAATAGACCTTCCATAAAAAATGATAAATTATCCTTTAAAAAAATTTGAAAATTGTTTCATAGATCCTAGATTATGCTTGCATGTATCCTTTGTTAAGTGATTATGAAGTGTAGTACCCTAATTAATTATTTATTTAAGAAAGTAGTGATTGGTATGCTGGTAATTCATTAAATTATACAAAATGTACATTTTGATTATGGTTATACACATTTCTTTATATAATGAATGTTTAGTATAACCATTTAAAACACCACCAATAATCATGAATGTGAATCTATCAGTGAAAATGATAAAGGAGTAAATTATTGAAACCGAAGTATATAACTCATCCCGTATAAAACTTTGCTGGTATGGACATTATAGTTAACATTCAGATTCTACCGTTAGTGTAATTTAATATAATTATAGGTATGGATTTAATTTTACTATATAGGTATAGTAAAAATTTCCATTATAATGAAACCACTATCCATATTGAAAATCATCCCTAGATTCTGTACAAGTGAAAAGAGGAGGATGAATCATCTTTGGAACCATCATCTCAAGAAGGAATATTATTATCCTAAAAAAAGAATATGAAGATAAAATTATTTATTCAAAGGAAAATATCATCATCGAAGACATTCCCAATGTGAAGTAATATATTTATATATTTCCCTAAAAAATTATGGTCTCCGTCTTAGTCGAGAGGTAGAATTTTTTATCATTCTTTTACCTCGGGAATTTGAATTTTCCATGATTTCATATAAAATGGATGTTATGGAACATTAGGAGATGTGGAAATAACTAAAAAAGAATATATTTAAGGGGTTTTATGAGAAAGTTCTTCACCATGGGTCCACCAGCCATCTTCATCAATAAGAAGGATGGGTCAGTGAACCATTTAATTGATTATTGTGTTCTAAAAAAGATCATGATAAACAAAGAGTATCTACTACCATATATTGATGAACTGTTCAATTAGCTATGTGGATCCCAATAATTATCCATTTAAGTTCTTAATTTTGGATATTATGAAGTAAGTGTGATGAAAGAGGATATCCCCAAGACATTTTCCAGACAATGTATGGGCACTTTGAGATCATATTAATTCCATTCGGGCTCACTAATGCTCTAGAAATATTCATGGACATGATGAATAGAGTATATATATATATATATATTACCTCAAAAAATTTGTTAATGTATTTATATATGATGTTTTAATATACTTAAAATGGAAGTAGTAGAATAAGGAGTATCTGATCACAATTCTAAAGGCCATACGAAAAAAGCAGCATTATAAAAAATATATAAAATGTGAGTTCTAGTTGAAGGAAGTCTAATTATTGGTGAATAGTATCACAAGAAATGGTATATCTATTGACCTTTGAAATATAGATGAAATTTATGGATGGATAATACCAGCATCTATGATATAAATCTATATTTTAGGTCGATTATATAGGTACTATCGTTGATTTGTAAGAAATTTTAAATGCTTTCCAAACCATCTAACCAAGATAAATCAAATGGGAGTCATGTTTTTTTAAAATAATTAATGTAAATATAGATTAAAAGAGTTGAAAAATAGGCTTATCACTATAATTTTACATATGATAAGTACTGGTGGGGAACATTTTGTAGTGTACAACGATGTATCAAAGATGGTTTTGGGCTGTGTGATAATGGAAAATGGTAATGTGATGTCATATGATTCAAGGAAATTGAATGTTCATTAATAAAACTACATACCACATGATCTATAGTTTACTACAATGATATTCATGAAGGTAATATTTAGGAATTATTTATTTTGGGGTAAGTGAGAAATATATATGGATCAAAAGATCCTCAAGTATATATTCACACAAAAAGAGATGAATATGCACTATAAATGATGGTTAGAGATGATTATGGACTATAAATGATCAATAAATAACCTTCATGGGACAAAAAATAAATTATAATATGATAAATGTAGAAATGATCTAGGAATTATATCCTTGATGAGAATTGATAAGGATCTGATCTTATTAGACATGAAAATGGAAAACATGAGAATCATAAAGGAAGGAACATAATTAATTTTTTTCACAAATGACTTCCCAAACATCCCTTATGATGTGGATAAATAATTATCAAAGTTTCTATGTGGGAATTCAAAAGGAAGTATAATCTATATGAATCAGTAAATCCTTAAATTTCAATATTAAGGAAGAATGATTTAGGAGATTAGGGTCAAGAATTTATGTATCATCAAATCCTTTGTTAAAAAGAAGTTTTCGGATGATTCACATAACTCATCCTTGTCTGCCTATCTAGGGTAAAAATATGTATCGCTATCTCTGAGAGAACTATTGGTGTGACAATATGAATAAGGAGATCACATAATATACATAAATATGTCTTTTATGTTGGCAAGGGAAAGTGGAAAGTCAAAAATCCATGACGATGATAAAATGATTACCCATACCTACATGGAAATATGAAAACATCACCATGGACATTTTCACTGATATTCTAAAGATACCAAGAGGAAATAAATCTATATGGTTTTCGGTGGATAGTTATATAAATACTAGTCACATAATTGTAATTCGATAATTATTCTCACTCGATCAACTTAAAAGGATATATATTAGAGAAGTATTGAGGATTCTTGGAATACCACTATCAATTGTATTTTAACAGGAAATAATATTTACCTATATGTTTGGGAAAAGTCTCTACCATTATAAAAAACTATGATGAACTTCATCACGACTTATCACCCTCAAACTGATAGCCAATATGAGTGTATTATGCAAACACTCAAGGACATGTTGACTGCATGATCAGTTGACTTTAATAGAGGATTGGATAAAAATATTCCTCTATTAGAGTTATAATACAATAATAGTTTCCACTCAATCATCCAATATTCTCCCTATTAATCCATTTACAGGAAGATGTTCATTACACCCACAATTTGAGATGGCGTTGGGGATCAAAAACTGCTAGGTCCTAAAATGGTTACATAAATGGTGGAAGAGGTTATGAAAATTCAATAACACATCATGTATGCTCAAATGTGACAAAAGAGGAACGATAAAAATCATTTATGAGACCTAGAGTTTGTGGTTAGAGATAATTTATTCCTCTTCATATCTCTACAGAATAAATTCATGAGGTTTGGGAATACTGGAAAGTTTAGTAAAAGATACATTAGTCCCTTTGAAATCCTTGATCGCATCAAAGTGGTGTCCTATTGATTATAACTCCCACCATACCTATCTCATGTTCATGATATATTCCATGTATACCTCTTGAGGAATTACTTATAAGACCCATCACATATAATCAAACTATAGGGGGTACCATTGGATAATGATCTCTCATATGAGGAGTATCCAGTGAAGATATTCGATCGTAGAGACAAAGTTCTATGAAATAAGACAATTCACCTTATCAAAGTGATTTGGAGAAACCACAAGTTTAAATAGAAATATGGGAACCAGAGGAGGTGATGAAATAGAGTTACCGTCATCAATTTTATTATGTTAAATAAAAATTTAGATGGTAATATTTTTGAATGGGGGAATATCATAATAACTAGAACTGTTATCAATAAAATTCCCCTTTTGGTTGAATTAAATGTCTCATTATGAGTTACTTTTATATAAAAAACATGAACATCCTTTTATTAAATATATGGCATAATATTTAAGAGAATTTTATGCATATTTACCATTGATAATAATTCCATTAAACAATTTTCATAAGATTAGTAGAAATATAGGGTTTCAACAAATCCACCTAACATAGAAAAAGGAAGAGGTGGAGTCTCCTAGAAGGATCATACCCGATGATGAAAATGTTTTGGAGAATATAATGGAAAAAGTGTAGGGAACCAACCATAAAGGTTATATATTCTAATGTTTTTTAACTATAACTCACATTTTAGGATCCTCTTTAATTTAGAGTTTTATTCAATTATGAAAAACTATTAAAATTTAAACCCATACATTACATGCAGACACTTATACTCAGTATCCATTTTTACACCATAGAAAATCTTTCAAAATAAAACTTGTATTATATTTGTGAAAAATCATAAAAACAATCCCCTTTATATCATAATTGTTAATATTCCCCCTTAAATTTTATGATAAAAAATTTAAAACATTGGATGAGAAAAAAAGCTCAACAAGGGATACATAAATAAGGAAAACTATTAGCCTTTTGGAAACATTAAAAGACATGAAAACTTTATCATATAAGTTGGGTCTAAAACATCAAAACACGTTTCAACGAAAGATGATTGAGACAAAGTCCTATACCTTGAGTCTAAATCATCACAAACACTCTTTATATTATTGAAAAAAAACCTAGGTTAATTATTTAGTTTCTTGAGAACATTTTTCATGTTTATTATTTCTTTTATATGACTTAATAATGTGTTCTTACAATTACACAATTATTTAATTTCATGTTGGACATTTTGATGTCATTCAGTACATGAGTTCAAAATGACTTTGGAATGATGTATATAGTCAAAAGTGATCATTATTCCATCATATCTAGAATAATATTCATTACACAATCACCATTTTTATATATCAATTATACTTTTAAATTCATTAGTTAAATATGGATATGAGAAATGAACTACGTTACAATCATGGAGATGGTAAATTGTACCTATGGATGAGTAATATTTAAATTTTCAATGATAATTATAGAAAAAAGGTATGTATTATTTTAACTTTACAAAATTATAATAATATCATTGATTTAATTTTAATCATTTACATACACTTATATATATATCATCCATTTGATGTGGTGATGAAAAACAAATCACATCGCTTAATGGAGGTGATTGTTCACACACACACACATAAAGGACATTATCATTTTTATGTGAATGGAAGGGTCATAATATAAATTTTATATTACCTTTTAGTAATTATAATTATGAAATTAATATCATATATAAACATAAATTCCGTCATTATAACTATTCTTGAGAGAAGGCGATGGAAAATGGATTATATAGGTTCATGAGGCGGTTGTTATTCCTAAAATAAGAGCTATAAAATGTGTGGATTGATTATAGGAAGGTATATTCATTGAGATGAGATAAATAAAATATCATCTAATGTGTGAAGAAAATATAAATAGTGCATCCCTTTTAAAAGAGTGGGGAGGTGCACTATTGTAATTACTCAAAATATTAAATTAATATCAATTAATTTTCTATTAAAAATGTCTACAAGTAGATTTATTTCAATTATATGAGGATTTTGGGTCTAAATATATTCACCCAATAAAAATTAGACAAGTTTTTTTATTACTTATCTTTATGTTTCAACCCTTACTTAACCTTTTTAATTATTACCATGACAACATGTATGTTTAGTCCTTAAGGGTTAATATTGTTACTATAAAATGCCAAATGAACCATAAATGGATCATTGATAAAATTATAAACCTTATCCAAATCATTTAGAATATTTTTATATTTATATTAATTTTATATCATTTAATAAAATAGTGATTATTTTAAAATCTAATTTATAAATATTTTGTAACTATTTATTACATGTCTTTTTAAAAATATCATAACATGATATCCTCAAACCAACTATTTTAAATAATCAATAACATGTAAAATATATTTATGAATTTATTTTATGACCTTAATTATGTTAAATTATATCGATATTAATATTTTAAATAACATTTCTTTGATATTTTATTTAAATAAATAATTATTACATCATCATTTTGTAATTCATTAGGGTAATTATTTATTTATGAAAAATAAAGAATAAATTTACATGAATAATATAATAATTTTATATTTACAAAGTCTATTTATATTAGAATATTTCCACTACATAATTCTATATTAAAAATGGTATAGTTATTAAAATTTAAGTATGACATCTCTGACTTTCCTTTAAATTAGAATACCATAATGTACTTAAAGTTATCCAAGTGGATCCAAGTGGTCATAAGATTGGACCAAGGATAATTTTGGTCTACCATAACTCATCTAATAAAATTATGACAAGTTTTAGGGTAATGTTCTAATATTTATAATATTTTTTCCCTTAATTACCCTATTTACCCTTAACCATGGTAATAAAATGTTATTAGATTTACTATTTATATTGACAAAAAAAATAAAATGGAACTATTTATTAAAATTTTAACATATCATTAAAAATATGAAATAAATTTTTCAAAATTATAAACACATCATTGGATAAAATTAATTTCATATAAAGCATGTTGATGGAATAAGAAAACCTGTTTTTAAAGTGAAAATGTTTAAAATAATGAAATGTTTTTATATAAAAATTCAATGAAAAATTGATTTCAATGAACAAATTTAGATTAAGTGTTATAAAATTTAACTATTTATTCTTTATTCCAATCACATAATAAATTTATCACTAAATATTTTCGATAAAAAATATTTTTTCAAATAAAATTAATTATTTTTCAAAATTCATCAAAACATTAATCTTATCATAAAAATACCAAATATTTAGCCAAATAATTTTGATATTCCTATTTGAAATAATACTTTTATTTTATCAAATTTAAAATTTTAAATTAAAATGACTAGATTTAAAACAAGTGCGCCATAAAATGGTGGAAAACCATTCTTTTAAGAAAAATAAATATTTTATGTGTAAACAATGGATTTTTTCATATATAATGCCTAGAAAAAAATAAGATGAATAATAAACATTATATTGAATATATTATATTTAAATATCATTAATATAATACAATTGTTGTGATTTTTTTAATATATTGGCCTAAAACACAATTTTGTACATTCAAATAGATTTTTATAAAATTATTTCCTTTTTTAGAGGGGTTTTATTTTAATTTATAAATAACTGGTCACCAGAGAATTATTTTTATACACATGTGTAAATCATATTTTCATAATTCAGTTTATCCTATTAATATCCACCATTCTAATGACTACTTAATAATGATAACATTTAAATAATTATATTTACTTATTTGTTTAAGGTTCATATGGAGTATCATTTACACTATCAAACACAATATTTCCTTTTAAAAACATGATATTTTACATTCACTGCCCATAAAAAATTTCATCCTCATAATTTGAAAATAGGATCGAAAACTAGGGGTTTGGATTTTTAAAATTCTTTTCTTAAAATACCACATCAACAATAGGATTAATGTAACATCCACTTTTAAATAAATTGGAAAGTATAAAGGTAACCAGAGATAACATATACTATGGTTCCATGCATGATATAATGAAAATGGAAGAGAAAACGAACTATCAAGTTCTTATTGAGAGTGAAAGAGAACATGGTCATGGGAATGTTAACAATCACAAAACCATATATCTGTGATGGATTAAAAGGTCATTGATTTCATAGTAAGAAAAATAAATGAATAAATTTTTTGATTCAATATCCATTTTATATAGTTGAAGAATTATTTTACTACCTCATTTAATAACATAATAAAATAGTTTTACTTTATAATTAGTGTCTCATCATTTAATCAATTTCCACAATAAACTCATCTTTTTATCTAAACGATAAGTATCCAAGATGAATTTTTCATGACTGGGGAAATAGAATCAACTTCTAGGGACTCACATCATCAAAAAAAGATTAACTATTCATTTCTCATGTCGTGAAACCTGAACCAAAACCAAAATAGTTAGGATAATATAAGATAATTACTGAAAAAGAATAAAACTTTATTGGATGAAAAACTACTTCAATCTCCAAAATTCAACACTAACACGCACAGTTCAACATAGATCATGCAATAAATAACTATCATTAAAACTCCTAAAAACAATTCTAGACTAATATTGAAATAAAAAATTCATAAGGATTTGATAGAATAGTCATTCAAGTTAAATTTGAACTTTTCTCACTAAATAACATCATCCACTCTTAATGAAACCTACAATAAAAGTATTTTCCTTAATCCGATAATCTCCAAGATATGATAACCATATTTATAAATAACCTAATTTACATTTTTTTTAAATAATGGTATTCTATTCAAAGACAAAAACACTAAATTTAATAAAAAAAATACAGAAAAAAATTACATGAGTCTGAAATATGAGATTTTTTGTTGTCCCTATCATTAAGAGAAAGTGAGTCAAAAGGGAGATCATTCAGCCAAGTAATGTCATGGTTGACTCCCACATTAGTGAGGCAATCTAAAAACATGTTCACTTCATTATATCTATGAGTGAAAATATAGTTGGTGTCCATGAGAGAATGTAGACAATCCATCCAAAGTGATGTAAGTGTCCACCAAAGGTGTACAACTCTATTCCAAATATCTTGCACAATGGTCGTAAAATCACCTTCGATCGAAATCTTATTTAAGTGAAGATGCTTTGAAAAAGAGATAACACGAATCACACTCATAATTTACACTTCCAGAGAAGAGGGGACACCGTAACTGCCACAGAAGCATCATAGAGTCTTCCCATTGTGGATTCTGTGGATAGAAACACAACTTGAGGGTCCCAGGTTTCCTTTAGAAGCACCATCAACATTAACTTTGATCTAGTCTAGAGGCGGAGCATTCCATAATAATTCAAAAGTACGTCTAGATTGGGGAAAAATTCCTTTCACCCCAAGACATCATAGAATCCAAAGGTCTCAAAAAGTGTTGTTGCAAAGATCCTTTTGTATCGAGGCAACTTCCCGAATTTAAATTAGAATTATAATTTTAACTTATTTAATAATAAATGCGTAATTGTTATGAGTATAATAATTTCTATAATACCATGTATCATGGAGAATCTTATATATAATTTTTATGAAGAGATTATTGATTTAATGGGAGTCATTAAAATCCACATAATTATGTAGTTGAGAGATGATAGAGTCATAAAGTAACCGTATGCACTCAAAAAGATCAAGGAAATAATTCCAAAGGGCAGTGGCTATAGCAGAATAAAGAAACAAGTTATTAATGTCTTCTCGATGATGGTGACAAAAATGAAATTTAGGGAATTGTTGAATCCCAAAATATTGAAGGAAAGTGTCAGTTGGGACCCTTTTGTGTGAAATATTCCAAAAAAGAGTGAATATCGAGGTCTTTAACCAAAATTTATTAATTTTTTACCCAACTCAAATTATTATGAGAGTTGTTAAAAAATATGATCAAAAATGTTTTTTGGGTCAAGCGTTCCATTATGAACATGTTTCCAAATTAAAAAACAATCAGTAGTGGAAAAGGGATAATTTTCAATGAACTATTTAATATTTTCTGGTAATTTTGATTTTTTAGAGATTAAAATATCGTTAATGCTATTATTAAAGTGTTCATGAAATTGAGTGGGGGATACTATAGAAATGATTGGGGCACCAGGCCAAATTAATTTCCACAAATCAATTTCGAATACAATGGTTATCAATATGATAATACATATGATCCTAAAATGAACATATTATTAACTCATAATAATTTTTAACTAAAAAGAAAAATTTATACTTATTGAGATATTACATAGGCTAGTGGTAGGGGATGCACTGTTTTTTCCCTTCAGTTGTGTGTTCAATTCCCATGGCCTTGTCGGAGTGATAGATTGTCACCCATCATGTGAGATTCCCTTTTTCAAAAACTATATTAATATAATCTATATAAAATTTCCAAAATGTATAAAACATCCTTAATAATAACCTTATTATGTTTTTACTTCAATGTTTACCTCTTACATTTCATTTTTTATCCCAAAATGTAATAAACCATAATTACCTCAGAAATGAATGTCTCAAAAAATACTATTAAACACATTAAAATTTCAAAACCTAAAGCCTAAAATGGGGTTTCTAAAACATTGGAGTTCTGATAAAAATTAAAATTATAAACCCAATATGAAATCCATATCTCTAAAGAAGAAATCCCAATTGTTAATGTTGTCTAAATCATCCTCTAATATCACATTTAGGGCACTGACCATAGAGATGGAAAATTCTAGTGTTTTTGAAATAAAATTCAAAATTAAAGGATATTTGTATTTTAATTATTTATATAATTAGGTAAAACTATTAAAAATGTAAACCATACATTAAATGTTGACACTTATTATTAGTATACATGTTTTCACCAATGGAGACTATTTTAAAACAAAACATTGTTTCTATTTATTAAAAACCCTCCCAATTATCCCCTTGATCTCACCCTTGTCTCTATTTCACTTTAAATCCTTTGAAAACAATTTTAAAATGTGGGACGATAAAAAAATATCAGATTGTTATAGAAAAATAACGAAAAATTATAGTGTTTTGAAAACATGAAAACCCCTTAAAGATTTATAAAAATTTAATACTTTTCACCCTTAAGAAGTAGTAAATACTATACTTTGAAAATAAAATCATTTATTATGATTTTTATAATAAAATTATTAATATAAAACCCATTGTAACATCATATTAAGGTTTTAAGGTATTCTTAAACCCCTCTTTTTTATCTTTATTTGGTTGGGTATCATTTGGGGTAGCTTCGAGTGAAATTTTGAAATTATTGGAAGAATATGGGCTAGTTAATGGTTGGAGCATGGTATTCCCAGTCTGTGAAGCCTCTCAGAGAAACCGTTTCCTACCAAGGTAGTATGATTTGGCATGGTTAGCATATAATTAGTCAATTTTTTCTCTGTCTAAATATAAATCTTGTGGAAAATTAAAAAAAGGCGCACAACTTGTGTAGTGTTTTTCTGAACTATGTGTCTCCACCCAAGAAACTATTCATACAACATTTAATAATAAAAAATTGATAAAAATACCCTTAACCTCTTTTTTGACCCTCTGATTGAGATCATTCAACCCCTAAATGATTTTTTCTAATTTTGGGGTTACAAATAACTACTCTTTGCTTCTCAAAACCACTTCCAAGGTAGATTCAAGCTAGTAAATCCTTTTTTGAACTCTCCCTAACAAGGTTTATCTTCTCGATCTCAATATCCCATGTTCTATCTTCTTCTACCTCGGGTTCTATGGATCTTTCTGATGATTTTTGGATATAATAACACCTATTTGGGATCAAAACCCCGGATTGATTCATAGATCCTTTTTTCCATCATCCTCTGTTGGAGTTTTCTATATACGACATTGTAATTTGAGATCATGTGATCCCAAGGTAGGTTGTTCTTTTATGATTTCAAATTTATATTAACCCAAAATTTATTTATTTAATTTCATTTTTTTGATATTAATTAAAATAAATTTCAATTGGTTTGTTGGAAAAACACAATTCCATTGAATTGGTGATTTGAAAAATAGGGTTTGTCCTGAAATTGGAAAACCTCGAATTCCAATGAATTAGGTTGTGTTTATGAAATTTTTTGAAATTTAAATTTTTTAATTTGAATTTTGGATTTGATGCTAATTGTTTCAACTAACTTGTAGAATTTAATTGACGTTGGAACTACCTAAAATCACCCTAATTTTTTTTATAATCAAGTAAGATGATCATGGTAGGAATATTCCCTAGTAGCAATAATATGTGGAAACTTTTTACATTGATTGAATAAAACATAAATATAATTATTCACATTATATTTTTTGGGAGTCTGTTTGTGAAATACTTTGTAACTTTTTCTCATTTCCATTTTTTATGGGAAATGTTTTAAACATAACATTGGACTTCTGTATCTCATCATTGACTATTTTCCACACTGGGAATCAAGATACATACTCCACAACATCCCTATTCTTATTATACCACCAAATATACACTTTCACATCCCTATAAATCATTATAATTTCAGTATGAATAGAGAATGATGAAATATTACCTTCATCCAATTTCTTCCTCATCAATAATGGTATTTGTGAAAGACATACATAGTTTAAAATCCTTATCATTCCATCATGATCATTCGTAAACAAGGTATCATTTCTCACCTTGTTCTGTAATTACAGAACTGCTGTTTAATCCTCTCATGGTTGGATAGTTGAAAATATGAGAAAGATAATATATATCCCCTTTTCTCAATATTTCAATATACAACTTTTTAATATCCATAAATATTATCTCTCTTACAATTCTTATCATTGAAAACCTGAATTTACTTTCATACTAAAATAATCATCCACCTTGTTCACCTCATTAAGGTTATAATGTATTGACTAGTCATAAACATTTGTCATCTCTAACCACCTTCTCTTGAATATTTTCAACACATTATATGTAAATATATTAATTACACATTCATTATTAATATATATTATAAATATCACCATATAGATAATTATTCCATATATTCGATGAAAACAAATTACAGCTACTAGAATTAAACCACGAGTCATGTCATGTTTTTATGTATTTTCAATTTATAAGAGGAATAAGGTATTATCACATTGTTTCGCAATAGGAGTCATACCATACCCTTATTCTATATATCATTAGTCCTTTCCCATTATTGGGTAACACAGGTATAGGAATGTTGGTCTTCATTCTCTTTAGTTCTTTAAAATTCTCAACACAGTCATCTATCCACATGAACATAGATCTCTTCTATGTAAATATGGTGAGTGGATTATATAATCATGAAAAATATCTCACAAATCATTGTTAGTATCCATAAATCCCAAGAAAAATATGGATCCTAGTTATCATGGATGGTATAGGCCATTTCTTAATAACATACATCTTTGAAGGATCTACTAATATACAATAAATTGAGATTATATGTCCTAAAAATGTAATATTCTATATCCAAAATTCATTCTGGCTAAATATAGATGATATGTTCTCCTTACTCAAGTTTTTATAAAAAAAATAATCAAAAATTCTTCATGATCTTTGGTTCTCATGGAATATTTATAATAATATCATTTTTAATGACTATTATAGACAAAAAAATATAATCTATAATGAATCTATTCATTGAATCCATATAGATACGAGGAAAATTGGTATGTCCAAATTGCATTACAATAAATAATTAATGACCATACCTCACAGGAAAGGATATCATGGTTGTATAATCCCTCTTGAAACTTATCTAATAGTGTAAATATCAATGACCAATAATTGGAAAATATTGTTCTCCATATAATTGGTCAAAAATATCACCAATATGGGGTAGATGGTACTTTGTCTTAAAATTTATTTTACAAATATCCATATATTCAATGAAAACATGAATCAACCCATATTTATTCTTTACAAAAATAATAGGTTTACCCCATGTTTAAACACAATGATGAATGAATATTTTATCTAGATTCTCTTTGAGTTTCTTCATCAATTCTTGAAACTCAATTGGGTATATTCGATAAAGAGACTTTGAAGTTACTGAAACACCATGTATGAGCTCTATTGAAGACTCAAAAACATGATTCTGGGGTAGATGAGGAAAATATTCTAGAAATACATCAATGAACTCCCCTAGAATATCCATAACATCAATATTGAGTATCTCTACTACCATTTAAGATAAATATCAATCATGAATCGATAATAAAACCAATATGATGGAAGTAAATTCCATTGAATTTTCAGCTATGTCATCTCATAAATATACTATTGTAGGATGATTTATGATATCTAATATATGTTACCATGTCCATGAATGTCATTTTAGGGATATAATCCATTTCTCATATATTAATGATTTAGTAGTTCCATTAAAATATGGATGATTCAATCATTTAAAGAGATCTAGTTTTGGTAAATCTAGTAATTGGAAAACATGTTACTCTATATGGTCAAGGATATTCTTCATAACCTGATTAAAATAAAATAACATCGCCAATAATTGCATATTTCTAACAATAGTAGTATTATCTTTATTATAAGTTCAATCCCTACATTAACTATGGGATATTATTCCCTTTATTCTGTAAGGAACCATCACTAAATAATGGTATACAGTGAGTTATCTCACAATCATCATGAATATGGATACATATAAATCCCTCTAATGGTAAAAGTAATGAAATACTATAAATATTTTTTATAATTCTCATGTATGATATGATAATTAAAAATATATTTCCCAATGATGCTACTAAACAAGCTTTAATAAAAACTATAGAAAACTTAACTCTTCTAAGACGATGTCGATAACCACTTTATTACATTAACATAAGATATATGAGATTACATCACCATGTATTGACTAGTTTTGTACTCTTTAAGACCAAGATACAAATAGGATACCCATTTAATATTGTAAATAAAATATAAAAGAAAACATAGAATAAGAAATATTCTTTCATCCATGATATTATTTATAATATCCTTATATTTATCTCTAGGAATTTAATATAAATGAACCAACACCACACATTATTTTTTTACATCATAATTATAGATTTATTACATTAAGAAACACATAATAAAATCCATAAATATTTAAATACCTATAGTATTTTGGTAATTTGATGTGCGAAGTAATAACTTTAAATAGGGACACAAAAACATTATTTATAAATTCATTACATGATATCAAATTTCAAAAGATATTCTCAAGATACATGGGATAACCTGGTGATATACATAAGATATGGGTGATATATAAATCCTGGTAAAGGAATAATTAAATCGTCACATGATGAATGCAACACATGACAATTAGGAGGCATATCTTGGTAACAAAAAAGTTTTATATCTATATTTAATCCCATTTACAAATAAATAATGGAACTTATTTTGTTCTTGGTTCAAGATAAACATTTATCAAAGGAGGGAACTCATTTTATAAAATCAATAAAGGCCTTGTACAAAACATGCCATTTTCTAAACCATGAAATAAAATCATTTAGCCCAACGAATTATAAACAATAAATCATCACCTTTTAATTTCAAAGAATACATACCTCATTCGAGGGTATTTATTATAAAATCATTACATCGATAATCAAAAATTTATTTAACATAAATTAATATTCAATTTCATGATTCATAACTCAATTAATTTAAGATATATTTTAGAATGCCACTTAATAAGATGAAACAAATAAATTGACCACATGGAATTTAAGAGGTTCCTTAAACAATTAATAAAATATCTACAAGGGGAAAAAATATTTATTAATCCAAGATGAATGCTTAAAATCCATTGTAGGATTTAGTCATTTAATTACAAATGTTCAATCTTTGCTGAAACACTCAATGGGTTCCTATGATTGAGGTTGAAAACCTCTAATACACCTAACAAGGATCATAAGTTTCATTTTTAGGTGCTTTGATAAATTTGATATGAACTCAATAAAAGGAGACACTTAGAACATTCCGTCATGTGGTGGAACAATGATATTCAAAATCAGATAGATATTTAGGAAAAAATCATAGACCTCCAACCTCATTTCTAGGATGTTCCACTCTCCCAAAAGCAAGGTTTGATTTGATCTGGTTTGGATGAAACCTATGAAATATAGATTCACCCTTAAAATATGGAAAATGATCTTTCACTATGATAACTTGATCTAGAGGAAATTAAACAAAGAATGGTTAAAAATTAATCGAGATCTCAAAGACATGGATCCATAGGTACAGATGGAGATCGATTCATATGATGGATGGAAGAGTTATCACCATATGCAGAATATGTATGATAGAGAAACCCATAGGAAATAAGGAGATCCTCATGTGGTATTATAAGGGGAATAAATAAGATAAATAAAGAAAAAGAAAAAGAAAAAAAGGTTTCATTAAGGGGAAAATATAATTTCACACTGAAACCTGAGTCACATCATTTGGCTGCCCAGTTTGGAAAAAATGTGTGCCGATTTTGTGACACCCCTTCTTAAGAAACCATCACACACAGGTTTTCATGCATGGTTACCCAAAAAATTCCTTATCTATAGAGTGAATAGATTATAGGTACTTCCTATGTGACACTAGTCTTGTGTAAAAGTCTCTCACTTTTGGTAAATTTTGTGTAGCCAATGTGGGGAATTTATACTCACTTTCTATAGCTACAAAGTTGGCTGCATGGGGCCTCAAAATTTTCCGCAAACTATGCACCATTTTCAGTGCTTCTAAACATTTTATTTCCAGGACTGACACTCCCAAAACACAACAAGATACCCAAGGTACCACTTAGGTATTCACCCAAGTCTAAAAAACAATTGAAGTGTTCAAAATTGTACAATTACAATTTGAATGTCAGTTCAAAGTACACCACATCCAGTAAATGCCAAAATTGAAATTACATTGGAATTTATCCTTGGATCAAAACATGGGTTTGTAAAACCTCCCCACATTATAAATTATCATCCTTGAGAAGCCTTCAAGAGCAATGACTACATCACTCAACCTATAAGGGTCATGAATTCCCATTCAAATGGTCACATAGTGTTTCCTAATTCCCAATGAACCTCCAAGAATTCTCTTAAGCAAGTGACACTTAAGTCATCAAACCTGATGTAATAAATGATTTCAAACCAAAACATAGAAACAGAGCTAACCAAATACTATTTATCTGGAGACATGATCACGTATTTGTTTCACTCAACATAAGGCTGATGGTTTTTTTACCACATGTCTTAAATACTACAAGGGCCCAATTCCAAACCGTGACAACTCCACTGTCAAAATTTCCTACGAAGCATGTCCTCATCATTCTAATTAAGTCCATGATGTGAGTTTTTTAACATACTGAACGTGGTTAAATATAAGGCCATATCAAGGACCTGATTGAAAATAAGTTATTGAAACCCGACCAACCAAACTAAAACCGGTCACACATTCATTCCATTAATGACATGACCAACCTTAGAACCACTCTCTCCTTACCCCAATTATTTGTTTTTAAAATAGTTCCTCATGTAAAATATACCTCGAACAAGAAGTATAACATGTTGAGCCACCTCTAGTCGACCATTCACAAGACATCAAGCTTATATGGTTGACATATTTACTACCATAACCAAAATTACATCCTCTATGGAATCATGCATTTATAATAAACACATTCACCAAAGTCTATACCATACTTCCAGTTATGTTCCCGCATCAAACCATCTCCTAATCATTGATATCTATATGAATTATCACAAAAAAAAGTGTATCCTAGATCTAGATCATTAGAATCATCACCCATTTTAAACATCTCCTCTGATCCTAACAAAAAGTCAGGGATAACCTTAGAATCAATGAACTGGATACCAGGGAACTATCCCAAAGTAGTCCATATTTTGTGCTTATAAGAGAGATGGTGGCACAATACCATAATTTTTACATTAGATAATTGACTAAGCCTAGAGAGGCATTCACCTAGTGGTCTACTCAGTTTATAATGGATTGTTTTTAAGATTTTTTCCAAGTCATTCCTTCTTGGGAATCTAGGTTTTTCTCTGGACTAACCATTCCTTGAAGAAAAACCATGCATCTAGCATGAAACTCTGATAGAGATCATATCTTGAGACTAAAATATTTTAATGATTTAGTGTAGTGTAATACCGACACCCACTTAGTGCATCAAGGATGATGTCAAGATAGGGGAAATTATCATATCTTAAATAAGAATACACTAATAGGATTTTAATAGTTTCAAACCTACCATGAAAATAGAATGATGAATAGTTGAACCACTACTGGTTGACTTCTTTAATTAATATCTACTTCAACTACCAGCACATCACCATTAACCAATCACATGCCTTTAACAACTGAGTAATCATGTGATATTTCACACTTAACCATGTAACTACATCAAAGAATAATGATATTTCAAGAGGCCTCATACACAACCAACCATTTCAATGTCGTGCTGCCGATTAAGCACTGACATCATTCCAAACTTTCCAGCCTCAAGGGAAATCAAGAAAGGATAAAAATTTACAATGTTCATACTTGATTGTGTTCTTTATTCTTGGAAGGATATATAACCAATATAACTATTTTAATGCTCACCACTTTAGTAGTGTCCAAGTAGTCAAAAGAAGAGAGAGATATTCTGATCACCAACATGATCAATTAGAAATACCGTAAATGTAAATGTGTTGCTCCTCTGAGTCCTCATACCCATGTCACAACATCTAAGAATTTGTAATGAAAGACAGAATGAACCTGAATGACATGTCAATACACCTGATCATCTATAAGTCATCCCAAGAATTGGGATGAGTTGTATCCTTAAAATCGTAAGTCACTCCACTAGGAAGATGATCCAAGAACATACAGAACAACTCGAGTCTCAACAATTCCACTGAACTCAACCTGTTTGTTATAACATTTAGAAACTCGATGGGTACTATGTATATCAAAACATACTACCAATAGATTAAAAAACTATAATGACACATCTTGGATACTTACCATAGGTTTTTCAGCCATATACATTCAAGTATCTGAGGCCCACAAAGAAACTTTCTCAAAAATCGTATTATCTCATATGACTGTAAAATAGAATGATGGCCTCTCAAGTCACACAAGTAAATTGGAAAGGGGCCTGAGATCTAAAAAGTGGAAGACTATTACCTTTTCATGTCTAACCTGATAAAACTGAGAGTTAATCGATGCTCGTACCCACAATAAAGGCTAATGAATGAATGACCACACATTCGTACAAGGGTGTCATTTTGAAACAAGGAGTCCTACTAGGGAAAAAACACCTAAATAT
Source organism: Viscum album (assembly GCA_963277665.1). Lineage (NCBI taxonomy): Eukaryota > Viridiplantae > Streptophyta > Magnoliopsida > Santalales > Viscaceae > Viscum > Viscum album. The sequence goes on along the minus strand of OY728148.1, from coordinate 2,032,969,714 downwards.
CACCAAATTTCTGAAAGATCACAACATTTGAAAGGAATTTATTTTATAAGGGTTCTACCCACTAAGGGATTCCTCTTATGAAATCATCAGGGTTGTCCCAATCTCATGGTCACACCAAAAAAGAATCCACTTGGCCCAAGAGACCATATATTAATCCATTTACAAAAGTAAAAAAGGCCTACATAAAACACTCACATTTCTATTCCAAGGAAGCTCGAATATAATTTTAAACAAACCATACATGGGAGTTAAACAAAGAGAACAACCTAAGGTTATGTATTAAGTAAATAAACTTATTCAAATTTAATTTTAAACAATTAAAATATTTTTAACAAAACCTCAATGCATATTAGGAAAGTCTTATAAAACATACCATTTTAAATATTAACCATTTATTGGAAAACCACCATAATTTGGAAATTTATTGAATAAATTCATTTCAAGTCATAGCAGATAAGGTGACCTATGAGGGACTTGTCAATACAACATGGGTTTATTATAATGAAACCCTATAGTGGTTTCTTAATTATTAATGTTTCAGAACACCTTGAAAAGGTTTTATCATAAGAAACATGCCCCAAATGACCTACTCGGGTCTATTAGTGTATTTTTTTATTTTTCCATACTTGTCATTATGCCCAAGTAATAGAAGTATAATCCTCACTAAGGTTGCCAATTTATTAGAGGTTAAAATTAAACCATTTTTTCTTTAACCACGTCAAATATAACATGATCATACATCACAATTCAGTTATATGGGTGGACATATACCAATTCATAAATCATCCATACACATTAAAATTTAGTATTTGGATCCTATTAATCAAAACCAATTCACATTTCAATATTTAATCTATATCACCCTTTTCATTTCAAATAAGGTTTCTAAACATGTATAACGCTTAAATATGGTTCGAGTATACGAGTTAAGTATTCACAATTATAAGGTTCCCATAGACTTTATAACTGAAGGCTGGTTCTCCTTTAATCACAATCAATAACATTTACCCCATGAAACCATTAATATATGAATAACAGAACTAGGCATGTTATCATAAGTCATAAGCACTAAACAACATGTTAATAAACACAAATGAATCTTACATAGGAATGACATACTAAACAAACATGGATCATGGAATATAATTACCCAAATATAAAAGAAAATCAACATCCTAAATAAATAACTAAATAATGTTTTCTAAAAATTTATGATAAAGAAAAAAAGTATGGAATTTAATTCAAGGAACACAATCAAATCAGTAGGAAGACTGAAAATGTGATACATGGCATGAGAAATGCATTAAATGTGAATTTATATGTTCTTATAAAGATGCATGTAAGGATTAATCCTTGCATACCCAGTCAGAGGTAAAATACCATAAATTTCATGAATCAATACGCATTGGAATTTACACCAATCACTCAAGGTGAAATCATAATAAACTGTAACAGAAAAATCACGAACATCAATCCCATCCCTGGACACTTAGAATTTTTGACATGGGTGGGGTGATTAGTCCCATAAAATTATTTTTACAAAGTGTTGACACATTTCTATCCTCCTTTATACCAGTTCAAAATAGTAAGAGAAAGGAAATGAAACAACCTCTACTAGCACATTGTAACATCCAGACCCAACTGACCCCTAAGAAGTCAGCTGAACCGATGGGTCACATAGCCTCAAGTTCACCTCCCCATACATCAAAGGCTGCCGAAAAGATAGTAGGGTCTCATAAGGTGATGGTGGGGAGACTATAACCTCAAATAAGAGAAGAAAAACACAATAGTAAATAAAAAACATTAGAATCAGTATATAAAATAAATAAAAAAATCATAAGAATAATATAAAATGAATATGAAATATGGCCAATGCCTATATAAAACCATGCATTCATGTCCAAATTATGATACATTAATAAAATAGTAGACATATAATAGGTAGTGATGAAATATAGTACACAATAAGATAAGAAAATTAAATCCTTAAGGGAGATATCCACGAGCATCATGAGCTCTATCTCGGTATAGTGATCCTAATTTTCTGTTATAAGCATCACAACATAATTAATCAACCATGTTCTGAGGACATATTTTCTACTCGGGTGCCCTAATGCAATGGAGGCATGAGTATGGTGTGAGATATAAATACTAGTATTTTACCATCCATAGAGTATAAGATTGAATCCAATCTAAGTATAAAGTAAATAAGTGCATGAAATATGGATAAATAAAGAGAACTGACATTAATAAATAAACAGCAATGAACTCAGGTTCCAATAGGACACCACTCCAGCTCTACCTATTTCAAATCGTGACCTGAATAAGATGTATCAATAGCAATTGTATTTATATTGTAAAAATATATACATAGTTTAGTTCTATAGTGCATAACCTATATGAATCTAGTATATGCAGATGTAAGTGTCTATATTCCTGGAATACTAGGTTTTGGATAGATTGGGGCATAACTATATCTTCCATAACTAGTATAAATGATCCTATAATCTCATGCAATATGTTATATTCCATAAATCCCAATAGAGTGATAGACGTCATGTTAGAACACTTGGGATGGTGAGTGATCCCTCATGTCAAAACTCTAGTAATGGAAAATGGTGCCTCATCCCAACATATATATAGTATCACTGGTGTGACATGCAATAGTCTACACTAGATGTAAGAGAGTGTGATTATCCCTCATTATCAATACCCCATACCATCATACAAAACATATGTCAAGGAGTATAATTTATAATATATGGAATGAGGAAAAACCTCTCACTACCACAAAACAAGGAAAGGGAAGTGCTACCCTTTATCCATGCTAAAACGAAAGCACACATAAAGGGGTGTGACTTTATCCGCACTAGCTAAAAGAGCTGATAAAGGTAACCTTTATCAGTGCTAAAACAAGCACTGATAAAGGTGTACCCTTTGTCCGCACTATTATTAGTGCTGATAAACCTTTTTTTATTAATTTATATAAAATTATCATATTTATATTAAAAAATAATTTTTTTTGTATAAATTAACAATTATATACCAATATTTATAAATATATACTATTTATTGATGTAATTATTAATAAATATATATATTTATCCTATATATCATTTATAATAAATAAAAATATAAATAGATTATTAAAATTATACTTTTATAAAATAAGTCATTATCAGTGCTATTATTTTAGCACTGATAAATTGGTACTTTATCATCACTTTTTAGCACTGATAAAGGACTATCTTTAACAACCCTAAAAAAGTGCAGATAAAGGTATGTTTTATCAGCACTTTTATTTTAGCACTGATAAAACATACCTTTATCAGTGCTTTTAACTAGCGCTCGTAAAGGTTCCAATGGTTTTTATAAAAGAAACCTAATAGGCCCCTCCTCTCTCGCATGCGTTCAAGCCTTCACGGATGTTGAACCTGACTACTTCTCCATCGTGAGCCCTCCTCCTCCTCCTCCTCCGTCACCGCTGCCTTTTTCTCCTCCTCCACCATGACTGCCCTCCTCCTCTGCCACAACTGCCTCTGCGACTGCTGCCTCCGCCGCCGCTGTCTCCTCTAACGTGATCCCTTCTACTTGGTAACCCTTAATGGTTTATAAAGACATATTGTGGCTTGGTTTACTAGTTTTACATGGTTTTTTAATCCATGTAAATTTTTTTGATACCTATTTTGGTAGAGGGATGCCATTGATTATTTATATGGTGATCGATGAGAATGTGCTACTCGAGGGGGTACTCATTTTTACGAAGGGATGATGAGGATCATTCTGATATATTTTTTCTTGAGGAGGTAGTTCCAAATAAATTTTATTGGTGAGAATAATTTCCATTGTAGTCTAAGGATTTCCATCATTGTGGGTAGATGGATTTTTATATAATGTATAATTTTTACATATATGAGACCCAGAGTGGGTAGGATTAGTTATGAATTTCCATGCGATATTATAGATGGCATGATAGATGTTCCATATGAGATATGACATAGGGGATAGGTAAAAGAGCTGATTGCATTGATATATAGATCGGTTTGTTAGTGTTTCAGGCATTATGGATGAGATTAAATGAGTTTTACGAAGGTAAAATGTGTTAGGGGTTATCCTAGGCTTGTGAATTCTTTAGAAACATGAAGAAAAGGTATATGCATTGAGTTGTGATTAGCATAAGTGGTGTCATACCAAGTATGGGATATATGAATGGTGAAGCCTTAGACATTGGGAATGTGGAAGGTATGGGTAGTTTCATTAAATTGATATTTTATAGGCATTGGTATTCCTTGGAATATTTTTGAGAAGGGCGCCTTGAATGTCGATGTTTTTGGTATCAAGGTTTGTATCATGGGTAAGATTAGTGTGATTCCTAGCCCTGTGTTTTTATGTGTTTCTTAATGGAGTATATATTAGATTAGGGATGGACACATATTGTTTTGAGATAAAACCGGTTGAAACAAATTAGTGTGGTTTTCATTCATATTTTAAGAATGATAGTCTTGTTGGAAAGTAGCATGGAGGTTCTTTATTTTGATGACTGACATACCATGGAGAATGGTGATGGTTTTAGGCATGTGAGCATAATATAGATGAGACATGACTAAGGTTATTCCAGGTAGGGTGATAATTCAGGGTATCACATAGATTTACACCTGTCTAGACATGCATTATTTTGATATATATGGTTTTTGATCACTATTATAGAGACTGGGTCATGCAGTTCCATGGGGTTTATATCAAAAAGTTTCTATATCAGGTTAATTAGAGTGTATCATGAAGATGGTATGTTATTATAAAAAATGGTGTTTGACTTGTGGGGTCATGAGTCATGTAACTTGATCTGGTTTTACAATATTGTACACCCATTATATTGGATGAGGTGAGAATGGTACACGCTGGTTATGCATGGTACCCATTGAAATTTTATGTCGGTGACATGTAAAGAGTGTTCCAAGGACCAATGGAGTTTAAGAAATTATTTTAGACTCAATTTCTTGGGATTTTGGATGAAATAGAAAATTGCAATCTATGGTGGAGGGTACGTCACAAATGGATCAAATATAGTGTCATGTTTGATCTGAGAGTTAATCACAGACATGTGTTTCCTTGAATTATGATAATGGATAATGAGAATCAATACAAATTTGGTGATAGAACATGTTTAGGTGATGCTAGAAAAGTGGTATAAGGTAAAAATGTAGTGGGGATTGAAGCAATGGTTGTTAAGGGTGAGACATTAATTTAAGATGAATTTCACTGGGTGATGGGTATAATATTTTAGTGAACGGGGAATATTTGGCACTTTATATTTCATGTTATAGATTAGGTATGATAAATATTATCGCATATATTAAATATCTATGATAATAGATGGATCATTCACTATGGAGGTATGGCCCTCATGTTACCAGGGCCTTCAGAATAATGGGACTGGTTATTGGATGGTTGATAAGGCATTTGTATGTCGTTGAGTTGGTGAATATGATTTATCTAGTCTGAAATTAATGCCATATTTAGATTTTGAATTATGTAGTAGATAAATTTTATATGTTTACAGAATGACTAGGATAATATTGATGTGATCCATAGGTGATTCATGAGGTAAATCATGAATCATCATTTGAATTTGGGGGTGAAACCCATTCATTACATTATTTAGGGGGCATATCTATTTCTTCACATGATTCAAAGATTGAATCATGTGTAAAAATGAGGTGGTTGTGTTTTCAATGAGATTAGATGGTGTAGACAATAGATGGAAATGGTTACTTCATATTGGGTATAACAGGTTCATTTGGAGGTATGATTGGGACTTTTTGAGGGAAAGTAAGCGTGTTAGGGCCTTGATCATAAGCCGTAGAGACTTTTTTGATTGTAGAGACCACAAACATGACGTACATGGACATTAAATTACTTTTTCGGAATAATTAATACATAACAAAAACCAACTCTCAAGGACCGTAATAGTTTCGTGTCTTTGAAAACTCAGAACATAATCTTCTAACCATGGTGAAAGATCTTCAACATCTCCCATAAAGATCATACCCTTTAGTTTTCTTACCTAAAACATTTCTTTATATCCTAGGGAAAAGAAAACATATAAATTATTTGATCAAATGCTCAGTAGGGGTAAGCGTGTTGAAAATAAAACAAACCATATACATTTGAACTTTAAAACATGAACATAATGTTTAAACATCAAAATCGTGAGCAATGACATAAAACATGGCAGTACGTAAGGCATAGATCATAATGGAACATCAATCATGATAAAATAGCATGGTAATAAAAAATTTAATTATGGAAAAACATTAAGCACATGACATGATTTCCATAGCATCTAAGGCATTGATGCCAATACCATCTTAGTGGACAAAGTCCCTTATTAAATCGAGTTCACTCCTCGTTCCAGTCCTGTATCACCGAACCGGATTAACTTTTCGTTACATCCATGTATATATCATGAGATATAAATATTTACCCAATGAATTGGAGGGAGATATAGGTCTCAACCATCTCATAATTCAATCATTCTTACTTGTGCCAAGAGATAAACAAAAATTATTCATCATAACCCAATGAATAAAATGTGTTTCAAACATCATCCCATCATAATGTAATCCATATAAAAAAATGGATCTCATTTCTTCATAAGAAAAGTGAAAACATGTAAATAATAGAGACATTATACTTCAAACATAATCATACTAAATAATTTCATCTTAGATGGAAAATAATTTTGACAAAACACTTGAAATGAATTCTTGAAGAAAATATTATTTCTTCATCAAAATCATTTTCTTTTCACAAAATGACATTCAATTTTAGAAGAAAAGTATTTTGTTGAAAATAATCATGAAATATTGTAGAGTAATCTTCATGAAAAATAGGCATTATGAAACCATAAAAATCTGTTCATGTCGTACAAGTTAAAAAAACATTCTCCCCATACTTTTGTCGGAAAAGTCAAAAAGTACCTAGAATGGGAAAAAAAGAAATATTCCTTACATACCATGTATTAAAAGTCCAAAAGGTTTTAAGAAGACATTAAAAATACATGAAATCATATTTAGAAAATAGGGGGATGGATGATAAAAATAACCCCAGTAAATACCTACGAATAAACAATTTTGGATAAAAACGAGATTAGAAAGGCTATCCCTTACCTTATGTCAGATATGCTTTGTATGTTTCAAAATCTATTGTATAATGACTTAAATAATTACATTTACTTATTAAAGAATCATATTCATTATTATGATATCATATATGGTTCACTTATGACTTTATATTACCTGTTCTTTTGTAAACTCCACGTTAAAACAGCGTTTTGGGTAACATCGTTTCATTTATCGTACGTGTTTTGATTTGTTGTTCTTGATATTACTAATCATATCCTGATTTACTTAATTCCAGAATGTAAAACAATATTTATATATAATAAATATTAATCATATAAATATATGTGATAGATCGATAAATGGAATGAAATACCCCATTCATGGAAACGGTAGGCCGTACGTACGTATGAACGCTGTTTTCATTTCCTTATTGAATTGAATGAAATTAAGTAGATGATATAGATATATATATACATGAATAAATTATAATTATTATATCATATATTTAATTATTATTCATTATATATACTTAATAATCATTCATGAATGTTTAACATGGGGAATGAATCTCATCGCTTTGTGGAGACAGTAATCCGTACGTACGCACGAGCGATGATATCGTTCCCATAATTATTGAATAAAATTGTAGTTGATGGTATAATATCTTAGAATCAGTATTATGTTATAATAACCATATATAGTTATTATTTACACCATTATACAGATCCAATTAAGGTAGTGGTGGAAAAACTGATTACACCATGGCGTGGAGACGGTATTCCGTACGTACGCACGCGCGGTGATTTCATTTTTTTTAGGATGGATAGAAGGTGAAATGGGGTTGTTTCATATTTATAATATCATATAAGTATATTATTGATAATTATTGTATTACTTTACAATGAAAAAACTAAATAAGAGGATGTTGAAGAAGAATGAAACTTGAATGAATCGGTAGAAGAGATTACCTCTTTTTCGACGTACCTCCTTCAAGCATCCTCTTAAGGGACTAGAGATGGCCTTTTGAGAAGACCAGAAACTCCAAAATGTTTCTAGGGAAGTTTAGATGAGTAATAGGTAGGGGTTATCTGATCTTGAAGGCTCAAATTGTTGTGAATAGGAGAGGGAGGAGGTTCCCTTTTATAAGGGAGGAGAGGGGCACCTTTGGAAACCTCAAAAATATTAATTTATAATAAATCAAACCCCACCTAAAAACCTCCAAAAATTACTAATATTCGAATATTAGATTATATAGTGTTGTAATATAATCAACCAATAAAATTTACACATGTTTGACGTTTATATTAAACCTTATCAACTTTATTTTTCCTTATTTAATCTATTAAATTTTATTTGTGGTAATTAGATTCTAATTTTTAAATTATTATAAATAATTACTTATGTGTTGTGAATTGTCCATAATTGGATAAGTTATGACATTTTAGACCATATAAATTTTAATTTATAATTTTTAAATATTTTTTTGACTTTTAAACAATTTTATATTATGTTATTTTTATAAAATAACAATAGTGTCAATTTTGACACTAATCATTTATTTGAATTTAAATAAAATCCACACAGAAGATATGTTCGAACTAAAATATTTAATAGATTAATAACATGTCATATTTTTCTTGAAAATTCGTGGGGAATTTTAAATTTTTCATATAATATTTATTTTAATATCTTTAAACCATTTATTTTATATTTCAATCAATAAAAACATTTCAACATCACTATTGTGTCACCTTTAATGATAATTATTTAATCCCTAAAAATTATAAATAAATTAAAATGATGTAGATAATTTTATTAGATTTCCGGAGACAATTCATTTTTGAAGTTTCATGAATTTTATCACTAATTTTAATTTATTATACTTATAATATTTAATAGTGCGACATGTTGTCACTTTCGTTGGTTCTAATAATAATTAAATTATTTTCATGTTAAAAAGTCCATAACATTAATCTATTCCAACCGTTATATGATATGGGTCTACTTTTAGTCATCAAATAGAATTTTGGTAGGTTTTAGGGTAATTTTATAATCTTATTTTTACCCTTAATTCCCCGATTTTTCTTTAACTGCAGTAAATAAAAATTATTGTAGTTACTATTCATAATATCAGAAAAATATAAGTAACTTATTAACATAATTTGGACCCAATTAATTCAAATATGGAATCAATTTTTCAAAATTCAGAACATTGAAGTTGCAGTAATTAATTTAAAATTAATCCCTTTGTTAAGAAAACGAGTTTTAAATGTTAACACATTGCCAAAGATTGAAATATTTTTTTCTATGAATTCAATGAAAAATTAATGTTAATGAAATAAATTATATTAAATGGTAAAAATATATTTTATTTATACTTTAAAACCATTCAATATTATAATTTAACCATATAAATTATTGCAATGAAAAAAGTTGTTTTTAATTAAAATATAGCATGTTTTTACTATTCATTAAAATATGAAAGTTATCAGAATAATATGAAAAATTTATCCAGAGTAAATTTTTATATCCTGATTACAAATAAGAATTTAATTTTGTCAAATAGAACTTATAAACATGTCAAAAACTATATTTAAAGTGGGTACGCCATCACAATGCGGCAAAACTGCATTTTTTTAAAAATACTTATTCTACCTGAAAAATTTATTTTGTTTTCATACCATGTTCTAGAAAAAGTGTAAGATGAATAATAATGTTATAAAATTCAAAATATAGTTAATACTATTCATAATGGCTATTCCATAATAATATTTTAACAATGTATCATTGATTAATGAAATCTGGTGTTGTGTACAACACACGCTATCGAGGAAGGTGCGATTGTGTGTAATGAAAGCCAGGTCAAGGATTCGTGTAGTGAAAGATACCTTTGGTGTTGCGTATAACATAATTCAAAACTCATTTCATTTATACATTAATAAAAATATATACATAATGTTGCGTAGATTAATTTCTACAAAACGAACATGAAATTCTGTGTAACACGAGCCAAGAATAGTGTTGCGTATACTGCAGGCTAATACGGTGTAGCGTATAGCACAAGATAATTTTGGTGTAGTGTAAAATACAAGACATCAATGAATTTAAAAACAATAATTCTCATAAAATCTAAAGTTGTTACATTATACCCCCCATAAAATGAATTTCTCCATTGAAATTCGTCGGGGTTTTAAATAGTTTACTACATGAAAGTTTCTTTCATAGAAACCCACATCATAAAAAGGAATACTAAAATTTAATTTTAAAAGGTAAAGTAAGAAACATAATGGTTACCAAAAATAACTTATCTCTGAGTTTCCACATATGAGAACATAGGTGAAAATATGGATATGGAAGAAAAATCTAACCATCATGTTATTGATGAAGAGTGGTATAGGACATGGTTATGAAAAATACAACAATATAAAATCCATAAATTTTTGATGATCTAAGGTACCATCTGATTCATCAGATATGAGGGCAGTAGTGAAATTTTTTTGGTTTTCAAGATCATTTCCCTAAAGTTAATGAATTAAAAGAAATACTTACATGATTTTGGTAAAATCTCACTCTTGTTTGTGCCTTGAACAATTTCCACTTCATCTCTTAATGAAATGAATTTGAATTTTTTATTCGTTAAGTGTTAGCAGATCATGTGATAGAATGATGGGTCATTCCTTCTGTTTCAAACAAAAGGTTAGAAAATGTTATCAAAAATACATAAGTCTATCTATGGTGAGGTTGATCGTATATGATTCCAACAATGGACTTATACTTCATCTATCATACCGCTTAATAAAATAAAACTTGTTTTATCTAACCAAGGACTTCTTGTAGGCCAGTGGTAGGCGATAAAGGCCTATCACACTTCGGTTGTGGGTTCGATTCCCGCAGCCTTGTCCGAAGCGATGGGTTGTCACCCGTCATGCAGGTTGTCTTTTTTTAAAACTATACTATTATAACATTACAGAAATAATATCAAAAAAATGTTCTAGACTTAAACAATACTATCTGATGCCCAACATAATCCAATCCAACCTTAATACTTATCCAAAATATTTATTTCCAAACTCATAGTATAAAGAGAATGATTACTAGAATGGTCATATAACAAGCATGTGAATACCATCATTTATCCCCATATATCATAAGATATATCTTGTTGGACACATTACAAACATGTGAATACCTTAATCATGTATTCTCTTGAAGCATTAATTACCATAGAACCTTAGTGAAAACAATAATGTTGTCAAAAGTTAACTCATTCCATATACCAAAATACCAAAATTTCGATATACTCAAACCATGATATCACTTTGTCCTTATATCAGTCATGAGCTCAAGAATACTATCATAGATATTATTTTCTCTTTATCCCTTCATTATGTGCATTTCATCTGCTTTCCAAAAATATTTCAATCAATTTTCATGGTTAACATTACCATATAATTATTGAAAACCAATACATAGATATTCCAAAATTCCACGATACCATAAATGAGATTCAATGATACTATCCCATTATATAAACACTTAATCATTCCACAACATCATTTTCATACTCAACATCACAAATAATGATCTCATGTGACTTACCTTTATCCTTTTCCTTAATAGGTTGCTCACGTCGATCATCATTAACCCTTGGATTAGGGAATTGATTAGCATAATACCCCATTTCCATTCACTTGAAGCACTGAAGTGTTGGTGGAGTGTTCTCTGTAGTCTTTTCACTATTCACATCATTAGCTACATTTTTTCCATTACATCGACACTCAACAGCATAATGGCATTCTTTCCCACACTGAAATCATTTTCTAGTACCTTTTAGGAAATCTCCACCATGATTCTTTCCAAACTTTTAGCATAAAGAAACATTCATCTTCTTTTCCCCATTGTTCTGAGATTTCTCCTTGAACTCCATCTTTTGTTTTTTGTCAAAACCATTAGATGGATATGTAACACCAACTTCCAGTTCTACCTTGATAGCACAACACACAATTTCTTCATAGCTACTGAAGTATATTTTAGCTAATTCCCTTTGAAGACTTGTATTTAAGCCACTGAAGAATAGATAAACTTTTCTTTCAGGTTGGATGATAAATACATATGCATAACGTGAATGCCATGTAAAATTCGCCTCTTATATTCCAATAGATTCATCATCCTTTTTCTTAAGCACGATGAACTCCTTTTCTATCTTTGTTCGAAGAATAAGATGGATTTACTTATTGAAAAACAAGTTCTTGAACTCGTCTAATTCCATAGATTAAATTTCATCTTGGGGCCTTGTATTCTTAATTAGAGTCCACCACTGGTCTAATTCACCTTCTAAATGGTAAACAACTAGAATGAATTTTTCATGTTCCAAAAATCGAATTATGGAAAATATCTTTTCAATGGTACTGATCCGTTGTTCAGCAATAAGGGGATCATAAGACCCACTGAATTAAGGTGGGTGTTGCCTCATGAAGGACTCAATAGAATATTGTTCCATTCTCTGCTCATTTGGATGTCCAGAATGATTCAATGCTTGTGTTTGTATAACAATAAGATTTTGTACTCCATCTCCCATAACATTGGTTTGTTGAGGAGGAAAATCATATCATTTCCCATTACATTGATCAACACAGTTCCTTTGGGTTCCAACCATCGTCTAAAACCCAAAAAGAATAGTGTGAGAGGAAAAAATCATGCAAGGAAAACAACATAATAAAGGGGGAGTACCTTCAATATCTAACATATTTTAATTCTATGATCGTTAATATAATTATAGGACTATAACCTATAGTTATACTAAACCATATAGACATCCCTAGACATACCCTAGAAATATCTCTAGGGATCTCACTATAGTTTTCACATCCTAGTTTCCAAAGGTTGACTAAGCCTTTCCTCTGATACCAACTGTAGAGACCCCAAACATAACGTACATGGAAATGACATTACTTTTTCAGAATACTTAATACATATCAAAAACCAACAGTCAAGGAATGTAATAGTTTAGTGTCTTTGGAAGATCGGAACATAATCTTCTAATCATGGTGAAAGATCTTCAACATCTCCCATAAAGATATTCCCCTTTTGTTTTCTTACCTAAAAACTTTCTTTATATCCTGGGGAAAATAAAACATATAAAGGGTGAGATAAAATTCTCATTAAGGGTAATAAAGTAGAAAATAAAATAAACCATATACATTTTAACTTAAAACATGAACATAATTTTTAAACATCAAAATCTTGATCAATGACATAAAACATGGCAGTACATAAGGAATAGATCATAATGGAAAATCAATCATGATAAAATAGCATGTAAATAAAACATGTAAATGTGGAAAAACATTAAGCAATGATATGATTTCTATAGTAGCCAAGGCATTGCTTCCAATACCATCTTAGTGGACAAAGTCCCTTAATGAATTGAGTTCACTCCTTGTTCCAGTCCTGTATCAGTGAACCATATTAACTTGTTGTTCCAACCATGTCCTTCTCACGAGATATAAATCTTTACCCTATGAATTGGAGGGAGATACAGGGCCCACCCATCTGATAATTAAATCATTCTTACTTGTGCCACAACATAAACATAAATCATTCATCATAACCCAATGAATATAATAGATTTCATAGACATCATGACATCATAACATAATACATATAAAAAAATGGATATCATTTCATCATAAGAAAAGTGAAACCATGTAAATCATATAGACATTATACTTGAAACATAATCATACTAAATAATGTCATATTAGATGGAAAATAGTTTTGACAAAACACTTGAAATGAATTCTTGAGGAAAATATCATTTCTTCTGCAAAATCATTTTCTTTTCAAAAAATACCATTAAATTTTAAAAGAAAAGGATTTTGTTGAAAATAATCACGAAATACTGTAGTGTAAGATTCATGAAAATTAGTCGTTATGAAAACATAAAAATCCGTTCATGCCATATAAGTTAAAAAAACATTCTCTTCATACTTTTGTCGAAAAAGTCAAAAAGTACGTCTTATGGTAAACAAAAGAACGATTACTTACATAACATGTAGTAAAAGTCAAAAATGGGTAAAAAGGACTTTAAACATACATGAAACCATTTCTAGAAAACAAGGACATTGATGATAAATATAACCCCAGTAAATACTTACGAATAAACAATCTCGGATAAAAACGAGATTGGAAAAGTTATCCCTTACCTTATGTCCGATATGCTTTGTATGTATCCGATTCTCATGTATAATGAATTAAATAATGTCATTGACTTATTACTGAATCATATTAATTGTTATGATATCATATATGGTTCAGTTATTACTTTATATTACCTGTTCTTTTGTAAATTCCATGGTAAAGCAGCGTTTTGGGTAAAATCGTTTCATTTATCATACGTGTTTTGATTTTTTGTTCTTGATATTATTACTCATATCCTGATTAACATAATTCCATAATGTAAAAGATGATTTATATATAATATATATTAATCATATAAATATATATAATAGATCGATAAATGGAATGAAATACACCGTTCATGGAGACGGTAGGTTGTACGTATGTATGAACAATGTTTTCCTTTCTTTATTGAATTGAATGTTATTAAGTAGATGACATACATATATATATATATATATACATGAATCAAGTTGCATTATTATGTCATATATTTCATTATTATTCATTATATATACTTTATAATCATTCATGAATGGTTTACATGGAGAATGAATCTCATCGCTTCGTGGAGATGGTAATCCGTACGTATGCACGAGCAATGATATCATTCAAATAATTATTGAATAGAATTGGAGTGGATGGTATAATATCTCAGAATCATTATGATTTTATAATAACCATATATAGTTATTATTTACACCATTATATACATCCATGTAATGCGGTGGTGGAAAAACCGATTACACCACAGCGTGGAGACGGTATTCCGTACGTACGCACGTGCGATGATTTCATTTTCCATAAGATGGATTGAAGGTGAAATTTGGTTATTTAATATTAATAATATCAAATTGGTATATTAGTGACACTGATTGTCTTACTTTATAATGAAACAACTAATGAATATGAAGTTGAAGAAGAAAGAAACATGAAAGAATCAGTAGAAGAGATTACCGCTTCTTCGATGCACCTCCTTTAAGCTTCCACTTAAGGGACTAGAGTTGGTATTTTGAGAAGACCAGAGCATCAAGAATGTTTCTAGGGAAGTGTAGAATATAAATGGGCAGGTTTCGGCCGATCTTGAAGGCTCAAAGTGTTGTTAATAGGAGAAGGAGGAGGTTCCCTTTTATAAGGGAGGAGAGGGGCACCTTTGGAAACCTCAAAAATATTAATTTATAATAAATCAAACCACACATAAAAACCTCCAAACGGACTCATATTCTAATATTATATGCGATATGTTTGTAATATCAACAACCATTAAAATTTAGGGATGTTGGAAATTTATTTTAAACCTTATCAACTTGATTTATCCTTATTTAATATATTTAATTTTATTTGTGGTAATAAGATTCTAATTTTTAAATTATTATAAATAATTACTTATGTGTTTTGAATTGTCCATAATTGGATTATTTAAGACATTGTAGAACATATAAATTTAATATATAATTTTTAATTATTTTTGTGATTTTTAAACAATTTTTGATTATGTTATTTTTATAAAATAACAATAGTGTCAATTTTTCCGCTATTCATTTATTTGAATTTAAATAAAATCCAAACAGAAGTTATGTTAGAAATAAAATATTTAATAGATTAATAACATGTCATATTTATCTATAAAATTTTTGGAGCATATAAAATAGTTTATATAATATTTATTTTAATATCTTTAAAACCTTTTATTTGATATTTCAATCAATAAAATAATTTCAACATCACTATTATGACACCATTAATGATAATTATTTAATCCCTAAAAATACTAAATAAATTCACATAATGTATATAATTTTATTATATATCTTGAGAGTATTTATTTTCAGATTTTCATGAAGGGTATCTCTAAATTAAAATTATTATACTTATAAGATTTAACAGAGTAATATGTTGTCAGTTTCGTTGGTTTTAATAATAATGAAATTATTTTCCTGGTAAAAAGTCCATAAAATTAATCTATTCTGACCTTTAGGTGATATGGGCCGTCTTTTAGCCATCCAACGGAATTTTAGAAGGTGTTAGGATAATTTTATAATCTTATTTTTACCCTTAATTCCCCGATTTACCTTTAACTGTAGTAAATCAAAATTACCGTAGTTACTATTCATAATATCACAAAATAAAAGTAAACTATTAACATTATTTGGACCCACTTAATTAAAATATGGAATTCATTTTTCAAAATTCAAAACACAGAAGTTGTAGTAATTAATTTAAAATTAATCTCGTTGTTAAGAAAACGGGTTTTAAAAGTTAAAACATTGCTAAAGATTGAAATGTTTTTACCTATGAGTTAAATGTAAAATTAATGTTAATTACATAAATTATATTAAATGGTAAAAATATATTCTATTTATACTTTAAAACCATTCAATATTATAAATTAACCATATAAATTATTTCGATGAAAAAAGTTGTTTTTAATTAAAATATACCGTGTTTTTACTATTTATTAAAATATGAAATTTATCAGAATAATATGAAAAATTTATCCAGGGTAAATTTTTATATCCTTATTCCAAATAAGAATTTAATTTTGTCAAATTTCAATAATAAACATGTCAAAAACTAGATTTAAAGTGGGTGTGCCATCAAAAGGTGGCAAAACTGCATTTTATGAAAAATACTTATTTTAACTGAATATTTTATTTTGTTCTCATACCATGTTCTAGAAAATGTGTAAGATGAATAATAATGTTATAAAATTCAAAATATAGTTAGTACTATTCGAAACTGCTAGTCCATAATAATATTATAACAACATATCATTGTTTAGTGGAATCTGGTATTGTGTACAACAAATGCTATCAAGGAAGGTCGCGATTGCGTGTAATGAAAACCAAGTCAGGGATGCGTGTAGTCAAATATCCCTTTGGTGTTGTGTATAACATAATTCAAAACTTATTTCATTTATACATTAAACAAAATCTATAATTAATGTTTTGTAGAATAATTTCTACAAAACAAACTTGAAATTGTGTATAACACGAGCCAAGAATAGTGTTGCGTATTCTGCAAGATAATACGGTGTTGCGTATAGCACCATATAATTTTGGTGTAGCGTACAACAAAAGACATCAATGAATTTAAAAAGAACAATTCTCATAAAATCTCAGGTTGTTACATTGATTCTCTTTGGAATAAAATATGACAACTAGTACTATATTTTGGAGGGTTTTTTCAAATGTGTTTTGGATTGGTTAGTTGTAAACCACACCAAGTGGGTTTTTGGACTGATGGATGATGTGTTACAATAGGAATTTATGATGGTGGGGAGAACTTTGGATCCAGATCGTGGTGTATATCACCATGAACCTAATGACGTGTTTAGTGAAAACATTGTTCCCCTGAATTGATGGGTTTTATGGACAATCATATATAGGTTTCAATGATGTTTAACCAGACATGTCCCATTCCTAAATCTCATTGGATGTATTTTGGATAGGTATTACATAGAATTTCTCATTTTATATTATCTTTTCAGTTAGAAATCTCCTCTACTGCGTGCCTCTCCTCTATAGTGAACGTAACTTTTTCATGCACTAAACGACACCTTCACGGTGAGTTTTCTCCTATTAATCATTGGTTTCATCTTTTTCACATGTTATTACTATATGGTATTGATGGTTATAATGTGATATTTTTGGGCTAAACTCCCCATTGAAAATTGTAGTCGTTGGTTGTCATTGTTTGCGTAGTAAATGAATTGCATGTTTGTAGGTTCATGTTGAACATTTTAATATAAAAATTGGTAATTTACATATAATTGACTTATGAATGATCACCCCAGTATGATAAAAATTCTGTGATAACCCCTGAATTAACAAGAAAATTGAATAAGGGATGCTTTGAAAAATCTAAAATTGTAATTTTTTGGTTTGCATGTTGTTTCTATTGTGAGTATGATTGTGTGTTTGTATGGTGTTGTGGTTGTTGTCATGATTGGTATGACATTTTTTTCCATGTTATAGTTCTTCCACCATTGAATATCAATCCAAATTTTACCCATTTCAATGGCACCACCACTTTGGTACTAGTGTAATTCCACTGAATCCTAGAAATCCACTTCATTAGGGGACTCTAAGAGACACTTTATGGAAACCCTGGTCAAATAACCATAACAACATGTGTAATGAATCCTTCCACCCACAAGAAATCTATTGAAAATCATACCATATATTAGTTTATTACCGTAGTTTTTGACTAGAGACATTATCTTTCTAGAGAAACACTAAAAAACCAGTTTATAACAATGGATATAGATAACATGTGGGATACTAAAACATTCTAGTGCAAGGGATTCTGATAACTTTTTGAACATATTTACACTATTTTTATTCATGAAAAATTAGTCTTGGATAGTTGGAAGAACACCTGATCTGTTATGGAATTTTTTGATGTTATACATGTTGGAATAAATACGAGGAAAAAACAAATGTACATAGTAGCTCAGATAATACAAAATTTTATGGATCATCTAATATGATTACTAGTGTGAACAATGAAGGCAGTCATATGGAGGATGTGATTTCAGATGTGAATGATGATGAAGATCCTATTGAGGAAATGACAAGGACATTTCAAGATGAACTTCATGATTTCCCAAAAATTATTTGATAAGTTAAAGAGTTGTCAAAAAACACCAATGTATGCTGGTTGTACTAAATATATAGCATTGTCAGTCGTACTGAAGCTGTATTATTTGAAAGGAGTGAACGGGTGGAGTGAAACTAGTTTTACGTAACTACTTTCTCTACTGAATAACATGCTCCCATAAGATAATGAGCTCCCAAGGTGAACATATTATTCCAAACTAATACTACACTTGATGGGTATGATCTCTGCAAGAATACATACCTTCCCGAATGACTGTATATTGTTTCGCAAGGACCTCAAATCACTTAAAGAGTGCCCAAATTGTGGTGCTTCTTGATACTAGAAAGATGATTCTAGTCTTACAGAAGTTGTATGGTACTTTACAATCATTCGAAGATTTAGGTGCCTATATAGAAGTGAGGAGACTGCAAGACAATTGACATGGAATACCAATACATGAATTAAATATGGGAAACTACATCACCTAAAAGACTCTCCTTAGTGGAAGAGAATTGATCTTGAGTATCCTGAATTTAGAACCAAGAGGAGAAAATTTTGTCCTGAGTGATCTATATATGGGGTGAATCCTTTTGGTTTTCAAAGAAGATGTCATAGTACATGGCCAATTATGATGATAAATTATATCTTACCACCGTAGTTATGCATGAAACGAAAATACATCATGTTCTCTATTCTTATATCAGGACCAGAAAAACCCGACAATGATATTGATGTTTATTTCGATCCATTGATCTTGGATTTGAAATTATTGTGGGATTCAAGTGTTATATTGTATGATTCTTACAAAAATGAAGATTTCACTTTGAAATCCAGGTTGTATGGTATGATAAATGACTTTCCTTCTTAAGGAAATTTTTATGGATATAGAATTAAAGGAACTCAAGGATGTCCCATTTTCGAACGAGGTACACAATCAATTAGGTTGAAACATTCACTGAAAACCGTGTTTCTAGGACATCGTGGATTTCTACCCTGATGGCATAAGAACCGATCTTGGACGAAATCATTCGATAGAAGTTCAGATGAACATATAGCACCGTCTCCACTAACATGTGGTCAATTGTTTGAGAAAGTAAAAATATACACACTACTTTTGTTAAAAAAAATTCCAAAAAACATTACGAAAACCAGTTGGAAAAAGATATCAGGTTTTTTTTGAATTACCATAATGAAATTGTCTATAAGTCATAAATTTTCTTGATGTTATGCATGTTGAAAAAAAATATATGTGATAGTGTCATTAACACGTTGATAAATGCACCCGGAGAAATAAATGATGGAATTAAGGCTAGATTGGACATGCTTGAGATTGTAATACAAGAAGAGTTGGTACTAGTGAAGGGTGAAAAAAGAACATTTCTTCCTCCTACTGCTTACACTCTTTCCAAAAAAGGTAGATATTAGTTTTGAAACTTCTTAAATGATGTAAAGGTTCTAGAGGGGTATTCATAAAATATCAATAACATCGTGTCAATGAGAGATTTAAAATTAACAAGTCTGAAATCACATGACTTCCATGTTTGGATGAAATATCTAATTGCTATAGATTTACATTGCATTTTCCCAAGAATGTCTACCATACATTAATGAAGCTCTGTTTATTCTCCAAAGCTATATAGATCAATGTTATAGACCTAGAAAAATTTACAACTATATAAAGATAAATTGGCGTCATATTATGTGAATTGGAAATGTTATTCCCACCGACATTCTTCGATATGATGGTTCATTTGGTGAGAGATATTTGACTATGTGGTCTTGTAAATTAAAAATGGATGTGCCTCATTGAATGGTATATGATGATTTCGAAAGGGTATGTGAAAAATCGAAGTCATCCAGAGGGTTGTATTGTGGAGAAATATATTGTAGAGGAAGTCGTTGAATTCTATACCGAATACCTATCTGGTGTGGAAAAAGTTGGCCTACCAAAATCTCATCACACTGGGCTACTTGAGGGTGAAGGAATTGCTGGAAGAGAGGTTTTCAAAATCAATATTACAGACCGAGAACATGCCCACCTTTTCTTTTTTCATAATAGTTTCGACGTTGAGCCATATGTTCAAACACACAACGAAATTCTTAGGCTTTTGAATCCATCTAGGGCTGAAAAATTGATATTATATACCCATAATCGACAGTTTATTGGATGGTTTCAGGAACATATTTTTTAGAAGTAAGATGAAAATACAATCACAATTTTAGAATGTCTTCGATGGATAGCTGGAGGAGAAAGTGTGTATATATTATCTTACAACTCTTATGAATTTAATGGATATAAATTCTATAGTAATGAACATGATGAAGATAGTACCATGTTGAATAGAGGGGTTACACTTGTGGCTGAAGCGAGGCATGTTTTCAGCGATAAGGATATAAATCCAATTTATGCAAATATGTGATACTTTGGAATCATCAAACAAATATGGGAGTTGGATTATATAAAATTCCAAGTGCTAATTTTTCAATGAAAGTGGATTGATAAAAGGAGTGCTTTTAAAATAGATGAATTGGGATTCGTCAAAGTTGATTTCAGTAAGGAAGGGGAGAAAGATGATCCATTTATAATGACATCACATGCAGTACAAGTATTTTATGTTCCAGACCCCGCAAACCGAAATAGGTCAATTGTTATGTTATTGACCAAAAAAACCGAAGGGTCAGATGAAAGTTCAATGGAGGATGACTCTTTCATTGGGATTACATAATCATTTCGCAGTAGTCCCAATGTAGAAAACATTTTTTATGTCAGAGAAGACCACAATGAAAGGAATTACATAGTCGATAGAGGGGTCCAATCTCTTCAGCCATTAAAAAAAGAGAGTTCAATAATCATGCTATTTGTTTATTATATTGTACATTATGTTACATTATGTTATTATCTATCTGATACAGCTTTTATTTAATATAAATTAAATTTTAAACCACTTCTGTAGATAATGGCTTCTGCACCTACTGATGCTCCCAATCACGAGGCACAACAAGTATCTCCACCTGCTGCTGGTCCTAGTGTAGAGAAACAACATGTTTATCAACCTGTTGTTGTTGTTGTTCCATGTGCTGAGGTACAACAGGTTTCTCAACAGGTTTCTACTGGTCCCATTGTTGATTCTAGCACTCTGGAGGAACATAATGATAATGTTTCTGAAGAAATGGTAGGCAATGAAACCCTGACGGTGCAAAAAAAACAAGAGCGCCATAGTTTGACAGTGTTAGCCAAAATCCCTATGAAAAAAGGCATCAAATTTGAGGTGGGATGGAATAAGTGAGGCAAACATGTTAATCCCAAAAAATTCATCTTTAGTAGCTACAATGGAATCATAACTCGATAATGTGTACCGATTGATGTATAGTCGTGGCACCATGTTATCACCGGGATTAAGACACTAATGTGGGAAGAGATTACGGTAACATTATGATATCATTTTTTAATTTATTAAAATAAAACAAAATATTAAAAAAATTTCTTACTCTTCATCATCCATTATAGAGTGCATTTATAGTAGATGCCTCATATAAGGAATATGTATTAGGAGTTTAAGGAAGGATTGATAGAGGCTTCATCACAATTTTAACGAAATATAATCTTAAATATGTTGAAGGGAAAATAAAGTTGCCCCCACCTCCTCTTTATGCACACTTGATATCCCAAGGAGCATTGATACATTTTTCAACCGTCGTGTGGAGAAAACTTTTCATGTACATTGTGTGTGGTAATACATTGTTTGATGTTGCCTATATTCATCACTTTGATTGATAATTTTTTATTTATGAAACATAAATTGAGTGATGAAAATAAATAACGTTCAACAAAACCAGCGTACTCCTACCGTAAATAAAGGATGGAGTATGCTTCACTTGAGAAAAAATTGGTACGTCTTTTAAATCTACCATACTACTTTTATGTGACATAAAACAACACCATAACCATGTTTCTATATTTATATGCATATTGATGAATTGAAATAAAAACCCATATCCATCTAATTCCATGTTAATTGGAAGGAGGCTCGTGTAAATAAAGAGGGGATGCTGATAGATTAAAACACACAAAAAGTTTGGGAAACATGTGAAAGTGTGACATTATATAAATTTGATTTTATTTAAATCGCTATTACATAACAATGACTACTTATATTCCTATATTTTCTATCTGACATAGTCACAAGAATCAACAACACCCGCAGTAGATGCAGACATACGTTCAATGGCCTTGAAGTATCCAGAGCAGTATGGTCATGTCAGAGGTGCGGGTTTTGAGGTGACACCCTGAACATATTTTCAAAAAAAACATGTGGAGGATCAAACCGAGGAAATGAAAAAGATTCAAGAAAAATTAGATATTTTTCAAGAATAATTAAAATAATAGAGAGAGATGATATAAAGTTTGATGGGGGAGAGGAAAATAGAAGACAAAAAGTCAATAACAACCCACGCATGAAGATCCCACCCCACCCCCCACCAGCTTTGAGGAAATCCATTCCCATAAAAAGCTTGACTTAGCTAAGCTGATCAATTTTCTAATAATTGTTTCTATGAAATGTGATTCACAAAGACACAGATACCTTTCTTGTACTAATATTCTATAGGGTGAAAATGATTATGATTTATATCTATCAACTCCCACTTATCGCCTTGTAGAGAGGGAAACAGTGTTCAATATACAGAATGGAATGATACACAATAGAAAACATCCATCATATCATGTTAGAGTGTCAATTAATGTTAAAAATGAGACATGTTCTGAGCTGCCTATTCCTAATGATGATGATGAAATTTATACGGTTGAACAAGATATTGGAACAATTATCACATAGCCATCAATTCTTGTAAAAAAACATGTTGATAAGGTGGTATCCATTTCCAATTTATTTTTCAAGTTGAAAATTTAGCATTTAATGAAAAAAGGTATGAACCGATGAATGTTATTACAGAATGACAAATAGAATGGGGTGAAATGAAGGATTAAATCAAAACCATCTCAATGATCAACCAAACGATTGAAACGATCCAATGAGAGAAAATTCAACCTGCCCATTCTATATCCACATTTAATATCATTGTAGACTCATGTGGATACAATGTTTATAGACAAAAATAATCAAACAGTTGATTTTGAGAAAAATATGCACGAAGGGGGAAAATCAGATTTCATTAGTGCTGAAAATGTTAATGAAATCCTCAAGTATGAATTGCTAGGAGACTCAGTTTTACAAGTATACATAAGGTATGATTTTATGATTTGATTTTACAAAATCTGATATACTATGATAATTATGACTAAATACATTTCATATTTTTCATAGGCATATATATGAAAAACAATTGAAGGGATTTCCCCCTGAACAAAATTTTGGACTCATTAGTCCTCACATCACCTCTTCAAAAGAAGAATTAACTTCTTCTAAACAAGATGAAATAATGTTTTCCCTGCTGAAATAATGTGAAAACAAAATTACAGATGACCGAAACTTTTTAATTCCAACGATGCAGGGGTAAAACACTATAATTTAATCAGATCAACTATATTTTCATTACATTAATTACCTATTCCTTTTTCTATTTTTAGGCAGCATTGGATACTGATTGCAGTCAATTTGGATACTCCAAATATTTATTTTCTGGATTCAATGCATGGATATGCAACAAACTAACCACACATTATGTGATTCATAAATTTGTAATATACTAGATCCAACATTTTGGAACTAAAAATCTAGTTATATAATTGATGTTATCTTTTAATGAGGATTATGTTATGATAGGGTAGGGTATCAATATCGTCTACTTCAAATAATGAATACAAGTCCTAAGGAAAATAATTCCTACAAGATCTAAAACTAGACAAGTATCCTGGTATATATAATAAGATTTCACTATCTAAACACATATCAAAAGAAATTACTTATTTTTCTCAATGTTTCTATAGTTTCCAAAACAAAAATATGGAAAGGACTGTGGTTATTATGTTTGTAAATTTATGAAATAGATTGTATTTCATCAACAAACTAGCATCCCAAAATAGGTATTTTCAAAAATAATTATGAGTTAATTTAAAATATTTATTAATACTTTGTGTATTTATATTTTTTCATTACTACGATGATTGTTTCAAAAACTCATATTCACAAGATGATATTGATCTATTTAGAAACAAATGGGAAACATACCTAATGGAAGACTATACACGAATAGGATGAAGGTGAATTCCTACTACTTATGTTATACTTATATGATCATTGATATCTCCCTTGTTAACATTTATTGAGCATATATGATCAATCTTTATTATTTTTTATATCCTTATATTTTGAAGAAGGGTTTTTGAAATGATTTGTATTTCTAGTAAAGAATAACTTAATGAGAGACAATTTTGAACTAGTAATTTTTGTTTCTATGTTTCCAAAATCACTAGACCTAAACTATTATGGAATGGATCATTTATATTCTGTATTTTGGTCATTTATGAATCTTCTTCTACTGATGTAGTGTGTTGGAAAAATATTGGTTGTGTATCACTTATAAATCCAATAAAAAAATAAGGATTCTTCACGGATTTTGGTTAACTACCACTTAACATAACATTTGATCTGAACTTCCGATCCGGCGTCCCGGGGATGCTCTCATCCCACACCATATCTATGATAGCATCATTCATGATTCACTTTTCCTTCTCTTACTTCACCCATTTACTAGGTAAATGGGTGCAGTAAGAGAAGGAAATGTGAATGCTGAATGATGATATCAATGATATGGTGTTGGATGAGAGCATCACGGGGACTCCATATCTGAAGTTTAGATAAGATGCTACGGTAAGTGGTAGTTAACCAACAGTAGTAAAGTGCACAAAGAAACATTAGTTTTTTATGAGCTTATATCTGGACCAAAGAGACCATTTGGAAAGATGTAAAGGTAATGTTATGATATAATATGTCTATTTTAACCAAAAATTATATAATGAAACGTTGAATTGATTTTCATTATTCCTTGCGGGGTTAGTTTTTTTTAGAAGATTTATGTCCATGTGATATGCCTTTGGAGGAAGAGCAACGATGCTATTTCTGCTCAATCACAAAGGTAATGGGAAATATATTTCACTAATGACTCAATATTTTATAGATATATGAGAACTCTTAGGTTTTTTCCCTACTTCATATAATACTCTTCACATGATCGCGTCACATAAGCTACTTTGTATGAATGCTTCATGTGAACTGAATGTGTGATCTCATCCCATGATCAAATAACATAATAAAATCACATAATCAATTAATTTAATTCACTTGAACCATGATTTGTGTATTCTTGTCTTATTTACATGATCACATAAAGCTTCAAAGGTCGTGTAATCATATAAATCTCCCAAGTTCATTTGATCATGTGATACTATTATGGTCATGTGATCACATGACTTTGAAAAATTCATGCACTTAATATGATATTTCAAATAAGTCATGTGCCCCTTTCTTACACATGTGCATTTTTAACCCCAAATCTTCCATTTTCGTAATTAATAGAAATATTATCTTTCTTATGATACAAATGATTTAAAAAATTGAAGCCAAGGAGGCTGTAGTTCACTAAAATACAATGGTCAAAAGTGTGGAAGTCTACCAATGCATATTCATTCAGTCCACTCACGAGTATATTAAAATCTTTATGGGAAACCAATATCTTCGATTTTAAATTTTTCTAATTATTTTTACCTTATATTTGGGTGGGGGTGTCAGTAGGGAGGGGTTATACAGGAGTGGGGGTGTCTATAAGGGGAGGGAGGTGTCCAAGAGGGAGGGGGTGGTCAGGGGGTGCCCATGAGTGGGGTGTATAGGAGGGGAGGGAGGGGGTGTGTCTAGAAGGGAGGGGTGTCCAGAACAGAGGGGGTGTCCCTTGAGTGGTGTGTCCAGGAGGGGAGGGAGGGGATGTGTCCAGAAGGGAAGGGTATCTAGGAGGGAGGGGGTGTCCAGGTGTGAGGGTGGGTGGGGGTGTCCAGAAGGTGGGGATGTCCAAGAGAGGAGGGAGGTGTCCATGAAGGGGGTGTCTAGGAGGGAGGGGGTCTCCAGGTGAGTGGGGGAGGGGGGTGTCCAGGGGTTGTCCAGGAGTGGGGGTGTCCAAAAGGTAGGGGTGTAAAGGGAGGTATCCATGAATGGGGTGTTTAGGAGGGGAGGTTGGGGGTGTGTCCAGAAGGAATGGGGTGTCCAGGAGGGAGGAGGTGTCCTGGTGTGAGTGTGGGTGGGGGTGTCCAGGAGTGGGGGGTTTCCATGAGGGGAGGGAGGTGTCAAAGAGGTAGGGGTGTCCAGGAGTGAGGGGGTGTCTAGGTGGGTGGGGGTGTCCAGGAAGGAGGGGGTGTCCAAAAGGGGGTGGTGTCCATGAGTGTGGGTTTTCAAAAGGGAGGGGGTATCCAGGGGGTTTCCATGAGTGGGGTGTCTAGGAGGGGAGGGAGGGGTGTGTTAAGAAGGGAGGGGGTGTCCAGGTAGAGATCCATACAATTCCATTCAATACTGATAACATAAAATGGGTAGATCAATTCTACAGTATCCTGAAGTGGATCCGTAGTGAGGAATCAAAATGTACAACCCAAAAAACCAATTCCAAAAGGCCCAAGAATTATATTCCAGTTCATTTTGAGGCCCAATATAACTTATTTAATGTCATAGTGACCCAAAATATGCATCATTTACCTTTATCACATTATATATCTAAGAAACACACTTTTTCTGTACACCAACATTGTAGTAAAATACATATGCTATAAAAATAACTGATGATATATGAGTTTGATGGAAGGAATAATTTTGGATTTAGAAGAGTTGGGAGGAAACTCTCAAGTAAATTTTTTTTACTCGCAATCCTGGAATGTGGATGAAATCTACAGAATGTGATTTGTTTTACAAGAAACTGAATTCTAGAAGTTGTATCCCAACTACTAAAATATATATATATACACCCCTTCTCCAACTTTCTATAGGAGTGGTGTCTACCGGTTGTGTCATAGGATCTATATGTTTCTGCTTTATGTATTTTTAAATTATATTTTTGATAATGTTAGGTGAAATTTCGTTCATATTCCTCCAATATATTTTTTGTTTGGTGTTTTTCCTTGATTCTTTGAATTGTATCTATTCAAAAATCATGAAATTGGGGTGGTGTCCATGAGTGGGGTGTCCAGGAGCGGGGGGGGGGGGGGGGGTGTCCAGGAGGGGAGGGGGATGTACAAGGGGTGTTAAGGGGCTATCTAGGGAAAGGGAGGGGTGCTGTAGGGGGAGGGATGGGGATTTTCCAGGTAGGAGGGGTGTCCAAGAGTGGAGGAAGTTGTCCATGAGGGGAGGCGGGCTGTCCAGAAGGGGATGGGGATGTCCAGGGGGTGGGAAGGGGGTTTTCTAGGTAAAGGGAGGGGGGATGCAGGGGGAGGGATGGGGGGTTGTCCAGGAGGAGGGAGGGGGATGCAGGTGGAGTGGTGGGTGGGTATCTAGGGGTAGGGAGGGGGCTGTCCATGGGGTCAGTCTCAAGGAGGAGAGGGGGGGGGTGTTTGGATAATCACACTAATGAACAAGGAGATCGATAGAAAAGTGAACCGGTATGATCATGGCCTATTTAATTATGCATATTATCATCATGCCCTCTCTAAAACTGAGAAATTCATTCCTTACATACCTTCAATGAGACCTTAGATATTATATGGGGTCCTTGGAGAGGAATAAGTGGTCAGGGTCCAAGCAGGGTTGGACCCAATGTTTGATGCAGACATGCTATCACTCATTCCCTTTGACCTGGCATGGGAGAGTACACTCTTAGAGGCTCCTGATATATGTAACTATTAGGTTTATAACCAATCTAGGATAGTGGTATCACTAGGAAAATGTTATAATTTATTCTAAAATTGAATACTCCTAGGAAATTGAATACACCATCATGTATGTGTCATATTGCATAACCTATGGATATTCCTCCCTTTTTTTATTTTCAATAAATAAAACCTTTCGGATTCCATGTTGTTGTTGAAATTATTTCCTCTTCTTTTCTCATCCATGTAATCTTAATAAAACAATATTTATAATTCAATGAATTATGTTGAGCCTCTTCTAAAATATTAATTCAATAGAAGGAAATATAGACATGTAAAGGTTATAACATGTAAAATTTTCCATTTTATTAATGTATTTTTTCATATTAATGTTTAATTTATTTCATTATTTTGTTAATAACATAATATTCTATTTCTTATATAGGTGAATTTTTTTTCCTGAGTTTGAATTCTTTTTTCGGAAACTAATATCATGGATGAAAACTTTTGAGAGCGGATCACGGATACAAAAAGGATGAAACATTAATGATTTTAACTATTTGTTGGATAATAGTAATTGTAACCACATTAAAAATTGTATGAAATGTATATATAAGTGTTTTTTTGTATTCATGATTTCATGAAAATCTATATAGAATTTTTGTTCTTATATGCTTTGTGTGTAGGTGTTGTTTCTGTTGTATGTGCCTGTGTTGTCTCTAGTGTGCAGGTGTTGTGCAGATTTTGGGTTTTCTCAGGAAACTTGGCCTTTATCTGCACTAATTAAGTGATGATAAATGTCTAATATATCATCTCCCTAAATAGCACTGATAACGGTGGTCTTTGTCCGCACTATTTTGAGCGCTGATAAATTACAGATTTATAAGCACTTTTTTATCATGGATAAAGGTGACCCTTTATCAACACTATTTTGAGCACTGATAAAAGGGTACCCCCTTTATCTTACTCAAGATTAACATCACATTTCAAGTGTTGTTAAAGGTGATTTTTAGCGCTATTAAAATCACTATTTGTAGTAGTGTCTCATGAATCTTATTTATCAAGCCCATAAATATAATCAAGGAATAATCATAATTATAACATAAAATATGGGGAAATACCTCTCATATATACATTAGTTAATTTCAATTACATTCATTGCATTATAATTCATAATAAGAAATATTAAAGGCATGGTCTTACCATAATTCACAACCCATTTATTTTTGTTCAACCATTTCATTTAAGGATACAAGCCAGCATGAACATGATAATCAAGTCAAGAAATATTATTTAAATCAGTTAAAGTAAGTAAATCCTTAGTGTCAATCCATCCCATTTATTTCATTCTAATTAAACCAATCAATCATGAAAATACATTTTACATTGTTCAAAGAGGAACTTAGGAGGTAAAGAAGGTCAATTAGAAAATTACATACATGGGTAATCCCATTTACAAAGAAATCCAAACACTTAGGTGGTTATTGGTTCAAAAAATGATCAAAGGAGGTAAACTCGTTTTATAACAACAATAAAGGCAATATAAAAACATACCATTTTCCAAACCATGAAAACAAAGAATTAAGACAAGAACATTATAAAATATGAATCATCACTTTGTAATTTCGAATAAAGTGAACCTCATTCAATGAGTATTATTATAAAAATATTACATTGTTTCTCAACAATTAATTTAACATAAATTATGCTTCAATATCATGAGACATAACTCAATTCATTTGAGAGATATTTTTGAAATAAACTAAACAAGGAAAAAACAATACATGGACCACATGGAACATACGAGGTTCCTTAATCATTTAACCAAATGCCTACAATAGGAAATATCATTAATTAATATAATATGAATACATATAAGGAATTTTATGAATTTTTTAATTTAATTACAAAGGATAAATCTAATCCAGAACACCCACGGGGTGTCTGTGATTGATGTTGATAGCCTATAATATACATAACTTGGATTATAAGTCATGTTACTAGGTATGTTGATCAATTTGATTGGAATAACTCAATAAAAGGACATGCTCGATAAAGGGTAGTGTGGTCCACAATAACTCAATTCAAAATTTAACTTAAATTTAGGAAAAATACACAAACTGCCTAATTTGTTCCCTAGATATTCCACTCATCAAATATCGAGTTCTGGTTCAGTATGGTTTGTATGATATATAAAAAAAATATATCCACCCAAAAAATAAGGGAAATGATCATGAACTATGATAAATCGATCGAGAGGAAATTTAACAAATAATGTTTAAAAAGGAATCAAGAGATTACTAAAATCTCATCTGTAGAAAAACATAAACCCTTAGATCCAAAAAACCATAAACCCTCATCCTCTAGAAACCCTAAACCCTCATCCAAACAAAACCCATAACCATATGACATAGAA
The DNA here is from genome assembly GCA_963277665.1 of Viscum album. Lineage (NCBI taxonomy): Eukaryota > Viridiplantae > Streptophyta > Magnoliopsida > Santalales > Viscaceae > Viscum > Viscum album. Next base: position 2,032,938,594 of record OY728148.1, on the reverse strand, counting down.
AACACTAAACCATTTGCTCTAGAAAACCCTAATCCCTAAACGCTCTATCCTAAACACCTAAAACCTCATCCCCAAAACAAAAAAATAATAATCCATAAATAAACTTGAACCCTTATCCCCAAAAAACCCTAAATGGTTGTCCCTAAATAAACCAAAATACTTAGCCAAAAATATTCATTAAATACACAGCCCCCAAAAAACCATTATTCCTAAAAAAACCCAAAACCCTCATCCCAAAAAATACAATAAACACTCACCAAGAAAAATACTTCAAACATTAGCCCCTAAAAAACCCAATACCATCATCCCTAAAATACCCTTAGACCTAAAAACGCTAAATCCTGATCCCTAAAAAACCATAAACCCACATTTCAAAAAAAAAATATAAACCCCTAACCATATATACCCCAAAACAATTAGTCCCACAAAACCATAATGCATCTGGTGAAAAAACCTTAAACTTGCATCCTAAAAATACCCTAATCTCCAGCCCCAAAAAAGAGTAAACTATCATCCCAAAAAAACCCATAACCATCATCCCCCAAAACAACCCTAAACCCTCCTCCCTAAATAACTCTAAATGTTCAACCCGAAAAAATATTAATAAACTCATCCCTAAACAACCTAAACCCACAATCCTAAAAATCAATAAAATCTTAGTCCCATATAAACCTAATCCCATATCTCATCAAAAACCTACACCCTATGCCCCCAAAAAACCTTATTCCCCCAGTCCAAAAAATTAAACCCTCAATTCTAAAAAACCCAAAACCATCAACCATGAAAAACCCTAAACATTAAGGTCTAAAATAACCTTAACGTCCATCCCCCACAAAAACCGAAACCCTCATCCCTAAAAAACCATAATCCCTCACCCCCCAAAACACTAAACACTTATCCTCTAAAATCCCATAATATTCACCCACACAACCCAATTCCCTTAAAACCATAAACCCTAATCCCCAAAATACACTACACCATCATCCCCATAATTCCATAAAACCCTCCACCATTAAAGACCATAAACACTCATCCCCATAAAACATGAAAACTTAATCCCCCCAAAACCCTAAAACTTCACCCCCAAAAACCCCAATGCATTATTTTTCATAAAAACATATTCCCTTATCCCAAAAAATTCTAAACAGTTATCCCCAATAACCATAAATCATCATCCATAGAACATCCTAAATCCAAACCCCCAAAAAACCTAAACCATCATAAAAAAATAACCATAAACCCTTAGGCCAAAAAAACACTAAAACCTCCTCACCAAAAAACCATAAACCCTCTACCCCCAAAAATACTAAAGCCTCACCCCCTACAAACCAAAAACCTTAATGATAAAAATCCTAAACAAAAGTCCCCAATAAATAAAAATCCCATTTTTCCACATCCCCAAAAACTCTATTCTATAAAAAACCCTAAACCCACCACCCAAAGAAACATTAAACCTCAAGCCCCCAAAAAAAATAACACTCTATCCAAAAATATCCTAAACCCCAAGTCTAAAATATGATAACAACGTCATCCCAAGAAACCATAACACATATTCCCCAATGAAACCAAAACCATCTACGACAAAAAACCCAAACCACCCCCCCAAAATAATAACCAATAATCCCCAAAAAAACATTAAATCCATAGCCCCAAAATCCCAAAACAGGTAGCCCCAAAATTCCATTAACCTTCAAACCCACAATACCCAAAACCCTAACCCCAAAAAACCCTAAACAATCAAACCCAAAATACCCTAAACTATAACCACAAAAAACCCCTAACCACTTGACCACAAAAAAACTAATCCCTCATCACTCAAAAAACCTAATCAATCCCCGACAAAAACCCCTTACTATCACCCCAAAAAACCTTGAACCCTCATCCCTAATAAACCATAAACACTTATAACATAATAAATATAAAACCTAATACTGAAAATACAATAATATATTAAATATAAAAAACCCTAAACCCCCTTCCCCAAAAAACTAGAAAACATCTCCCCAAAAAAGAAAAAACCGGCATCCTCAAGAAAACACTAAACCAGTTTATGTAAAACAATAAAACCAAATCCAAAGAAATAGTAAACCCTTAATCTTAAAAAACACTAACCCAAACTCCTAAAAAACACCTAACCTTCATCCCCTAAACCCCTAAACCATGAACCCTAGAAAAACATAAACTATTATCCCAAAGAAAAACACAAAAACCTCATCCCCATAAAATTACATCCCTTCAACATAATAAAACCATAAAACCATGAAAACAAAAAACCTAAATTGTTTCCCCATAAAACCTTAAACCATAATCCATTAAAAAACCACAACTGAAATCCACAAAAAACCCTAAACAATCTTCCCAAGAATATATTGAACCATCAGTTACTGAAAATCATGAACCCTAAGTCCCAATAAAAAACTGATCCCTAATCTCAAAAAAAAACCTATACCATCATTCCTTAGAAAAACCCAAACCCAAACCCACATCCCAAAACCCTAAATGCTACTCTTTAGAAAACCCTACACCCTCATCCCTAGAAGATCATAAATCCTCTTCCCATGAAACCCCTAAACTATCTAACCAAGAAAAACCTAAATGCTCTACCCAAAAAAAACCCTTAATCCCCTTTCCTAGAAGACCCAGAACTCCTGGAACTATAAAAACCTTGTCCCTCATCCCCAAAAAACCAAAAAATTTCATCCCTAGAAAAACCCAAAACCGAATCACTCAAAAACCCCAAAGCCACAACACTTGAAAACCAATATACCTCATCCCCAAGAAATCCGAAACCCCTAGAGGTAAGAAATCCAAATAAATTGAAATCCATATAACCTAACCTCAAAAATAAGTAAACCCTCAGAACTAGAAAAACATAAACCCTCAATTCTATAAAACACTAAAACCTCATTATCATAAAACCCTAAACCATAATCCTGAGAAAACCCAAACCCTTTACCCCCAGATGACACTGAACTCTCATCCCGTGAAAACCGTAAACCCTCATCCATATAAAATGTTAAACCCTCAGCTACATAAAACCTAAAACCCTAATACCCAATAAACCTTATATTTCCCCCCATAAAATAAAAATCCCCATACTATAAAAAACCTAAAATGTAAGAACCAAAAAACATTAAACCATCATCCTTAAAAAATAATAAACACTAAACCCCCAAAACCCATAATCCCTCCTCCCCAAGAATACTTATACCCTACAACATAGAAAACCATACCCCTAAACCACATAAAACCATAATCCCTAAAAAAATATTAAACCCTTATACCTAGAAAAACATAAACCCTCATCCCTATAAAACCCTAAAACCACAGCCCAAAAAAACCCTAAGCCCTTATCCCTAGAAATACTTTAACCCCCATACCTAGAAAAACATGATCCCTTAGTCCAGATAAAACCCTGATACCTCATCTTTAGAAAACCCTAAACCCAAATCCCATAGAAAAATAAAAACCCTTAGCCCTAGAAAACGATAAACCCTCATCCCTGTAAAAACCATAGACCTAGAAAACCATAAATCCTATGCCTAAAAAAACCCAAAATTATCTACCTAGGAAATCCCCAATCCCTCTACCCCTAAAAACAATAAACCAACTTCCATAGAAAACCATAAATTCCTAGCCTCAAAAAACCCTAAACCATTATCAAAATAAAACTATAACCCTCATCCATAAAAACCCTAAACCATCATCCCTTAGAAAACCACAAACCCTCAACCCCAAAAAATAGAAACCCATTACTCTAGAAAAGCCAAAACCCGTGATAAAATTAAACCTACATCCCCAGAAAACCATAGACCATCCTCTCCAGAAAACCCTTATCCATTATCCCAAGAAAATATTAAACCCTCTCCACCAGAATGTCCTAACCCAACAGCCTAAAAACCCCAAATCCCCCAACCCCCAAAAAACATGAACCCCCTATCCTAGAAACCCCTAATCCGTTATCCCCAAATAACCCCAACCCCCAGCCACATAAATCCAATAACCCACATCCCTAAATACCCTAAACCGTCCACCCAAAAAAATCCCAAACCATCAGCCCCAAAAAATATTAAACCCTCAACCCCAAAAAATCCTAAACCATCTTCCCTAAAAAAACATTACCCCTAACTAAAAAAACTACAATCCCTCATCTGTATAAAAAACTATAAACACATCCAAAAAACACCCTAAACCCAAAACCCTTGAAAACCCCAAAGCCACAACCCCATAAAACCCTAAACACTTATCCTCAAAAAACCCAAAACCCTTACCACTCGAACCCTAAACAATGATCCTAGGAAAATAGAAAACCCTCATCCCTAGAAATACTTAATCCCTTATCCCTAGAAAACCCTAAACCCCTATCCAAAGAAAACGTGAACCCATCATACCTAGAAAACCCTAAACCGTCTAACCCAAAACACCAAAACAATCATAAAAAATCCAATAAAGCAGCATCAATATGAATCCAAAAACCCTTATCCCCACAAAAACCTAAATATGAGGGCCCAAAAACCCAAAACTCTTATCCAAAAAAATTTTCAAACCCTATGTCTCAAAAAATAACTAAACCATTATCCCCAAAAAACCATAATACCCATGAAAATAAAAAAACCATAAACCTCAACCCTAAAATACCATAATCCATCATCCCCAAAAATCACTAAAACGTCATCCCTAAAAAACACTAATCCTTCAGCACTAAAAAACCCTAACCCTCATCCCTAAAAACTATAAACCGTCATCCCTAAAATCTTAGACCATCATCCAAAAAAACATTATACCCATAACCCTAGAAAATACTAAACTCTCGGTCCCATAAACCCCTAATCTATCATCCTCTCAAAATCCTAATCACTTAGCCCAACCCCCCCCCCCCCCCCAATATTTCATCCTTAAAAAGAAACAAAAACCCTAAGCCCCTCAAAATAATAAACCCTCACAAAAAAAAACCATAAACTGTATTCCCTAAAAAACTATAAACCATCAACCCCAAAAATCGTAAAACGACTTCAAAAAATTATATTAAATCGTCATTCTATAAAACCATAATGATAACCTCCTAAAAAATCCTAGACCTTAATCCCTAAAAAACCATAATCCCTCAGCTCAAAAAACCATAAACCCTCATCCCACAAAAAATACTAAAAGCTCAGTCCCAAGAAATACTAAACCCTCCGGCCCAAAACAACACTAAACCCTCATCATCTAAAAACCTAAAAACATCAGCCACAAAAAATCATAATCTATCATCCCTAGAAAACCATAAAACATCATCCTAAATAAAACCTAAAGTGTATTTCTTGAAAATACCTAAACCACCATCTCAAAAACCCAAAAACCTCATTCCCTAAAACTATAAAACCATAGGCCCCTAAAAACTGAAACCCATATCCCCACATAACCCTAATACCTCAGCCCCAAAACGCATAAAATAACATCCTAAAAAAATAAAAAACCCTCATACCATATGTCCCTAAACCATCTTCTTGAAAAAAAAACATAAACTGGCATCCCTTAAAACCCTAAAAACTCATCATCAAATTAACCCTAATCCCTCATCCCTCAAGAACATAATTCTATAGGCTCAAAAACTCATAAACCCTTAGACCCAAAAAACCAAAACCCTAAACCCCACAAAAAACTAAATCAACTTACACAAAATCCATAATACCTCATCCTCAATGAACCTAAACATAAAAATACAAAAATAATTGAACCCCCATTCCCCAAATATAATAATCCTTCAGCCCCAGCCACCGAAAACCATGAATCCTCAACCCAAAAAACAAATAACCATAAGCCCCAAAAAACCATAAATCCACATATAAAGAAAATCCTAAACCATCATCCCCAAAAACCATATATAATTATACCCAACAAACCCCAAAACCCTCATCCCCCCTTTAAAATACTAAAACTATATACCCAAAAAAATAAACCTTTAGAAACAAAAAACCCTAAACCGACAGCCCCAATATATCCAAATCCCTTAGCACCATAAAACCCTAAACCCAGACATTAAAAGTATTAAAACCTTATAAAAAACAAAAAAACTCAGTAAAAAAACACCTAAACCCCGATCCCTCTGAAACATTAAACCATCATCCCCAAAAAAATCTAAACCATCATCCCCAAAAAACTATTATCCTTCATTACCAAATAACACTAAAAGATGAGTACCAAAAAAACAGTAGCCCTCATTCCTAAAACCCCTAAAAATTCATCCCTATAAATCCCTAAACACTAATCCCTAAAACTACATAAAACCTCATCCCAAAAAAACCCTAAACCCTCATCCCAAAAAACCCTAAACCCCCATCCCCACAAAAAAACCAAAACACACTTCTCCAAAACACCCAAAACCCCTATAAAAACCCTAAACCTTTTCCCCCAAAATACCTTAGTATATCATCCCCAAAAATACCTAAACTCCTAGAACTAAAAAAACACTGAACGCATAGACCCCAAAACACTAAAAAAGCATTCCAAAATACCCAAGATACTCATCCATAGAAAAAAACTTATCCTCAAAATAACATTACCAATCATCCCTAAAAACACTAAATCCTTAACCTAGAAAACCCTAAAACTCAAACCCCCCAAAAAAAACAAAAACCCTCACCCACAAAAAATTGTAAACTACCATAAAAAACCCATAATCACTCATACCAAAAGACCCTATTCCCTCAGAAACGAAACCCTAAATAATATGTCCAAAAAAAACTTTCATCCCTTGAAAACAAAAAACCCACATTCCCTGAGAACAATAAAACACAATCGATATTAAACCCTAAAACATTGTCCACGGGAAAAAAATCTCATCCTCTGAAACCCCTAAACCCTAGACCCTTGAAAATACTAACCCTCATCCCTAGAAAACCCTAAACTCATAGCCTAAGGAAACCCTAAATCAATAGCCCCAGAAAACCTAAACCATCATCCCCAAAAAATTGTAAACTCCATGTCCGAGAATACACTATAACCTCATCCTTAAAAACCCCTCAACCCTCATTAATAGAAAACCATAAACCCTCATTCATAGAAAACCAAAAATTGTATCCCCAAAAAAACCCTAAAACCTCATGATTAGAAAACACTAAACACTCAGCCTCAGAAAACCCACATCCATCATCCCCTCACAACCATAAAACTTCATCCCCAAAACACCATAATCCCCAAACAATAGAAAACCATGAACCCTAAGACCTACAAAAACCTAATAACTTACCCCAAGAAACCCTGTCCCATCATCCCTATAAAAACATAGACTGTCAGACCATGAACCCATAACCATCATCCCTTGAAAACCCTAATACATCATCCCAAGAATCACTTAAACCATAATCCTTAAAAACCCTTACACCCATTTCCCTGAAAACCCCCTAAACCCTCATCCCCATAAGACCATTAACATTTTTACAATCATACCCTAAACCCTAATCCACAGAAAACCCTAAACACTCTGTCCTAGAAAACCCTAACTCCACTACCCTATAAATCCCAAAACCCTCATCTTATGAAAACCCAATACAATTAGTCCCCAAAACCCCTAAACCCACATCCCAATAAAAATATAAATTTTCATCCCTATAAAACTCTTATCACTTAACCCTAGAAAACACTAAATTCATCACCCCAAAAAACCAAAACCACCATCCCAAGATAACAGAAAACCCTCAACCATAGAAAACATTAAAAAATTCATCCCAAGGAACCATAATACCACAAATCAATAATAAACTAAATAATACTTCCCAAATCCCCTTAAACCCTCATCCTACCCAAAACCCAAATATATTATATCCAAAGAACTGTAAACCCCAATTCCAAAAATACATAAATTTTCATCCAAAAAAATGTCTAAAGATTTATCCCCAAAACCCCAAAACAATCATAATTTGAAAACCCCAAATCCTCAACCCTAGGAAAACCTAAAATCTAAGCCCTAGGAAACTCTAAGCCCACATTCCTAGAAAAACCTCAACTCTAATCCCCTAGGGAAACTATAAACCCTAATCCCTATAAAATCGTAAACCCTTAGACCGAGAAACCCCAAAACCATAATCCCTAGAAAACCCTACATACATAGACCTATAAATACCCAAAACACTCATCCCTAGTAAATCATAATCATAAACCCTCATTAATATAAATTCCTAAAGCCGCAACCATAGAAAACCCTAAACATTAATCCCCTAAAAGTCCTATACCCTCATCCCCTAAAAACCAAATACCCTTTTTCCAAGAAAAAAATAAACCATGGTCCCCAAAAAACCATAAACAATCATCCCTAGAAAACCATAAACTCAAAACCCCAACAAATAAAAATGCATAAACAATATAAACCCTAACTCAATTCCCTATACAACCTCAAACCATAGGACTAGAAAAACCTAAAAACCCATCCCCAAAAATAATAAAAACTCTAACCTAGAAAACCTTGAACCATCATACCTAGAGAACCATAAAACATAATCATGAAAACAAAAAATTCCATGTGCTAAAAAACCCTAAAAAGTTCCCCTAGAAATCCCTAAAACCTCAGGCCAAAAAACCTTAAACCATCAGCTTGTGAGAACACAAAACCCTTATCCCCCAAAAATTGAAACCCCTCAGTAAAAAAACACTAAACTGTCATCCCCAAATAACATACACCCAATTCCTTAGAAATAACTATACATAAAGTCCCAAAAAACTGACAACCCTCATCCCCCCAAAACCCTAAGCCCTCAGCACCAAGAAACCCTAAAACATAGGCCCTAGGAAACCATAAACCCTAATCCAAAGAAATACCTAACACCTAATCCCCAAAACACCTAAATAATCAGTCCCAAATAATCATAAACCCGCATCCCCAGAAAACAGTAAACCCTCATTCCCAAAAATTCTAAATTCTCATCCCCAGAGAACCTAGAACCCTCAGCCCTAGAAGACACTAAACCCTCATTCCAAAAAAACCATAAATCCTCATACCTCAAAAAACATAAATACCATCCTAAAAAAATCCCTAAAAACTCACCCATAGAAAACCCTAACCCTCATACCCAAAACACCGTAAACCATTATCCCAAGAAAACCCCAAACTCTCCTAATTAGAAAACAACACATTGTCATCCCCAATAAACTCTAACCCATGATCCCTAAAAATCCCTAAACCTTCATCCCTAGAAATATCTACAATCCCATCGAAAAAAACCAAAAGTCCACTATACATAGAGACCCCTAATAACTCATTCTAAGAAAAACATAATCTATCTACCCTAGAAAACCATAATCCATCATCCTCGGAAAACTCAAAACCCTCATCCAAAGAAAAACAAAAACCATCAACCCTAGAAATCCTAAACCCTCATCCCCAGATAAAACTAAAACCTATAAGACAAAAAACCCTAACAACTTAACCGAAAATATCATCAAACCATCCATCAATGTAAGAAAAAACCCTTATCCAAAATAAACTATACCATAAACTCTAAAAACACCAAACCCCTAGCTCTAAAAAACACATAACCCTCAGCTTCAGAAAACCTTAAATCACTGTCTCTAGAAAACCCTAATGTCTCAGCCCCCATAACCTTAAAACCCACAACACCAAAAACCCATACTCTAAACCATAAAAAAAATATAAACCCTCATCCTTAAAAAACCTGAAAACCTGAACCCTAAAATAGCTAACTCCCATCCCCATAAATCCCTAAACCCTTCATCAAAAAAACCCCAATACCCACAACCATAGAAAATTTAAACACTTTATCCCAGAAAAACCTAATCCTAAATCCATAAAATTCACTAAACCGTCATCTCTATAAAACCCTAAACCCTTAGAACCATAAAATCATCAACCCTACACCCCAAAAAAACCATAAAATCATAGCCATAGAAAACCCTAATACCTCATCCCCCATAAAATTCTACACTCTCATCCCTTGAAAACCCAAATCTCTGAGCCCAAAAAAACCCAAATTAAAATTACAAAAAATACTAAATCATCATCTCAGAAAATTACAAACAATTATCCCTATAAAACGATGAACCCCCTTCCCTAGAAAATTCTAAACCATAATCCCCCAAAAAATCTTAAACTCTCAACCAAAAAATAACCTAAACTCCCATCCACAAAAAACCTAAACCCTCATCTCCAGAAACCACCATCATTCAGTCATGAAAACCCTAAACTTCATTTTCATAAATATATAAACATATAGCCCCATAAAAACCATAAACTGATAACCATATAAACCCTAAATCCTCATCCCCAAATTATTCTAAACTGTTAGCCCCAAAAAACCATAAACCCTCATCCCCAAGAAACCATAAACCCTCATACCGAGAAAACCATGAACCCCATGCCCAAAAAAACCTAATGTATCATCCTCCAAAATACCCAAACCCTTATCCCAATAAAACCCATAAACATTATCCCCCTAAACCCTTAAATCATCAGACATATAAAAACATAAACCCTCATCCCTAGAAAACCATAATCCATCAACACCAAAAAACACTATACCCACAACACCAAAAAACCCCAAACATTTAAATGTAAGAAATCATAAATCATAATCCCTATGTAACAGTAAAATATCACCCCATGAAAACCCTAAAACATCTTCCATAGAAAAACCTCAACCCTCACCCACAGAAAATCCAAAATCCCCATTCTTGAAAACCCAAAACCCTCAGCCCTAGAAAGAACCAAAACCATGATCCCAAGAAAACCAAAAAACCTCATCCCTAGAGAACCACAAAACCACAAAACTAAAAAAACCCAACACCTCTGTCCCATAAAACCCTAAACTATCATCCCTAGAAAACCAAAAACCCTTATCCCCATTAAACCACAAACCCTCATCCGCAATAATCCCCAAATCCAAATCCCCATAAAATAGATTCTCCAATTTTTCATAACATAACATTAATGATATCATACATATAATATTTTTTCACTATATAATTCTATGAAACATGAATTATGGACTAGGATGAAAAATGAATTTTGTTTCTTACAGCGGTGGTATTCCACACGTATGAATGACAAAAATTCATTACTATTAATGAATGAGATAAACGAATGGAAAATGAATATACCCTTTATATAATAACATTTAATTAGATAAATTATATTAATATCATTATATTAGTATGTATAAATTAAATATGAATAAATATAACAAAAAATAATATCTATATACTTGATAATACTAACGTAAGATGATTGAATTTTCCTAAGAACAATCCATTGAAATGAATGGATTATGCTAAATAATGGGAAAAAATATTTTTAGGGGTGGGGTTATAAGGATAAATTTTTTAGTTTTTTAAGGATAAATTGGATAAATGGGTGAGACATTATGTTTATATAGTGTCAAATTTTTTTAAGTGAGGTGAATGGAAATTTTGGAAGAAAAGTTAATTTTTTAAACAATGAGATTGTACTACACAAAGGTCAATGGTTCCAAATTTAAAAAAGGATATGAGAATGTGATTTAGGGTGGAATGTAACCTCATAAACACATTTTTGAGGAATACATGACTGATTTATGGATTATTGTTTTATTATTACCCTTTCACCAAAATATTATGTTACTATGGTAATATGTTTTTGACCTCTGTAAATAATTTTAATCTAAAATTAAATATAGATACTTTTAACTAAATTTTACATTATCATCTAAAATTTGGAAATTAATCAATAAAAAAATTAATGGGTTGAAAATGTTTATTTTTTGATTACTTCACAAAAAACATAAAAATGTTTTTATGAAAATAACATTTTCAGTCATAAATTCTATGTGTAAGAAAAAATATTTTACATATAAATTCCCCAAATATATATTATATTATATTAAAATTAAAAAATTAAATTTTTCTTTAATGTAAAATCAATGTTGACTAAATCTTTTAAAAAATATTTATTCAAATAAATTTAAAAAATAATTTTTATTAATGACACATTTTACATTAGTTCAGAAAATTTTTCACCAAGGTTTCATTAGTCTATATAATATTTTGAATTAAATAATAATATTTCATATATTAATATATAATCACCAATGTTTTATAAAAATATTATAGGCCATTCTAATATAATTATAAAATTAAAAAAATTATATGTTTTTTGAAATCATATTTTTTTCTAAAATATTTCATGTTAGAATAAGCTCAAAAAAATATATTTATTAACTACTGATATTTAAAAATAAAAGTTTAAATTAATTTTTTTAATTTCAAATTAATCAAATTTCTGACTTCATTTTTATAACATAATCATAATATATTAAGGTTAGAAAAATTACTAGAAAATAACATTTTCAAATTTTAACTATTATTATTCTTATTTCATATAATTTTACAGTTAAATTTGTGTTAAAAATTTATTAATATAAAAAAATATTTCTTACAATTAATCATATATTTATTGAAATTTAAATTCATATAAAATTAAATGTAATGTTTTTGAAAAATAATTTTCAAAACAATGTATGGTCCTCTTAGTCATTTTGTGCAAGCTAATTGAATTTCATTCATGTTAGAAGTAATTTATTTTATTTACAAAAATATTTTTTAATGTAGTTTCTAGAATTTATTCTTACTATGTCAATGGATATTCATTAATGGAAATATATATATTTTTTATATTTTATATGAATATATTTTTATTTCATTAATGTTCAGTGTTATGTGTGGATAAATCCGTCCAAAAAATTCACATATTTTTTGGTAATCATATATTAAGATCATCAAGTGTTGCATGTAAATCAAGTACCAAAAATTACATTACATAATAATCCCTAATTAAAAAACAATCCATTCTAAAAACAACTAATAACCTACACATGATCCATGGAAAATCACCAAATCCCAAATAAACTATCCTTACTTGATAAAAAATATAAAAAATAAAAGGGGTAACATCTTAGGAAACATGAATGTAAATATTGAGAGTTTCAAGAATCTAATGGTGTATACAGAGTGTTAGTGATAAAAATCCTTGTACGATTCCACAAAATATATTTTTCTAATCTATTCCAAATAAAATTCATTCATTCTAAATTGAATTTCAATTAGAGAATAAGTATTTCATGGTTAAGTCTAATTGAATAATTCGTATGGAATATCATGTTTTCATTAAAAAAACCTTTTTAAAATATTATAGACGAGACAAACAATTTTAAAAAACACATTAAACTATCCATTGAAATACCTTTCAAAAACTGAAATCCATTTCCTTTCATTCGAACACAATCTTGAAATATATTTTTAAAAAATTCCTTTTAATGATTTTATTTGATTATTTAAAAATTAAAATACTATCACAATGGAATAATGGTAATTATAAATAAAAATAAACATAAAATAGAAAAAATACCATAAGATTAAATCCAACTAGGGGAATCCAATAATACAAGATGTAACCCCTTATGTAGTTTTTTCCATGAAACCAGAAAGAATGTGAAACAAAAAAGGTCCAATGGTGATATAGTCATATAGAGACTATATAAAATACCTATCTACATATCTATGTTTCATCTAAATTACAAAATACTAGAGAAAACCACCCCAACATTAATGTGATTAGACATCCTTACCATCCTTGGAAGTATATGTAATAATGGGGACAATATAATAATGAGAATCATCTAGTGTAGCAAAAATCTACACCCCCCTCTTAGAATAGCTCCCTATTTTAATAATAAACTAGAGGTGAGACACCAAAAATATCAGAAACTTATCATTTAAAATGATATTAGAAACATTTTAGGAATATATCCCATGACCTATAACACTCTAACTTTATATAATCCATTAAAATTTATTAATATAAACATATAAATAAAAATCCATTAGGGATCATAAAAAAGTCATGTATAATTTGAAAAGGGAAAAAACTAAGGGAAATACCACAAACTAAATAAGTCACATTTATAATATTCTAGAAATGCCTGTAATAAAACCAAATCATAATGGATATTCATTTCCTCCATTTGAAATATAATTTTAAAATATCCTTTTAATGAAAATAGTTGTTAAAAAATAATTTTAAAATATTTAAAATTTATGTCTACATTCATTTTAGTCCTTTTTAGAAATTTATGTATTCTTTTTTTGTAAATACCATTAAAATTAGTATATTTACTCATTTCGTGATCTAAACAAGATAAGATAACAAAAATAAAATAAAATTTAACTTAAAAATCCTTTAACTAATTTCATATTAACCTATCATTCAACACTACCTTGAGAAATAAAGAAAAAACGTTTAGACAAAAATTATTGCATATGTGAAAACACATAAAAACAATGAAAATATATATTAATTTTATCAAATTTGGATATAAATAAATAAATGGAGTATTTAAAATAATAAATCCTTTAATTAGTTTGTAAATAGTGGATGAGTTAAAAAAACCAACATCAAATGAGGTGTAAATCACTCTTAATGAGCCCCAATATGTCAACATAGATGGAGAGATCAAAACAAAGAAGGGATCTGACCATTAAAAAAATCAAAACCCCCAAAATAATCATAGCATAATACCTAATCATAACACATTAATATTTTATACCATAGAGGTCCATTCCATTGCTTTTATTTCTTCTGTAGCTTATGATTTTTGAGTGATCCCTGGTTGTTATATATTCATATTCTGCTAACAGTTTCTAAAGGGTAGGATTTTGGTTATTTAGAGTGTCAAAATCAATATAAATAGTATTTTTTTGTATAGGGTGATGGTGGAATATTAATTAGGTTAGTTTCTACCAATGTAAACTATATATCTATTGTCACATGAGCTTCTATTTGACTTCAATTGAGTGATTTCTAGTTTCAATTCATGTGTTGTATGGACCCTTGTTGTTTAGAATAGGTAATTTACTTAGTTGATTTGTCATATATTACCCATTAAACTTTGAGGCTGAATGGAGATGGAGTTAAATGGAAATTAAATGGGTTTTCATTTTTGTGATAGGGTGTATGGGCCATTATTCACCAGGGATAGTGAACCAATTAATCAACACTGATATATATATATATATATATAAGAAAATTAAGATCTTAAAATTTATATGTTAACTTATAAAACAAAATGGTAACCATTAAATGAGGAGGAAATGTGTGAATGAACATTTTACTTTCTAGAACCTCTGTAAATCAAACATGAACACTGACCAATACCCTATCCTTATATGTCGGTAGTTGGTATAGTACTTTTGGTATTGATCCCTTCTCATCATGTTTTTATTATGATAAAGCCTATATCTTATCTAAAATATTTTTCCAAGGAATCTTCTTGGAATTTATAGAGCTATTCTACGATGACGTCCTTGGGTAATGGGATAGGAGGGTGGTGACAACCATAATCCAGATACGGTGGGACCCGAGCCACTAGTATTACTGCCAACAGTGTAAGAATATAATACTATGATTCTTGATGGTTTTCTATGAATGAAGCAATTTATTCAAGGTGCTCCATGAACATAACCTATTATGGATGATATGAATGATGGGTTATGGCAACATCCTCCTAACTATTTAGGGCATGGTTTTCCATTGGCTACTAAGTCTTGGATGGAGGCCACTCAATCTATCTTTGATAATATGGTGATACCTCCATAGAGGATGGTCAATCGTTCCTCCTAAATGATGTGGGATTGAGACAAGAACTGGTGGGATTTCATTGCCCAAGAATCTCATCATCTAGGAATGGTTTGGGATTAATTATAGAATGTCTTCTATGTGTTCTTTTCCCCTCAGATGCAGACATCTGGATAAAATAGAGAGTTCATGCACCTATAGTAGTGTTTCATGTCTATTATTATCTATTTATCAAATTTTACTGAGTTTTAGCACTTTTGAATCCTTCTAGCTGGTGATGAGCTATCACGAGTGTGGCATTTTAAGTATGGGAATAACTATTCCATCCATAATCATGTGATGTCTTTCACCTACCTACCTTTTTCGAGATCATGAACTATGCTCTTATCATAGATTTAAACCTAGGGGAAGGTGATAGTTCTGGGATTCGGGGTTCAGTGATGATGTTGGTTAGCAGTTCTTCCTATAGAAAGAGGTGTTCCATTATGGTTTCTCATCAGAGAAGTTACAACTAGAGTATCCACACTATGAGCTTTGTTATATGACATCTATATGGATGGAAGGGGTATTTGATGACTTAGTGTGATAGAGACCCTCTTGAGTGTCATTATAGAGGCTATATGTGTCAACTTCAAATATTCCTCCAGACCTTTCCATCTTCTATCAGTGGAAGAGTCTCCACACTTGCTCCACCTCCAGAAACATGATCTGTTATGCCACGTCAGGTCATATATTGAATTATCATAGGCAGGATAAGCCTTAGAGTAATTATTTATCATTGTAACAAAAATATTGATTATCAGTGATAATAGAGTGTACATACCCAGGGTAGTCCTGCTATATAAATTGGATGGAGATCAGGTCAGTTTCATTCCATACAACATATTCCTGAGGATCAAAATGTCATATCATCTACAGTGTGATGCACTATTCTAGTAACCTCCTCTTTAGTATCTACCTTATTTAATATAGGTTATTGAAAATCCTTTATATATTTATTTATCATGGGATGTATCATGTTTTAAATTCAGTACATCTTTGATGTTGTGACCCTGGATATTATGTTGAGTGTACAATATGAAAGAAAAATTCAAGTTTCGGGACTACCCCCATGAGGTAGGTAGTTATCCCTTCTGATGTGAACTCTTCATCATCATAATGATGGAATTTCTTATCATTCTAATGATGGACTGGTTCATTCCAAATCATACATATGGGTATTGTTATCATTTCAGTGTGTCTATTAGATCACATTAGTATAGCAGCTATCCTCACAAGGGTGAGTCGAATGTTGAGGCCAATAGAGTTGTACCATAGCATCATGGGATTGGTGGAGAGACCACACACATTTCTAGACTCGTTATTGAGGAATATGGTTTACATTAGGCTTAATTACCTCCATTAGTATATCATTTCAGGGTTTTTTCCTCGTGATGTTTCTAGATTACCTCCTGATAGAGAGATACATAGAGTTTATAATTGAGATTATTCTAGCAGTTCCTCCAGTTTCCATTATACTATATAGTATGAAACCTATGGAGCTCTATGATATAAATAGATCATTGGACTATTTAGGGTATACTGGATTTATATGACACATTACTTCCTCTTGGTGTTCACCAGTGATTCTATCAAAGAAGTTGGATAGGACCCTAGGTCTATGTGTGGATTACTTACAGTATAACTAACATAATGTTAATTACTTTTATTTATTTCCTCAGATAGAATATCTTTTCAACTATATTCTAGGAGACAATATATTTTGAAGATCGACCTGAGATCAAGCTATCATCATGAGAGAGTCAGTACTTTAGACATTCTAGTTATATATTTGCATAACATGTATAATATTTATGGGTATCCTTTTATGATTTTCTGTATTATAAATAGGTCCAAGGTTTTTATATCCTTTATAAATATGGGTTTCTATCCATATCTGTATTATATTCTCATTGTCATTGTGGATGAAATTTAACTGTATTCATATAAAAATAGAAATTTTACTATAAATTTTGTTCTGAATACACTGAGAGAGAATCATCTTAATACCAAAATTATGAAATTCCACTTTCTGATCGATAAAATTAACATCTTGGGTCATATTAAATCAGAATTAGGAGTGTCTATTGACTCAGAGAAGGTGAGTGCTGTTGTGTCCTAGGATAATCCCTTGAATGTGTTTGATATATGGAGTATCTTGGGTTTGGGTTCATTTTATAGAAATTTCATATAGGACTAATCATTAAATTACTCACATATTACTATTATTACAAATAAGGGTGTCATGTTATAATGGTCAGGATCATGTGAGAAATCCATTTAGGGGCTCAAGGGAACGCTTGTTGTGGCACCGATTCTGATTTTTCTAGATCCTAGAAGAGTGCATATACTATTCTATGAAGCATCATGTGTTGTTATGGGAATAGTGATGAATCGGGAGGATAGATTCATTGTGTATGGATATCTTCATTTTAGGCATCATGAGAGAAATTTCCCGATTCATGACCTTGATCTAGAAGTTGTGGTCCATTCCATACACTTCTAGAGAAACTATCATATGGGTGAGTGATTTATTGTGTACACATACCACATGAGCCTAAAATGTTTCATTACAAAACATGACATGAATATAATATGTTCAATATGGGTTAAATACCATTACTCATTTGAATTTCAGATTGCCTACATGACTAGAAAGGGAATTACAACAGCATATGAACATAGTTGGAAAACTCTTGCACATGCCATACAGGAAGCCAGTGATGAATATAAATTTATTTCCCTATATTTTTTATAGGAATTTAGAGTTTTAAGAGAGTCCCAAGTAGAGTTGACTTAAAAACTTGATTGTTACCTCTTCAATCCTTGATAGGTTGAATAGTAGGAAGTTTACATATCTTGAAGGGTTGGTTCTCTATGAGTGTGTTCCTCATGAGGAACCACCTCCATATTGGTCTATATATGGAGATGATATCATATATATACATGTAAATATCAGGGTTCCAATATATATGAGAGAGTAACTGATGATAAAGCCCCATGTTTCTCAGTTGGTAGTTTACCTATGTATCTCTAATATGTATCTAGATATGCGACACCATTATTGGTGGCCATAGATGAAATGTTAGATATGTGGTTCTAACACTTAGTGTTCCACCTATTAAATGGTGACTTGATGGATTGTTACAGATGTTACTAGTCCCATAATGTAATTTGGAAGATGTTTCCATGGATTTTTTTCATTATCTTAACAAGGTTCCCTTAAGGTAGCGATGCATTTTTGGTAGTCATGGATCGACTAAAGAGCGTATCCCAATTGTTTCCTGTACAAGTGACATTCAAAATTCATGAGCTGGGAAGACTATATTTCTATGAAATAAATGGATATATGGGGTCCCTCATACTATCATTTCTGATAGTGATTCTTGTTTGAAATCAAGTTTCTAAGATGGGTTATATGGATCTATTGGTACACAAGTTCTTCAAAGCACATCTTATCACCCTCAGACCAATGGATAGATGGAACAAAAAATATAGGTGTTTGAGGACATGATCTAGGCATGCATACTTGATATCAATTGTTAATGGGAGATCCATATTTCTCTTATCATGTTATCCAAAAATAATATCTTTTATAAGATGATTTAGATTACTTATTATTAGACCTTTTATGATATGTTGTGTCATTCATGACTATGCTAGTTAGAGGGAGGAGAGGTATCCTTAAGAGTTCATCTTCTCATGTAGGAGAATTCATACCAGGTAAAAAAAATTTGGAAGTATATATATAATACTCCTCTTGTAAATTAATATTATGCCAATCGGCACCGATGACCATTGGAGTTATATGTTAGGGATCATCTTTTCCTTTGGTATCACCTACAAATGGTCATAGATGGATACAAAGGCAAGGGAATCTATCATGATTCTTTGTTGTAGTATTTGAGATTCTGTATAGTGTTATAATAGTAGTGTGTCCATTTCAATTATCTTATAGGTACCATTCCATACATGATGTCTTTCATGTCTCTTTAGCTTCACCATTATCATAGAGACCAATCTCATACTTTTGATCCCAAGGAGGATGAGTAATATGCTGACGTTTATTTTGAAAAATTTGTTATACAAATCAATGATTGGATAATAAAGACTCAATAGGGATGGTATGTCCCTTTAGTCCTGGAGTTATGGATGCATGACTATGTCATGTAAGAGACATGGGAGTGAGAGACAAAAAAACATTCTTAGCGTCTAGAGTTTTTCTTAGATATGATTTATCCTCCATTAGAAGGTGAACATGGTGATGAGTTCCTTTGAGTTGGGAAGACTGTAAGAACCGAGATTTACTATATGGTATAGATCCTTTTAAATTTATCCTAATTTATTTTTTGGACCTAATATGGATTCTAAATGTGTTCACGGTTGTTTTGTGGGTGTCTAGGTCTCCTTCAGAGCACAGAACCACAGTCGGTGGAGAACTAAAAAAATCTGCATGATTAGTAGAATCATTGTGATACAGTATACACATTCCCCCCTAACCGTTCAAGGAATTTTATAGGGGAAGTTAGGGAACACAACATTCCATAAATGTTTGTCAGGTTCTACTCTCCAGTGTTATTGGTGAATAGATTTCAAAAGATCAATGAAGCATGATTAATACATGGTTTCCCAGACCGTGCAACAAAATAGTATGGGGTCCCGCTTTATTATAGTGAGATGCATGCGATTAGTGTAGAGTCTGGCGAACCATGTTGCCAAACCGTGTGAACCATAATTTTTTTAGTAAAATTTATTTTTATCCCATTAATATAATTAATCATACCCTCTCCTACTATTCTCCACTAAAGGATAATAGGATTGTTTTTCCTCTCATGGAGATCTACAAAACCTCATCCTCTTAGGTTCTTCAATAACTCATATTTCCATGCTTAGATTCATGAACCATTAATCCCTTTGTATTCCTCCTAGTATGTTCTTCATTCATCATTCCCTATTCACTGTTTCTCTTAATCTTCATGGTGTTATTTTGATGCAAGATCATATTCCCTATTTTTATGGAATTGATCCATTATAACATTTTCTTATGGTACATACCTAACTAACGGCCAATACTTGATGTGGAGAGTGCCATATGATCAAGGAAGGTAGTCTATTACTAAACCATAATGTATACCCATTTTATATGCAGACGTCAGTGTGTGAATGATGATTTCATCAGGTGATGCTTTTAAAATTCATATTCCATGATTGTAATGAGTATGATAATATTTTAGTGACCCTTCAGTACATGTTCATCACATCATTGGAGTTATTAAATTCAACACTAACCACCCAATTCCGTGTGTTTCTTATTTTATGTCTTTATCGAATTGTTATGACTACTTGTTACACTATTATAGTGATCCAGTCATGGCCTCGTTAAAGGTATGTTTTTTAACCAAATGAAAGAATTTTTAATGGATATTACATTAAATTAAAACACGAACATTCTAAGGTAAGTTCCTTAAAAATAAATGAAGGTGAATCATACATGGAAATTATATTATATGTATAAGTCGACTTAGTTAAATGTAAATGAATTTCATATGGTTTCATTCCCTTATCCTAAATTTTCATTCTTATAAAAGTAGATGGAATTAACCTAACAATTGACTATGTGATTCAATGTAATAAATGGTTTCATTTTATTTTTATACATTGTCATATTAATGAATGGTAGTCAAATGAACCAATTGACATATTAAAATGCATGAGTATTACATGGAATGACCAAAATAATGAATTATGTATATGGTTCCTATTTTATATAGACCTTTTCAAATTTATAGGAGTTGTAAGACTCCAACTACCCTTGGATTCATATGGTAATTACTTTATCAATAAAAGTTTGAAATTCCAATTCAAGGATCTGATTTTCAAGGGAGATTCCCACATTGCAAAGTGGTACTTCTCTACTAGAAGTATACCAAAATGAATTCATAGTTTATATTAAATATCTTTTAGATATTAGGATTCATTATAGACACTCCTTGGATCTTTCTTAATGTCTTCAGGCACATGGAATCATTAAATCACTCCACTAGGCCTAGTTAATCCTAGCATGTGTTACCATGGATAAGATCATTGGAATTTTTTAGAACTATGTTTTTTGGAATACCTTGGGGATGCTCCTTTCATTACACTAAGATCCCCATATATCCATGCTACATGTCATTACTGAGTTGGATTGACCCCTTTGGTCACAGATGCCTTAGTTATTACTTTTGATCCTCTTTCATTATTACCATCATTAAGGATGAATTGGTTTTCACTATGGATATTCTTTTATATTTTTTTTGTATTATAGGATTCCTTGGTAATACCTTGTCTCTACTTATATTACTTATTATAAACTGGAACATAATTATTTAACTAATTAAATTTTCATATACCATCGGAGGCTGAAGCAGCTATTAGGGGATTTACATTTTTGTGTTGTATTCAATTTATATATACCTAAATTCTATCATATATTATTTTATTGAATGGGTGTTATAGACACCATTAGTGGTGGCCTACTAATATTTATTTAACACTCTATTTGGGCTGATGTGGGTACTCAAGAAGATTATATATATTAAGGTGTTGAAAATAAAATGGTTCCTTTTTTAGAAACTTGCTCTTGATTTCTTTATTTTATAGTGGAGCTTCATAGAATATGACTGGGAAAGTGATCAGGATTCCTAGATAGTTTTTATATTATTTTATTATTATTTTTTATAGCTGTTATTTCATGTTTTCCAATATACTTGTTTTCTAGTTTTGTAAAGACTTGATATGCCATTATAATCTAGTATAAGATTCTGGTTTACAGATTTTGATTATTATTTAGCGCTAAGATTTGAAACCTATATTCTAATAATTAATAAATCACTCTGATTCTTCCTCTAATATTTATCCATCTACTAGTATATATTTGTTGTTATTCACTATGATAATGATGGAAAAGTCTCCCGACAAACACATACTAGGCAATCACTGTTAGTCGGAAGCCTCTGGAATATGGGAAGGTGCACTTGAGGCCATGTGGAAAAACAAGTTTGTGTCACCTTTAAGTGGAACCTAGGAAAATATTTCACAATATGTGATATTTCATGTAATCAACATATTGTTCATTTATTGAGTAGTATGAGTTATTTTATTTCAAACCTTATATTGTAGGTGTTGTGTATACTAGTGATTAGTGAATATCTATGGATAAATTACACTCATGTGACTTATATCACACTCAAACCAAAAATTTGGAATATAAATATGATTAAATATTCTTTCATGAAATATCATTCTAACAAATATCAATGTTTTGGAAGATGTTGATTATAAACAAATATATATTCATATTCTCACATGCTATCCTACATTTGAGGTAGATCATTACTCCATCGAGTGTTTACACTCATTATATTGTACTGATCTGAGACAAAGGTTAATGATGATGATGTTCTAGGTAGTTATTTTATTATCACAGTATATTTAGGTTCAAGGGAAAGTAGTTTTAGAGATACTACTCTTGTTTTAAACTACCCAAAATGAGATTACCTTACATTAGAGAGTGGTGTACGCATGTTGATTCTTTAGTTTCAAAATTATTATAGGGTATAATATGTAATATAAATACATTAATTCTATTCTAATGTGGTTTTTAGAGGCACTACTCTTATTATATATGTTTTTGAAAGACTATTGGGGACATGTTATGTTATATAGAAACCATCATCATGTGGGATGAAGGAATTTCATAATCTATTTAAGGATTTATATCGTCATTACATATATAGATAAAATGTTATAACTATTATCCCTTATAGGTAGTTAAATTTTTAATTGAGTTATACATTGATGTCATTAGTTCATAGTGGTCTCTTAAATGATATAGTCTAAATTTTCCCTTTATATATAAATACCTTTTAATTTAGTGAGTTTGATTATGACGAGTAATGGAATGTTTTGTTGTGGATTTTATCATATCTATTTTTATGATAATTGATGATGTGTGTTGAGTTTTATGGTTTATATGTATTATTTATATATTACTACTAATATTTATAATTTATTTAATTATCTGAAAATTCCTTAAAGGGAAAGAGGTAACCACGTACATCAGGTGGGATCAAGGACCAAAAACCAAAAATGGAGTTTTAAATTCAAAAAATTAACTCCAACCCTGAGGTGGACACGAACCATGAGGGGTAATTTTTTTATCTGGGTTTTTAAAAAATTAAAATATGATAACAGGGGTTAGGGTTCGGATATTTTTAAAAATGGGTCCGGGATGCATGAACGCCGTTCACGCATCCCGGACCCCGGCGTAATGCGTGAACGCCGTTCACGCATATTCCCGAGAGAAGAGATGCATGAACGGTGTTCACACATCTCACAGAATACCTAAATTCCCCTTAAAATGTATAACTATTTATTATAAAGTAATAAACTTATTATAAAAATTAAGAAATATTAATAAATATCAATTAAATAATATAAAATATTGAAATAATGTTAATAATTATTAATAAATATTCATGAATAATAGATATTAATTAAATAATTATTAATAGAATGGATTGATTATTCTCTAACATATATTGAGAAATCTATAATCATAGCATCTTTCAGTCACTCACGTTATCTCAACATGTTGTTGTTAAACATCTATTTCTATAAAGATCCTCATATGGTTCCATTTGTATTCTAAAGTGGGAACTTAATTTTTATACTTTCTAATACTCCTTTTTCATTGTTTTTCTGATTAAATATTTGTATATTTGTGAACAAATTAGTTACATGAAAAACATATAGTGATTGTGATGAGTGAACCATGATCACATCATCACTATGCTAAGTTCTCCGAGTTTCATTTCTAGATCCAAGGGTAATATTTTTTAAGGCATGTGCTCTCTAAAAAATATCATTTTATCTAAATAAGGTGGAAGAAGTGATGTCATGGACATGACCTAAGTTTTGAGATGCATACTCAATAATATCACTCTTTAGATTGCGTACCAGTATAAATCGTTTCCTTTTATAAAGTCTGAATATGTATCTTCTCAAAATTGGCCAAATGAACTTCTAATTCATATTTTAGTTTCCAATGTTGTCCATATACAACCATAAATGTGAAATCATGATCAGAGTGTATCAATTATTAACCATGGGTAGATAATCAAAATTATCAATGAAATGCTAAATCCTGCACATACTTCACCAAATATATTAAAAAGTTCAAGTGAAAGGATAAATCTCCCCTTTTCATCCCATCTTTCCATCAATAAAGCTCTCACCCTTAATTGAAATGATAAATATAATTAAGAACAATGGATAAAGTGTGATTGGAATACCTCTAGTTTCAACTTCTTGAGATGATATGAATTTCAAGATTTGTCATGAAATAATCCTTGGATTTTAGCTCAAACTTATTCTTGGAAATAGTTTCTTTCACAGTTTTCTTGACTTCATTGTTTTGCATATTCCCAATGGAAGATTTTACAACTATTGTTCCATTCTTCTACACTTTTTGTGGCCTTTTATTCTTATCAGCATATGCATTTTGCATGGTTGGACTGAACCATCACTCATCATAACTGTGACCACTTCTATTGCAATTCGAAATAATTAATATAATTAATATTTATCATTTAATTTAATCATATTATTTATTATACATATATATATATATATACATTGGTAGATAATTTGATAACAGTAAGACAATTATTAAAGGTATAATAGAAGTCTAGATAACAGTAATACACATACAAAACGCATCATAAATCAAATGTTAACCTAATCTACGCCTCCGGTGTGGATGCTCCTCTGTCCCACAGTCAGGCGTATACTGGATGCGTCCACGCCGTGTATGTCTACGTGTGTGCTATGGCGTACGCTACACATCCTCATCTAAAGCCACCTCCACATCCTCCTATGTGACAGACGGTGGATGTACAGTCTCACCGCCTGTACCCTAGCCTGCATCTAAGGATAGTGGAAGCTGGCTGGAACTCTCACCAATATAGGAAGTAGATGGCTGCTCTGCTACGGATGACTGCAATAAAACATCGAACTCAATCCAGTCAGCATCTGTAAGTACCTGTGGCTGTGCCTGAGAAGCTGGAGATGCATATGACTGATCATGCTGAACACCCTCCTCTAGTGGAACAATATCATGTGGCTGAGCAAGCTGAGCAGCCTCATCCTGTGGAACAACAACATCCATAACAGGGTCTTCACCCCCAGGTACATCTATGTGAGGCTCAGTAGGATCCGCAGCCTCCGCAGCAGGCTCCACGGCCTCCGCAGCTGGTGGTGGATCAAAGAAAATGCCATGATAAATCTCGTCCATAGACGGTAGCATCTGTCATACAAGGCTGTGAAAATATGCTGGGTCAAAGGCAGCTCTCTCCACTGGATTAGACTTATGAAGTAGATGAAAAATACAAGCATCCTGCGAAAACAAATTCTGTTGTTAACTAATTTGAATAAAAAATATGTTGAACAGTGAAAGGAAGAATGCATACCTAGTCATGGAAGCCACGTCCGTGCCGTGTCAGAAATCTGACAGGAGACCTGATGTACGAGCCTGCATAATCCATCTGATCCATCAAATGAAAGCATACTATCCCTGCCCCTCACAACTGGGACTCCCGTCGCCTGTCCCATAACACAACATATCTCACATGGTAGCTCCTCCAATCAAAATCTCTCTTCCCTGACATCTTCAGGGAATGTAATGAATCCAACTGACTGGGCGGGTCAGGAACTGGCTGAAGGAATCCAAACTGTCTCATAACCCTATCCATCCGATGCCACTCGACTATATGAAAATGAATCAGTGGAACCATGCAGGAGCCGATATCAAGCATCGCTGTATAGTATGGGGGCATACTCTGAAGGATATCATCTGTATATGGCATCCATGTAATCTGAAAGAAAAAATGAATAATCAATTAATAAATGAATAGATGTACAGTAAAGAGTAAAGATTTAACAATATGAATAATAATCACTTACATAGTCTGGTCGAATGCTGTCTAACATAAGTCTGTAGGCGTGAAAATCATGTCTGGGAGAATCTGAATGTCGATGCGCCTGACTCCACCTGTAGATAACAATTTTTTTACATTTCATAAAAGAATTTTATACAAGTAAGTTAGATATTAGAAGGAATTAATAACATACCAACATCCACGTGGAGCCTCTTCTACAATATCTACGGGTAATGGCGCACGAGCATGTGGAGCTAAATGAGGTATGTGCTCACATACCCACATCTGTAGAAGAACCATGCATCCTGCGATCTGCATCTTATCGATGCGACATGCGCTGCATAGGGCTCTGTATGTATATGCTAGGCAGGAAGACCCCCAACTATATCGGCCTGCCTGGTCCAAATCCTCTAAAAAAGCAAGATACAGCAGGTGCACAAAAGTAGTAGAGTGGTCAACAAAAAGTGTGCCATCGATCAGCCTCAAAATATATGCGCGTGAAAATCGCAGCACGGTGACGTCATCAGCATCATCTGGTAAATGTGTGAAGTGCTGGTCTAACCAAGGCATCCTCATTCTACCACCGACGATGTTCCTGCCATCATCCTCGACCTCTATGCCCAGAAGTCTATGAACAAGCTCAGGAAAATCTGATGGAACTCGGCCT
This sequence comes from Viscum album, assembly GCA_963277665.1. Lineage (NCBI taxonomy): Eukaryota > Viridiplantae > Streptophyta > Magnoliopsida > Santalales > Viscaceae > Viscum > Viscum album. The sequence continues at coordinate 2,032,911,311 of OY728148.1, read as the reverse complement.
GTCAATGCATGTCCGTCGATAGGGAGGCCCAAAATAATAGCCACATCCTGCAACGTAATAGTCATCTCCCCCTCACTGAAATGGAAAGTATGCGACTCTGGTCTCCATGTCTCGACATGTGCGGCAATGAGATGATGATCAAGAAATGTGAAGTTGCACATCGATACTCCATAGAATCCAGCTCGATGAAGATGTGGGACGATAGCGGGAGGTGGTGCAATATGATGGAAATGGTGAGATCTACGTACACTCAAGGGAGCCACAGGACGTACCTCTAAAAGCAGTCGTGATACATGAGTAGCCTGATATGTAAGCAATGGAAAACCTACCATCTGCACACATGATATCATCGTTACTTATTAATAGTGGAATCATGATATATTCATTTTTATTTGGTGTCACAATCAACATTAGCCTAGTCTCACAATCAACATTAGTTAAGTATGCTCAGACACTCAGATTCCATTACTAAAACTATACATCTTATAAGAAAACCATAATTTAAAAGTGAAAAATTAATTATTTCTTCTTATTTGTGAAATTACGTTTGTTTATTTATCCATTATCCATTAAATAACCATTGACATTATTCCACATTATAAATTAACAAGAAAAAGTGAAAAATTAATTATTTCTTCTTATTTGTGAAATTACGTTTGTTAATTTATCCATTATCCATTAAATAACCATTAACATTATTCCACATTAAAAATTAACAGGAAAAAGTGAAAACTTAATTATTTCTTCTTATTTGTGAAATTACGTTTGTTAATTTATCCATTATCCATTAAATAACCATTAACATTATTCCACATTAAAAATTAACATGAAAAAGTGAAAAATTAATTATTTCTTCTTATTTGTGAAATTACGTTTGTTAATTTATCCATTATCCATTAAATAACCATTAACATTATTCCAAATAGATCAAGTTCCTAAGTAACTATAGAAACTTCCACAATAGGATACCCTTTTTCACTTGTTAATTGAATGACTGGTATAAGCTCCTTATGCACAACAGGAATATCCTACTATTCAGATGTTGTCTCTCTACCCCACCGAGATGGCCCACCTTTAGTTGTCTAATCCAAGACCGACACATTTCATTGCATAGCCCTGGATTAAGGCCTATAGGCATCTCTCTACACTTTCATCAGCATGTTCCCAACCATTATGGGAGGAAATTATTGGTTAACATCTATATACTCATACACAAGACATGGTTCTATTAGTGAACCCGAGTTAGGATAATATAAGAGATCGGGAAGATGTATGTTATGGATTACTTTGAGACGCTCAATGAGTCCCTCGTCAGATCTAGAATTATCACCAATCTCCTTGGGATTCCCTAGATGAGACATTGTCCCATGGGTTTCCTTATCATTAGGTTATTCAACCACAAACTCTTCCTCTAAGTCTTCTACTTCTTCTCATCCTCATCCTCTATTTCTTATTCTTCTTCTTCATCATCGACACCAACCACAAGCTCTTCCTCTTAGAGCAGTTACACAGACTCGATCATGGATGATGAGATTTGGAACTCTGTCCTGTCACTTGGGGACATCTCTTACGAGTATGTCCTTCTGCGTGGCAGATACTGCATCGTATTATCCCTCCACGTTGCCGAGGCCAATCCATCTCATTTCTGATGCGAGTTAACTTTAGTCTTCCTCGAGGCCGCAACCTAGTAGCATGAATACAATAATTTTAAAAATGACACACATTGAAAAAATTATAAATGATACCAAAACCGACTTATGAAAACCTGGGAATATCAGGGACGATGGTCGGTTGATCAGCAGGCACTGTGATAGAATGGAAGTCACCAACAGGCATCCAAGCAGCACTATAACAGTTAACCAAAGTGCTCATGTGATACACCGGGTCAACATATGGCTCCCATGATATATTTACCAAAGCGTAAGCTGTAATAACATGTACACATGGATATCTCAATGCCTGAAAGCTTCCACAATCATAGTACCTGTTATCCAACATCACGACAAACACTCCACCATTAGTGCATGCACCCTGGTCGTAGCACTTTCTTACCCGAAAACTCCTCTTTTCCCTGTCAAAGGCTATAACATTCCATCGTGAAGCCTCATTCCGTATCCGGTCAATATCAGTTTGAAAATGCTGAGTAAAAAGCATTCCATTTTCCATCCTCTGGTAGGCCTTTTGGGACCGGTCAACAAAGTAGTGAACACATCTAAAAAATGACTCTTGCACTAACCCTGTGATTGGGAGTTTGCGCACACCCTTGAGGACCCCATTTACGCACTCCACTATATTAGTGGTCATATGCCCATATCTCATGCCACCATCGTATGCTAATGACCATTTTTCCTTTGAAATTTGTACCATATATTCATATACCTCCTCATTAACTGTTCGGATCTCTTCAAGATGTCGATCAAACCTTTCTTGTTGGGGTTCATATGCTGAAAGTATAACATAATAATGTATTAAAATGGATAGTAAATTTTGTTAAAAAAAGAAAGTTTAGAAAACCATACCCAATTTGAGGATCGCCTTCTTTATGGCCTCATCTCTAAACTGCTTATGCACATTAATAAACACTTTTGTTATTTTAAATTTTATGAAATTGTAATGTTTTTTGTGAATTCTTCTACTTTTCAAAATATAAGTAAATATATTTTATACTTTATTGATTAAAAATATTATTACTAGTAAATAAACGTAATTTAATTTACACTTAGATCAAAATCATCAAGTAAAATAAATTTCTCTAACATAAATTACTTTTTCTAAACATTAAAAATTTTAGACATAAAATAAAACATTCAGTATTTAGACAACTGACATTCAAAAAATTAAATCATACGAACATTCAACATCAATAAAATTAAATCATACAAAACATTTCATGCATAACATATGAAATAAATAAATCATACACACAATTAAACATACAAATGGAATAAATAAAAACAATTAAACATACAAATGAAATAAACATTTCATGCATAACATATGAAATAAATAAATAATACACACAATTAAACATACAAATTAAATAAATAAAGACAATTAAACATAAAAATGAAATAAATAAACACAAATAAACAATTAAATTATTAAATAGAAATTCTACCTCAATAAAAGCAGCAAATATTTGTTGAGAAAGAATTTCTGTAGAGCTTCGCAACAAAAACCAGAGGATAACAATGGGTATTGGGGGGGCGACCCCTCCTTTTATAAAATATCTCGGCCGGATGCGTGAACGCCGTTCACACTTCTTTTCCCGCGCAAGGATGCGTGAAGGGCATTCACGCTTCCTTTAGCTGGTCAGCAAAGGACGCGTGAACGCCGTTCACGCATTAATGTCAGGGTCCGGGATGCGTGAACGGCGTTCACGCATCCCAGAATCATTTTTAAAAATATCTGAACCCTAACCCCTTTTATCATATTTTAATTTTTTAATAACCCATAAAAAAAATTACTCAACCATGAGGTACCTGCGTCAGCCGGTCACTCGTCTTCCAACCACCATCATTATTAGGAAACCAGCTCGACATCTTCTTCTTCATCCTTCCCTACCAGACACACACCATCGGAGGTCATCCCAACATAGTCCCATCACAAAAAAACCACTCTGTCTTCGCTTCACCATCGTCGATCGTCGACGCAGACATCCATCACCACATAAGAAAATCACCGAATACAGAAACCAGTTGACATCAACATCCAAGAACCACTGTCTTCATCACCATCCTAACCCCACACTGACTATCGGAGATCGTCATATCCACGGAGAAAACAAAACCAGCACCAAAGTAGAAGAAATGAACCTTCAGTGACAATAGGAAGAAGAGATCCGAGAAGTCGAAGCAGAAAAGAACCAAACCAATATAGGTCGAGTGAGGAGCATCATCAGCCACCAAACCCACCACCAAAAACCTCTTTAGAACCACCGGTCCTGATCCAACTTAGAGAGGAGCAGAGGAAAATGAGGTCAGGGCAGGGATAAAATGGCTGATGGCTCCAGATGACAGCACGACGGAGAGAAAATTCCAAAGTAAAGAACCAAAGTAGGCCGACCTAGGGACGACTGAAAAACCTTTAAATAGTGAACCATAACCCAAAACCACAGCTCTACCATAGCTCCAGCTCCGACCTAGAGAGCCACGGTGGAACGCAAGGTCAGAGCAGGTCAGAAGCGGCCAGGGCGTCCAAAAGGACACCTTTGCAGGACCAACAAAACTGACTGAGAGACATACACCTGAAGAGACGCACCGCCATGACGATCGCGAAGAGGAAGAAGGATGTAAGAGGTGAAATGAGGGGAGAAAGGGAGGAAAACGGCGCTCAAACTCACCGCCGACCCCGCAGTGGAGGGTTTCATGAGGAAACCCTAGGCGAAGCCAAGAGCGAGAAGAAGAGAACCTTATTTATATTAATGATTCATGTAGTCACTAGTTTTTAATTGGAGTATGATCAATGTTTGGATTATTATATTGAGTATTAACACTCTACCATGATTTCATACTTGTGTCTTTTATTCTCTTATTTTCATGATGTCCAATAATTGAATCTGGTGGTTGATATTGGATGGTGGAGGCTGAAGAGATATGTGTTTTGTGGAATCTTGGAGTCTTCATTTGAGTGACCACACTGGTTATATTTATCTTGATTTTTTCATTACATAAATTTATGATGTGTTTTTTGTATGTGTATATTTATTTAATTACATCATATTTTGTTAAAGATATATATTTTCCATATATCAAACATTTATGGTTTAGTGATTATGATTAATTTTTTCAATGGTGGATGATATTGAATGTTAGAAGGTGGAAGGTTATATTTTGAAGTAATGTCTCCTAAAATAATATATATATATATATATGGTAGTTATTAACCACTGACCTATTGGATATAGGAATGTAGAGATCACATACTACTAATTCATAATGTGACATCAAATCACCCACAATATGTGATGTACACAAATTTTCAATCATCCATGGATTCTTCTTTTTATAAGGCCTTCATTCCAAATTCCAAAAAATAAAAAAGTATACTTCCCAATAAAATTCCGCTAATTTTTTTTTAAAATATTCATACTCAATTGGATAAAAAATATTATCATGAATTATTTTAAAATATTTTTGTACTAGTAGAATCTTCCACACTACTGATTCTATTATTAAATTTTTTTCTTCCCCACAATATTTAAATTTCAAAAATATATTTGAACTAATAATTTGATGTATAGACAAAAAATACAAAAATAATGATATTTCCGAAGTGTTAAATGGTATTATATTAAACTATAATCCCCAATATATATGAATTATTTTGTCATGACAACAATTATATCCATAAAGTAAAAAACACTTTCTCTAACCAAAAAATTTTATAATAGAGTTCCTTAGTAATATAAATATTTTTATGAAATTATTAGGATTTTTATTACAATTCAAAATTATGGCATGTTTTGATCTTATCCATAACCATACTATAAACACTTACTCAATTATGGTTATCTTACAATGTTTTTTACAATGAAATTATTTTGGTGGGTCTTGTATAACTTGGTTATTATTCCTAAACATCCCATATTATTGGGATAAATGAGAATATTTTTTGTGAATTAGAACTTTTAATAATAATATCCTTTTATATGTTTTCATATTTTTATCCCGAAATATATGTTTTTTTCATCTAAATTATGCTTATATTTTCATAAGATTTAATGTCTTGGTTAGTTATTTATTATCTTTTCATAGTATATTTATAATTCTTATTTACATTATTTTACTCTAATTTTTTAAAAGTTCAAATAATTTTGAAAACCTTCACTTTAGAGTGGAAAAATTGGTGTGTGTTTTAAGACATAAATTCAACCCCATTAAATATTCAAATAAATTTAATATATGAGAAAAATTTTTTATCAATGACTTCATATATATTTTTCCTTACACTAATATATAGAAGATGAAATTGTTTTCAATTATAGTAATAATACAAATAAAAACATTAGATAACTTGAATTTGAGGCATCCATTTATATTTTATATAGTTCATTATTAGTAATGGTGATATTAGATGAATAATGTTTTCTAATACAATATTGGACGACTATAATATAATGATCAGAAATTATAATATTATAGTTAAATATATATACACATTTACTTAAGAGGAAGAATTTTAATATCAAGAAAATTAAAATGACTTAAACACCTTAGTTTGTTTGGTTATGAGAAACATCTAAAATGAAATAACATCTTATTAATCTACTAAAAGTATTTGGTAAAATTTGGAAATCCCAAAATTTAAAAAATTTAATGTTCTTTATACTAAAAGATAAATTCCTATATATTACTATCAAGTATCTAAAATTAATCACAGAGGTATAGTTTCAAAAATGAATCTGCTAATTGTGATGGTTTTTAATAGGATACAACCTATTAGTGTAATATAAATTAGAGATGAGCATATAGTCGAAAAGATCTTTGGAATTATTCTAAATGATTGTGAATAAAAATAAATAAATGATTTGATGATTCTTATGATTGTTATTCTGAATGATTTTATTGTGAAATTAATATTGTATGAGAATTATTTGAGGAGATAATATGAGAAGGACAATGTGAGTAACTAAGATGTATTTTATTCAACTATTAGTATTTTAAAATCTATATCTAACACTTATATTCCTACTACTATAAGGATAAAATCTAAATATCATTTATATAATATTATCATATATGTTTGTGAAGGAAATATTTCTCAAAAATTTAGGTGAATAGATTTAATTTATTTAAATAATGATGTTTAGAATGACCAGGGAAAGGAATAAAATAGATAAATGAGAATAAGGACCATTTTGATGTTTTCTTTCATTAGTGCATGAAACCTAGTAACATTTGACCGGATTTTTCAATAATGAAGATAAAGGATAATGATTCTAGAATAATTTCAAAATGTAATGGAGAGATTGTTTTAAGGATTATAGACACCTAGATAACTAGTGAAGAATCATTTAATTATGATAGTTCATCATAAGATACAATTGGAAGTTAACAAATTGTAGGACTTTATGAGTGGTGATAATGTAATGAAACAACTTTATGGGAAATGTAACCCCTAATTCTATTACAAATTTATATTTATATTTTGGTTTCCCTTTTATGAATGATGAATATGATACTCTATCATCTCAATAGATGCGTAAATATGTGTTTATCATATAGTATAAAATAGAAGGTTAAAGAAATATTTTTATCTTGCTTGGGTAGATCTTATTAAGGATCATGATAGAATTTATAGACTTACTTTTGAGTTAAATTCTAAATATATTTCTATTGCAAATAGTGATGATAGAAACTGAATATTGATACTAAATTATAAATTTAAAATTATTAAAAATATTATTTAATTTTTTACTTATAGTAGAGGATATTTGATAAGATATTTATATAGTAAATAAATTACTATACATATTATGGAGTTGGTTATACTCCAAAGAAGTAAAATATTCATTCTATCATTTTCATTAAAAAATTATTCTTCCTGTACTAAATTTCAAATAGGAGGTCATTGGAGAAAAAATTGTTAATTGATTATATATTAATCAGTCATAACTTATAGGTATTTTATTTCTAAAGGATAGTATTTTTTTAAAACTGTTGGGTTAGAGAGATGTGGAATCTAATTTTTTTTAATAATTAACAATCATAGATCCAAGAATGTTTTAGAACCAATGATTAAGATTTATTATTTAAAAGATAAAAGTAAACATACCAGGAACTAAAATATTTGTTCATGAATATGGATTTTTATCAACACATGATCAAAAAGAAGTATAAGTTCTTTAACATATATAATGTGAAGGGTGTATATATTACTTTTGGAGACACCATGTAAGGAAAAACTGCATGTATTGGTGATGTATCATTTCAAGGGAAGACTTTAATTTAAAATTTAATTTATATTGTAAAATTTTATAACAACCTTATTAGAATAACATAATTATGTGAAAAAATATACTCTATTAACTTTAGGAATATAAAATGTATAGTGATTACTTAGATATAATTGACCACTAATATATGTGTAAAGCATTGGTCATGTTTTAAAATTTTATTTATTGAAATCAACATATTGGATTGGTTATGATCATGATCTATGCAACATAAACTCTCAATCTCACCCCATATACAACAATATGTAAATGAAGCGTAGAACATATGATTTACATTTTTTTGGCCAAAATAGTGTACTTTGTTCCCCAATTGGTTAGTCTCCTCAATCATGTATGTTTCCACTTTATATGAATATGCTTAAAACAATGTAAAGTCATTATTATATAAATATATATTTCAACTCTTTTTTTTCTACTGGATAACACATGAGAGTCAAAAGCATCACACTTACCACTAAAACAAATGGTCTGAAATAGAATTATCCTTGCCTACTCTAAGTTGATAATGAACCACTATAAAAATGATCTTCCTCCATGAAAAAAGCAAGATGAACTAGACCAATCAAATAAACACTGAATTGTGTAGGCCATGTATTCCTAATAAAATTGAAACCATAATTTCTTTTCATTTGAAATAATTACACGACCAAATTATTCTTAGAAATCTGAGTACATAGTCACATCTTTTCTCCTTCCTCTTTAATTGATCATTGATTCTAACTCTTTATAATCACTTTGATAAAATTATTTATTGTGTTTTTAGTTATTTTGAACTCTCACAATACATATATTTTAGTTCTATAAATATTTAACATGATTAATTCTTCTCTATGGTACCTATTATGTTTTACATTCACATAACTAATAAAATGAATAATAGTTTACAAAATGGTGTTTTGGAGTCTTCCTATATCTTCTGTAGCAATAATGATCCATTCAATTTCATTAAAATCAGTCAAATGATAAATTATTTCCCATTAATTTACACTCATTTTAATAACATCCAATTACTCCTATTAAATTACTCGAAAGACATGTTTGATTATATTTCCTCATGCAATGTTGAATATCAAAGCATCTTCTACCAATTTTTTTTTAGCTTTAAAATTCTTCAAAAAAAACCAGTCACATGTGTATAGACTCATGTAATATAACATAACCCTAGTAACATATTGAGTAACACTCAAAAATACCACATTACCTATCATATGGTTCTTATTTTGATCTTTTCATGAATCCTGATCCATATTGTTTTATCATGATATACAAATCTTTTAATAAGAGTACTTGAGCATCATATAATACTTATTCATCAATCCATCATAATATAACTCATGGATTCATAAAAACCATATATATAAACGATCCTTAAAAACTCAAAATAATGATATTTATGATGTATGGAATAATTCTTATGAGTTAGTTAATTCTATTATGGATTTATGATAATTAGTTATATGACCCTTATAGTTCACATTCATATGGACATCATGTTTATGCTATCCAGATGATAATTACACATATATCTAATGACCCATATAATCTTATCCTCATTATTGATTTATCTTTATAGCTCAACATAATGAACCTTATGGAGTCTCGCCCTTAATGATAATGGATCCTTACGGTGTATTAGTATTATGTTAGGTGAATATTAAATTATATTATGAATGATTACCATTATGAAACTCATGCTTAAAAGACCAGTTTCATCTTATACAGTATATTAATACTTACTTAAACATTCTCAAAACATATTCCACTAATCCCATGGTATTCACAGTAGCTTCAACACATCTCAAATCTGTAAGAGTTGGTGTCCCAGAACCAAGTGGTTTTACTTTTATTGCATGGATATTTAATTTATTATTACATTTTTTTCATTGTTCTTCTTAATTATTATGTAATAATTCTTTGGAGTATTTTTTGAATTGATAAGGTCATGGAAGTTCCTTGCTATGATGAGAACCGTGAAATGATATAACAATATTCTTAAATATATTTATGCGGTTGGATGAAATGCTATGATGGGAAACATATCATGCAAACCATCAGGTGTGAGTACTCATAAGAAGATGAGACTTTCTATCATGAAGTTCTCACTTGGTAACTTCTATGATATGAGATTATGAGAACAGACCCGCTCGTATAAATTCCACATGTTTCAGTGTCATCAGATATTTCTATCTATGAGGGTGTGTAATGATCCTTAGACTTTAATATTATCATTAATACGTGTCACAACTTCTGCACTTTGATTTACTGACGAAAACCATCACACAGAGAGTTGGCGGGATGTAGGGTACGTTGGGTGTGTCACAAGTGGCATGTTATTAATGGATAATTAGAGGAAGGATTTGTCCATTCCATTTATGGAAGTTGATATCCTAGCCCTTTTATAGAAATATAACCATCTCACGAAATTCCATGGCAATGGTGTAATGAAAAGTTTATTTAAGGTAGTCAAAGAACGACGTATCAAGCATAAATTTTGATGACACAATCATGAAACATTCTTGATGTTATATTGCATCAACGATATTATATTACATAGTGAACATTCATATGTGGATTTCATTATTGCGACTTTACGTTCTTTCTCTTGGGTGGCTTAACCCGTTTCTAGACCATACTCTTGGACTTTAGGAAAGCCTGGATAATGCTAACAAGAATGAATCCTAGAGGGTCACACACTTAGTGATTTTTTTGGTCTCAATTAAATTATATTTGAATGTAATTAATGAAATAAATATTATTCTCAAGACCATGGAATAATTTTATTCAATTTAAAATGGTCTCACAAATTAAATAAAATATATTTGTTTATTTTATTGAACATTTAACAAATATTGATTTACTAGTTTGTAAATAAAATATTTATTTAAGAGAATAAATTATTTAATAATTTATTTTTGTGTTCAATAAATGGATGTGGATTTCCATCAGAAAAGGTCAGTCCAATAGTAAAATAAGTATTTTCAAGAATGTAAATTATTATTTAACTAGTTGGAACAAATTAAAATAATGCTGCTATTATTTTGTGATGCGTAATTTTATTTATAATTATGTTTTTCCCAAGTTGGCGCACTATAAAAAATGACAAAGTATTATTATTAAATTCATGGGTTTTCTCAAAGTTCATGAATGTATTTAATTGTTTCTATTTAATTAATTATTTTAACAGAAATTACATTTATATAAATATCCATGTACACCTATTGTTCTATACACTACACCACAAGCACGGTGAATTGAGAATTATTGATCCACACAATTTCTCTCTCGAATCTGCTACTCTCCCCTCTCAAGAACGAGAGATGTTCTTCAAGGCTGAAGAACAAGTGATCAAGAACGACCGACACAAGACAATCGCATCGCCGCACTATCACCCAGAGAATGAGCGGTGTATATCGGAGGCCATTAGAGCACATGTGGATCACCGCTAGAGGGATTCTATTTTGGATCCTTACAAGCACAATGCGATAATCTGAATGGTCAATCAAGGCAATCAACACCATCAACGAATCAAAATAAAAAAGACGGATGTATTAATTTTATTTGTAAAATTAATTAAATTAATTATAAACATGATGTGAAAGATCCTCTCTAAATGTTTCAGGCCACATTATTCTTCATATAAATTTTTGATTATATTCAGTGGAGATTGGCATTCATCGTCGTATTGATCCCAAAATAATCATTGATCATGGTAAAAATCAAAATTGGTTGTCATCCCAACCACGCTTCCACTGCGCCTGGAACCATCAACTGGTATCATAGGCGTTACATCACAGTTTATAATTATTTGAATATTTTGTTGATGAATTACGCATTTAATAAATTAGTTGTTTCAATTAAAGTTAATCGTTCTGTAAATCTAAATCTTGAGAACTATTCCTCCTCTTTCAATTCTCGTTCACCTTATAGAAATGATTTTTTCTTTTAATTTTTATTAATATAAAATAGTGGATCTCATCTGGAGGTACCAAATCTTCTTGGCCATAAAAAACCAAAACACAGAACACTTATTCGATAGTACACGCCGTGTATTAAAGATTCAATTCATCGAACTTCTATGACAAACCAAGACGTGTGTTGGAGTCTTTCTATGTATTAAATGAATCTGTGAGTTGAACAGGAACATGTGGCACACAGTTTCTGGATTACACATTGTGTAGCCTAATGGACACAACATGTAGTCTTTTTGGGTTAGGGTTAGACCGTGTACCCTATACCCGACTTTCCATACTATAGATCACGTAAGAAGGAAGTACACGGCGTGTGGACCATTGGACATGCCGTGAAATCCATAGATTTATGAAGTACACTCACACACCATTTCCCCGATCGTGTACTTCGGATAGACGGTGAAAAATAGTACACTCATTATAGTTGGAACTACATGTCGTGTACTCATCCAAATTACACAGATTTATTAAAATTTATTATTATATTATAAAAACCCTTGAGACATTTACCATCATGCGGGCATAAAGCTGAGGCACAACACCTGATAGGTGTTTTATATATATGTGTTTAATTTAACATTTGTGTAATGTTCATTTCTACTCATTGGGTAGTTTTGAATAGGAATTCACTGGGTTTCCACCAAGGTACAAGTTTGGTAAATAGATAATTTTAAATGAATTTATTTGTTTAAAATTATGATGGATGAGAATCTGAAGGAAATTCATAAAAGGACTTAAGATAAAAGGATTGATTAATTAAAGAAGATAAATAATTTATTCAAGAATGATTTATCTTAAATGATAGTAAATAAAGAATTGAATGCTAGTTTTATTTATGTGTAAACTTTGTTTCATGTACGGATGATCATGAGCTAGACCAAGACCTTTGTATGTGGATGTTTTCATTTAATTTATTATTTAAATTAAATTTGTTGGCATGCGAGCCTTCTCCTCATTAATATTTAGGGCCTATGTGCCCAAGGTTTATTTTATGTAAAACATAATTTTACCCCTCACCTACTTTTGAGTTAAAAAAGGCTAATGTAATGGATGGAAATCCCATGCTAGTGGAGGCGGTTCAAGATGGATCTGAGATGAAACCAATCCCAAGATATACAGAGGTGGACAAGTGGAAGCTATAAACACGAACACAAAAGGTTCAAGTTGTTTCTCCACTGGGTCTGGGTTAGTTTGTCAACCTATAGATAAACTAACCATTAGAAAATCTTGTGATCATGCAATTTACTTTATTTTCATTTTGATAGTTGCATGATTTATCATTATTGATTTGTTGTCATGATGACATAATTAATGAATTAAATATGCATGAAAGATGGAACTAAATAAACCAAACTTATGCGTAAATATTATCAAGACGTGGTTAATCACTTAAGTATGTTCCACTTAATATTAACAAGTGTGCGATAATGATAATAATAAATTCACGCATAAGAGATAAAAATTTCTCAAATAAAATATTAATTAAGAACATTATTTTCATTACTTGATTAAGGAAAAAAATTAATAAAACTTTTTTTTGACCAACCCGTTTTTGGGACACGTACCGTTATACAGGGGGCCCTTATGAAAGGTTTCAGGTTTTCTTAACCATATTACATCAATATGAGTAGAACTGGCTAGTCATTGTGTAATATTAACTGAAAGAGTTGAGGAAAAACAAAGTCATGATTTCAGGATTGAGGAGTCCACTCAAAATATCAAGGAGATGCGAACCCATATTGGAAAAGACCTGCCGACCTAAATACATTCAAATAGCTTGACCAACCCTTGTTGGGTTTGTGCGAAGGGGAATATGGATCCTTGCCACTAGAATGTCATGATAACTGGACATTTCGAGTTCAATGGTGAGGGACATTGGGACATGATAAAATACTGTGAGACTTAATAAAATTTATTATTTCTTATAACATATAATCAAGAAAGTTCTAATAATAAAATCTTTTAGTTGTATAATAAAAATAAAAATATCGTCAACCACACTATCCCTATGATCAATTCTGGAAAAAGAAAACATCCTCACTGGCAGTAAATTCCAGGAATGGCTTAGACACCTTCAGGTTATCCTATTCCATGAACGGAAGTCTTACGTGATGGAGTCAGCATTACCTGATCTGCATGAAAAAGTGGCGAGTGATGAGGATTTCCTGATCTATGAGAAACATATGAACAATGTGGTCGATGTTCAACGTTTGATGCTATCATAAATTTAAATTGATTTCATTTAATTTCATGAAAACATGGATGCTTATAGCATGATCGATCACCTCAGTGGTCTTTAATAGGAGATATCCTAAAATGAATGGTTTGAGATCTCTAAATAACTCTTTCAGAGTAAGCATGGAGAAGGTTCCCTAGCTGGGCCTCATGTAGTCAAGATCATTTCCTACATTGAGAACCTAGAGGTTCTAGAGATTAAACTCCCCTGAAGAACTGGGCATCGATCTCATTCTCACATCACTCCCTCAGAGATTCTTTAACTTTTTTTTCAATTTAAATATGACAAAATTGAGAAGTCTCTATCTGATCTTCTTATCCACATTCTCAAAGTGTAAAAAGTTATGAATCACGAAAAACCTTCTGTCCTTATGGTGAATAAGAGGAAATGGAATTAGAAGAGATTTAAGACCAAATATTATTCACGACCTTCCAAGAAAGGGAAGGTCAAGGGGGGGGGGGGGGAGGGAACATGAGACTGTTTGTTCTGCATGTGGAAAGAAGGGCCACTAGTAGAAGAACTGCACCCATCATAAGAAGTAAGGGGAAGCTTCAGGTCTGTTTTTATCAAAAGAAATCTATATGTTTCTACAAATTTGGTATTATATACTTCTTGTGGTTCTCACATATGTACACAAATACAAGAACCAAGTATATTCAGGAAGATGGATTGAGGGGAGGAAGATCTACGAGCAGCCAACAGAGCCAGACTTGCTGTTGTACCTGTCGGGGACTACCACCTCACATTGCCAACTGGGATGATCTTGGTGTTAAAGGGTTTTTTTATGTTACTTCTGTAACCAAAAACATAATTTCTCTATCTAGACTAGATATAGATGGATTTTTTTACAAGTTTGGAAATTAATGTTGCTTCATTTATAAAGATAGAATTTGTTTTGGTAGGGAATATTTATACAATAGTCTTTATGTGATGGATTACACAAACCAAGTAATTTCAATCAATGACAACGATATTTCACATGACTCATACCACACCCAACTTTGGCATCACCAGCTAGGTCATGTAAACGAGAAATGATTGACAAATTTACATCAATATGGATATTTATATTCTTTTTAACTAAAACCACTTGGCGTATGTCATGCATGTTTACAAGGAAAAATGACCAAATCACCATTGATGGGAAAGGTGAAAGGGGTAAAGAGCTTCTTGAATTGGTTCATAACGATGTGTGTGGACTATTTCTCGTTGAAGAAAGTGGTGGGTACTCATACTTAAAAACATTTAATGATGATTTTAGTAGATATGGATATATATAATTAATGAGTAATAAGTCGGATTCCTTTGATAAGTTCAAGGAATACAAGAATGAAGTCGAGAACCATCTTGGTAAGAAGATTAAGAAACTCCACTCAGACTGAGGTGGGGAATATTTTAATCAGGACATCATTGATTACTTACGAGAGTTTGGGATCCTTTCCCAAATAACTCCTCCTTACACACATCATTGGAATGGTGTAAGCTAAATGAGGAACCACACCTTGTTAGACATGGTGAGATCAATGATGAGACATGCAAGTCATCCATTATCCTTTTGGGGATATGAGATACAAACAATGGCACACATGCTAAACCATGTACCAACTAAATCAATAAATGGTATTCTAAACATGTTCATGAGAGGAATAAAATAGATGTTATCAAATTTACATGTTTTTGGTAGAGAAGAATTTTTTAAGTCCACATTAGGTAACAAACTCACACCCCGAGGCACAAAGTGTACCTTTATAGGATACCCCAAGGAAACAAAAGGATATTACCTATAAAACCCCTTATACAAAAAAGGCTATAGTGTCAAGACATGCCATATTCCATGAGAGGGATCACATATCTAAAATAGATAGTGGGAGTGAGATAGAATTCGATGAAGTCGAGGCTCAAGGTACACTAGAGTTTGTACAAGAACAAATTCCACAAAGACCTATGGAAGAAGAATCTATTCTAGAGACACAAGTACTACGTATGTGTACACGAGATGTTAGAGAACCGAAATGGTATGGTTTTCTAGTTATCAAGAATGGTGACTAATTATTAGTTGATAACAATGATCCTCTACCCTACAAGGAAGCAGTAGGTGGAATATACATTGCCAAATGGAAAGAATCCATGAATTCTAAAATGGATTCCATTTACGAAAACCAAGTATGGATTTTGGTAGATCCCCCAGTTTATGTAAATACTATTTGTTAGGCGGAGAAAAAGGGAGTTATGATGGCAAGAGGGGGGGGGGGGTGAATTTCCTTTTAAAAAATGATTAACAATTTAAAATCAAAGTGAAGAATGCAGCGGAAATAGAGGCAAAACACAAAACTTGATAACGGAGTTCGGCCTAAAACCCGGCCTACGTCTCCGCTCCCAACTCAACCGTTGAGAGATTCTACCGCTTGCTTTTCAATGGTTGTAGCAAGAACCCCACTAGACTTTACAGGTAGTCTAAAACCTTTTACAGCTTGCTTTTAGTGGTTCTGCAAGAACCCACTTGCTTTTAATTGGTTGAGAAAGAACCCACTAGCCTTCTTACAGGTGAAGGCTAGCTCACCTTTATCTCAAGCCTTTTACAAGGTAAGGCTTGACCAACCTCTTCACACCTTGAAGGTGGTGTGAGAACCCAAAGAAAGAGAGATGAGAAAGAGATGGGGTTTGTAGGCACAAACCCAAATTGATGCTCAAAATAAATAAGACAATAAAAACCGTAATGGGGAAGTCTTGGGCGCCAATGGATTGATGGAGCTGATGAAGGGCGCTCCCAAGCCTCTTTGATGGTTCTCCTTGGATATGGAAGTTGGTTGGAGCAAGTGGGGTTCCCTTGGAACAATCCGCCGGAGGTTCGCCAAATGATCGAGAATGTGTCTGTTGGCTTCCGTATGGCTTGGTTAAGTTTCCGGGGCTTCCTAGTCCTTTATTTATAGAGGGGGAACCCTCATATGGCCTTTGGAGGTCTTCGGAGCCGTTGGAAAGGGCTTCGGAGCCGTTGGGAGGCAAGTGGACCAGCCTGGTCAAAGGCCCAACGGCTAGTTTGACTGCATCCACCGGCTGACCGGTACAGAGCCACCGGTTGGCCGGTGTGTGAAAAATAGAGAGGCCTTCGGGCTTAGGCTCCACCGGATGGCCGGTGTTGAGGCCACCGGTTGGCCGGTGCTGAGACAGTAGCAACCACTATTCATCTGGGTGCCACCGGCTGGCCGGTGCTGAGGCCACCGGTTGGCCGGTGCTGAGGCAGTGGATTGACTCTTGGTCTGGGCTCTACCGTCCGGTCGGTGCTGAGGCCACCGGTTGGCCGGTGTGCTGGAAAGTGGAGAGCCTTCTGTCAAAGGTCCATCGGCTGGCCGGTGGTGAAGCCACCGGTTGGCTGGTGGACTGAATTTCAGTCCACTTTGGCTTTTTGCCTTCTTGGCCTTCTTGGCCCAATTCCTTGGCACCCTGAATTCATGCCTATCATCCAAAAACACATAAAACGAGATTAGATAAACAAGAGGGTGATTGTGATCATGAAAATAAAACCTTGAGGGGTACGAGAGGTACACCAATCTCCCCCTATTTTGATGATCACAATAACCAAAACAATCAATGTAAAATACTGAAATGAAAGGCATGCTTTAAAAGATTTTTCCCCCAATCAACCAAGAATTTCTCCCCCTTTGTGATTATCAAAATAGCACGGGGCATAAAACTTGATTGAGGGAAAAGTATTGAAAAACAAGATAGAGATTTTAAAATTTTTTGAAATTTGAATTGAAAGTTTTGAATCAAAAATTGAATAACAGTTTGAATTGAAAGTTTGAAATAAAAATTTCAATACCAAGAGTTGAAAATTTAAAAAATGAAAATTGAATAGAAAATTTTGAATTGAAAAATTTGAAACCAAGTGTTGAAATTGAAAGTTTGAAAAGAAAGTTTTGAATAAAACAAAAAGCTTAAACAAACCTAACTCCCCCTAAATAAAAACAACAAATAACCGGGGAGAGGTTTTTGAAACCGAGACAAATTTTGGCCCGGAGAGACTCGCTAAGAGGGATTTTTCAATCCACACTTGTCTAGTGGCGGGTCTTCTACTATAAAATTCATCATTTAAGAAAATACTTTTGGGGCGGCCATACCGGGCATTTTTGCAATTACACTCATAAATTAAGTGCCCGGGTTTTTTGCAATAATTGCAAAATTTAAATTGGGAGCTCCCCCTAACAAAAATAGTAGGTGCATGGGAAGAGGAAGCTTGCTTGGAATAGCCAAGCCCTTGGGTGGTCCTAGAAACACGTTGGGAACCTAGCAAATTGTTCAAATTTTGTTCCCCTTGGGTGAACTTGGCTAGAGTCTCCCTTAGAACATTGATGGTTGATTCCATGGAATCAATATCGGGAAGATTTTGGACTTTGAGGGTCAACTCTTCCTTCTCTTTGAGAAGTTGTTCTTTTTCGGAAGAGAGTTTTTTAAAATTCTTTTTTAAAGAAACGAATTTGGAAGAAAGTTCGTGAAAACCTTCCTCCAATTGATCTCTAGCATGTTGGAGATCCTCATAAGACATGTGATTGAAAGAATTTGAATTTGAAGAACAAGAGGATGAGGAGTCGGAAGATGTTACCTCATGGAATGCCATTAGGCATTTTTTACCGTTGTCGCTCGCGGAGGAGGAGGAGGATGATGTGGAGCTATCACTCCAAGTGGCCTTGAAAGCCTTCTTCTTCTCCTTTTGCTTGGCCTTTTTCTTGTTGAGTGGGCAATCGGTCTTGTAATGGCCTTTCTCGCCACACCCGTAACATTTTACCTTGGGCTCGGATTTTTCGTTGGGTTGAGCCTTGCGGGCCTTGCGGGATTTCTTCTTTTTGTGCTTCTTCATGACCTTGTGCATCTTGCAGGCAAGATTCTCCATTTCAGAATCGCCGCTTGAAGAGGAAGAAGATGAGGAGGATGAGCTTTCTTCGTTTTGTACCTTGAAGGTGATGTTCTTTGGAATTTTGATTGGTTTGCCTTCCTTTTCAGCTTGCCTCCTCATGGTGATCTCATAAGTCATGAGGGATCCGATGAGCTCTTCGACCGGCATGTTTTTGATGTCCTTTGCTTCTTGGATTGCTGTCACCTTTGGAGCCCATGAGCTTGGTAGGATCCATAGGATCTTCATGACCATGGTTTCTGCAGAAACATCATCACCAAGAGATTTTCTACCATTGCAAACGTCAGTAAAGCGTGTAAACATTTCAGTAATATTTTCATTTGGGTGCATGGTGAAAGACTCAAAATCTTGTCGGAACATGTCCAATCGAGTATCCTTGACTTTGTTGGTCCCCTCATGGGTAACCTCCAATAGTTTCCAGATTTCATGATATGTGGTACAAGTGGAAACTCGATTGAACTCATTACGATCAAGGCCGCAATGTAGACCATTCATGGCTTTGCCATCAAGCTCGAAATTTCTAATATCGGCTTGAGTCCATTTGGATTCATCGGGGGAAGAGAGAGTGTAACTTTGCATGACAATTTTATAAATGGGATAACCTATGCTTCTAAGAAAAGTAGTCATGCGGGTTTTCCAATAATTATAGTCGGTTCCATCAAAAAATGGAGCACGACCCAAAGAAAAGCCTTCGGGGGCGAAAGAGGTTGAGGCCATCACAAAAGGATCTTGAATTTGAAACCGGTTAAGGTATTACTCAAATTTTTCCTTTGATACCAATTGTTAGGCGGAGAAAAAGGGAGTTATGATGGCAAGAGGGGGGGTGAATTTCCTTTTAAAAAATGATTAACAATTTAAAATCAATGTAAAGAATGCAGCGGAAATAAAGGAGGCAAAACAGAAAACTTGATAACGGAGTTCGGCCTGAAACCCGGCATACGTCTCCGCTCCCAACTCAACCGTTGAGAGATTCTACCGCTTGCTTTTCAATGGTTGTAGCAAGAAACCCACTAGACTTTACAGGTAGTCTAGAACCTATTACAACTTGCTTTTAGTGGTTATGCAAGAACCCACTTGCTTTTAATTGGTTGAGCAAGAACCCACTAGCCTTCTTACAGGTGAAGGCTAGCTCACCTTTGTCTCAATCCTTTTACAAGGTAAGGCTTGACCAACCTCTTCACACCTTGAAGGTGGTGTGAGAACCCAAAGAAAGAGAGATGAGAAAGAGATGGGTTTTGTAGGCACAAACCCAAATTGATGCTCAAAATAAATAAGACAATAAAAACCGTAATGGGGAAGTCTTGGGCGCCAATGGATTGATGGAGCTGATGAAGGGTGCTCCCAAGCTTCTTTGATGGTGCTCCTTTGATATGGAAGTTGGTTGGAGCAAGTGGGGTTCCCTTGGAACAATCCGCCGGAGGTTCGCCAAATGATCGAGAATGTGTCCGTTGGATTCCGTATGGCTTGGTTAAGTTTCCGGGGCTTCCTAGTCCTTTATTTATAGAGGGGGAACCCTCATATGTCCTTTGGAGGTCTTCGGATCCGTTGGAAAGGGCTTCGGAGCCGTTGGGAGGCAAGTGGACCAGCCTGGTCAAAGGCCCAACGGCTAGTTTGACTGGCTCCACCGGCTGACCGGTACAGAGCCACCGGTTGGCCGGTGTGTGAAAAATGGAGAGGCCTTCGGGCTCAGGCTCCACCGGCTGGCCGGTGTTGAGGCCACCGGTTGGCCGGTGCTGAGACAGTAGCAACCACTATTCATCTGGGTGCCACCGGCTGGCCGGTGCTGAGGCCACCGGTTGGCCGGTGCTGAGGCAGTGGCTTGACTCTTGGTCTGGGCTCTACCGGCCGGCCGGTGCTGAGGCCACCGGTTGGCCGGTGTGCTGGACAGTGGAGATCCTTCTGTCAAAGGTCCAGCGGCTGGCCGGTGGTGAAGCCACCGGTTGGCCGGTGGACTGAATTTCAGTCCACTTTGGCTTTTTGCCTTCTTGGCCTTCTTGGCCCAATTCCTTGGCACCCTGAATTCATGCCTATCATCCAAAAACACTTAAAACGAGATTAGATAAACAAGAGGGTGATTGTGATCATGAAAATAAAACCTTGAGGGGTACGAGAGGTACAACACTATTGGTTTCAAATGGGTATTCAAAAAGAAACTGGACATGGAAGGACAAGGAAGTACATATAAGGCACGACTAGTTGCAAAAGGTTTGAAACAACATCACGGAATTTACTACGATGAAACCATCTCACCAGTTGCAATGATGAAATCCATCAGAATTCTTCATTCTATTTAGACTTACCATGACTATGAGATTGGGAAAATGGATGTAAAAACAATATTACTTAATGGGAACCTTCAGCAATATGTCTAAATGACGCATCCTGAAGGTTTTGTGACTCTAATGTATTCCAATAAGGTATGGAAGTTGTACAAATCCATCTATGGATTAAAGCAAGAATCCAGGTCAAAGAACATTCGTTTTGATGAATCCATAAAAGAATTTTTTTTTATAAAAAATGAATGTATGGTTTTGTGGGAGTGCAGTCATTTTCCAAATAGTATATTTTGATTAAATATCACTCATTGTAAACGGGATACTAGTCTTACAGTTTGTTAAGGAATGGTCGAATCAATGCTTCTTCATGAAGGAATTGGGAGAGGATGCAAATATTGTTGGGATCAAGATACATCATGATAGATCATAAAGATTTTTGGGCCTAAGTAAAAGTATATATATTTATAAGATACTGAAGAGATTCAGTATGAAACAATCCAAGAGGGGATTGTTTACAACGTCACATGGAATTCATCTTTACAAGAAAATGTGTCCTCATACACATGATGAAAGAATGATAATTGAAAGTAATCCATACACATCAGTGATTGGGTTAGTCATGTATGCCATGCTATGTTCTAGGTTGGATGCCACCTACGCATTGAGTATGGTAGATAGGTATCAAGCTGACCCAAGTGACCACCATTGGATGGCATTCAAGACTATCCAAATGTGTCTGAGGGACACTGAGGATATGTTCATGGTTTATAGAGTAGGTGAGGAACTAGTAATTAGAGGATATGTATATTCTAGTTTCCAGACTGATCAATATGACATGAAGTCATAAACGGGAAACATAATCACTTTTAATGGAGGTGCAGTGCGCTAGAAGATTTAAAAGAAGAGTGTGGTCACAAATTCTATAGTAGAGTTTGAGTATATCACAACTTCTTAGGAAGCTAGAAAAGCAGTTTGGATGCGAAGCTTCATCCAAGATAAAGATGTGATACCTAGCAGTAAAGATCCCATCACACAGTACTATAATAATACTGCAGCGGTGGCTCTAATAAAAGATCCAAGGTCACATCAGTGGACAAAGATAATACTTCAGAAGTATCATCTCTTGATGGATTTGTCTTGGATAGGTGAATTTGCAGTGAGTAGTATTTCCATGGAAGACAATGTGGCAGACACCTTGACTAAAGCCTTGAATCAGTAGAAACATGATCATCATGTGAGGTCTAGAAGACTGAAAGTCATAGGTAGTTGTCTCTAGACCATGTGGGAGTTTGTAAGAGTTGGTGTCCTAGAACCAACTAGTTTTACTTTGATTACATGGATATTTAATGTATTATTACATATTGTTCACTTTTCTTCATGACTCTGATGTAAAAAAGTAGTACAAAATTTATTGCATTGATAAGATCATGGAAGTTCCCCGCTATGATGTGATCCTTGAAATGCTATAACAATATTATTAAATATAGTTATGTTGTGGGATGACATGCTAGGATTGGACACATAGCATGTAGACCGTCAGGTGTGAGTACTCGTAAGCAGATGTGACTTCCTCTCATGAAGTTCACACTTGTTAATCACTAAGATAAAAGATAAGGAGAACAAATCCACATGTAGGAATTCGGCGTGTTTTGGTGTCATTGAATATTTCTATCTACGAGAGTGTGTAATGATCCTTAGACTTTAATATTATCATTAATATGTGTCACGAAATACACACTTTGATTTTCTGACAAAAACCATCATGAAGACTGTTGGCAGGAAGTAGGGTATGCTGGGTGAATCACAAGTGGCATGCTATTAATGGAAATGTCGAGGAAGTATTTGTCCCTTCCATTTATGGAAGTTGATATCTCATCCCTTTGATTGAAATACAACCATCGCACGAAATTCCATGTCCATGGTGTAACGAAGAGTTTCTTTCATGTAGTAAAAGAATGACGTATCAAGCATAAAAGTTGATGACACAATCATGAAACCTTCATGACGAGATATTGTGACAAAGGGATTATATTACACAGTGCGCGTTGGTATGTGGATGTTGTTGTTACGACTTTAAGTTCATTCTCGTGGGTTACTTGAGTAGTTTCTAGACATTACTCTTGAACTTTAGGAAAGCCCCACTAATTCCAATGAAAAATAATCCTAGAGGGCCACACACTAAGTGTTTTTGGTGGTATTGGTTAAATTATATTTATCTTTATTTAATAAAAAATATATTATTCTCAAGACCGTGGAATAATTTTATTCATGTTTAAATGACCGCATAAATTAAATAAAATATATTTATTTATTTTATTGAACATTTAAAAAATATTCATTTACTATTTTGTAAATAAAATATTTATTTAAGAGAATAAATTATTTATTTCTTTATTTGGGTGTTCAATAAATGGAAGTGGAGTTTGAGGGAACCAAGGTTTTTCTAGTAGTAAAATAATTATTTTCATGATGGTAAATAATTATTTAACTAGTTGGCACAAATTAAAATAACGCTGCTATTATTTTGTAACGCGGAATTTTATTTATAATTCTGTTCTGCTCAAGATGGCGCACTATAAATAATGAACCGGTATTATTATTAAATTCATGTTTTTTCTCTAAGTTCATGAATGTATTTAATTACTTCTAGGAAATTAAATGTTGTAACTACAATTCCATGTATATAAATAGGCAAGTACCTTTATTCTGCTATACACCACACCACACGCTTGGTGAATTGAGAATTATTGATCCAAATAATTTCTCTTTCAAATCCTGTTATCTCCCATCTCAAGAATGAGAGACGTTATTCAAGGCTGAAGAAAAAGTGATCAACAAAGACAGACAAAAGGCAGTCACTTCGCTGCGCTAGCACCCGGAGAACGAGTGGTGTTGGTCAGAGGCCATCAGAGCACGTCTGGATCACTTCTATAAGGATTCTAGTTTGGATACTTAAAATAGAAACGAGATAATCAAGAAGGGACAATCTAGACGATCAACATCATCAACGAAGAAAAATACCAAAGTCATAGGTATTAGTTTTCTTTATGTAATTAATTAAATTAATTATAAACATGATGTGCAAGATCCTCTCTATGAGATTCTGGACTCTTGTTTATTTATCTAAATAATTGATTATATTCCATGGAGACTGGCTTTTATCATCGTATTGATCCTTGATCCTGGAATAATCATTGATCATAGTAAAAATCAAAATTGGGTGACGTCCCAACCACACTTCTACTGCTTCCGAAACCTTCAAAATCATCATCTAAAAGATCAAAATGGTCTTCCTTCAATATACGGATCTTACGAATTCCTATAACAGTTTCTTTATTAAGTATGACATCTAATTACAACTCCCCAAAAGCTCAAATATTCCATATGTTACTATATATTTTAAACAACATTATAATAATAATCATTTATCATATCATGAAGTTCAGTTCATCAATTTCCACATATAAATGATACTTTTTTCATGAATATATCCAACTATGATTCCAAGATGTAGTCTCAAACATATTTTCTATTTAACATAATGTCTCACTTATCTAATCACCACACATTGAATTTACATATCAATCCCTTATTTACAAAAAATAAAACGTCCTCCTATAGAGCTTCAATCTTCCCATTTTTTACTACATGATTAATACCCCAATTATCTTTTATAAAGTCAAAATAATTTATCTCCCATTTATTGAAAATAAATTCAAAGAAACTAAGTGTTCTACTCATCTCACAATATCCTACACATTCCATAAACATATATTCTTCTACTCCATTTAATTATAATCACATCTTGTTCCAGATAATCTAGAAGAATGAAATAATATGATTTTACTCTTTATGGGGCTATAGAAAAAAAATATTCTTCAAAATAAAACAAAATATCATACACACATCTCAACAAAAACATCATAATGTTTATGAGTGAATTATAAAACTCCCTTTATCTAAATTTTTAATCAATCAACACCCCCTCTTCATCATATGTTACTAAAGGAAAAAAATAAGGGTTGTGGGTGTGACTGAGATACATTATAATCTGTTTTGTCATGGTTATTGAGAATTTTTAGATTAATGACATGAAATATTCATTTAAATTTGTCTCCCACTCATGGGATGTTCTATGACACTATTACTTATCTTTAGAAAATCCATGGAAAAAAATAATTTTTTCTTGTGATTATAAAACATAATATTCTCTATAAACTCCCTACATGTTAGTGAAAAAAATAGAAATAATAGAAAAAGAAGGTACTTATTTATTTCTAATAAGTAACAATGAGTATGAGTGTTTTCGATCTATCAAGGCCTCTCATTACTCTTAATAAAAAAATGTTATTTATTCTTCAATTATCCATTCATATTGTAGGCCTCAAAGTTCAACATGATCATCTATTTCACATAATCTTCTCACTTGTGTGAAACAATTTTCATTACCTCATAGGTCAAGGAAAATTTATTTCCTTTTGTTGATATCATCTTTCTCATATCATATTCTTATGTTATTATGGAGATCATTAAAATTTTTATATCATACCATGACTATCCACACATTTCACATGGATTTCATTGAATTTTAAGATCATAATTTTTATACATCTTCCCAACAGGTTTTATCTGATATTCCAAAACCACTCGCTTCACTTTTTGTTAAATAATCCATTTAATATTTATAAATTTACTTAACCAGTTTCAATTTATCTATCCAAACTAAAAATAAATAATTCTTCGTATACTTAGATTT
Organism: Viscum album; assembly: GCA_963277665.1. Taxonomy (NCBI): domain Eukaryota; kingdom Viridiplantae; phylum Streptophyta; class Magnoliopsida; order Santalales; family Viscaceae; genus Viscum; species Viscum album. The sequence goes on along the minus strand of OY728148.1, from coordinate 2,032,885,209 downwards.
ATTTTTTATTTCACATAATAGTTTCTCTTTTAATGTATTCTAAACATCTCATCCCCTTAACACTATATGAAACTTCTCTTGTTATAATAGTCATTCATACCTTAGCTTCATAAAATTCATGTCAACATATTCCACACATCACATCTAAATAGTGAAATCTATTTCGAGTGTATAGATTTAGGACTGTCCTAATCATATCTTGAATTATTTTAGAATCATTCCCCACATTCTCAAAAAAGATACCATTGGTTTGTGCTTTCTCACAGATCTTACATTCTAAACCAGATGACACTATCCGGTGCTCCAGGTCAGTGGGTTACATGGACAAAAGCACATATCCATGAACACCAAAGAATGATGAATAACAACATGGTCCTAAGTTGTTTCTTTGGGGAGACTATGTCCTCATTCCAAAGTTTAACATAGTAAAAAGGTAATAAAATTCAATAACATATGATGTCAATTATTTTATAAGTAGTAGGAATAGAATCTATGACCACTAGACCAGTAACCCACCTTAATAGAAGTATAATAATAAATAAAGAAGAGATAAAAATATAATAGAAAATAATATATAACTATTCTAGATGTAATATCAAATAAGTAATTTCATCTCATGTCGAGAGTCTAAAATCATCCAAAACAAGTATATAGACATCAGTATAATACAAGTATCAAAAATACCAAAAAGAAATAAAATCATTTTTTTCAGATAGCATCATGATCCTCGAATTAGTCATATTTTCCCCTACTCCTAAGCATGGAAACACGTTATGTATACCAATGTGGAAACTTTCCCCAAATCCTCTGTGTATCAGTATATTGTTTTGGGGTTCCCAATGGTAGCCTGAGATGGGGTGTAATATAAAATCCCAGTAGTCCACAACCAATTGTGTCTATAACAATCTAGGGTGTTTAATATAAGCTATTTATCATGCAATGTATATCATAGGTATAATATAAAATAATGAAGGGTGAAATTCATATGTAAAAAAGTAAAGTGAAACTATCTATCCAAACATGTCCCACTACAACACAATATTCATGATCCAATAAAAAGGAAGCTGCAAATCATTATGAAATAAACACAATTTCCATGCCATATACACATAATATCATATCACCCCTATCCTTATCGTATAACTTTAAAAACATTTCACCCTCATCCACACTATATAAAAAATGTCACATTTACCATCGTGAAGCTGCATAACCAGAAGTATCATATCAACCATGCATGTGACGTATAACCAAATGTGTCAGTCCCCAGAGGGCTATATCCAATTCAAATAAGGCTATGAAATCCTTGTTGATTTCCATGAGAAATGTGATAAAAACTCAGTTAGACATGGATTGGGGTGCAAGGAGAATTTCAACCTACCATGTCCAATATGTGCCCAAAAAGTAGGTTCTAAGGGATAACACAACACAATTCATCTCACAGAATCAAGACCCAAAGAGAAATCCCATCCAAGGAATCCAATACCAATATCAAGATCCTTATGAGAACCATCCACTTCAATTAACATAATTAGTATCCAATGTATACAAGACAAGTCATCCACTACCATTTCAATTATTCTCATTCATTCATTAATTATCAAGAATTCATTATCCATGAGTTTACCAACCCATATGAAAATTCAGATATAAATAATTAAACAATTACCATAATGATATTACATGGAAATAGTGGGAAAAAACTCATAATCAATCAATTTATTTTAACTCATGTACAAAAGGGGTTCCTCTAACAATTAAATATCACATTAACGCAATGGGATGTTTATCATTGATAAAAAACAAAGGCACACCCCTTGGGTGTCCTAGGTTCAGAAAGCAACCTCCAAAAGTCACAAGGAATTAAAGGGAATTAAAAAAATGTTCCAAAACATTCAATTAAAATGTTAAATTATTTATTGGGGAAAATATGGAAGGTTAGAAAAGTGTATTTATGGAAACTATGCTCATAAAACATCAAACCTTGAGGGAAAGGTACATGAAACCAACTGTAGGTTTCTAGTATAGTGATTGTCCATCATAAACTTTTGATTTTGATTACATCAAAAGAAAAATGAAGTACATATGAAGAACTGAGAAATATGGAATATTAGATCACAGGAAAATAGCACATATGATACAAAGGAATGTGAATAATGGTTCAAGAGGAATGGAGTAATATGTGGCATGAATCGAATGATACATATAACATCAAATTCTAAGTCTATATCACGAAATCAGTGAAAATCCTACCAAAAGGTCGTCAAAGGAGCTCCCAACAAATAAAATATTCGTAAAAGTGTAAAAAAATTTAAAGGGTTAGGTTTTAATGATCATTAACGAAAAATCGGTCATTTTTCAAAAACATTTGTGCTGCATGATTTGGATACATATTTTTTAAATCGTGCACCAACAGTGGGCCATTCACTACTTAAATGATGAACCTCACATGGTTAGTGATCATGATATTCCTAACCAGGTTAAAATATTATCACCTTCCACTATCCAAGATCATTAATAAGTTTCAAGGGTCTTCACCCTTGGTTTCAAGGTTTCTCTATAATCATTCATCCTGTAGAACCACACTGTCAGGATTCACACAGTTAGGGGTAACAATATGGAATTTACCGCATGGTTTCTCCTAATAGTTCTCCATGCTTTTTTCCAAAACATTGGGTTCTATACTCTGAACAATTCTCAGTCACCCACAAACCACCCATAATAAATACTTGTACTCACATTAGGCTATAAATAATCATTTAAAATAAATTAAAAATATATTCATACTTCATAAAAAACCCAAGATCTTAAAATCTTACCCCTATGAAGAAATCCATCCTTGAATTCCCATGTCATGGGTGGTTATAATTTCTTGAGAATAACTCAGGTCACTGGGAAGACAAAGTTGGAATACTACTCCCATGTCTCATCCTGTAAATAACCATGATTCCATTTAGAAATTATTAGATGAAATGACTAGCCTCGGAGGGCCTTTTATATCCTATAAAAGATATGAAAAGGATAATACTCAAAGTATGAACCTTCCAGTAACTCCACCTCAATCAAGAATAAGAGTATGAAATTATTTTGAGTGATAATGTCGCAGGTGAGATATGTGGAAGAAATCATGCATGGATCAGTACCACTGAGGTAACTGCAACAATTATGTTCCCATGAAACTATTGTTATAACCTTATTTGTGTCAGCTAATAATATTTTATCTGATATAATATGACTAGGATGGGAATCTAGTCCATCCAGAGGTGGTGTTTAGTGATATTATCATACAACTGATTCTCTATTAGTGTATCCAAAATGATCTTAATAAGTTTGACATGGTCATGTTGATTGTTCGAATACACCAAGATATCATTCATGAAAACTACCAAAAATGAATCTAATTATGGTTGGAAATTTTTTTCATTTGTTCTATGCAAACTGGTAGAACATCTGTGAGACTAAAAAACATAATTATATAAATATATAGACCATACCCATTTAAAATGTTAATGAGGTATGTCTGTAGGTGAAAAATTCACATGATTTTATACAAATCTGAAATCAATTTCAGAGAAAGCACAAGAACCTAAAAGATGGTCAACAGTTCATTTATTTAGGGAAGGGATACTTGTTATAATTATCAATGGGTTTAATTATTTCTAATCCACATGTAGCCTAAGGGTACAATCCATGTTTTTCAAAAAAAAAAGGGATCGTAAAACCCATGGATATGTATTGAGTTGTATAAACCCCTATTCCTATAAGACCTCTAACATCATATTTAGATCCTAAAACTCTCTCATAGTTATCCTATAAGGAGTAATGGAAAATACTATAGCATATATCACTAGCTCATTGGAAAACTCCACCACTCTCTTAGGAGGTAAAATAGAAAATTATTCTCGGAAAATGTCCATGAAATGGTCAACCTCTAGGGGAATATGTTTGATATGATACATAATATTATAATAATAGGATTTCTATCCGGGATATTATCTCACCCAGACCACGCTGCCCTAGTCATGTACTTCTCACTTGGACATCCCATTAACACATGTGAATAAAAACACTAGTGATGAAAATTTCACCCTCTAGAAATATAAATAAACATAGTATAGATAATAAAATAAATGCTCCATCTTGAGTATTATATAATACCATGTCATCTCTAGGAATAAATGATCCCAAAAAAAAGGGTCACCAACCAAGCATAATGGGTGAATTTCATCACTAGCATACACTCTCCTTTCGAATTCCCAACGGAGTGTCATGAGTCATCACACAAAACTAAATCCGGACCATGAGCTCAAGGATCTACACAACATGTAATATATGAAACTTTGTGATGCATCTGTATCAAACAGAGCTCATAATATCATATAGGATACTAATATCATACCTCTCACCATAGATTATCTGGAACCATGCTCCTTAGGGGTAGGTTTAATGGAATAGATCTGGACTGAATCATGGTATTGTGAATATACCTCACCACCTGGAGTATTCTAACCCTATTTTATATAAACAATGATCCCTATATACCTAGGAAATGACTACCACCTCATCCCGACTAACTGCTACTCCTCCTGCTCCAAACCTAACCCAAGAATGTGAAACCCATTCATAATCCACAAGTATGTGTTTAACCCTTCCACTAACTACTACATGGACTATCCTATAACACCATTTTACATGGCCTTCCTACAATAGGATTGGCACTCAACTCGGTCTCTGTCACACTGATTCATCACATGTTCCCATCTACCACACTGATAAATAAAACTGCACTACCAATACTATCAAAATAGATGGTAATAATATTGGGGGAGGCCTCAAGACATCATTTACTACAACTAAAATTTAAACCACTTGTTCGAGATGATGAACTGTACTTCTCTATACCCCCATCATTCCTCAGGATCCCCTATGTAATCAGTGCCTTATTCATAATCTCAATGATAGCTGTTATGTTGAAAACATTTACTATATGATTACAGATATTATAGAGGTTTTTCCTTATTTAAATTTTGGTTTAAATCTCATTATTTTGTAAAATGGAAAATTTACTAGATGTATGAGGAAGAATAGGGATGTTATAGGGCTTCAGGACATGAAAGAAGGGAACTTTTGGACATCCTGTGCATGTTCCATGGTCGGTGCGTGGTTAGTAATAACCATGCACTAAAAACATTCTATCTAGGATGAGGGTTTCATGGATATTAAAAGTATTCATAAGGTGAGGGAAAACCATTTATACTTCAAAAAAATGAATTTTACATGGTCGGAACATGGTTTCTAATATAATGTGGTCTCCCAGGAAAACCGTGCGACTTGAACCCCTTTTGGACAGAGAATGGTGCATAGTTAACACATGGTTTTTATAACCCTGTAGGATCCCTAGTAAAATGTATGACTTTAATTCCACTTTTAAATAGGAAATATCACAATTGAATAATGGTTTTCTAAACCATACAACCAAACCATATGTTTCCTTAAAAGTGAGATATTACTACATTTACCCCTCATGATTTTATGTGTTTCACCTAATTTCCATCCGTATTATTCTCTTATCAACCCCAGTGATGAACCATTTAGAACATGACTTCCCAATGATTGATCTACTATGATTATAATCCATTTCTAGGTGTTATTAGATGTATATTGACGCTCTTAGTATGTCTAACACATCTCTTTGATCTTTTTTCCTGGATTTGGGCTTGTAGTTTCTTTCTTCTTCTTATAAAGGATTAAAAAATCTTTTCCCAGTGTATTTTAGGTTGGGGATTCAGTGGGTTCATTAATTCAAGTGTAATTATTAGTTTAAGTTTTATTTCATCTCTATAATCGAGTTATTAAGTCTACATGTTATTTACCAAAGTTATGAAGTTCATTTGTGCATGTGTGATTGTGCTATTTGTTATCTCACATTTTAAATTTTATTATCTTCATAGTGATTATTAAAATATTTGGATAAATAATGAATTTAACCTCTCATGATCCTTGTGGAATGCATGGAGATGGATTAGACCAATTTAGGGAACCAATGGGGTGTGTCAATATTCTAAAACATAGAAAATGGTAATGTTAAGCAGGGGATTGACTTTTGTTGAAATAGATCCCATGATAAATTCATTTCTATTTTGTGTTGAATTATAAATAGTCAATAATGGTAGTAATTCCTAATCATTTTAAATGGAATTTTGGATTTTTTGGAATAATATAAATTGTGTTAAATTTAGTAACCTAATTGTGCTAAATGAATTAGGAGTATGACATGAATTTCATAAGGGGGTTAATGCATATGAAATGATTAAATTTCTTGAGTGGGTTAATTTTTGGAAATTTTTAAATATTCTAATACATTATGGTATGCCAAAGGTAACTTGGTTGAATGGGATATGTATTCCAAATGGTAGATGTATTTATAGGTTAACAAAAAATATGGTTTATGTGTTTAATGAAAAGTGAAATCTGAATGTTATGTGTAAATATTATGTATGGATTTTGATATGGTATATGGGGTAAATGGATAAATAATCATGTGACCATGTATTAATAGTTTTGGGTTATTTGACATGAGGATCTATGCCCAACGGTCCAGTTAGACTGATTCTCTAAACCCCACACCTATAATACATGTGTTAGGGAAGGGTATTGAGGATCTATTCCTCTAGTGGCTGCGTTTGATGAAACTACATAGATTGAGTCTCTTAGGTAGGTGTGATGTATTTTTTAAAAAACATCTAATCCCTATAGAGATATGGAGCTTGAATTAATTCATTATTCCTAATAATTGAATCACATAGGTTGTAGTGAAAATTATGTAAATTCCTAACCCCTTGATTTAATGATAAACATGGATTATGTTATGATAATGGGAATAATGATGAAATGGTTAAATTGACATTTTTTTGTGAATGTAATTCGAGTTGTTTTTTTATCATGCCACTTATTTATTATGTTCATGAAAAATCTATTTTCACATGGTATTTTTTAGACACCATTGGTGGTGGTCTAATGAGTTATACTCACTCCCTTCTTGAGCCACCATTGGGTACCCGAGAAAATTTCATTATTACATTTTAGGACACAGGAAAGGGAAATATTCCAGGGAGTTGATTTTGGGCATGGGATGTGCATCGATGGTGGTTTTGGACCTCGATTTAGGAACCATTTTTTGGATTTTTACGTTGGTCTATATTTTGGATACTTTTAACTTTTGGCACTATTGCTTAAAATGTTAATTTTATCGTTTGATCATGGTTTATACACATTTTGGGGGTTTGATTGGTAAATAATGATTATACATTATTATTTATTATTTATCAAATTTAGATATTTATCTTTTTCAGATTAGATTGATAAAAAGGGCATAGTATCCCAATTTGACTTATTATACCCTCGCTACTAGTCAGCAGCATCTTGTGTAAGTGGATGCATTCATCTGATCATGTGGTGACCCAGTTCGGGGAAACAATTTAGTGGATTCCTGGTTGAGGACCTTACAATGTGGTATCATGGTGATTATTTCCTATGACATACAATATTTTAATCGTATACATATTATTAAGAAGATTTGGGCCACAAAAATGACATCTTTCATGGGAGTAGAAAACCCTTGTACGAGGTATCACACAATTACCCATGGTGGGAAGTTATTTTTATTGATATTTGTTGATACATTTGAGTGATATTTCACCAATGTGTGTTTTATTTATTGGTTGATGTGATGGTTTTATGATATTTTTATCGTGGTTGGAATATCTTTACCTTGTTCATTCATACATCATTATAGGAACCAATAGATATAGGTTTCATGAATCATGATAGGGAAACATGAGATGGATGTGTGAGATTTGAATTGTAGTTTTAATTTCATATTCATAAAACCATTGAAGAAAATGGTGTTTAATAAGATTGATGTTAATGGTTACATGACAGTAATTTGAAAGAACAATTATATAATAATTCATAAAGGAAATTTATAAATTTGTAAAAATGTTAGTTCTAACAAGATGTAAAGACTCAAAGTTTCCCAAATGAGGACGATTCATGATGTGGAGGAAAAATGTCTGGAATTTTGTTTATAATGAATGGATTGTAACTATTTAAGTTTTTTTATATCTTATTGACCAAGAAACACTATAGGGGTAGTTGAGGGTAGTGTTTTATATGTGATTATATCTATTGGGATAGTTAATGTAAAATTTGTTGCTTATGGATATATGATGACCTTCTTTTATTTAATTACATCAACCTCCCAAAATTTTCAGGAGAGGGAGGACCTGATGAAGTTATGTTTTGTTTAGAGTCCATCAAGATAATCTGGGATATTTTGGAGACTACAATAGAGAATAAAGTTAGTCTGACAACTTATAGGTTTTGGGGACCTCAAAAGCGCTATTAGGATATTGAGGTTCAGACATAGGAGGCTAATGGTATGTAATGGAAAGGGATCCAATAAATGTTTCCAGAGAATTTCTAACAATATAAATTGAGTCAGGAGGGGGCTATAGAGTTTATGAGGTTAAAATATGGGATGATATTTTTTATATATTATGTGGGCTGCGTCACAAATTATGATTCTCTGTTACAACATTTACAGGGGAAGAGGCCACTATGGAAATTCGTTTTTAGGATGGAATCCGACATGAGATTAAATCATAGGTAAAAATCTTCCATTTTAAATGATTAGAGGAAGTGGTGGATCATACCATTATTTTATATGGGATATTAAGGTATAATTCAATAAGTTGGTTTGTGGTTCCAATTGTATTGACTATTGGTGCCACTTCTGAGGGAAGGAAGCTTCCTTTTGGGAGTCTCCACCTAGGTGGAAGTGTTAAGAGTATTCAGAAGAGAGTACTAGCCTCTCACAGTGGGTAATATGTGAATTTTTATTAGTATATAAGGCTTTATTAAATTCTTGGTTAGTTCCCCCAACCACCGATTGAGTTCCAAACATGTAGCAGAATGGGGCATGTGTAGAGGTTCTATTGGAACCTTCAACTTTTAGGAACCGATATAGGATTGAGGTTGATGAAAAGGGAAGCCAGGGAGTCTGTTACCCAATATCAAGAAGGTGGTAAGAGATTGACTAGTTGTACTAGTCGAGGTATTAGACATGGTTCTACAGGGTAAGAGCATCCATATAAGTTGGGTAGTGGAGCCCTGAGAATTCAAACTGAAGCCTAGGGAAAAGGTTCAAGTCAGCTTCATGCAGTTTCATATACTCCAGGAGGTGGTGGGGCTAGACCATCGGTTGTTCAAGATATGATCCTTGTAGCTTCCACTTTTTATAGGGAATTATTTTATATAATTGACTGACATTATTTTATTTATTCTTACATTTTGGTTGTTTTGGGTAATGTAGTGGAGCAGTTGTCGGTTATGTCAATCGATAAACCATTAGGTGTGTGAATAAAAAATATTAGGAAATATAAGGTTTCTTACCTAGAGTATGGTTAGTACCAATATATATGGGAATTTTTTGTGCTTGAGATGTAAGGAATTGATCTAATTTTGGCTATAGATTGGATGGTGTAGTACCAAGCCCATATTTACTGTTACCTTTATAGGATAACATCCACATATCTTGAGGGATAAAATTTTGTCTATCATGGGGAATGAGATGTTTTGGCAGGTCATGTAGTTATATATTGTCAGTAGATGAGATTGTTCATAGCCTAAGTATCAGGTCTAATGTATTATGATGGGGGAGTAGGGTAGCTTGTCTTTCCTCCCATTGTGGATCAAGTATTGTATGTGTTTCCTATGTATTTCTCATGTATTCCACCTGAGATAGATGTTGAGTTCTTGTTAGAGATTCTTTTGGGAGATAAAATGGTTTCCATAGACCTATATATAATGAAACCAGTATAACTCCAAGAGTATAAATATTAGTTGTATTAATTGTGAGATAAGGGTTTTATTCATCCTAGTACGTGATCATGGGGATCTCTAGTGTTTTTTTTCTCGAAAATGCCGATGGATCGTCATGGTTTTTTGTAAATTATATGAAGATAAATCAAATGATGTTTAAGAATCGATAAAATCTTCCTCAAAATGATGATCTATATGAATAATTAACAGGTTCATTAGTGTTTTATAAGATTTATCTAAGGCTGGGTTATCATCAACTAAGGGTGATTCTGTTAGATTTACTATGGAATGCCATTTAGGATCAGGTACAGGTTTTATGAGTCGATTACGATGTCTTCCAGGTTGACCAATGAACTAAAAATGTTTATAGACCAAATGAATCTAATAATTCAACCATACTTGGATTAGTTCATAGTAATATTTGTTGATGAAATCTTGGTGTACTATAAAACTCTTGGAAATCATTCCAAACATCATGAAATTTTCAGGAGTACACTAAGTGAAAATAGGTGGTAAGATATCAAAGTGTCATTTTTTGGATTGAATGAGTGGATTTATTTGGTCACATCATCTATGATGAAGTCTTGTCAGTGGACCTAAAAATGTGAATGTAGTTCTATTTTCTAAGTTGCAAAATATTATTTTTGATGTCCGAAGATTCCTAGGATTGGCAGGTAATTACAAATGGTTTGTCAAGGGATTCTCCCAATTGATTGAACCACATTCAGGTCTGAACAAGAAAGGGTTTATGTTTAATTTCAATGAAGAATGTGAGAATTCTTTTCAATTGTTAAATAAGTAGTTAAAAATTGCACCTATTATAATATTACCCATGCTAGATATGGGGTATAACTTGATTTGTGATGGGTATAGTGTAGGGATTGGTGTATTGTTGATGTAGGATGATCAGGTTTTGGCATATGGATCACGAAATTTGATTCATCCTAAAAACAATTACCCTAATAAAGATATCTTATTGGTATCAGTAATATTTGCATCAAAATGTATGTGAAATTACCTATTGGGATAAAAAATTTCTATATATACCGATAATAAATTATGAAAGTGGATCTTGTCTAAATGTAATCTCAATCATCAGCGGTGAAGGTGGGTTGATTACATATAGTATTTTAATTTTTAGATTGTTTACACACTCGGAAATGGAAATAGTTATTTAGGTGTATTAATTAGGACGAATCAAAATGAGGTGATTTAGTAATCTAGTTCTATGTAGAGGATGATGGAGTTGTTTAGGGAGATGCATATGAATGTACATGATGATCAACGATCGATGAACCTTGAATCCATGGTAGTTGAGTCCAGACTTCCGAGATGGATCAAGGAGGGATAATGTGAGGATTATTAATGTGTATCATTGATGTAAGGTCTTAATGGGGGGAAGTGAACTTCTCTAGGGACAGTTGGTAACGATGTGATTGTCATTGTTTTTGGTCACATTGTTTTATCAACATGTATGCAGGAAGACTTTATATGTGGGTTTCTTGTATCAAAGTGGGAATTGAATCTTTTTTTTCCAAAAATGTATCATGATATTCATAAGAAGTACCAGTTTCTGGGGATGAAGAAATAGGTTGTGGGTTTCATAGAGCGATGCCCAACCTGTTGGTAGGTGAAGGAAGAGCATCATTGGCTATGTGGTTTTTTGTAGCCAATTACCATTATGAAATGGATATGGGGTGATTTCATGATGGAATTTTTAGTGCTACATTCGAGGATTACTCAGAAAAAGGATTCCATATGGATGGTTAGGGATCAATTGGCCAAGGTGGAACACTTCTTTCCAATTCGAGAGGCATTCACCATTGACTAGTTGGGTGATTTATATGTTGAAGAGATATGATTGTTTCATGGAGTAACATAGACTATAGTCCTGGATCATGTTCTGTATTTTACTGTTCTTATGGAAAGGATTACATAAGGCACTTGGTACCCAATTGTTTTTGAGTACGGATTTCCACCCACTCAGGGATGGTTTGTCAGATAATTCCATACAAGTAATAGAGGAAATGTGGAGGGATTGTGTCCTAGAATTTTGTGGATGATGAAAAATGTGAAAATGGCGGAGTTTTCCTTTAAAAGTAGGTACCGATCTAAGATTCATATAGAACCATATGAGTTGATCTATGGTAGACCATGTAGATCTCTGTCACGCAATATGGAGGTAGGGAAATCATAATTTTTTGGACCAGTCTCATACAGTAGATGTTGGAATAGATTTAGTTGATTTGGAAACAAATGGATATGTCTCATAGTTGGAAGAAGTCGTATTCTAATTAGAATCATAAACCACTTGAGTTTATGGTGGGGGATAATGTGTTTCTCAAGGTTCCGCCAATTTGGGGTCTCCATTGGAGTTTAAAATATGGTAATTTAGCTCCCCCGTATATGGGTCCATTTGAGAATTTGGTGAGGATCGAACCTGTGACATACCAATTAGATCTTCAATAACAGAATAGTGGTATGTATTTTTTTTTCATGTTTCTCGACTTCAACAATATCACCCTGATCCATATCATGTGTTTGATATTGAGGATGTTGAGCTTGAGGATGATGATTCATTTCAGGAGCATCCAGTTTGAATTGTGGATCATAGTGAATAATTATTGTTGGTAATAGTTCATCGTTTGGTTTATATGTTTTGGAATCATGGTGATGTTCAAGAATAATCTAGGGGGATAGAAATGAATATATGGGACATGGGGCCCATCCTCTTTTCACTTGGATGTTAGTGATAATTAAGAGGGAAAATCAAGGACGAACTGTTATAAGGTAAGGAGGTTGTAAGATCCCAAATTTTGTAGAGGTATGTTCCTATTTAAATTTTGGTATAATTCTTTTAAATTTTTTTTATGTAATGTTTACTAGATACATGTGGATTTTCGAGGTTTCCCAAGGGTTTGGGACATGAATTAAGGGATACTTGGGTCATCCTATGTGTGATGCACGATTAGTGCATGGAGAGTAGTAACTATCCATAGAAACCTATCTTTCTAGAAGAAGGGGAGCATGATTAAGAAAACCACGCAAGGGGAATACCAAACCATGTGGCCTTGAATAAAGTATTTACACATGTTTTCCACATGTTTTGTCATGCCATGCGGTCTCACCATGTTTCTGTGGTACTTTATCCCCTCTTAGAAAGAGGATGGATCATGGTTAGCACATGGTTTGGAAAGCTGAGCATGATCCCCATGAAACGGTTCATCATGAATTCCTAATAGATAGCGTTAAGCTAACAGTTACTGAACATTTTTCCAAAATGTTTGACCAAAACACGACCCTCATTAAAACCATGATTTCACTGTTTCCCCATATTGTTTTTTAGCATCTCAGTCGATTTTCATCTCCATTAGTTTACAATTAAGAATAAGGAAGGTCCATTTTAATGAGGACTTCCTAGGGATTAATCTCCATCAATTTTAGGATGTTTGGAGTTTCATTGGATGGGGATCAAATCTCCAGATAATTATAATGCATCTATTTTATCTCTTTCCGGGATTAGGTATTGCAGTTTTATTATTATTCTACCAAATCAATAAGACCATCTTTTTTAGTGGATAATTGGTTTGGTCTTCAAAGGTTATAGAATCCAAGTCTATTTCTGAGGTTATATGTGTGTTCCTATTCAAAATTGAGGTAGGTGGTCTACATGTTATATCCCATTTTCATGATGTTGTCTGGTGCTTGTATTGTTGTCTTATTGGGCATCCCTTGTTGTTCAATTGTTTCTTTTGGTAGGATTTGGTAAAATGTCTGGATAAATAATGAATTAAACCCCTCACGATCCATATCAGATGAACTATTTGAGGATACCCATGTGGTGTTTCAATATTCCTGAACATGGAAAATGGTAATGATAATAATGTAATTATATTGTGTTGAAATTGATACCATGATATATGCGTTAACATTTTGCGTGGAATTATAAAGAGGAACTAATGGTAGTTATGCCTAATCATTGTAAATGGAATAAGGGATTGTTTAAAATAATGTAAAATAGATTAAGTTAAATACAGATTCTGTGATAAATGAATTAGGAGTTGGAAATTAAATACATATGTGGGATAGTTCATGAGAAATGATAAATATGCTTGAGTTGGATAATGAATGAAAATTGATGAAAATTACAATGGGTTAAGGTATGAGAAATGGAAATGGGTTAAATGGGATATATATGGTAAATAGAAAATTTAATAATGAGTTAATGCATAAGGATGATTTATGTGTTGAATGAAATGTGAAATGTGAATGTTATGTGTAAAGATTATGTTTGTATTCTAATATAGTAAATGTGGGAAATGGGTAAAGTAAAATGTTCACATGGATTGGGAGTTGTGGGGTATTGAACATGAGGATCTACCCCAATAGGTCGGGTAAGAGTAAGCCTCTAAACCCCACCCCTATAATGACTGGGTTAGGGACGGGGACTGAGGATATATTACCCTAATTTTTTGATTTGATAAACTAACTGGACTGGGGCTCCAATGTAAGATTAATGTATTTTTTACGAGCTGTTTATCCTTAGTGAGTTAGGGATATATAATTACTCCCTTATAATTTGTCCTCGGTTGGAATAGGATGTATTTAAAATGATATAAATGTATAACCCATGGATTTAATGATTAACATGGATTGATTGATGTTAATGGGAATAATGATGAAATGATTAAAGTGAATATTATTAACTAATTACACCTATTCCGTCTTTTTTATTCTATCATTTATTTAGTACATTTATGAAATGTCTATTTATACTAGATATTTTTTAGAAACCATTGTCGGTGTTCTACTGAGTTATACTCATACCATTCTCTGGCCACCATTGGGCACCTGAGAAAATATAATTGTTTCAAGTCAGGACAAGGGAAAATTACTCATAATGGGGAGTCAACCGTGGGTAGGGATGTGTATGGATGAGGGTTTCAGACAAGGGGTGAGGAACTATTTTGGGGATTCTTATACTTGTATTTATTTCGGGGTTCTTTTACTTTCAACATTATAGCATGACATGAAATATTTACACTTTTGTTGTGGTTTATTCCCAGTTTTGGGATTTCATTGTCAATGAATGTTTTTAGTTTATTGTTTTTATTTCCTTATTCTAATGTTCTCTATTGAGTCTTAATCACATAAAGAGGTTTTATTGTTCCCATGTGAGTTATTAGAACCCCGTTTCTAGTCAGAATCCTCAGGCATAAAGGGAGGCGTGATTGAGGTCATGTGACAACATGGATTAGGGAACTAGTTTGGTAGATTTTTGGATGGGGACAACACAAATTATTGATCTCAAAAATAATATTTTAGACCTTGATAGAAGTTTCCATCCCATTATTTTTTATCATCAAGGTATATAGGTGAAAAATGTTTCAACTCTGTAATGCATTTTGAATACTTCATAACCATCATCACAATCTGATCAAGATGCATGAATCACTATATCACTATAATATTAGAATATTGAGGAAAAAGTATTCATAAAATATGGTTTGTAAATATAATCCCCCAGCCATAAACATTACGCAATCTTGTGTTATTACAATATTACACATTGTTGATATTTTCAGGTTTAGAGTTTTAGAGAATAGATCATAAAACTTGCATTACATTCCACATTTAAACAAAGTGGTTACATAAAATAATAGTACTCATTTTCCACATCAATGGAAACATATTTAAAATAAAACCTGGATTCTTTCTTGACACTTCCTTAACAATATCATCACATCATGTACCTTTCCATTGACCTGTGAAAATCATTTCAAAAACATCGGATGAGGATAAAAAGCTCAGTAAGGGTTATGAAAATATGGAAAGGAAACATTAGTTCATATATACATAAGAATTAAATCATACTTTACCCATAAAACATAGGTACATTACCATACCTCATCAAATCATGAATAAATCATAGAAATCATAAGACATAAAGGTAACTTGAGGCATTCATAACATTCTTATGTAGGGAGTAACCCTCTTGGTTACGTTTGGAAAACCCATCATAGTATATTGCCTAAATCTCTTTGGAGAAACCTTAACGTTAAACTCCTTCAAGTTACCCAATGCATTGGAGAGCTATATCGGGCTCACCCACCCTTAGTTTATCACGGAACCACTCGCCTTCATAATAATTCCCAAGAACCATAACATAATCATATCACAAAAAACATGCATAAAGGAAACATAACATTTCCACATTTCAATCACAAGATATCAATACAACCCATTGATATAATAAAAACATTATTAAAACCCTTTTCAATACCTAAATAAAAAAAAGTAAAACATGGTATTTATTTTTCATTTTAAAAAAAGGTATGGCTTGTAGAGGAAGCCGAAACTCAAATAATGGTAACGATGGTGGAGAAGTCATTGTCGCCGCATACATACGACAAAAACATTCCCATTTTTCATTTAGTAAAATTCATTGTATAAAAATGATTCCTTTTGGATTAACGTAAAAGTAAAAGTGGTTTATACACCGTATAAAACAAGGTTGTGTATAAAACAAAATATACCTCAATGAAAGGAGATTGAGACAAAGTCCTTTACAAAGATCATTTCTAAAATAAAATAGATCTATTATGTGTATTCACTATAATTACACATAAATAAAGTACAAATACAAGATAGGACATAATAATATCATGACATAATTTGAAATTAGGAGATTAACCCAAAGAACAGAAATTGGGTTAAGAAGTTCCCTTACCTCGGGTCCGACTTGACTCGATCATTATTTAACCTCCTGAATAATAAACTTGAGTTAATTTCTACTTTCTTAAGAACCTTTTTCAAGTTAATTATTCCTTTTATATCACTTATTACCATGTCATGAACACTATGTAATTATTTAAGTTAATAACGGTCGTTTTAACGATCATTGGTACTTGAGTCAAAAATAAACTCTTTATAATTACAAGTTGTTCTTGTATCCATTATATCCAGAGTTATAGTCATTATTTAGATATCATGTATATCATATATATCTATTATATAAATGCATTTATAATATTACATAACGTTTAGAGGTAAGAAATGAAATGCACTGTTCATGAAGACGTTAAGCCGTACGTACGCATGAACGCTACTTTCATTTCTATTTCGTATTTTATGGAATGGAATCATAATGATATAAAGGTATATTATAATTCCAGTATAATATCATATATAATATCATTAATTCCATCATTTATACGTCCCACATAAGGTATTAACGAATCAAATCACTTTGAGGGGGCGGTAGTCCGCACTTTCTAAAATGAAGATATCGCGTTTACACATAATGGAAACCATAAAGGTATGACATGAATGAAAAATACATAAGATTAAGTATAACATAACCATATTATATAACATATATAAATATAGTGACATCTTAATGGACAACTTTTTATTTGTTAAAATAATATTGAACAATCATCATTTCGTGAGGCATAAATTCACCATCCACTGAAACAATATGTTATTTAACCATTAGATGTAGGTGTGTGTAAGTATAGCTAGAATCCTTCTTATAACAACATCCTAGTATATTGAAGATACTGTTGTTGTTACAAAAGAAAGGATGAAAAATATTTTTGATGGTTGGAGAAGCAAAATAAAACATAAGAACACAAGAGAAAACATTACCTTTAAAACGGGTAACTCTTTTTGATTTGAGATCAAAGGTTTCCTTGGAAAGTCTTCTGCCCAAATTGAGGCTTAGAGGAGTAAGATAGTGATATGTAAGGACAAAATTGGCAGGTTTTGGATGGGACAAAGGCTTTAGAAGTGTGGATAAGGTGGTAGAGGTGGGGGACTTTTATAAGAGGAGAGGAGGGGCACACTTGGAAAGTTAAGAAAAGATACTTTGTTATAAAATGATTTTTTTGATAAAAAAGGTCCCACAATTATATATTTCTAGGATAAGGTGATAATAGTTAGAATTACACCCATCAAATAGGTTTTTGACAAGTGTAGGTCTTAGATTTTACATTATATTTTCATTTTATTTAAATTGTTAAATATTGAGGTAATCGCTGCATCATCATAGTGTCATAGATAGTTTAATTTATTTAATATCTAAAAATTATAAAAAAAATACTATGATGGAGGAAATATTTTTATATTCCTAATGACAATTTATAGTCAGAAATATGACATGTATAACCCCATTTAAAGTTTTTTTTTATTAAAACAACTCATGTTTGTGTCATTTTTACTTTTACTTTAAATAAAAGGCATTAATGTCTTTATCAAACCCATGTGGCTCCATGGGGTCCATAAAATCGACCCATGGGTTTTCTTGGATGGCCATGACACATCCAATAAGGTTAGGACATGTTTCTAGGTATTTTCATTTTATTATAATATCATTTTTGCCTTAAATTTCACTAATTACCTCTAATCGCGATTAAAAACTTAAAAGTTACTATTCACCAAAAAATTATTTTAATCCCATTGAACCACATTTTACTTCATAATGAAAACAATGTATGTATGATTTTTTAAATTCAAAACATATAGGTGGTAAAATTTTATTTAAACGAAAAAAAAATTAGTTTTTTAAGTACCACTTAGTGGTTTCACTATTCATCAAAAATTGATGTTTTTCAGAAATATACCAAAACTTCACCAAAAGCTATATTTGATATCCCGAATTCAATAATTATGACTATTTTACAAAATTAAAATCATATAAGTTACATTAATTAATTTAACAATTAATTCCTGCTGTCATGACAAATAGCGTGTTTTTTTTGAAACAATAAGTTTCAAAAGATTGACACTAGTTTAAGTCCAATTTTAAAGTGAAATTAATTCCAACGACCACTATTAGATTAAATGGAAAAAATATATTCAAATTACAATTTAAGACAAATTAAAAGGATAATCTAACCATATAATTAAATTAGATGAAGAAGCAGTTTTGATGTAACAATGTAGTATTTTTCACTATTCATTAAAAAATGAACATTGTCAGAAAAATACCAAAAAATTATCTATTGTAAATTTCAATGTCCCAATCACAAATAATAAGTTTATTTTGACAAATAGAGCTTATAAAATTGTCAAAAGTTTGATTTAAAAATCGTTTTCCATCAAAATACAGTAAAACAATCTTTTAAGAATATTAGTGTATTTCATGCTTAAGATTGGATTTATTCTGATTTTATGCCTATAAAACACTATCTAATTCATAAATAGACATAGATAAGAATATATATTATTCATTACTTACTTGTGATGTTACATCATTCCCCCTTTAGAAAATTGTGTCCCCACAATTTATTTACTTATCGAATAAGTTGGGGTATTTAGCCCTCATTGCATTTTCAGATTCCCAAGATGCCTCTTCAATCATGTGGTTTTTTCCACAAAACCTTTAATTGATGAATCACCTTATTTCGTAACACTTGTTCCCCGTGGTCACGAATCTGGACCGGTTGTTCCTCATAAGATAGGTTCTCTTCCATCTGAACTACCTCTGGACTTAAAACATGAGATGGATCTGGCATGTACTTCCTTAACATTGAAACATGAAAAACATTGTGTACCTGAGATAAAATCGGAGGTAAATCCACTCGGTATGCAACTGATCCAACTTTCTCCAGAATTTCATATGGTCCAATGAACCTTGGACTCATCTTTCCTTTCTTACCAAATCACATCACACTATTCCATGGTGAAACTTTGAGAAAGACATGATCACCTACCTCAAAAGATAGATCCTTTCTCCGGTTATCCGCACAACTCTTCTGCCTACTCTGAGCTGTTCTCATGTGTTTATGTATCAGTTGAACTTTTTCTGCCAACTCTTCTACCAATTCTGGTCCCATTAACTTCCTTTCACCCACTTTATCCAAAAAATCTGGAGTTCGACACCGCTTCCCATATAACGCCTCAGATGGTTCCATCTGGATACTGGAATGGAAAATGTTATTATAAGAAAACTCAACCAAAGAAAGATGTTGGTCCCAACTTCCCTGATAATCCATCGAACAAGCACATATCATATCTTCCAAAGTCTGAATTGTTCGTTCTGACTGCCCATCTATTTGAGGATGAAAAGCTTTACTAAAATTTAATTTAGTACTGAATGACTTCTGAAGGCCTTTCCAAAAGTTAGAAGTGAACCTGGGATCATGGTCAGATACAATGGAGAGAGGAACTCCATGTAACCTGAATATCTCTCTAAGATACAAATGGGAAATTTGATCTAGGGAAAAAGTATCTCGAATAAGAAGGAAATGAGCGGATTTAGTCAATCGATCAACAATAACGCAGATTCCATTATTACCTCTAGATGTCTTCGGTAATACCACAACAAAGTCCATGGATATATTTTCCCATTTCAACTCTGGCACTGGTAAAGGATGAAGCATCCCTTTTGGTAAATGCCTCTCTGTATTAACCTGTTGACAAGTAAATCACTTCATAGTAAAATCAGCAATATCCCTTTTCATTCCGTCCCACTAGTAATACTCTCTTAGATCTCTATACATCTTAGTACTGTTAGGATGGACTGAAAACAGAGAACAATGGGCTTCACATAACAAATCTCTCTTCAACTTTGAATCACACAGCACACACAATATCTTCCCAAATCTGAAAACAAAATCATTATCAATGTTGAATTCAGGCAAATTACCCTTCTGAACCAGCTCTACCTTTTTCTGCGACTCACTGTCTTGCTTCTGTGATTGGTTAATTCTGTCTGATAGAGAAGATTTCACTGATACCTGAAACAAAACAAAAGGACATCCTGCAGAAAAAACTTCTATACCAAAGTTCACCAAATCTTTAAACAAAGGATCACGTTCCAAATGCAACATTGATAATGAAGCATTACTTTTTCGACTCAAAGCATTAGTCACTTTATTTGCTTTTCCCGGATGGTAATGAATTGTACAATCATAATCCTCGATTAATTCTAGCCATATCCTCTGTCTCATGTTCAATTCTTTCTGAGTGAATATATACTTTAAACTTTTGTGATCGGTATATATTTCACACTTTACTCCATACAACTGATGCCTCCAAATTTTGAAAGCGAAAAAAACATTAGCTAATTCCAAATCATGTGTAGGATAATTTACTTCATGAGTTTTCAACTAACGTGAAGCATAAGAAATTACCTAATCATTCTACATTAGGACGCAATCAAGTCCTTTCAATAAACCATCACTGTGGATAACAAACTCCCCATTCCTGGAAGGTAGTGCCAAAAATGGAGCAGTCACCAATATTCTTTTCAGTTCCTAAAAACACTTATCACATTCCATTGTCCAGAAGAACTTAACACCCTTCCGAGTTAGCTTAGTCATTGGACTAGATAACCGTGAAAAATTTCTAACAAAACATCGGTAATATCCTGCCAAACCAAGGATTCTACGAATCTCAGTTACATTTTTGGGTCTTGGACATTCTTCAACAACCTTTGTTTCTGCAGGATCAACAGTTATCCCATCTTTAGAAATAATGTGACCAAGGAAAGAAATTTGTTGCAACCAAAACTCACACTTTATGAATTTCCCATACAATTTCTTTTGTTTTAAGGTTTGCAAAATAACCCTTAAATGTCTTTCATGATCCTCTTTACTTTTAGAAAATACCAAAATATCATCAATGAAAACCACCACAATCTTATCCAATAACTCATGAAAATTTCTATTCATTAAGTCCATGAATACAGCAGGTGAATTGGTTAGCCCAAAAGGAAGTACTAAAAATTCATAATGGCCCTATCTTGTACGAAATGCAGTCTTCGGAACATCAGCTTCCTTTACCTTCAGCTGATGGTACCCCGATTTCAAGTAAATCTTTGAAAAATACTGAGCTCCCTGGAGCTGATCAAACAAATCATCGATATGAGGAAAAGGATATTTGTTATTAACAATGATGTTATTTAAGGCTCTATAATAAATTCAAAGTCTCATAGAACCATCTTTCTTTTTAACAAATAAAACAGGATCACCCCATGATGATGTGCTAGGTCGAATGAAACCTTTCTCTAATAAATCTTGCAATTTCTCCTTCAACTCTAAAATTTCAATTTGAGCCATTCGATAAGGGGGTTCTGAAATTGGCTTAGCATCATGAACTAAGTCTACAGTAAACTCAACTTCCTGATCTGGTATTATTCAAGGAAAATCATTAGAAAAAACATCAGGATACTCATTTACCATTGGAACATCATTAATCTGAACAGTTCCCTTGTTTTCAACAATATGTGCAAGGTAATAGTGATTTCCATCTTTTACAAGTTTCTCGGCCTCTTGATAAGTTATCAATAGTAAGGCTTCATTCTTGTACACAAACTAAAAGCCTTTCTGAAAAGAAACTTCTTTATCTCTATAGTCAATCTTAGCATGGTAAATAGAGAGCCAATCCATACCCAGGATAACATCAAACTCTAATAGAGGTAAAACAATAAGGTTTGCAAGTAGGTTCTTTCCACATATAAGGATAGGAAGATTCTTATAAATTCTTTTTTCCTCAACATTTCCCCCATGTGTTTTTACCAAAAGTTCAGGAGTCATTTCTTGAGATGGTATTCCCATTTTACTAGAAACTTTTTCAGAGATGAAAGAATGCGTAGACCACGAATCAAACAACAACCTGAAATAATATGAAAAAACAAACAAAGTACCAGATACAACTTAATTTGATGACCTGACATCTGCTGAAGTAGGTGCAAATGATTTCACCTCCCCTTTCTTCTTGTAGTCTATGTGCTTCCCATCACTTGAGCTCTTTGTTGGACACTCTTTTGCATAATTACCAATCTCATGGCAATTAAAACATTTCCCTAACTGTAAATCAAACTTCATCTTACCATCAACCTAATATTTTTCAGTGCAATCACGAGCGTTATGTCCCATCTTACCGCATCGGTAACACTTTCCAGAATTCAGAAGACATTCCCCAGCATGCCTTTTACCACATTTATCACAAACTGGAAACTTAGTTTTCTTACTGTCAAACCTTTTTGAAAAATTCTTTCCTTTCTCCTGCCACCTTGGTCTCTACTTCTGCTGGTTACTATAAAACACTTGATCATCGGCAAACTCCATTTACACCTTCTCAGCACATCGAAGAAGCTTTTCATAACTTTTGAACTCACGAGAATCCAATGTCCTTCGATATTTTGGCTTTAATACTAAGTAAAAACGATTGATTTTACTATCAATGTCTCAGATAAAATTTGGATCATACCTTTCCAATAGAGTGAACCTCTCTTCATAGGCATCCACTGAGTCTTCCTCTTGCCTCAATTCCAAGAATTGTTTTTCCATCCTAAGTTGAACAGACTTAGGAAAATACTTCTCAAGAAACATACCTTTGAATTCATCCCAGTCAAGAGCATCAATCTCATCAGCATCCCTGATATTTTAAAACATTTACCACCATTGATCTGCTTCACCCTCCAAACAGTAAATAGAAAGAATAAACTTTTGATTGTCTTAACACCCCATGACATCGAAAATCGTCTCAAGTGCTTTAATCCACCCTTCAGGTAGCAAAGGGTCAGATGATCCTATGAGTGATGGGGGATGTTGCCTCATGAAATGTTCCACCATTGACATGTTCCTTTGCGGTTGATCTGGCTGATCTCGTGCATGGATACCACCACCATTTATTGCTTGAGTCAAATGCGCCGTTACTGCAACAAACTGTTCAGTTCCAATTCCGACCATCTCAGGATGCTGATTCAGAAGGTTATTTCCTTCTGTATTCCTTCCTATAACTGCTTCCCTGTTTCCTCGGCGGAAAACCATTCTGAACAAACATGTCTTAGATGAGGCAACATGGTAATCTTCAAATTCTATATCATTTCAATTTGACCATAAGAAAATATTTTTGGATAATCATTTAATTGAATTCTGACTCCAAAAGTTATCTAAACCGACCTCGGATACCAATTATAAGGCCCCAACCTTAAACCTTACTTAGTCTTGAGTTATTACAAGATTACACATTGAGGATCTTTTCAGGTTTAGAGTTTTAGAGAATTATATCATAAAACTTGCATTAATTCCACATTTAAACAAAGTGGTTACATAAAATAATAGTACTCATTTTTCCCATCAATAAAAACATATTTAAAATAAAACATGGATTCTTTCTTGACACTTCCTTGATACTATCATCACATCATGTACCTTTCCATTTACCTGTGAAAATCATTTCAAAAACATGGGATGAGGATAAAAAGCTCAGTAAGGGTAATAAAAATATGGAAAGGAAACATGAGTTCATATATACATAAGAATGAAATCATAATTTACCCATAAAACATAAGTACATTAACATACCTCATCAAATCATGAATAAATCATAGAAATCATAAGACATAAAGGTAACTTGAGGAATCCATAAAATTCTTACGTAGGGAGTAACCCTCTTGGTTACGTTTGGAAAACCCATTACAGTATATTACCTAAATCTCTTTAGAGAAACCTTAACGTTAAACTCCTTCACGTTAACCAATGCATTGGAGAGCTATATCAGGATCACCCGCCCTTAGTTTATCACGGAACCAACCTCCTTCATAATAATTCCCAAGAACCATAACATAATCATATCACATAAAACATGCATAAATGAAACATAACATTTCCACATTTAAATCACAAGATATCAATAAAACGCATTGATATAATAAAAACATTATGAAAACCCTTTTCAATACCAAAATAAAAGAAAAGTAAAACATGGTATTTATTTTTCATTTTAAAAAAAGGTATGGCCTGTAGAGGAAACCGAAACTCAAATAATGGTAACGATGGCGGAGAAGTCGTTGTCCCCGCATACGTACGACAAAAACATTCCCTTTTGTCGTTTAGTAAAATGCTTTGTATAAAAATGATTCCTTTGGATAAACATAAAATTCAAAGGGTTTTATACACCGTATAAAACAAGGTTGTGTATAAAACAAAATATGCCTCAATGAAAGGAGATTGAGACGAAGTCCCTTACAAAGATCATTTCTAAAATAAAATAGATCTATTATGTGTATTCACTATAATTACACATAAATAAAGTACAAATACAAGATAGGACATAATAATATCATGATATAATTTGAAATTAGGAGATTAACTAAAAGAACGGAAATTCGGTTAAGAAGTTCCCTTACGTTAGGACCGACTTGACTCGATCATTATTTAACCTCATGAATAATAAACTTGAGTTAATTTCTACTTTATTATGAACCTTTTTAAATTTCATTATTCATTTTATATCACTTATTACCATGTCATGAACACTATGTAATTATTTAAGTTAATAACGGTCGTTTTACTGATCATTGGTACTTGAGTCAAAAATAAACTCTTTATAATTACAAGTTGTTCATGTATCCATTATATCCAGAGTTATAGTCATTATTTATATATCATGTATATCATATATATCCACTATATAAATGCATTTATAATATTACATTACATTTAGAGGTAAGAAATTAAATGCATCGTTCATGGAGATGGTAAGCCGTACGTACGCTTGAACGCTACTTTCATTTCTATTTCATATTTTATGGAATGGAATCATAATGATATAATGTTATATTATAATTACAGTATAATATCATATATAATATCATATATCATATAATTAATTCCATCCTTTATACATCCCAGATATGGTATTAACGAATCAAATCACTTTGAGGGGGCGGTACTCCGCACTTCCTAAAATGAAGATATTGCGTTTACACATAATGGAAACCATAAAGGTATGAAATGAATGAAAAATACATAAGATTAAGTAAAAAATAACCATATTATATACCATATATAAATATAGTGACATCTTAATGGCCACCTTTGAATGTGTTAAAAGAATATTGAACAATCGTCATTTCGTGAGGCAGAAATTCTCCATCCATGGAAACAATATGTTCTTTAACCATTAGATGTAGGTGTGTGTAAGTGTACCTCTAATAATTCTTATAACAACATCCTAGTATATTTAAGATACTGTTGGTGTTACAAAAGAATGTAATAAAAAGTGTTTTGAGGGTTGGAGAAGCAAAATAAAACATAAGAACACAAGAGAAAACACTACCTTTAACACAGGTAACTATTTTTGATTTGAGCTCAAAGGCTTCCTTGGGAAGAATTATGCCCAAAGTGAAGCTTAAAGGAGTAATAGAGTGATTTGGAGAGACAAAATGGTCAGGGGTTGGCTGAGCCAAAGGCTTTGTATGTGTGGATAAGGTGGTAGAGGTGGGGGCCTTTTATAAGAGGAGAGGAGGGGTACTCTTGGAAAGTTAAGAAACGATACATTGTTGTAAAATGATTTTCGGATAACAAAGGTCCCAAAATTATATATTTCGAGGATAAGGTGATAATAGTTCTAATTCCACCCATCCAATAGGTTTTTGACAAGTGTAGGTCTTATATTTTACATTATATCTTCATTTAATTTAAATTGTTAAATATTGAGGTAATAGCTGCATCATCATGGTGTCATAAATAATTTAATTTATTTAATATCTAAAAATTATAAAAAAAAATACTATGATGGAGGAAATATTTTTATATTTCTAGTGTAAATTTATAGTCAGAAATATGACATGTATAACCCCATTTAAATTTTATTTATTAAAACAACTCATGTTTGTGTCATTTTTTACTTTTACTTTAAATAAAAGGAATTAATGTCTTTATCCTACCCATGTGGCTCCATGGGGTCCAAAAAATCGACCCATGGGTTTTCTTGGTCGGCCATGACACATCCAATAAGGTTAGGACATGTTTCTAGGTATTTTCATTTTATTATAATATCATTTTTGCCTTAAATTGCACTAATTACATCTAATCGCGATTAAAAACTTAAAAGTTACTATTCACCAACAAATTATTTTAATCCCATTGAACCAAATTTTAATTCTTAATTACAACCATGTATGTATGATTTTTGAAATTCAAAACACAGAGGTGGTAAAATTTTATTTAAACAAAAAAAATTAGTTTTTTAAGTACCACATAGTGGTTTCACTCTTCATCAAAAATTAATGTTTTTCAGAAAAATACCAAAACTTCACCCAAAGCTATATTTGATATTCCGAATTCAAAAATGATTTCTATTTTACCAAATTCAAATCATATATGTTACATTAATTAATTTAACAATTAATTCCCGCTGTCATGAGAAATAGCGTGTTTTTTTTGAAATAATAAGTTTCAAAAGATTGACACTAGTTTAAGTCCAATTTCAAAGTGAAATTAATTCCAATGACCACTATTGGATTAAATGGAAAAAATATATTCAAATTACACTTTAAGACAAATTAAAAAGATAATATAACCATATAATTAAATTAGATGAAAAAGTAGTTTTGATGTAAAATGTAGTATTTTTCACTATTCATTAAAAAATGAACATTGTCTAAAAATACCAAAAAATTATCCATTTTAAATTTCAATGTCTAAATCATATATAATAAGTTTGTCTTGACAAATAGAGATTATTAAATTGTAAAAAGTTTGATTTAAAAATGGTTTTCCATCAAAAGACAGTAAAAAAATCTTTTAAGAATATTAGTGTATTCCATGCTTAAGATTGGATTTATTATCATTTTATGCCTCTAAAACACTATCTAATTCATAAATAGACATAGATAAGAATATATATTTTTCATTACTTACTTGGGTTGTTACATCCTTCCCCCCTTTAGAAAATTGTGTCCCCGCAATTTATTTACTTATCGAATAAGTGGGGGTATTTATCCCTCATTGCATTTTCAGATTCCCATGTTGCCTCTTCAATCATGTGGTTTTTCCAAAAAACCGTTACTTGATGAATCACCTTATTTCATAACACTTGTTTCATATGGTCAAGAATCTGGACCGGTTGTTCCTCATAAGATAGGTTCTCTTCCAGCTGAACTACCTCTTAACTCAAAACATGAGATGGATCTGGCATGTACTTCCTTAACATTGAAACATGAAAAAAAATTTGTACCTGAGATAAAATCAGAGGTAAAGCCACTTGGTATGCAACTGATCCAACTTTCTCCATAATTTCATATGGTCTAATGAACCTTGGACTCATCTTTCCTTTCTTACTAAATCGCATCACACTTTTCCATGGTGAAACTTTAAGAAAGACATGATCACCTACCTCGAAAGATAGATCCTTCCTCCAGTTATCCGCACAACTCTTCTGCCTACTCTGAGCTGTTATCATGTGTTTATGTATCTGTTGAACTTTTTCTGCCAAATCTTCTACCAATTATGGTCCCATAAACTTCCTTTCACCCACTTCATCCCAAAAAGCTGGAGTTCGACACCACTTCCCATATAACGCCTCAAATGGTTCCATCTGTATACTGGAATGAAAAATGTTATTATACGAAAACTCAACCAAAGAAAGATGTTGGTCCCAACTTCCCTAATAATCCATTGAACAAGCACGTAGCATATCTTCCAAAGTCGGAATTGTTCGTTCTGACTGCCCATCTTTTTGAGGATGAAAAGATGTACTAAAATTTAATTCAGTACCGAATGACTTCTGAAGGCCTTTCCAAAAGTTAGAAGTGAACCTGGGATCACAGTCAGATACAATAGAGAGAGGAAATCCATGTAACCTGACTATATAATTAAGATACAAACAGGAAAGTTGATCTAGGGAAAAAGTATCTCGAATAGGAAGGAAATGAGCAGATTTAGTCAATTGATCAATAATAATCCAGATTGCATTATTACCTCTAGATGTCTTCAGTAATCCCACAACAAAGTCAATGGATATATTTTCCCATTTCAACTTTGGCACTGATAAAGGATGAAGCATCCCTTTTGGTAACTGCCTCTCTACATTAACCTGTTGACAAGTCAATCACTTCATAGTAAAATCAGCAATATCCCTTTTCATTCTGTCCCACTAGTAATACTCTCTAAGATCTCTATACATCTTAGTACTGTCAGGATGGACTGAAAACGGAGAACTATGAGCTTTACATAACAAATCTCTCTTCAACTGTGAGTCACATGGCACACACAATCTCTAACCAAAACTCAAAACAAAATCATTATCAATGTTGAATTCAGGCAACTTACCCTTCTAAACCAGCTCCACCTTTTTCTACAACTCGCAGTCTTGCTTCTGTGATTGGTTAATTCTGTCTGATAGAGAAGATTTCACTGATACCTGAAATAAAACAAAAGACATCCTGCACCAAAAACTTCTATGTCAAATTTAACCAAATCCTTAACCAAAGGATCACGTTCCAAATGCAACATTCGTAATGAAGCATTACTTTTTCGACTCAAAGCATCAGTCACTTTATTTGATTTCCCCGGATGGTAATGAATTGTACAATCATAATACTTGATTAATTCTATCCATCTCCTCTGTCTCATGTTCAATTCTTTCCGAGTGAATATATACTTTAAACTTTTGTGATCGGTATATATTTCACACTTTACTCCATACAAATGATGCCTCCAAATTTTTAAAGCGAAAACAACAGCAGCTAATTCCAAATCATGTGTAGGATAATTTACCTCATAAGTTTTCAACTGATGTGAAGCATAAGCAATTACCAGATCATTCTACATTAGGACGCAATCAAGGCCTTTCAATGAAGCATCACTGTAGATAACAAACTCCCCATTCCGGGAAGGTAGTGCCAAAACTGGAGCAGTCACCAATCTTCTTTTCAGTTCTTGAAAACACTCATCACATTCCATTGTCCAGATAAACTTAACACCCTTCCGAGTTAGCTTATTCATTGGACTAGATAACCGTGAAAAATTTCTAACAAACCTTCGGTAATATCCTACCAAACCAAGGAAGCTACGAATCTCAGTAACATTTGTGGGTCATGGCCATTCTTCAACAACCTTTGTTTCTGTTGGATCAACAGTTATCCCATCTTTAGAAACAATGTGACCAAAGAATGAAATTTGTTGCAACCAAAACTCACACTTTCTGAATTTCCCTTACAATTTATTTTCGTTTAAGGTTTTCAAAATAACCCTTATATGTCTTTCATGCTCCTCTTTACTTTTAGAAAATACCAAAATATCATCAATGAAAACCGCCGTAATCTTATCCAAGAACTCATGAAAATTTCTATTCATTATGTACATGAATACAGCAGGTGCATTGGTTAGCCCAAAAGTCATTACAAAAAATTCATAATGGCCCTATCTTGTACGAAACACAGTCTTCACAACAACTTCTACCTTTACCTTCAGCTGATGGTACCCCGATATCAGGTCAATCATTGAAAAATACTGAGCTCCCTGGATCTGATAAAACAAATCATCGATATGAGGCAAAGGATATTTGTTCTTAACATTGATGTTATTAAAGGCTCTATAATAAATGCAAAGTCCCATAGAACCATATTTCTTTTTAAAAAATAAAACAGGAGCACCCCATGATGATGTGCTAGGTCGAATGAAAACTTTCTCTAATAAATCTTGCAATTTCTCCTTCAACTCTAAAAGTTCAATTTGAGCCATTCGATAAGGGGGTTTTGAAATTGGATTAGCATCATGAACTAAGTCTACAGTAAACTCAACTTCCTGATCTGGTATTATTCTAGTAAACTCATCAGAAAAAACATTAGGATACTCATTTACCACAGGAACATCATTAATCTGAACAGTTCCCTTGTTTTCAACTATATGTGCAAGGTAACATTCATTTCCATCTTTTACAAGTTTCTCGGCCTCTTGATAAGTTATCAACAGTAAGGGTTCATTCTTGTACACAAACTGAAATCCTTTCTGAAAAGAAACTTCTTTTGCTCTATAGTCAATCTTAGCATGGTAAATAGAGAGCCAATCCATACCCAGGATAACATCAAACTCTACTAGAGGTAAAACTATAAGGTTTCCAAGTAGGTTCTTTCCACAGATAAAGATATGAATATTATTATAAATTCTTTTTGCCTCAACATTTCCCACATGTGATTTTACCAAAAGTTCAGGAGTCATTTCTTGAGATGGTATTCCCATTTTACTAGAAACGTTTTCAGAGATGAAAGAATGCATAGACCCAGAATCAAACAACACACATGAATAATATGAAAAAACAAACAAAGTACCGGATAAAACTTAATTTCATGACCTGACATCTGCTGAAGTAGCTGCAAAGGATTTCACCACCCCTTTCTGCTTGTATTCTAACTGATTCCCATCACTTGAGCTCTTTTTTGGACACTCGTTTTCATAATGACCCATCTCATTGAACTTAAAACATTTCACTAACTATAAATCAAACGTGGTATTACCATCACCCAGATCTTTTTCAGTGCAATCACGAGCCTTATGTCCCATATTTCTGCATCGGTAGCACTTTCCAGAATTCAGAAGACATTCCCCAGTATTCCTTTTACCACATTTATCACAAACTGGAAACTTAGTTTCCTTACCGTCAAACCTTTTTGAAGGATTCTTTCATTTCTCCTGGAACCTTGGTCTCTACTTCTCCTGGTTTCTATAGAACACTTGATCATCGGAAAAATCCATTTCCACCTTCTCAGCACATCGAACAAGCTTTTCATAACTTTTGAACTCACGAGAAGCCAATTCCCTTCGATATTTTGGCTTTAATCCTGAGTAAAAACGATTGATTTTACTATCAAGGTCTCAGATACAATTTGGAGCATAACTTGCCAATCGAGTGAACCTCTCTTCATAGGCAGCCACTGAGTCTTCCTCTTGACTCAATTCCAAGAATTGTTTTTCCCACCTAAGTCGAACAGCCTTAGGAAAATTCTTCTCGAGAAACAAACCTTTGAATTCATCCCAGTCAAGAGCATCAATCTCATCAGCATCCCTGATATTTTTAAACATCGACCACCACTGATCTGCTTCACCCTCCAAACAGTAAATAGAAAGACTAACCTTTTGATTGTCTGAACACCCCATGACATCGAAAATCTTCTCAAGTGCTTTAATCCAACCTTTAGATAGCAAAGGGTCAGATGATCCTATGAGTTATAGGGGATGTTTCCCCATGAAATGTTCCACCATTGACATATTCCTCTGCAGTTGATCTAGCTGATCTCGTGCATGGATACCACCACCATTTATTGCTTGAGTCAAATGCACCATTACTGCAACAAACTGTTCAGTTCCAATTCCGACCATCTCAGGATGCTGATTCGGAAGGTTATTTCCTTCTGTATGCCTTCCTAGAACTGCTTCCCTGTTTCCTCTACAGAAAACCATTTTGAACAAACATGTCTTAGATGAGGCAACATGGTAATCTTCAAATTCTATATCATTTCAATTTGACCATAAAAAAATATTTTTGGATAATCATTTAATGGAATTATAACTCCTAAAGTTATCTAAACTGACCTCTGATACCAATTATAAGGCCCCAGCCTTAAACCTTACTTAATCTTGAGTTATTACAAGATTACACATTGAAGATATTTTCAGGTTTAGAGTTTTAGAGAATTATATCATAAAACTTGCATTACATTGCACATTTAAACAAAGTAGTTACATAAAATAATATTAATCATTTTTCACATCAATGGAAACATATTTAAAATAAATCAGGGATTCATTCTTGACACTTCCTTGACACTATCATCACAACATGTACCTTTCCCTTGACCTGTGAAAATCATTTCAAAAACTTGGGATGAGTATAAAAAGCTCAGTAAAGTTTATAAACATATGGAAAGGAAACACGAGTTCATATATACATAATAATGAAATCATACTTTACCCATAAAACATAGGCACTTTAACATACCTCATCAAATCATGAATAAATCATTGAAATCATAAGTCATAAAGGTAACTTGAGGCATTCATAACATTCTTACGTAGGGAGTAACCCTCTTGGTTACGTTTGGAATACCCATCACAGTATATTCCCTAAATCTCTTCGGGGAAACCTTAACATTTAACTCCTTTGAGTCACCCAATGCATTGGAGAGCTATATCAGGCTCACCCGCCCTTAGTTTATCACGGAACCACCCGTCTTCCTAATAAATCCCATGAACCATAACATAATCGTATCACATAAAATATGCATAAAGGAAACATAACATTTCCACATTTCAATCCCAAGATATCAATAAAACACATTGATATAATAAAAACATTAGGAAAACCCTTTTCAAACCAAAATAGAAGAAAAGTAAAACATGGTATTTATTTTTCATTTTAAAAAAATGTATGGCTTGTAGAGGAACCCGAAACTCAAATAATGGTCACGACGACAGAGAAGACGTTGTTGCCGCATACGTACGACAAAAAAATTCCCTTTTTTCGTTTAGAAAAATTATTCGTATAAAAAAGATTCCTTTTAGATAAACGTAAAATTGAAAGGGGTTTATACACCGTATAAAACAAGGTTGTATATAAAACAAAATATGCCTCAATGAAAGGAGATTGAGAAGAATTCCCGTACAAAGATCATTTCTAAAATAAAATAGATCTATTATGTGTATTCACTATAAGTACACATAAATAAAGTACAAATACAAGATAGGACATAATAATATCATGACATAATTTGAAATTAGGTGATTAACCCAATGAACGGAAATTGGGTTAAGAAGTTCCCTTACCTCGGGTCCGACTTGACTCGATCGTTCTTTAACCTCCCGAATAATAAACTTGAGTTAATTTATACTTTCTTAAGAACCTTTTTCAAGTTCATTATTCCTTTTATATCACTTATTACCATGTCATGAATACTATGTAATTATTTAAGTTAATAATGGTCATTTTAACGATCATTGGTACTTGAGTCAAAAATAAACTGTTTATAATTACAAGTTGTTCATGTATCCATTATATCCAGAGTTATACTCATGTTGTAGATATCATGCATATCATATATATATAGTATATACATGAATTTATAATATTACATAACGTTTAGAGGTAAGAAATGAAATGCACCGTTTATGGAGACGGTAAGTCGTACGTACGCATGAACTCTACTTTCATTTCTATTTCGTTTTTTTATGGAATGGAATCATAATGATATAAAGGTATATAATAATTCCAGTATAATATAATATATAATATCATTAATTCCATCCTTTATACGTCCCACATATGGTATTAAAGGATCAAATCACTTTGAGGGGGCGGTAGTCCGCACTTCCTAAAATGAAGATATCGCGTTAACCCATAATGGAAACCATAAAGGTATTCCATGAATGAAAAATATATAAGCTTAATCAAAACATAAAAATATTATATACAATATATAAATATAGTGACATCTTAATGTCCACCTTTGAAGGTGTTAAAAGAATATTGAACAATCATCGTTTCGTGAGGAAGAAATTCACCATCCACGGAAACAGTATGTTCTTTAACCATTAGATGTAAGTGTGTGTATGTGTAGCTCGAATACTTCTTATAACAACATACTAGTATATTGAATATGATGGTGTTGTTAAAAAATAAAGGAATAAAAAGTGTTATGAGGGTTGGAGAAGCAAAATAAAACATAATAACACAATAGAAAATAGTACCTTTAAAACGGGTAACTCTTTTTGATTTGAGCTCAAAGGGATGTGGAGAGACAAAATGGGCAGGGTTTGGCCGAGCCAAAGGCTTTGGAAGTGTGGGTAATGTGGTATAGGTGGGGGCCTTTTATAAGAGGAGAGGAGGGGCACTCTTGGAAAGTTAAGAAAAGATACTTTGTTATAAAATTCTTTTCAGATAAAAAAGGTCCCACAATTATATATTTCGGGGATAAGGTGATAATAGTTCGAAATCCACCCATCAAATAGGTTTTTGACAAGTGTAGGCCTTATATTTTATATTATATTTTCATTTTATTTAAATCGTTAAATAATGAGGTAACCACTAAATCATCAAGGTGTCATAAATAATTTAATTTATTTAATATCTAAAAGTTATAAAAAAATACCATGATGTAGGAAATATTTTTAGATTTCTAATTAATTTTTATAGTCAAAAATAATACTTGTATAACCCCATTTAATTTTTTTTTATTAAAACAACTCATGTTTGTGTCATTTTTACTTTTACTTTAAATAAAAGGCATTAATGTCTTTATCTTACCCAAGTGGCTCCATGGGGTCCCAAAAATCGACCCATGGGTTGTCTTGGTCGGCCATGACACATCCAATAAGGGTATGACATGTGTCTAGGTATTTTAATTTTATTATAATATCATTTTTGCCTTAAATTGCACTAATTACCTCTATTCGTGATTAAAAACTTAAAAGTTACTATTCACCAAAAAATTAATTTAATTCTATTGAACAACATTTTACTTCTTAATGAAAACCATGTATGTTGGATTTTTGAAATTCAAAACACATATGTGGCAATATTTCATTTAAACGAAAAAAATCAGTTTTTAAGTACCATTTAGTAGTTTCACTATTCATCAAAAATTGACGTTTTTTAGAAAAATACAAAAACTTCACCCTAAGAAATATTTGATATTATGAATTCAAAAATGATGTATATTTTACAAAATTCAAATCATATAAGTTAGATTAATTAATTTAATAATTAATTCCCACTGCATGACAAATAGCGTGTTTTAATGAAACAATAAGTATCAAAAGATTGACACTAGTTTAAGTCCAATTTCAAAGTGAAATTAAATACAACAACCAATATTAGATTAAATGGAAAAAATATATTCAAATTACACTTTAATACCAATTAAAAATGAAAATATAACATTATAATTAAATTAGATGAAAAAATAGTTTTGATGTAAAATGTAGTATTTTCACTATTCATTAAAAAATGAACATTGTCAGAATGATACCAAAAAATTACCCATTGTAAATTTAAATGTCCCAATCATAAATAATAAGTTTATTTTGACAAATAGAGCTTATAAAATTTTCAAACGTTTGATTTAAAAATGGGTTTCCATCAAAAGGCAGTAAAACAATCTTTTAAGAATATTAGTGTATTCCATGCTTAAAATTGGATTTATTCTCATTTTAAGCCTCTAAAACACTATCTAATTCATAAATAGACATAGATAAGAATATCTATTATTTATTACTTACATGGGATGTTACAGTAAATCCTTCCAACCCATATATCATTGGGTATCATCCTAACTCAAGACATCCTACAAGTGATTTACTGCTTTCCATAACATGTTTTTTTGCAAGAATCAATCTTATCTCAGTGGGTGTCTCCATAGGTTCAAATATAAAAATGATACCTCAATACAAATCTTATTATCCTATGGAACATCATCCCCCAAAAACATGGGATGATTCATCTATTGGAAGATATGAATTAGATCATTCATTAGAGAGTTAGGCTACAATTGTCCCTGAAAAGTCTACATAATAGACGTAATGATTTTCTAGAACTGTCCCTCAGCATCTCTATCTTGAGTAAATAATGGTTCCTTAGCTGGATCTTTATTTGGTTCCAACAATATCCCATGGCCCACAAACTTTAGATTATGGTTATATCTATCCTCCTCGCATATGATTGGTTGTCATCGTGATGCAATGACACTACAATTCCAAGTGAATTCCTAGGAAAATATCAATATCAAATGCTCATAGATAAAAGTGTAGAACATGTCAAAACCTTCCAATAAACATGTATTACACCCCCTCATTATTTTAAATCTAGGACTGTGTAAAAAAATATAATTAACATTACTAGATACAATTCCTAATACCCACCCAAATTCTGGGTCTTTGTTATATTCTCGGTTTAACCAATTTCCATTTCATTCTTATTCTCATTTATCAAAATTCTATTCTTCAATGGTTAAACCAAATGGTTCCCCAATATCATACACAATTGAACACACACCTCATAAACCTAAATATGGTGTCAACATAATACATTCCATAACATGTTTTAGTCCATGCGATCAATTGTCCATGACTCAACATGACATAGTTGATTGCTTAGGATGTCTGTTGTAGCCTAATCAGGAAAACACTATTTAGATTATTATAGGAACTATATGATACAACCATGTTTCTCAATTACCATTACAGATCGTCTATCTCAATAGAATATGTATCAAATATATTACACAATGAACAAATCAAAAAGTCTTGCAGTCAAGCAATGCACCCAATATGGAATGGCATAATGCATTTCATGAGAATCCAAAAAAGTTCCTAAAATTATTCCTGATATTCATACCCTCATATCATTTTGAAATGGTAAATTATAACCCTCAATCATATCAATAATAACATCACTATAAAACTGCATCACCCAATGGTGGAATTAAATTAACTCTAATAATAAAAATACATAAAAACAATTTCCATTTGAGGAAATTTGGATTTTCTCTCAACATGTGTAAAATTATCCAAGGAACAACTCCTTACCAATTTCCAGTCACATCATATCAATTTATGATGTATCCAAATTATAAATATAACCATAAAAAGGAAAATCTCTAATACCACTTTGTAACATCTTGACCATGATGCCATTATCTGTTGCTCCGAGCTAGTGTGTCACATGGCCTCAAGCACATATCCGATAATGGAAGAGTCTTCTGATTAGTTATGAGGGCCTTGGGTATGTCCGTTGGGGGACTATCACCTCATGTGTTAATGTAACACATTTTAAAGTTAAAAACAATTAGTAATAGAAGGAATTAATCAATTAATAAGAAGCATGGATAGAAACAATGACCAATGGACCAGTAACCTTCCTTAGTGGAAGAATAATAATAACTAAACCAGAGAGAAACATATAATAAAAAAATATACATTGTAATGATAAAATTAATACAAATTTTAAATTTTTATTTCATGTCAAGTCTCTATAAAACCTCTAAAAATTTTATATAAACATCAATATAATACATGTATCAAAAATACCCCAAAGTACTAAAAACATTATATCCTGTAGAATCATGAGACTCATCTCAGTCTGATGCTCCCCTACTCCTAATCATGGAACAAAGTCATGAAACAAAATGTGGGAACCTTCCCTGATCCATACTTAAAACTATATAGTATTTCTGGGTAACCAATGGAAGCCTGAGGCGGTGTGTGAGGTAAAATCCAAGTAGGCCACCACCAAGGATGACTATAATAATCTAGGATATAAAATAAAAGTTATGAAGTGTGAAATGTATATCATTGATAAAATATAAAATAAACAAGTTCCCAATGAAAATGGGAACAAGTAATGTGAAACATTCTATCCATACAAGGCTCCATACAACATAATGGTTGAGATCCTATAATATGGAAGCTGTAAAGAATAATGAAATAAACACCATGGACACGATGTATACACAAAATATCATAACACCCACAACCTTGTCATATCACCTGTATATCATTTCAGCCATGAACACACTATATAAACAGACATGTATCATTTACCATGATTGAGACTTATAATCAGATGTGTTATATAAACCACTATCATTGTGTATAACAAGATGTTTTGAACCCCAAAATTCTAGATATAAAGTATAAAATACCAAGGAATCCAAATTGAGTCCCATGATAATCTAGATGGAAACATCGTTATACTTCGATTGGGATCCAAGGATCTTGTAAATAGATCATTTCCACTATGATCCCAAACAACCTAGATCAAATGGTCAGCAAGGCCCAAGGAATCCCACAAAATCAATACCCATGGAGAAATATCATCTATGTCACACACTTCTGCTATCAAAATACTTGGGAGAACCGACCATAGAATCAAATGGAATCATGATCCAAGGTATTCCAACCAAGAAATCCAATTAAATTTCAATCCATCTCATTACATCATCAATTCACAACCTTTCACAATCAATGAGTTTACCAACCCATAAAATAAATCAAATCTAAAAAATTAAATAATTTACATCATTATATCATATGGAAAAAGAGCCAAACTATATAATAATTATTCAATTTAACTCAATTCAAGAAGAAAATGGATTTTCTTATCTAGTGAAGATAACACTCACTACATGGGTGGTATATAATGGAGAAAATACAAAGGCAGAAACATTGGGTGGCCAAGGTTGGGGAAAGAATAACCAATATTCACAAGGAACCAAAGGGAACCCCTAACATGTTCTAATACATTCAATTCACTTATTCAATTACTTATTGGGGAAAAAATTGAAAGTCTGGTGTGTTTCATAATGGAAACTACACTTATAAAACATTGAAACCTAGGGAAAATATATAGAAAACCTATCGCAGGTCCTTAGTAAGTCTCTTATCCTGTTTCTTATTTTTATTTGATCCAGACTAGAAGAAAATTAACAAGATATTAAGAAACTATAAATAGGGAATACTAGCTCACACGAAAATAGCATAGACAATACCATAGATAATGAGTAATGGATCAAGGGAAAAGAATTACTAACTGATGTGAATCCAATTTGATAGATGTCTTCCAATTTAGAGTTTGGATTGTGAAATGGGAGAAGGACTACCAAAAGTCTTTCATGGGAGCTCCCAATGCCTCTAATTTTCCCAAAATAGGATTAATAGAAATGGTTTTGGTTTTAATGATATGTATCGTAATTGTTTTTCCATTTTTCACAAAATACCAGCTCACATAGTTTTGTTACACGGTTGGACAAACCATGCAACAACCTTGTTACATTCCCTACTTAAAGGGAGATCCTTACATAGTTAGTGCACATAGTCTCCCTAACCATAAGAAACTATGACTCATCCCAATATCCATGATATTCATAATGCTATAGGGTATTTCTCTAAAGAGTACATAGTTTCTCTAAAACTGTGAAGCCTTTAGCACACCACTATCATGTTTCACATAGTGAGGTCTAACTATGATGCCTATCCCTAAATGTCTATCTGAACCATTCATCATGCTTATTTCTTTAAAAAGCTAGTCTTTGGGCTCTAAACACGCCCTAGACACACCCAGACTACCCATAATAATAATGGGTACACAAAATAAGATGTAAAAAATAATTTTAAACGATAAAAACTATTTATACCTCATAAAAAACCTGTGATCTTACAACTAACAATGAAATTTTATTTTGGAAAGAGCCATATTTGTGTCAATACCATATAATAATGTGTCCTCTAATAGTTATAACCAAAATTATATAAATGTAATAAATAAATTTTAAAGAATATTGACACCATTTAATATTTGTTTCCTAGAAATTAATGAAGAGTGATTAAAGAAAATTCCTTGGATATTTCAAAATGTCATCATAGAATTTAGATTATACTAGAATATCATAAATAAATATTCATCAATAATGAAAATAGCTATGATTTTGAATATTTAATTTCCTTTATAATATCAATCTCACTAACTTATGAAATGAATTTAAAACACATCATTTAAATAATAATAACATACTAAAATCATTTTCATTTTATATATTGTTACCTATTTAATTATAATACTTTGAGGTTTTTAGTTACATACCTTCATTATCTTCATATACATAATCCTATTTCAAAAAAATAATCAAATAATAAATGTATATCCTTAAAATTGAGTAAAACATCTTAATAATATGGAAAATCAATCATAATATTTATTCTCAAATGACACCTCCTCATCAATTGATATTTTCATTTGAACATATATATCTTTTTTCAATCATTGGTTTTCCATGGTAATTTTTATATTTATTTATATAAAATAATTATTTAAAATAATAAATGAATACTGCACCATGGTTCATAATGGGAATATGATTAACCAAATGATATCCCTTGTGGGTTTCATACTAGGATTTGATTTATGAACTTTATAGTGCACTAGGTGATGATAAAGTTAATACCTAATAAAGCCTTTTCAGGGTTGTTACCCCTAACAACATCTATTCCAAATCCTACCTCAACATATTATATCGAGATATGGATATATTATATAGTAGAACCATATAATATAAAACATTCCCAAACATTTAGATGTTATCCTATACTTATAATTTTAGTATAGAGTTATCAACTGAGTTATTGATAATCAACCCTTATCTAGATCCAAAACATATTAACTAATAGATAAAATAATCTAAATGGTTATCTATACATTTTAAATTATGATATACCCAATCATACGAAACATTAACTTTCCCTCAAAAGACATCATAATCTTCATAGATATGTAAACCATTATCTAAAACCATATTTGACACCCGGAAACCACGCTCCTGATTCCGATATAATAAACCTATACATTACATACTAGATTCAATTAAAACTATATATTCTGAAACATAACTATCCCATTATTATATGAAATAAAAAGAACATATTTCAATATATATATTCCCATTGTGGTTAGGATTTGATATTTAGAAAATATTGATACAATATAGACTAACAAAACTCTTGCAATTTTTGACAAATTGATATTTTATTCACTATATAAGTAACTGCAAAATCTATAATAATAATTCAACATCTCTTATATCCAAATTTTCATACAATTAATTTCTTGTAATTTTATTATCCAATAGGTGATTGGAATCATAATACGAGGTAAGACAAAATGATTAGTAAGGGAAAATATAAAACATGGGAAATTATGTAATTGATAAGGAATAACTATTATTGAATTAATATATAATAAACATAATTATATAATAATCTGAGACTATGAGTTGAATATATTCATGGATATTAATGAATTTTAATACGCAACATGGATAATAGTAATTTGTTGCTTAATTATGAAATTAATTGTG
This sequence comes from Viscum album, assembly GCA_963277665.1. Taxonomy (NCBI): domain Eukaryota; kingdom Viridiplantae; phylum Streptophyta; class Magnoliopsida; order Santalales; family Viscaceae; genus Viscum; species Viscum album. The sequence goes on along the minus strand of OY728148.1, from coordinate 2,032,843,688 downwards.
TCTGATAGTTAATTTTATACCAAAATCCAATATATAAGGATCATAGACATTATGATATTACCATCAATGAAATATAATTTTTTGGTAGGAAAACACAATATTAACCACACTATGTTATTTCATGAGTAAAACCAATGAATTATGGGAATATATAATGTCATGCCCCACCAAGCACTTTCTTATGTCAAATAAATTCTTGATACGATATATTGAGGAAAAAAATACATAATTAAATTTGAAAATAAAAAACCATAAAGAAATTAAAATATAATAAACTCCAATATTTTTCCAATATCAATAAATAGGATTAAATGACTATAACCCATTCATTGAAAAAAGAATTATTTTCAAACAACACATAATCAAATTGATAAAAATAATCTATGTTGTAATAACAACATAGAGGATTAAAATACTTTTTCCCCATGTTGTTAAAATAAAATTGTTGTAGGTGAACATCATCCAATATAAATTATGTAAAATGGGATGTTCATCCTATAAATAGAAATGAGTACACAACTAATTCCATACTATAACACCATGATCATAATAAATCTAGATTGATAGGTGTATGGTTTCCAAATAACATATCTAATGTAACAAAGGAGAACACGGAGGATATTGACATAAATGAAAAGTATTCTTGACAAATAATTATTTTGAACGATACCATAAAAGGAGGGTTAAAAATATTGTTTAATATTATGTGTTCAATCTGTTACTTGTTAAATATATAATTGAGAATATGAATTCAAAATGTCATACTATTTGGGTAAATTATTTTGAATATTATATAGTAAATTTAAGTGAAAACATAAATGTTATTTTATTAAAAAAATTAACATTGTCATAAGATAGAAATTTAAGGGCCACATTATAATTTAATGTTTAAAATGGTAATGCGATGTTTTTTAAATAATTTATATTTAAAAATAATATACATTAACATTTACATGATAATAATAAAATGGTTTCCCAAAATTAGTGTGGTGTGTTAGACATAATAAATGGATTGGGAAGGAAATTTTTTTTAAAACTTATTAATATATATTTATTTAACCCCATACTGGAAAAGAGTTATAATACATATTATTATTAAAATATATTTATTTCTAAATGGAAATATGAAATAAAAAATTATAAAAAATTATTATTCATGAACCAATGAATAAAATAACAGATTCCATGATACAAATGTATAATTGAACGAATAAGATTTGAGTTAACAATAACTATTATGGTCAATATATCCTAGAATGTGAGAATATGATTTTATAATTTTTTTGTGTAGTGGGAATGTATACCACCATAAAACCATGAATAAATAAAAAATTTAAAAATGGTATAATTTACCAAACTTATATGAAACAATTGAAATATAATTATCAATATAAAATGTATGAAAATGGAGTAACCAAAAATAATAAAACTTGGGTAAATGAAAAGATGAGTTTATTAGTGGTTAAACAAAACTGATAAGGATAATAAATGAAAAAATCTTCTATAATTCCTATATCAATATTATCCATACATTTTTTGAATATTTTTTCCTTTGAAATATTTTTTTCGTGGGAATTAATTTTTTATTTTTTATTATTTGGGGAAATTTCCATGTAATTTCCAAGTGGGTTTCTTTCCTCCACTTATAAAAGGCCACCACAACCTTTTACTTCTTTGCACCACTAAACTTATATATTTCTACCAAAACCATCTAAAATCCCACCCAAATATCATTATCCATTTTATAAAGTTATTTTCCTCCAAAAATACCTACACCACTGTCCTTAATAAGAGATCTAGTGGAGACACTTCTAAGAGAAGGTAATTTTATTCACTAAGATCATTATTTTTCATTCTTATTTTTATAAATTCAGATTAGTAGTATCACATACAATAAAAATAGAAATGTATATCCTATATAATTACATTTTATTATAAAAATGAAATAACCTATATCCATATCCACTTCCATCAAATTGAAAACGAAACATCCGATCATGTATACATCGGGCTAACGCTTTGCAAACTAATGTATTTTGTTTTCCATCACCACCTTTTAAGGATGAATATAATTATCAATTTAATATAATTATTTTTTATTTATAAAATTAATAAACTTAAATAATTATTATATAATAGATACCTTCTAAATTTCAATTCAATGGGAGATACTATAATGTCGCTCGTGCAAAAGGAGGACTACCACCTCATGAATCACTGATATTTGTTTTATCTTCCGCTTTACAAGGAATTTAGAAAGGTTAAACATAATAAAAATATATTATATATAGTAAATAAAAATAATAATTTAATGTAAATATATTCTTTACCTTTTTTTATTCATACTATTGGGAAAATGGAAACAACATTCATGTGTACATACAATTTTCCATCTCAATGAACAATGCATTTAATTTTTTATATCATACATTTTTGGATTACTATAAATAAATATATAATGGATATATAGTATATTTATATCATTTTTACCATTATGTATATTATGTAAATATGATCAATATAAATGCACCAAAAATAAAAAATCAGAAATTAAATGAAAAACAATGCAGTTATTGTAATAAACATAACTTTAACATGGAATTCTTAATAAAAATTTAATTAATGATAATAAGAAAATAATATATGGAATGATATATATAAGTATGTTTCTATAATTGATTTATAATAAATATATATTTGTTATAAAATATGTTTGAATGTTAATGAATAATTTCAAGGATTAAGGTAAGCATTTCTAGTATCTATTTTCTTTATGAGAAAGTTATGCCAAATTCATCACTCATTAATTTATTTAGTGTATATGCAGAACATTTGAAATGTATTTTTTGTAATTTATTTATTCTCATAAAATTTTTAGTTTAATTTAATATTATTATTTCATGAGGCTTATAATTCAACATTACCCAAGTGGTAGATATTTTATGTTTAATATCAACAGTAATCAGGATTTCTTGTGATTATAGTTTTAATAAAGAAATATTAATATATATCTCTATAATCTCATGTATTTTCTTGTCGTTTTTTGTTTTATAGAAAACACATGGTTTACCTTCAGTTTACACTCACTATATGATCAATAGTTTAGAAAAATATTTTAAGAGATATTATATTTATTTCCCTCTTCGGTTAAAAACCCATTTTTCATCCAAACCCATTTTTAAGAAAAGTATATTGATTTTCTTGTCATTCTAAAAATAACTTATTAAATACATTTTTACCAACGTTCTACATTTCAATTTTTTTAAATGTAATCATCATGTCATTTTCAAAGATATGGTTTGTTTGGATTTTATGATAAATTTATAAGGAATGTTTATTTTAACATGTATGACATGAATGGAATTCTCCACCATCATGACAATCATTTTTTTGAAGAATACTATATAATATTAAAATTTTATTTTATAATAAATGGATTTTGAAGAAAATTTTGTTCTAAAAAGGTTGGATATAGAAGATTATTTTCCTCAATAATTCTTCCATGTGATATTTAAAAAACATTTTCCTTCTATGATGAATCACTTAAGTGTTACATAGGATTTACTAGAGATTTTATCCAAATGTAAAATTCGTATTTTATATCTAAATGGTTTATGTCTATGATGAATTTCATTTTATGAAACACTTTTCACTTCTATTTGGTTATACCATCAAAACATTCTAATAAACCCACTTCTTTTCAAATTTTATGAAACCATGAAATAATGAATCAATTTTGGAAACTATATATTTTTAGTGGGTTATGGTATGGTGATATGTATATGAAACCCATTTCATTTCATTGGTTATGATATGATGAATGTAGTATGATATTATGGTTCACATATGTTTGATTTTTATTATGTGATTGTTAGGACCTATAGCTTCCCCGAATTTATTGGTAAGGATTTATATCTCAAGATAGATACACCAAAACACTATGTATCATGACAATGTTGTTCTTTTGTGTATTTCATAATGATAAGTCTAAAGGTTAAAAAATGTTTTCTGAAAAAAATGATTTAAAGAAAAATTCTAAAAAATTGAAAAAATGAAATAGTTTTGAAAACATATTTAAAATTTAATAGGAATCTCATTAAACAGTTATGTTAATGATAGTGAGAAATTAATATCATGTTTTATACATTATAAAATTAATCCTTTTATACTTTTTTAAAAATTTCAAAAAAAATCCATTTAGAAAATGGTTATAATAAACATTTTAAAAGCATCATAACGAAATGAAAACATGGTTTAATATTAATTTGAATAAAAATTTCAGAATAATAATAACATAATTTAAAAAAAATTCAATCAATATAGATATGGATGGAAAAATGAGGAAAACCTTTATATTATCGAAATAATATTTTAATGAAAAATGCCTTAAGATTTGATAAATTATAAACGAATGAATTATTGAAGAAAAAAATTGAATGGATTTCCCTAAACAAATATTTTTTTAATAATGATAAAACCAATCAATAATGTATTTTATTAACCACATAAAATTAATCATGTGGTGAAAATTTATTATATCTCAAAGAAAGGAAATTGAGACAAGAAATCCCTATACGTCGAGTCTCAATTGTCACATTCATTCTTTCTCTTCCAGAATAATATAGTTTTTTTAATTTTTTAAATAAAGGTTTTAAAGTTTTTTTACTATTACTTATATATATATATACATGTTATACGTAATTAATTAAAAAAATTTGTTTGTGTCATAAATTTTGATAACATTCGACTAATATATCACAAAATGGATTTCATAGGTTGACTATAGAAAATGTTTTATTATTTTATCATTTATAGTGTATTATCCTTGTAATAATTAAAATTTTTATACATTATTTATAGTTTTATAAAAATAAATTTAAGGGGTTATTATAAAAATTAATTGTGTTATAATCCTGAAGATAGTAGTTTCTACATATGCATGAGTAACATTTCATTTTTTTTAAAATTCTAAGGGAATTAAAGTGAGAAATATATTGCCTTCCCATAATTATAATTATATCATAAATATAATATTATTATCTTTTAAATATACTTATATATACCATTAATGTTAAGTGTGGATAAAAAACAAAATAAATCAGTTCACGATGTGGTAACCTACACGTACACACGAATGATATTTTAATTTTAGTTGAATGGTAAATAATTAATTAAAATATATAAATTTATATAAAAAAGGAAATTTATATAAATTAGATTATATTATATTAATTGGATGTGTCATTATCAGAAGACATAATATTCAATAATGAGAAATGAAAAATATCATCTCGCTTGGTCATATTCTATAAGTATACATGGCATATGTTTTCATTTGACAAAATATGGATATATAGATGAAAAAATATTACAATTTAATAAAAATAAAATTTAGGTCCATGGTTGATATTTAAGATATTATATCACAATGTTTATGGGAGTTTTTAATTTGGTAAAAAATAAATAAAAAAAGAAAAAACGCATATTAGAAATATATATCCACTTCAGAAAAACTCTATATCTTTATAATTAAATGCTTCATAAGATGGTCTAATAATCAAACGATTATATAGAGGGAATTGATAGGTATGTTGTGAAATATGTTGGTAATGTATATTCATATCTAATAGGATCTTGATATATGTATAATAGAGGATACTTAATATCCTTTTATATGAGTGGGAGAGGACACAAATTGTATTGGTTAAAATATGACAATTTAATAATGTATTACTCAAGAAAAATTGATTAAACCTGAATTATATTAGAATGTTTAATGTGATTAACTCCAAATATGACCACTAATTAGGATTTATATAGGTTTTTATGTCATTAAAACAATTATCATTTTAGTTGTATTAATTTAAACACGTTTTAACTGTCAGTTTGGTAACTGAATATTCTCAATAATGATAATATTCCAAATAAAACAATATGAAAGTGGAATCATTGAATTATTTTGATAATAATGTTTCTATTATTGATTCCATGTTATAAATTTCAATTTATATAACTTGAAAAAAATAATTACAAAAATTACAAAAACTAGAAAAACATGATGTTGAACAATTTTCTAAATAGATTCCTTTTAAGATAAAAACGTTTTAATACAAAAAATATTGTTTAACATTAATCTTGATAAATATCACATAATTATTTTAAATCAAAAGTAAATAGTTAAAATTTAAATCCAAACCAAAATATAATGCGAGTTTTTAAATTCACGAAAACAAAAAAAACTATTTTCATAAAAAAATATGTATTATATACAACTCACCCAAAAAAGACTCTTTAAGAAATTATAAAAATTTAATCATAAGACTATTATGAAAAAATTATCTAAAAATTGACAAAAATTTTCCCCATAAAATTGGAAATTTTTTCATAAATTGTTTATAATATTCATTTACCAATTACAATTAGACACATTTTTGAAAAAAATGTATTTTAATACATAAAATGTCTTTATTATAATTCCTTTCCATGTAACAATAATTAAGGCAATGTTAATTAATTAAATATGACATATAATATACATATATATTTATAATAATTTATAAATTTAATATTTTAAGATAAAAATACATAAAAAACAAAATTAAAATTATGAAATTCATTTGATTTACCCTCAAATAAATCAACATTTCCAACCAATTGATAATAATGAAAGGATTATTATCCATTTTATTTAGGGAAAAAATTATATATATATATATATATATATTTCATAATATGTTTATTCATACTTCTATATGTAATATCAATAAATAGGCCATAATGGTCATATTTAAATATAATATTTTAATTGTATATAATAGTTAGTTTTAACCATAATATTAAATATACCTCATTCTATCTAAAAATAAAAAATAAAAAATAAAAAATAATGTAATGGGTTGTAACATTATACCCCAATGAATAAATTTTATCCTCTCAATTTTATCTCATTCTTGATAAAATTTGTTTAAAACCATTAAAAACATTAATTCTAAATAATTTGATATTAACATTGTCATTATTATAGGAAATAATTTATTAATTCTTCCAGATACCATTTTAAAAACAAAATTAATAAAAATTTATTATTGAAAATACTTTTTTAAAGATAAAATGGTTAATCTATAGGTTTCCTATAATGACACATCACTGGGTTCCAAATTAAGGAGATCATTAGTGAGAAGTAGAAATATGGACATAGTGGAAAAACATAACGTCCAAGGAATATTAGAGAGTAATATGAAATATGATAATGGGAAATCTAATGAAAAAAATAATAAATTATTAGGGGACATATAAGACCATCAATTTAAAATTATCATGGTAAAAGAATAAAATTTAATTTCAAGATCATTTTTCTTGAGTTGAGGGATTATTGTTCTATATAGATTATGTACGTGGGAAAATATAATTAATTCTTTAATTTCCATTTAATAAAAGAAATCGTTTCTTTTTCTTGTTCTTAAATCAATTTCTACATCAGTATCATCTCTTACTCCATGAAATAATTATTCCATATTATTTTTTCAATCCAAAATCACTTAAATTATATTTTAATGGACTTCAAGATCCATAAAAGGATAAAAATTTATTCCTTCTATATTTAGGAACTATAAAAAACAAAAATGGCTAGGGAATAATAAGATAATAACCAATAATAATTCTAACATCCCAGGTAAATAAAAATATATAATTTTCATATTTATTAATATTTGCTAATTAAATATTAATTTTACTTTAAAGGGGTTTCTATGTTCGATAGCGTACCCGATACGCAACAAATAGTTTCTTTGAAATCGTACGTTGCACACTTGTAATAAAATAATATTATTTCAAATGTTAGTTAACACGTAGCCGTTGTACTGGCGGTAATGGATAGAAAAAACTGAAATATGATTATATATGTTTGTTAAATGTTTTTACATTTATCTAATAAAGGATAAAGGATTAAAATACGAAAAGAATTCAATTCTAGGCTTATATACTCTAATTTTCACGAAAGATCCACTTATCAACATTTGATGGAGAACCGTCATTAAATATAGTTTTGGTCACTCTTATACATTCTATTTGACCAAATAAAACCCTTCTTTATAATCAGGACATCAAATATTACTTTGTGTAATTTTTTGGTATTTTTCCGATAAAGTTCATTTTTTAATGAATAGTGTAAAATGTTGTATTTTAATTCAAAACCTCTTTTTAATATAATTTATTAAGATGATTAGATAATATTTTTAATTGGTTTTTATGTTCAATTAGAATATATTTTTACCATTTAATCCAATAGTGATCTTTGGAATTAATTTTAGTTTGAAATTGGACTTAAACTGGTGTCAATCTTTTGATACTTATTGTTTCATAAAAACACGCTAATTGTTTTCACAGCGGGAATTAATTATTAAATTAATTAATTCAAATTATATTTTTTGAATATTTTAAAATGTAATTCATTTTTGAATTCTGAATATCAAATATAGATTAGGGTGATGTTTTGTTTTTTTTCTAAAAAAACTTCAATTTTTGATGAATAGTGAAACCGCAAAGTGGTGGTTACAACATTTGATTTTTCGTTTAAATGGGACTTTACCACTTCTGTGTTTTGAATCTCAAAAATTAAATTTAAATTATTTTCATTATTATGTAAAATGTGGTTCAATGGGATTAAAATAAATTTTTGTGAATAGTAACTTTTATGTTTTATTAATCACGATTAAAGGTAATTAGTGTAATTTAAGGTAAAAATGATATTATAATAAAATGAAAATATCTTGACACTTGTCCTAACCCTATTGGTTGAGTTATGTCCGACCAATACAACACATGGGTCGATTTTAGGTACCCCATGGAGCCACTTGGGTATGATAATGACATTTATGCCTTTTATTTAAAGTTAAAGTAAAAATGACACAAACATGAAATGTTTTACTAAACCAATTTTTAAATGGGGTTATACAAATCATATTTTTGACTATAAATATTAATTAGAAAGCTAAAAATATTTCCTACATCATGATATTTTTTAATAATTTTTAGACATTAAATATATTAAATTATTTATGACATCATAATGATGCAGCGATTACCTCATTATTTACCTATTTAAATAAAATGGAAAGATACTGTAAACTCTAAGACCTACACATGTCCAAAACCTATTGGATGGGTGCATTTCTAAGACTTATCACCTTATCCTTGAAAAACATCAATGTGGGACCATTAAAATCCGAAAAACATTTGAAAATAAAGTAACATTTCCTTACTTTCCAAGAGTACCCCTCCTCTCCTCTTATAAAAGGCCCCCACCTCTACCACCTTACCCACAAATCTCAAGCCTTTGTTTCGGTAAATATATGATCCTTTTTTCTCTCCACATCCCTCTCTTACTCCTTGAAGCCTCAATTTGGGCAGAAGTCTTCCCACGGAAGCCTTTGAGCTCAAACCAAAGGGAGTTACCCGATTTTAAGGTAATGTCTTCACTTGAGTCCTTTTGTTTTATTTTGCTTCTCCAACCCCCTAAACTCTTTTTATTCATTTCTTTTGTAAAAAATCCAGTATCATCCATATTCTAGGATGTTGTTATAAGAAGTATTCGATCTATACTTACACACACCTACGTCTAATGGGTAAAGAACATACCGTTTCCGTGGATGGTGAATTTCTGCCTCACGAAACGATGATTGTTCGATATTCTTATAACACCTTAAAAGGTGGACATTAAGATTTCACTATATTTATATATGATATATAATATGTTTATGTTTTTCTTACGATTCTGTATTTTTCATTTTGGGCATAACTTTCTGGTTTCCATTATGGGTAAATGCGATATCTTCATTTAAGGAAGTGCGGACTACAGCCCCCTCAAAGTGATGTGATTCGTTAATGCCGTATGTGGGACGTAAAAAAGATGGATTTAAAGTTATTATATATGATTTTATACTTGAATTATAATATGCCTCTATATCATTATTATTTCTTTCCATTAAAGTATGAGATAGAAATGAAAGTAGCGTTCAATCGTACGTACGGCATACCGTCTCCATAAACGGTGCATTTCATTTTCTATCCCCAAATGTAATGTACTATTATAAGTACATATATATAATGGATATATATGATGTATGTTACATCAAAATGATTAATACAATTCTGGAATTAAAATATACATACCGCTCATTTAGTTTTAATTCCATTAATATGACATAGAAATGAAAGTAGTGTTCATGCGTACGTACGGCTTACCATCTCCATGATTGGTTCATTTTAATTTCTTACCTCTAAATGATTATGTATTATTATAAATACATGTATATTATGGATATATATGATATCCAAATCATGAATATCATTCTGGATATAATGAACCTTTGACCACACGAACAACATGTAATTGTAAGAAGTCCACTTTCGACATAAGAACCAAATATTGATAAAACAAACCTTATTAACTTAAATGGTTACATAATGTTTGTAACATTGAAATAAGTGATATAAAAGGAATAATGAACTTGAAAAAGGTTCTTATGCAAATAGAAATTAACTCAAGTTTATTATTCAGGACGTTAAAGAACGATCAAGTCAAGTCGGACCCAAGGTAAGGGACTTCGTCTCAATCTCCTTTAATTGAGGTATATTTCGTTTTATACACAACTATCTTTTATACGGTGTATAAACCCCATTTAATTTTACTTTTATACAAAATGAATCTTTTTCTACGAAGCGTTTTACTAAATGACAAAAAGGAATGTTTCTTTTAACGTACGCGGTGACAACGACCTTTTCCGCCGCCGCGAGTATTATTTGGTCTTTGGCTTCCTCAACAAGCTGTAATGTTTTTAAAATAAAATAAATACCATATACTCTTTTTTTATATTTTGGTATTGAAAATGGTTTTGATAAAGGATTCTATTATGTCAATATATTTAAATCATATATTGTGATTGAAATGTGGAAATGTTATCATTCCTTTATATGGGTTTTATGTTTTATGATTTTATATTTTTACTTGGACATTTGACGGGTGGGTACGTGATAAACCATATGACGGGTGGTGCCGTGAAAACCAGGACGGGTGGTTACATTATAACCTCCAATGCATTAGGTATGGAAGTCGGACATATGGCTATTCCATTAAGTATGTGTGGAAGTCGGCCGTATGGCTATTCCATTAAGTGATATGTGTGGAAGTTGACCGTATGGTTATTCCACCTTAGTATGTTTATGTCCGAAGTTACCTCTATATGTTATGTGTTCTTTATATAGGTTTTATGGTAATCTTTTGTTACAAAATGGTAAGTAATGATATTTTATTCAGTGAAGAGTTTTTACTACTTCATGAAGGTGAAGTTATTACTTTGATAAAGTATACATGGTTTACTTGATGTTTGAAAAACTAACAGTTTTCATTCTTTGTGTATCACTTACTGAGCTTTTAATGCTCACCCCAAGTTTTTTTGAAATGTTTTTCATATGAATTAATGTGGATTAGGGTCAAGGATGGGATCAAGGGAATGTCAGGATATCTAAAACATGGAACTAGACATGTTTCTTCTTAAGAGTTTTTATTTTATGGAATCATAGTAGAAGTGTATACATTGTAATCTTTTGAGATGTAATAGTTATTTCCTAATTATCTAAAACACTAAAACTAAAAATATCCTCAATGTGAATTATTCATTTAATTAAATATTAAGTAAGGTTTAAGGCTGAGGCCTTATAGTTGGTATCAGAGGTCGGTTTACATTACTTTAGGAGTTAGAATTTTATTAAATGATTATCCAAATTTTTTTATGGTCAAATTGAAATGATATAGCATTTGAAGATTACCATGTTGCTTCATCTAAGACATGTTTGTTAAGAATGGTTTTTCATATAGGAAACAGAAAAGATTTTCTGGGAAGGCATACAGAGGGAAATGACCTTTCTAATCATCAAACTGAGATGGTCAGAATCATAATTGAGAAGTTTACTACAGTGATGGCTCAGTTGAATCAGGTGATAAATGGTGGTTACGTTATTGATGATATTTTGGTGTTTTCTAAAAGTAAAGAGGAGCATGAAAGTAATTTAAGGGTTATCTTGCAAACCCTAAAAGAAAATAAACTATATGGAAAATTCAGAAAGTGTGAGTTTTGGTTACAACAAATTTCTTTCCTGGGTCACATTGTTTCAAAAGATGGCATAACGGTTGATCCTGCTAAAACAAAAGTTGTTGAAGAATGGAAAAGACCCACAAATGTAACTGAGATCCGTATTTTTCTTGGTTTGGAAGGTTACTACTGAAGGTCTGTTGAAACTTTTTCACAGTTATCTAGTCCAATGAGTAAGCTAACTCAGAAGGGTGTTAATTTTATCTGGACAAAAGAATGTGATGATTGTTTTTAGGAGTTCAAAAGAAGATTGGTGAATGCTCCAGTTTTGGCACTTCCTTCCAAGAATGGTGAGTTTGTTATATACAGTGATGCTTCGTTGAAGGGAATTGGTTGTGTCCTTATGAAGAATGATCAGGTAATTGCTTATGCTTCACGTCAGTTGAAAACTCATGAGGTAAATTACCCTACACATGATTTGGAATTAGCTGTTGTTGTTTTTGCTTTAAAAATTGGGAGGCATCATTTGTATGGAGTAATGTGTGAAATATATACTGATCACAAAATATTAAAGTATATATTCACTCAGAAATAATTGAACATGAGACAGAGGAGATGGCTGGAATTAATCAAGGATTATGATTGTACAATTCATTACCATCCGGAAAAAGCCAATAAAGTGGCTGATGCTTTGAGTCAAAAAAGTAATGCTTTATTAATGATGTTGCATTTGGAACTTGATCCTTTGGTTATGGATTTGATGAACATTGGCATAGAAGTTGTTGGTGCAGGAAGTCCTTATTTTTTGTTTCAGGTATCAGTGAGATCTTCTCTATCAGACAGAATCAAGCAAGCACAGAAGCAAGACATTGAGTTGCAGAAAAAGGTAGAGATGGTACAGAAAGGTAAGTTGCATGAATTCAAAATTGATAGTGATTGTGTTTTGATATTTGGGAAGAGATTGTATGTGACTTGTGATTCACAGTTGAAGAGAGAGTTGTTATGTGAAACTCATAGTTCTCTGTTTTCAGTTCATCCTGGCATTACTAAGATGTACAGAGATCTGTGGGAGTATTACTGGAGGGATGGAATGAAAATAGATATTGCTAATTTTACTGTGAAGTGTTTGACTTGTCAACAGTTTAAAGCAGAGTGGCAGTTACCGGAAGGGATGCTTCAGCCTCTACCAGTGCCGGAGTGGAAATTGGAGAATATATCCATGGACATTGTTGTGGGATTACCAAAGGCATCTAGAGGTAATAATGCAATCTGGGTTTTTGTTGATCACTTGGCTAAATCTGCTCATTTCCTTATGATACGAGATACTTTTTCCCTAGATCAACTTTTCCGTTTGTATCTTAAAGAGATATTTAGGTTACATGGAGTTCCTCTCTCCATTGTGTCCGATCGTGATCCCAGGTTTACTTCTAACTTTTGGAAAGGCCTTCAGAAGTCATTGGGTACTAAATTAAATTTTAGTACATCTTTTCATCTGCAATCAGATGGGCAGTCAGAATGAACAATTCAGACCTTGGAGGATATGCTACAAGCTTGTTCGATGGATTATCAGGGAAGGTGGGACCAACATCTTTCTTTGGTTGAGTTTTCTTATAATAACAGTTTTCATTCCAGTATATAGATGGCACTATTTGAGGCATTATATTGGAAGAGGTGTCGAACTCCAGCATTTTGGGATGAAGTGGGTGAAAGGTAGCTGATGGGACCAGAATTGGTAGAAGAGATGGCATAAAAAGTTCAGTTGATTCATAAACACATGAGAACAGCTTAGAGTAGGAAGAAGAGTTATGCGGATAACCGGAGGAAGGATCTATCTTTCGATGTAGGTGATCATGTTTTTCTCAATGTTTCACCGTGGAAAAGTGTGATGTGATTTGGTAAGAAAGGAATGCTGAGTCCAAGGTTCATTGGACCATATGAAATTCTGGAGAGAGTTGGATCAGTTGCTTACCGAGTGGCTTTACCCCCGATTTTATCTCATGTACACAATGTTTTTCATGTTTCGATGTTGAGAAAGTATATGCCAGATCCATCTCAGGTTTTGTACCCAGAGGTAGTTCAGTTGGAAGAGAATCTCTCTTATGAAGAACAACCAGTCCAGATTCTTGACCGAAGATAGAAAGTGTTGCGAAAAAAGGTAATTCACCAGGTAAAGGTTTTGTGGAAAAACCATATGGCTGAAGAGGCAATGTGAGAATCTGAAAATGCTATGAGGGATAAATACCCCCACTTATTTTGATAAGTGAATAAAATTGCGAGGACGCAATTCTCAAAAGGGGGGAAGGATGTAACATCCCAGGTAAATAAAGAATAAAGAATTTTCATATTTATTAATATTTGTGAATTAAATATTAATTTTGCTTTAAAGAGGTTGCTATGTTTGATAGCGTACCCGATACGCAACAAAGAGTTTCTTTGAAATCGTACGTTGCACACTAATAATAAAATAATATTATTTTAAATGTTAGTTAACACGTAGCCATTATACTGGAGGGAATGTATATAAATAACTGAAATATGATTACATATGTTTGTTAAATGTTTTTACATTTATCTAATAAAGGATAAAGGCTTAAAATATGAAAAGAATTCAATTCTAGGCTTATATACTCTAATTTTCACGAAAGATCAACTTATCAACATATGATGGTGAACCATCATTAAATATAGTTTTGGTCACTCTTATACATTCTATTTGATCAAATATTACTCTTCTTTAGAATTGGGACATCAAATATTACTTTGTGTAATTTTTTGGTATTTTTTTTGGATAAAGTTCATTTTTAAATGAATAGTGTAAAATGTTGTATTTTAATTCAAAACCTATTTTTAATATAATTTATTTAGATGGTTAGATAATCTTTTTAATTGGTTTTTAACTGCAATTAGAATATATTTTTACCATTTAATCCAATAGTGATTGTTGGAATTAATTTTACTTTGAAATTGGACTTAAACTGGTGTCAATATTTTGATACTTATTGTTTCATAAAAACACGCTATATGTTTTCACAACGGGAATTAATTATTAATTTAATTAATGAAACATATATGTTTTGAATTTTGTAAAATGGACTTCATTTTTGAATTCGAAATATCAAATATAGCTTAGGGTGATGTTTTGTTTTTTTTTTTCTGAAAAACTTCAATTTTTGATGAATAGTGAAACCGCAAAGTGGTGGTTACAAAATTTTATTTTTCGTTTAAATGGGACTTTACCACTTTTGTGTTTTGAATCTGAAAAATCCAATTTAAATGATTTTCATTATTAAGTAAAATTTGGTTCAATGGGTTTAAAATAAATTTTGGTGAATAGTAACTTTTATGTTTTATTAATCACGATTAAAGGTAATTAGTGTAATTTAATGTAAAAATGATATTATAATAAAATGAAAATATATTGAAACATGTCCTAACCCTATTGGTTGAGTTATGGCCGACCAATACAACCCATGGGTCGATTTTTGGTACCCCATGGAGCCACTTGGGTATGATAATGACATTTATGCATTTTATTTAAAGTTAAAGTAAAAATGACACAAACATGAGATGTTTTACTAAACCAATTTTTACATGAGGTTATACAAATCATATTTTTGACTATAAATATTTATTATAAAGATAAAAATATTTCCTACATCATGATATTTGTTTTATAATTTTTAGACATTAAATATATTAAATTATTTATGACAACATGATGATACAGTGATTACCTCATTATTTAACGATTTAAATAAAATGAAAAGATACTATAAAATATAAGACCAAAACATGTCCAAAACTTATTTTATGGGTGGATTTAGAACCCTTATCACCTTATTCTTGAAACACATCAATGTTGGACCATTAAAATCCGAAAACCATTTGAAAATAAAGTATCATTTCCTTACTTTCTAAGAGTGCCCCTCCTCTCCTCTTATAAAAGGCCCCCACCTATACCACCTTTCCCACACATCTCAAGCCTTTGGTTCGGCCAATATCTGATCATTTTGTCTCTAAACATCCCTATCTTACTCCTTGAAGCCTCACTTTGGGCAGAAGTCTTCCCAAGGAAGCCTTTGAGCTCAAATCAAAGGGAGTTACCCGATTTCAAGGTAATGTCTTCACTTGAGTCCTTTTGTTATATTTTGCTTCTCCAACCCCCTAAACTCTTTTTATTAATTTATTTTGTAACAAATCCAGTATATTACATATACTAGGATGTCTTTATAAGAAGTATTCGAGCTACACTTACATACAGCTACATCTAATGGTTAAAGAACATACTGTTTCCGTGGATGACGAATTTCTGCCTCACGAAACGATGATTGTTCGATATTCTTCTAACACCTTCAAAGGTGGCCATTAAGATGTCACTATATTTATATATGATATATAATATGTTTATGTTTTCCTTATGCTTCTGTATTTTTCATTTTTGGCATACCTTTATGGTTTCCATTATTGGTAAATGCGATATGTTCATTTAAGGAAGTGCAGACTACCGCCCCATCAATGTGATGTGATTCGTTAATGCCGTATGTGGGACGTAAAAAGGATGGATTTAAAGTTATTATATATGATGTTATACTTGTATTATAATATACCTATATATCATTATTATTTCTTTCCATTAAATTATGAGATAGAAATGAAAGTAGCGTTCATGCGTACGTACGGCTTACCGTCTCCATGAACGGTGCATTTCATTTCCTATCCCCAAATGTAATGTACTATTATAAGTACATATATATAATGGATATATATGATGTATGTTACATCTAAATGATTAATAAAATTCTGGAATTAAAATATACATACCTATCATTTAGTTTTAATTCCATTAATATGACATAGAAATGAAAGTAGCGTTCATGCGTACGTACGGCTTACCGTCTCTATGAACAGTGCATTTCATTTCTTACCTCTAAATGATTATGTAATATTATAAATACATGTATATGATGGATATATATGATATATAAATCATGAATATCATTCTGGATATAATAAACCTTTGACCACATGAAAAACATGTAATTGTAAGAAGTCCACTTTCGACATAAGAACCAAATCTTCACAAAACAAACATTAATAACTTAAACGGTTACATAATGTTTATAACATGGAAATAAGTGATATAAAAGGAATAATGAAATTGAAAAAGGTTCTTAAGAAAATAGAAATTAACTCAAGTTTATTATTCAGGATGTTAAAGAACGATCGAGTCAAGTCGGACCTGAGGTAAGGGACTTCGTCTCAATCTCCTTTCAATGAGGCATATTTCGTTTTATACACAACTATCTTTTATACGGTGTATAAAACCCTTTGAATTTTAATTTTATACAAAAGGAATATTTTTCTACGAAGTGTTTTACTAAAAGAGAAAAAGGAATGTTTCTTTTAACGTACGTGGTGACAACGACCTTTTCCGCCGCCACGAGTATTATTTGGTCTTTGGCTTCCTCAACCAGCCGTAATGTTTTTAAAATAAAATAAATACCATATACTCTTTTATGTATTTTGGTATTGAAAATGATTTTGATAAAGGATTATATTATGTCAATATATTTAAATGATATATTGTGATTGAAATGTGGAAATGTTATCATTCCTTTATATGGGTTTTATGTTTTATGATTTTATATTTGTACTTGGACATTTGACGGATGGTTACATGATAAACCATATGACGGGTGGTGCCCTGAATACCAAGACGGGTGGTTACATTATAACCTCCAATGCATTGGGTATGGAAGTCAGCCGTATGGCTATTCCATTATGTATGTGTTGAATTCGGCCGTATAGCTATTCCATTAAGTGATATGTGTGGAAGTTGACCGTATGGTTATTCAACTTAAGTATGTTTATGTCCCAAGTTACCTCTATATGTTATGTGTTCTTTATATGGGTTTTATGGTAATCTTTGGTTACAAAATGGTAAGTAATGATATTTTATTCAGTGAATAGTTTTTACTACTTCATGAAGGTGAAGGTATTACTTTGATAAAGTATACATGGTTTACTTGATGTTTGAAAAACTAACAGTTTTCAATCTTTGTGTGTCCCTTACTGAGCTTTTAATGCTCACCCCAAGTTTTTTTGAAATTTTTTTCACCGGACTTAATGTGGATTAGGGTCAAGGATGGGATCAAGGGAAATTCAGGCTATCTAAAACATGGAACTAGACATGTTTCTTTTTAAGAGTTTTTATTTTATGGAATCATAGTAGAAGTGTCTACTTTGTAATCTTTTGAGATGCAATAGTTATGTCTTAATTCTCTAAAACTCTAAACCTAAAAAGATCCTCAATGTGAATTATTCATTTAATTCAATATTAAGTATGGTTTAAGGCCCAAGCCTTATAATAATAACCCATCATACATAAATAAAAAAAATTCAATAATAACAACCAAAGTTTCTACTTAAATAATTCTTTAAATAACTAACCTTAAAACACTACAAAATATGCTACACAAAATGGAAACCCAAATATTATAATTTTTTTATCACATATTCTACCTTAATAAACTTACCATTTATATCCATATAATATTTTTCACTCTTTAGTATCATACCAAACATTTATATCAATTCATAATATACTCTCCCAAATATAATAATAATTTCCCAAAATAAATTAACAATATAATCATATATGCTTCCAAAATATTAATCAACCTTTATTCATCAAAATAAATCATGTCTTAGCTAATTATATTGAGTTTACATTGATCATATTATGATAACCCAAAATTTATTGAACTTAATTTGAAATAACTTTAATCACATATTTAATAAATGACTTTTTAACTGTTTAGTTATCTATTCAATTAAAATATATTTTCTAAAAATATAATAACACTTTTTTCCAAATTGTGAAAAATTAACACAACATCAACGATATTGTTAAATATTTTGGTTATAATTATACTTAAACATATATGAAATAAATATAAGATAATTATACCTCAAATAATATTTTATTAAAACACATGTTGATCTTAAGGGTTACATATACCTCAAATGTAATGAAAAAAGTTTTTCATCCATAAATTATCACTGTATTCAATGGATTCATCTACATACAACATAAAAACTAAAAAAATAACTTTTTAAGGTTTCCATGGAGTTAGAAGGTATAAAAAGTGGTAATGGAATTATGAATATATATATATATATATAATATGGATAACTTAACATATCTACTAAAAAAATACAAATAAGAAAATAATGAAAGAAGTTTTCTAAAATTTACATCATTTCATGAATAATATACATTTAAGTTAATAGTGAATCAATATTACTTTAATTAGTAATTTACTATAAAGGTGTATAATAATATATAGTATACCAAAATTCATTTTCCTATATAAAAATGTTCTTCTCTATATTTTTTTTTTCAATAATAAAATTATAAATTGTAGTATTTTAATTTGAACAAATTGACACCATTTTTTGATTTATCATGGCCATATTATCATAGGATGAAATGCTAAAAAGTTTTTAAAAGATTTATTTTTAAGATAATTATTCAACATACCATTTTAAAAGATTTGATGATTCTATATAATTAATATTATATGAGATTGAATTTAAAATTTAATAAACATATTTCTAAGCCAAATATGTATTTTATAAGTGACATTATAATTATAATTTTTTTAACTTGTAAACCCATATTTTACACATTATATAAAGCGTTATAATTTTTCAAAAAATTATAATTTGTAATACATTAAACATTTTTTACATTAAATTTATTTTTTATCACATTTATAAAATGAATAAAAAAATAGTTAAAATATATAATAATTTTGTAAAAATTATATAGTATGGAATATTTTATTTGAGTGAATAAAGGATAAATTATCAGGATGAAAACCAAAATGGTAGAAAATTTGTAACCTAAGAGGTGATGGGGTAAAATTTTAAAAAAAATATTTAATTTATTTTTTAAATTGTTTATAGACTTTATTTTATATCTTATATACTATTTATAAAATTTGAATTCATTTTCCTTTGTAGTGACTTTTTTATTGAAATTTTTATTTTCTATGTAAAAATGCATCTCAATTTAAATTATAACTGAGCCACTCCTCTCCTAACTTCCCCTCAAAACAAAATCTCTTAATATTGAAAAATTATCTATAAAAAGCTCTCCAACAAAATTCTAGACACCCTAAGGGGGTTTCAGAATTCTCATATTACTATCCCTAATCATTTTAATCCCCTTATCAAAGTATATAATCCATGATGTATTGTATAATTTATTAACCTCTCTTTATATTTTTCATATTTTTTACTATCATAGAAAAACCTCCATTTTTATAAAAATACAATCAAATTTCCCAAATATAATTTTTTTATGACGATTTCAAAAATAATATCCTTCTTTATAACGAAACATATATATAAGTTCTAGAAAATAATTATAATATCTTATCACAAAAATAAAGAAAAATCTTTTCGAAGATTTTTTTGAAGGATAAAACGACTTTACCGAAATTTGGCTACTCATTTATTTGGAATTAATAAATATATTTTGATTATACAAAACAACATATATTTGTTTCATAATAGGGTTATTAATATTTATATCTCCAATTTTAACGACTAGTTTGTAATAGTCATATTTAAAAATTATTATATTAATTGTATATCATGGTTCATTTAATCTACATTTTACATGTTATATATGGTATTAAAAA
The DNA here is from genome assembly GCA_963277665.1 of Viscum album. Lineage (NCBI taxonomy): Eukaryota > Viridiplantae > Streptophyta > Magnoliopsida > Santalales > Viscaceae > Viscum > Viscum album. The sequence continues at coordinate 2,032,822,888 of OY728148.1, read as the reverse complement.
CAGTGTTCCGTTTAAATCTCATGATGTCACATTATAGCCCATTAAATAAATTTCTTCTTTATAATTATAACTTTTACTCATTAATCAAGGGTCTAACATTTTATAAATCAATTGTGGAAACCCCACATTGTAAAAATGGTTAATAAAACATCATATTAAAAAGAGAAAGAGTATATGATATGGTCTTATGAAATAAAAAAACTAGTATTCCACATAAGGATATCAGTAGTGGGAAGTGAAGATATGGATTTAGAAAGAAGTTATGTTTTTGAGAAAGTTTTATACCTTTTTAAGAGATATGTGACCACTTATTTAATGAATAACATTTTTATTTTATGATACGTTTCTACCATAAAAATTATATTGAAATATACTTACATGAAATTTATAATATCATTAGTTAATCATTTTTCACCACATTATCATCTATTTATCCAAATGATGAGTATCCAAGATACAATTTTCAGGCCTTTAGAACAAAAAAAAACTTATAATATTTCACATAATCTACAAAAGGATAACAATATATTCATACTATATTTAAATATTAAGAATGTAACACCCCAAGATTGCATAGTGTGTTATTTCTTCAAAATAATTCAATAACTTGCACTACACGCAACACTGAGTTCAAGCGCACTATGACTTACTGAACAAGCCGTTCAAAAGAGGTTATGAATAATATTAACTAAATTTTGAACCTTTTATGATACTTAAAATTTTCTAATCCATATTATTAGTTTATTAGACAGAATGTAAGAACAATTTCTTTTTTTTTCAGATAAAAGAAATATTTTTCAAAAATGCACTTTTACCAACTTTAATAGTGAACCCTTTTTAAATCCAATATTTTAAACTTTTATATATTCAATTTGACTAAATAAATTTATTCTTTAGAATGGGTACATAAAAAATTTACAATGTAACACCCCAAGCTTCCATGGTACGCTTCTATTTTAATAATACAATAGCGTGTGTTGTACGCAACTTCGAGTTCTAACACACACCACAACCAATCAAACTAGCTGTTATGAATAGTAATACCTACCTTTTAAAATTTTAGAAATTTTATCTCTCAAAATGGACTTCATTTTTGGATTCGGAGTATCGAATTTAGCCTAAGGTGAAATTTTGGTACTTTTCGGATAACTTTCATATTTTGATGAATAGTGAAAATTACTAAATTTTAATTAAAAACAACTTTTTTAATCAAAATAATTAATAGTGATAAATTATGAATTTGAGTGGTTTTAAAGTATATTAATAATATATTTTTACCATTTAATACAATTTTGGTCATTGGACATAATTTCACAATTAAACCAAACAGAAACAAGTATCAATCTTTTGACAGTTATTATATCTTAAAAACACGCTATTTGTTTTGACAGCGGGAATTAATTTTAAATTAATTACTGACACTTCTGTATTTTAAATTTGGAAAAATGGATTCCATATTTGGAATCAGGATGTTCAAATTGTTTATATAGGTAACTTTTTTTTAGACATTTTGAATAATTACTTCGGTAAATATTTTATTTCCCATGGTTAAAGGGTAAATCAGGTACATAAGGGTTAACAAATAATATTATAATAATACAAAATTACCCTAAAATGTGTGCTAACCTTATTTTTTGATACATGGTCGACCATGGTCATCTTTGGGTCAATTTAGGGACCCCATGGTGCCACTTGTATGTGATAGGGACACTTTATTTTAATGAAGTTAAAATGAATACAAAAACGACACAAGCATATATCTTTTAGACAAACAATTTTTACATAGGGTTATATATGTTGGATTTTCAATTGTAAATATTCATTAGAAAGCCAAAATTATTTCCTACATAATTATAGTTTATTTATAATTTTTAGACAATAACTAATTTAATATATTAATGAGACAATGATGAAGTAGTAATTACCATAATAGTGAAAAATTAAAATAATTGATATTATAAATACCCAAATAAATATAATTTGAGACTTTTAATGAATTAAACTAATTTTATAGGATAATATGACGTATTAGGATTGATATAATTTACTTTTTTAGAAGTAATAATTCTGTTATAAGTTTCAAAAAAATAAACTATTGAATGGTGTCAAAATTGACATAAAAGAGTTTTTAAAACAAATATTATATTATTAATTGATATTAAATTCCTAAAAATATAAGGTTCGGCCAAGAGACTTATATCATGATAGGTGTATCTTTAATGGACCACTTATGGGTCTTTTGGATGTATATAGTATGTTTATTAACTATATAATATAAAAATACAAAGTGACTTGGTAAATGTCAAACTAATTAACTAAGATTTAAAACTAAAAGATAAGGTTAATATAATAACCCAAACCTGTATAAATTATATTGGTTGAATGGTTTTTCACCTATCCCCACCTTAACCTTTGATGAATCAACTTTCTATCCATTATAAACCTAATATTAATTTATTATAAATTAATATTTTTAGCTTTTCCAAAGGTTCCCCTCACCCCTCTTATAAAAGGGAACCCCCCCTTCTCATTAAATCACACAATTATAGCCTTTTAATTCGGCCAAAATCTTCCCAAATACACTCTAAACTTCTCTAACTATAACCTAGAGTCCTTAGTTTGATCATAAAGCCAACCTATGGAGCCCTTTTGATCAAATCAAAAGGAAGAACCCGAAGAAGAGGTAATGTTTTCACCACCCTTTTTCAAATTCATTTATTCTTCCACTTATTATTTCTTTGTTATTACCATTATAAAATAATAACTCAAGTATCTTGTATATAATGTGATGTTATTATAAATATGGTACAACCATATTCAGTATTCTACCCACCCTTTGAATAACATGTCACCATACGTGCGTACGTACGGCTTACCGTCTCCACGTCGTGGTGTAATTGTTATTCAATATATTATTATTTAGATGGGTATAATAATGATGTGTAACTCATGTAAATAATAAATATAACATGATAATTATTCTTTAAATATGATATAATATCCAATTATATATTATTTTAATATCAAATGAATGATATTTTCGCTCGTGCGTATGTACGGACTACCGTCTCCATGAACGCGATGAGATTCATTCTCCATCATATCCATTCAAGTATAATTATCATTTGATGATTTAAAAATAATGTTTAAGGACTTGATATCATTATGGATATGAATAAGATACAACCTATCCATTACAAACATGTCTTACGTAACTAAACATATAAGAGAAAATGAGTAAGTTAACACCATAAACGACGATAATCGTAAGATATTATTAACAAAGCAATGTTAAAAGATCATATATGATATAATATTAATATATATGATTCTTGTCTAATTTAATAACAATTATTTCACCATTATACAGGAGGTTAACCTACCCTCAACCACGGAAAATTACAAGGTAAGGGTTTATTTCACAATCTCTTCATTATCCGAGGTTGTTTATACGTAATAATCTACTAGGATCTATTTATCATCCACATCCATGTTCCTTAAAAATGTATTTGAAATCATTTTTACTATTTACTAGACAACGGGTCAAAGTAATTTATACCCTTATGTGTTTGTAAAGGAATATTTCCATCGTTTTCCAAATAAGGCACTTTTAACCTTTTTGACAAATTTAAGGTAAGAATGTTTTTTAACTTATACGGTGGGTGCGGCTATTTACCACCGTTATAAATTTTTCAAAGCTTACCTTACAAGCTTGTAAGAATATTTTCAAAGTAAATGTTTTGTTTTATAATTATGTGACTTTTAAATGATTTCAAAATGAATATTTTAAGAATTTTTGAAAGGTACTCTTTATCAAGATAATAATTTATATTTTAAAGATTTATCTTTCTAAATATTTTTAATCAATGACCATGTTTTCAAAATGATTTTAAGGATTTATTTATATGGACATGAACTTTTTGTAATGATATTTATTTTCAAAAGTTTCAAAGTGGTATGGGACACTTTGATTCAAAAATATCTTTTGAATTACTTCCTTTATAAATGTGTGACTTTTCAATGATTTTGAGAAAAGAGATATTTCTCTCAAATAGTTTTGATTTCATCTATGTCAACATCCTTTGATTTATTTTAAGCTTATATAGAGTTGATTTATTATGATACAAAACTTTTGTATTGTATTGAAGGTTTTGTGATATGTTTTACTGTGTATGTGTTATTTTTATACCATTCATGGTTTATGGAAAAAGTATTGACATTTCGTATGCTAGTTTTAATAAAAATGTTTATGTTATGTTTAAACCTTTTCATATGGGAATGCATTGGACTTAGTAAGTGACAGGTGGAGCCTGCCATAGCTCCTTGATGCATCGGTAGGTCTCATGAGACAAACTAGTGTCTTGGCATAAGGCCTTGAAAAAATCTTATTTGTAGTCTTGGCACGAGGCCTTGGCTATGTGGTTATGATAGTCTGACAATATGCATTCCATCATTATGAAAGTGGTAATTGATATTGCATGTGATTATTCGATTAGTAGAATATCCATGTGAATAAGTAAATGGTATTATTTCATTTTATTTTTTCCATACTATATTTAAGTTCAAGTTTAAAAGGCTTTTGTTTTAATTATACATTGCCTTAATTGTTTATTCTTATTTACGAAAGTTTCCGACATATTGTTATCCTTACTGGGCATTTGAGCTCACCCATTTTCTATGTTTTATTTTTACCAAGATGGGAAGAAGTAAATTATGAATGACCTGCATGGATAGTATGAGGGGATACGAGTGTGGAATATGGACACAATGTTGTTGTAGTTTTCATTTTTCTGATGTAATGTAAATCTTCATGAATATATCTAGTGTTTCCAAGGCTACTAAACCAATCGGTCTTTCGAGATTTGATCTTTCTTGTGATCATGCCAATGTTATATAATAATGAACCGACTCTGGGTAACTAGGGTCGGGGCGTTACAGTTGGTATCAGAGGAAGTTTAGTACAAACCTTGGAAGATAGATTTAGACAAACTCTGATTAGAGCACATAGATTTAAGATGGACTTTGAGGATTAGTATAGAAGAACTTCCTAAAATTTTGGTATTGTAGAGATTTTGTGAGTTTTCCAAGCAATACATCCCTGTTTGGATACGAGCAGGTAGAGGCGGCTCTGACACAGATGTACCTAGGGGTAAAACCTAAAAACATCGCTTTTAGCTTGACTCGAACGGGAACTGGTGCATGACAACGGGCCTTGCTGCACTCTTGGTTACGACACTCCCGGGGGATATGCTTAGGATAATTATCATTTTCTTTACAAACCATTATTAAGGGTTTATGAGTACATACTTCCTCGAAGGAGTCATTTTTATGATTATGGATTATATCCATAAACTATTTAATTTATGTTATGTGTTTTACAAGTTTGGGATTAGGTATTGTTATTCATAAACTAATCTAGTATCTGCCATTTTTTAGAAATGGCGCCCAGTAGAAGGAATGATAACTCCAGCAATGCACATAATCCAAAGAGAAAGAAGGATCATATCTTTCATGGTCTTAAGCCATAATTTATAAGAGAAATAGTCTCCCATGTATTATCATCATATGAATAAATAATATCATGTGTTGATATGATAAGTAGAGAGTTTACTGAGTCCTATGGCTTTGAAGGGAAGAAAGAGAAGAAAAGGATGGAAGAGAGAAAGATGGATAAAGGGAAGAGGGAAAAGAAGAATTTTCCCATATGTGCAAATGTGGGAAGAAACACCCTGTAACTTGACTGAAATGAATGAGAGTTTGTTATAATTGTGGAGGAAAAGGGTACAAAGTACGTGACTGCAAGGGTAAGAAAATGGTTTCAAATGTACAATGCTTCATTTTAAAGGATTTTGGACACTACGCGAACCTATGTCCCAGTCATCAGACTATTCCACAAATGATGCTATTGGATAATAATCAAGTTATGACACTACCACAGATGAAGAGGAATGATTAGAGTTCTTATGTTGATTATGTCATTTGAGTGTTGTATCAACAATGTAATTGTTATAATAATTATGGAGTATATAAGGATTGTACTGCAGTACTATTTCATTAAGGACTTGAGATTGTGTGGAACAAAGAAAAGTGACCCAATAGCAGGTTAAATTTTTGGAAAATATATGGTTGATAGAAAGATATACCATAATATGGTTCTGATACCAAGGTAGAGATTTTCGAATAATACCTGATTGATTTGGATAAAATATATTCGATATTCTTGACTACCTTGAAACTGATTAATGATTTATATATTCCATCATTGTTGGGGTTTAGAAAATTTTTGGATTGAAAGAGTATATCTATTATTCTATAAGGAATAAGGGATCATGAATGTAATCAATAAGGTTTTATGGTAATTCAAGATGTTGCAGTGTTTTAAAAGAACACACGATGAAGGTGATCACATGTTATTACGTGAAAAAAAGGGATCTTCATTGTGTTTACCTTCCTTATAAATTTTGGACTGAAGTATTTTGGATAGTTCTAGTTTGGATTTTTTTGGATTTCCAAAAAGGACAACCCGGAGGTCGGGCGGCAACCCGTCGCGTCCGGTAAGGCTGTGAGACTTGAACCCACAACCGAAGGGCGACAAGGGTGTATCACCTACCATTAACCCACATGATGTCCTGGATTGAATAATATCATTTTTTTAATGGTTATTCTAGATGAATTATAAATTCATTTTTTAACCCTATACGAATAGGATAAATAGAATATTATTTTTAAGTTCTATTATCTTTTAGAGTGAAAGATGAGTCTGTGGTAGAAATTAGTTAAAGGATGGAACTCAACTTGTCAAGAATATATTTTTCTTCTTCTATTATTCTATGAAGAAATTAATTATTATACTTTATTTAAGGAATCCTAAAACCAAAAATGTGTTATCCTAATACCCTATGTTTTGTTGAACCGATGATATTTCAAATCATCATAGATTGATGAATTTAAGGACCTCAATTTAGCACTTGTTTGTGATTGATGACCTCAATCACTACCTATAAATATTTATGTTTTTCCTCCAATTATATGTCTCTAATTACAACCAATGTTCTCCTAATCGAGATCATAATTTGGTGGTGACCCATTCATTTCTTTTTTCCTCATATTAAGACTAAATTTTAGTAACCCAATTTCAGATGTGGGTTTTCCCACAAAGATATTTCCTATTTTCAACCTTTTTTTCGAAGAACAATTTAAAATTGTGAGGACGCAATTTATTGAAGGAGGGGAGAAGTTTACACCCCAAGATTTCATAGTGTGTTATTTCATCAAAATAATTCAATAACTTTCACTACACGCAACACTGAGTTCAAGCGCACTATGACTTACCGAACAAGCCATTCAAAAGAGGTTATGAATAGTATTAACTAAATTTTGAACCTTATATAATACTTATAATTTTCGAATCCATATTATTAGTTTATTAGACATAATGTAAGAAAAAATTCTTTTTTTTCAAATAAAAGAAGTATTTTTCAAAAATGCACTTTTACCAACTTTAATAGTGAACCCTTTTTAAATACAATATTTTAAACATTTATATATTCAATTTGACTAAATAAATTAATTCTTTAGAATAGGGACATAAAAAAATTTACAATGTAACACCCCAAGCTTCCACGGTACGCTTCTCTTTGAATAATACAGTAGCGTGTGTTATACGCAACTTCGAGTTCTAACACACACCACAACCAATCATACTAGCCGTTATGAATAGTAATACCTACCTTTTAAATTTTTTGAAATTTTACCTCTCAAAATGGACTTCATTTTTGGATTTGGAGTATCGAATTTATCCTAAGGAAAAATTTTGGTACTTTTCGGATAACTTTCATATTTTGATGAATAGTGAAAATTACTAAATTTTAATTAAAAACAACTTTTTTAATAAAAATAATTAATAGTGATAAATTATGAATTTTAGTGTTTTTAAAGTATATTTAGAATATATTTTTACCATTTAATACAATGTTGGTCATTGGACATAATTTTACAATTAAACCAAACAAAAACAAGTATCAATATTTTGATAGTTATTATATCTTAAAAACATGCTTTTTGTTTTGACATCGGGAATTAATTTTAAATTAATTTCTGCCACTTCTGTGTTTTGAATTTGGAAAAATGGATTCCATATTTGGAATCGGGATTTTCAAATTGTGTAAATAGGTAACTTTTATTTTTAGACATTTTGAATAATTACTTCGGTAAATATTTTATTTACTATGGTTAAAAGGTAAATCCGGTAAATAATGGTTAAAAAATAATATTATAATAATACCAAATTACCCTAAAACGTGTTCTAACATTATTGGTTGATACAGGGTCGACCATGTGCATCTTTGGGTCAATTTAGGGACCCCATGGTGCCACTTGTAAGTTATAGGGACACTTTATTTTAATTAAGTTAAAATGAATACAAAAATGACACAAGCATATATATTTTAGACAAACAATTTTTACATGGGGTTATATATGTTGGATTTTCAATTGTAAATATTCATTAGAAAGACAAATAGATTTCCTACATAATTATAGTTTATTTATAATTTTTAGACGTTAAGTACATATATTTATTTATGACACAATGATGATGTAGTAATTACCATAATAGTGAAAAATTAAAATAATTGATATTATAAATACCCAAATAAATATAATTTGGGACTTTTAATGAATTAAACTAATTTTATAGGATAATATGACATATTAGGATTGATCTAATTGACTTTTTTCTAAGTGATAATTTTGTTATAAGTTTCACAAAAATCAACTATTGAATAGTGTCAAAATTGACATAAAAGAGTTTTTAAAACAAATATTATATTATTAATTGATATTAAATTCTTAAAAATCTAAGGTTCGGCCAAGAGACTTATATCATGATAGGTGTATCATTAATTAACCACTTAGGGGTCACTTGGATGTATATAGTATGTTTATTAACTATATAATATTAAAATACAAAGTGACATGGTAAATGTCAAACTAATTAACTAAGAGTTAAAACTAAAGGATAAGGTTAATATAGTAACCCAAACCTGTATAAATTATATTGGTTGAATGGTTTTCGACCAATACCCACCTTAACCTTTGAATAATAAATTTTGGATAAATTAGACACCGAATATGAATTTATTATAAATTAATATTTATAGCTTTTCCAAAGGTGCCCATCACCCCTCTTATAAAAGGGCACTCCCCCTTCTCATTACTTCACACCTTCAAAGCCTTTTAGTTTGGCCAAAATATACCCACATATACCCTCAACTTCCCTCACTACAACCTAGAGGCCTTAGTTTGATCATAAAGCCAACCTAAGGAGCCCTTTTGATCAAATCAAAAGGAAGAACCCGAAGAAGAGGTAATGTTTTCACCACCATTTTTCAAATTCATTTCTTCATCCACTTATTCTTTCTTTGTCATTACCATTATAAAATAATAACTCCAGTATATTATATATACTGTGATGTTATTATAAATATGGTACAACCATATTCAGTATTCTATCCACCCTTTTAATAACATGTCACCATACGTGCGTACGTACGGCTTACCGTCTCCACGTCGTGGTGTAATTGTTATTCAATATATTATTTTTTGGATGGGTATAATAATGATGTTTAACTCATGTAAATAATAAATATAACATTATAATGATTTTTTATATATGATATACTATCCAATTATATATTATTTTAATATCAAAAGAATGATATTTTCGCTCATGCGTACGTACGGACTACTGTCTCCACGAACGTGATGAGATTCATTCTCCATCGTATCCATTCAAGTATAATTATCATTTTATGATTTAAAAATAACTTTTAAGGACTTGATATAATTCTGTATATGAATATGATACAATCTATCCCTAAAAAACATGGCTTACATAACAAAACATATAAGAGAGAATGAGTAAGTTAACACCCGAAACGACGATAACACTAAGATATTATTAACAAAGCAATGTTAAAAGATCATATATGATATCATATTAATATATATTATTCTTGTATAATTTAATAAAAATTATTTCACTATTATACAGGTGGTTAAACTACCCTCAACCAAGGAAAATTACAAGGTAAGGGTTTATTTCAAAATCTCTTCATTATCCGAGGTTGTTTATACGTAATAATCTACTGGGATCTCTTTATCATCCACATCCATGTTCATTAAAAATATATTTAAAAACATTTTTACTATTTACTAGACAATGGTTTAAAGTCATTTATACCTTTATGTGTTTTGAAAGGAATATTTCTTTCATTTTCCAAACAAGGCACTTTTAACCTTTTCGACAAATTTAAGGTAATAATGGGTTTTTTAACTTATACGGAGGGTGCGGCTATTTACCGCCGTTATAAATTTGTCAAAGCTTACCTTAAAAGATTATAAGAATATTTTCAAAGTAAATGTTTTATTTTATAATTATGTGACTTTTAAATGATTTGAAAATGAATATTTTAAGAATTTTTAAAAGGTAATCTTTATCAAGTTAATAATTTTAAATGTTTTAAAGATTTATCTTTCTAAATATTTTTAATTAATTTCCATGTTTTCAAAATGATTTTAAGGATTTATTAATATGGAAATGAACTTTTTGAAATGATATTTCTTTTCAAAAGTTTCAAAGTGGTATGGGACACTTTGATTCAAAAATCTCTTTTGAATTACTTCCTTTATAAATGTGTGACTTTTCAATGATTTCTAGAAAAGAGATATTTCTTTCAAATAGATTTGACTTCATCTATGTCAATATCCATTGATGGATTTTAAGCTTATTTGGAGTTTATTTATTATGATACAAAACTTTTGTATTGTATTGAAGGTTTGTAGATATGTTTTACTATGGATGTGTTATTTTTATACCATTCATGGTTTATGGAAAAAGTATTGAAATTTCATATGCTAGATTTAATACGAATGTTTATGTTATGTTTAAACCTTTTCATACGGGAATGCATTGGACATAGTAAGTGACGGGTGGAGCCCGCTATTGCTCCTCGATGCATCGGTAGGTCTCATGAGACAAACTAGTGTCTTAGAACAAGGCCTTGACAAAATCTTATTTGTAGTCTTGGCACGAGGCCTTGGCTATGTGGTTATGATAGTCTGGAATTATGCATTCCATCATTATGAAAGTGGTAATTGATACTGCATGTGATTATTCGATTAGTAGAATATCAAATTGAATAAGTATATGGAATTATTTCATTTTATTTTTTCCATACTATGTTGAAGTTCAAGTATAAAAGGCTTTTGTTTTAGTTATACATTGCCTTAATTATTTATTCTTATTTACGAAAGTTTCCTCTTTATTGTTATCCTTAATGGGAATTTGAGCTCACCCCTTTTTTATGTTTTATTTTTCCCAGTATTTGAAGAAGTAAATTATGAATTACCTGAAGGGATAGTATGAGGGGATAAGAGTGTTGAATATGGACACTATGTTGTTGTAGTTTTCATTTTTATGATGTAATGTAAAACTTCAGAAATATATCTAGTGTTTCCAAGGCTACTAAACCTATTGGTCTTTCGAGATTTTATCTTTCTTGTGATCATGCGAATGTTATGTAATAATGCACTGACTTTGGGTAAATAGGGTCGGGGTGTTACAAAGAAAAACCAAAATGGTTAACATAAGGTAATATAACATCCCAAATATATAGTCCTTCATATTAATCTCCAATTCGAACGTTCAACAAGAATCACTCCATAAAGAATAACCCTATAAAATAAATGAAATCAATATTCATAAATTTAATTGTGTTTCTCCCTAATAATAATTTAAGTTAAAACACATTATAGACCTAAAGGTTTCATATTCCTCAACCTAATGAATCATTTCCTCAAATACAATTAATCACCTCAAAATCCAAAAAATTCATAAATATATGATCCTTTAATATGTTTCCCAAAATCAATATAATATTTAACCATGAAATAAATACTTAACAACTAGTATCATGCTTACAATGAAATGTTAATGGCCAGTGGTAGGTGATGTACCCTTGTTTTTATTCAACTATGGGTTAAAGCTCTATTGCCTTGATGGATATGATGATTCAAAACTTGACATCTAACATTTTATTTTTAAAAAACTTTATTTTTATAATTCCTATAAAATTGATAAAAATATATTTATAATCCTAAAAAATAAGAATAATCATCAGTTTGTAACCGCTATGGTTTTCTATAAAACATATTTTCTCCACTAAATCAAATACTCTAAATTGAATAATATTTCCTTTACACAAAATATATCATTAACCCTAATTTTTACTAATACCATTAAACTTATTTCCACCAAATATACATCCACTATTTATAAAATAACTTTTTATTAAAACCCCCACTAAACCCAAGGGTAATATTATGATAAATGTCGCCCAAAATAACATTAACCACATTTGACGTCCATAAATTAAAACCTTAAAGGGGTATTTATGATTTTTAACATATGATAATCCTTATAATTATCAACCTAATAAACTTTGAATTTAACCCATGTCATCAATTGTCATAATCTATTCTAGTCCTTCACAATGGTTATTTAATATCCTATAAAATTTCAAAACATATGCATTAGGAGTGTCAGAAAAAGTGCACAACAAGGACCATTGTTGGGAACCTGATGATGATCACTTGAATTCCCAATTTTACCTTTTTAGAGTTATTTATCCTAGGTAAAATAGTTCTAGAGTTTCATCCTCTTGTAGTATCCAGATACGGATTTAATTTCTTGGAAACCACTTTCTCATGCATTCACCAAAATTAAAAAATGTTTTCTTATACTTATAATCATAGATAGGGTTCTAACTAATGTTCTATAATCATAAGACTGAAAAATAACCATACCATATTTTTATAACAAATATAAAGACCAAATAATTTGCACATATTATTACATATTTTGTAAGATAAATATCCAATATATAAAAACTGAGGATAAAAAAACGCCTAGTGTATTTGGAAGACTAGGTATCTAAGATGACTAAAATAAAATGTTTTCATTTATATATCTATGATAAGGTTTTAAATAACTTGATTGTCTAAAACCATATAGGATAAATTGGTGAATACATAATATAAATTGGGTGAGCTGAAAACCCTACTATGGGAATAAACATGACACTAAAATATGACATGAAAATCAAAGGCGTAACATGACAACATAAAATAGAAGGCTCATGAGTAATCACATAGAATACTACCAAATATAAAATGGTAACATATTATCATAGGATCGAAGGAAATGTTCTAGAAATATATACCATTAGTCAATAATTACTAAATAGACAATATCACATGGTGGAAAAAGTCTAACAATGGATTAGGTTAACTCTTTAATATCACACATGAGGACTCATTAGAATAAATATTTACTCAATGAATGAGATATATATGATGGAACAACCATCATAACATGTTCAGGATTATGTGTGAAAAAAAGGAATTCAGTAATAAGACATAATCATTAGTAATACCGATGGAAAAAAATTCGTTGCATAATCTTGTCTCAAATCACAATCAAAAATTTTTTTATAGAGGAGGTATCTAATAAATAAACATAATATATTTATATCCCAATTATATGAAGATTAATAAGCATGGTGTATATGTGATAGAAATATATTCATAATTTGGAATTATCCCATTACATTAATGATAGAGGGAGAAAGTGGGTTAGGGAGAAAAAATACCCAAACAATAGAAAAATTGTGCTTTATGAAGATCACTTATTTAAAATATAAACGATTCTCAAATAATAAAAGAAGAAAAATTATTTTAAAAGAAATATGGAAACTGTTAAAGTATTATTCAAATAACATAGTGGTCAGGATGGAAGTAAATTCTATCCCAGCCACTTACATTAAACCAAATACTCCTTTCATATTTTTGATAAAAATTTAAAATGACACCATTTAAAAAATGATATAAGGATTTAATTTAATTTTTTTCAAAATGTACAACATTTGAAATTTTTAATTAAATCCTAGAATAATATGAAAAGAATTTTTAAAAAATATTATATAAAATATAGACATAGAAGAGAAATATTTTGAAAATCAATCATTAAAACCATTTTAAAAATATTTTTATATATAATGTCTATCACAAAAAACAATAAAAACAATCATTTTTAATTTTATTTAAAATAAAATATCGGTATATATGATCATTAGAATTAATTTAATCAGAAATAAAATAATTTTCAAACCATTATAGGAACCAAAACATGAGAGAAAATAATTGGAAGAGAAACATTAGAAGTGTATTTTTTAATTTGAATCCATTTATACATTTGTAAATTTTGAGTTGTAATCCCCATGAACGAGTTTCATAAAAATAAATATTTAATATAATTAAGATAAAGAGTTTAATGATATAATATGTCTTTAGATTTAATATACACCCCACAAAAAATGAACAAGCAATGAATATGGGACAAGTCTCCAAGAAATAAGAGTGAGACAAGAAATCCATTACATTAATTACAATCTTGTCATATAGGTAATTCAACTCATGTATAATAAACTTATATCAATTTTTTTCATAAGGAAAATTTATAGGTTTAATTCCTTATAGTTAAACAATTTAATTCATTTATTTTAATGACATATTTAATTAGTTAATAAATTATTTTCACATTGGGTGTTTTGAGGACATGCAATTCATAAATTCAAAACAGCATTGTTGTGTTGACATTGGTAAAATGGGGAATTATTCCATAGTATAATGAATAATAATCAGGAAACAATTATCATTTTCCTAAAAAAATTATACTTTTTATAATAACCATGAAATATTGTTATGTAAAATGAACTATGCTGCAATCAGGGAGACGATAACATTTTTCTTTCATTGCTGCTCTTGGATGTTTATAGTGATGGAGTTAATAATTATATATGATATTCAGGAAATATTAATAATTTTTTATAAATAATTTATCTTTCACTTTCATACCTTATTATCTATTGAAAAATGACAGCATCATTCGTGTGTAAGGAGGAATACCACCTAGTGAAGTGATGTGATTCATGGAAAATTAAATATAATTACATTTACCATCAATGTTTTATGGTAATAAAAAATGAATCACATTGCTTCACGAGGTGGTAGTCTGACTTAAACACGAATGATGTTATGAATTTTCATTGGACGATAAGGTAAGAATGTGAAAGATAAATTAATTTTAAATAATTATTAATATTTCATGAATATCATATATATTTATTAAATAAATCACCATAAACATCCATTATAGGCGATGATGAAAATAATTATATTAGTTCGTGTGGTGGTAGTTCACCATAGAAAAGAAGGATGGGATCGTTTAGAATTTTATGGATGTAGAGATTCATTTGGGATTATAAATTAATATAATAAATTATTATTAAATTGGATTTAATTTTGTTATTGAAGTGCCCAGATCAGTGTGAATCACTGAGAGAGGGAGGGGGTGAATCAGTGATCCCTTAAAACTTTTTACTAATTGATTCTTATCAATTAAACCTCTATGGCTGGTTAAAGCCTCGATCCACTCTTCTTGTATCTCTCAACCTTTCCCGAATGATGCAGTAATGAAAAGGCACAGGACACAAGGATTTACAAGGTTCGGAACCAAAGGCCTACATCCTTGCCATGCTCTCCCAGCATGGATTCTCCCATTATAATCGGTTAGTATTACAATGGTCGATACAGAGTCCCACTGTATCTCTCCTGAGTCCCACAGGAGGGTCTTTATACTGCGTCCCACAGTGTTACCAGAGTCCCACTGGCCTGTTCCAGAATCCCACTGAAGACTTCTTCTCCCTGAGTCCCACAGGGTCTTCTCCTGGCTCCTCAAGTCACACGAGTAGCTCTTCTTCTCTTTATGTTCTTCAAGTATCCTCAGCAGTCTGGGATAAAGACTGCTGGCCTTGCTCTGTACCTCTGATCACTTGTGATGATCAGGTCTTCTCGTCTTGCTCAGGATTTATCTCCTTCTTCTAAGGATGACCTGGCTTCTCTCCAACTACTGAATACTCAGACAAATGATGTCTTTAACTTCAGTCTGGTCCAGTCTCAGTTCACTTCAACTTCATGCACTGAGTGCATGGAAGCTCTTCATCCTCATGCACTGATAGCATGGCCTTCTCGATTCTTCAAGATCTTCAAGTCTTGGACTCCTCAGATGCACACCACTGATTTAGCACTGTTCACGTGTGCACGTGCATGCATGCATGCATGCACTCCCCTTCTTCTTCTCTTGGAGAAATAAACCCACAAAGGGTGTAATCACTTCAAGCACACACCTTCTTCCTGTCCTTCACACATTTTGTTCCTTTTGATTACACACTTAAATGTGTGTTATACTTTGTGTGAGTCTTCTACTTCTTCTAAGTGTGTTCACACCACTTAGTGCACACACATAGGTTCGGCCAACTTGTTTCTTGTTTGCACACACACACTCAAGGTGTGTTATTCAATTTGCACACACAAAGTTCTCCACTTTTCACACAACTAGGTGTGGTCTTTGGCCTTATTCAATTACACACACTTGGCTACGGCCTAATCCACTTGCCCAAACTTCTTCTCAGCCTTTTTCACTTCACACACAATGTGTGGTCTTCTTAGCACTTGGCACACACTTAAATGGCCATAGGGTGTTCTTGTTCTTCAAAATGTGCACCCACATAAGGCAACGGCCTTCACTTGTTATTTTGCACATCCACCAAAGGCTGCGGCCTTCACTCCACTATGCACACACAAGGCAAACAAGCCTCGGGTCCTCTTCTCCACTTGGCACACACACGAGGCAAGGCCTCAGCCTTCTTTGGCACAGACACACAATGTGTGTAAAACACAACCCGAACTCCACTTGTATGCAGGCGCGCAAGGGTTGCGGCCAAACTTCTCAATACTACCACACAGGGGGCGCGGTGCACAGAGGGAGCGCGCAAGGTCCTACCGCGCAGCCCAATCCTCCTTCCTGTCGCGCAAAGAATTAGCGCGCAGGGGACTCCTCACCTCCTCTTCTTTCGCGCAAGAGGTGCGCAAAAGGAACACACAGAGCCAAGGAATGGCTCCGGGCTTCACTGCCGCGCAAGTGATGCGCGCAGGCTGTTCTTCGCTAAGCACCGAGGCTTCGCGGGACTTCAGATCTTCAACAAAGATTCAGCAAACATATTCATGCCTCGGGTGCTCCTTTTATAGGCAGAGAAACGCTTCTAAACATCCGCGTGGTTTTAACTTCAAAATCCCGAAGATTTCGGATCTTTTAAAATCTTCAAAATCATTATTTTTATCCTCTGTTTCACGCGGGATCTTTTATTTTCTCTTCCCTCACGTTCATGCTCGGCCGAACGTGTGCATGCCTCTGTCTAGGCCTATCCATGCAAAACATGAACACCCGATGCCTCGGCAACTCCGTTTGCCTCGGCCTTCTTCGGATTCTTACAAACATTACATGCATGGTCATTTTTAGGCATGATCGTGTTCAGTGTGGCCAGACGAACCTCAAGGACACTTCGGCTTCGTTAGAGGTGGCTGGAATCTCGAATGCCGTCGTCGGGTGGCCTCTGGTTCAGCGGGAGACGTCGGGTGGCTTCGGGGTGGCTCGACGAAGGAGATGAGCTGGGAGCCGTTGGATCGGCCGATCGAAATACATCGGACGGCCGGATAGATCGCGGCGCGCGGAAGATGAATCGTGCGGCGCAGATCAAGCGCGAGATCGCTCAGACGGCCTGGATTCACTCCGGGTGAATTTTGCGCGTCCCACATCGAAACCTCTCGCGGTTTTCACGCGGCTTATTACCCTGGCGCCACCTCAACCCCGCAATTGAATCTTCTCCCCTCTCGGTGCCGCCCCGCACCGAGTTCTCCCTGCGGGCGCGCTCTGCGCCCCCTCATGCCTCCTGCGGGCGCTCTCCTAGCGCCCACTATGCACCTCTGGCGCGCGGGTTTCATCACCGCGTGTCCTCGGGGGCTTACACACGGCCCCTGCCTTGCCTCAGGGAGCGCCTTGGCATTGAGGGTTCCCCATGGGCGTGGCGCCTTAGGCCCATATGTGCCTTGGGTGATCCCTCGGCTGGCCTCCTTGGTGGCTATTTTTTGCTACTTTAAACACTAAGTGCTTTGTTTACAAACAAAGTAACCAAGTGTAAATGCCAAATGCCACTTCTTCTTCTTCTAAGCCATTCTTTCCATTTCTTCTTCATCAGAATTCTTCCAATCTCCTCAACATGTATTCATCACTTAGGAATGGATATTCTTGACGGTTCTTTCTTCTTCAACCGAGCTCTTAATCACATAAATTCTTCAATGAACTTCATTGATCTAATCAGAGATCAATCGGATCATCTTCATGTTCACATGCACTAAGTGATAGTGCATGGACTTCATTAATCCACGTCATCCACTTGGAAGTAGTCAATGGATCATCTTGCTTCTTCAACTCCTCATGCATTGTCACTACAATGCATGGTCTTCTAACTTTGTTGTGACTTTGTATCCAGTTGATACAAGTTCTTGGAACTTTAAGAACAACTCAACAATCGTCAGATGTTCTTAGAGAATGTTTCAAACCATCATCTCTTATGTCACTTAGTGAATCTCCTAAGTGACATGCATCTTAGTACTATGGCCATTCTCTCTTCGTCACCAACACCATCACAACCTTTTTCATTCACATCTTGACATTCCTTGACTTCCATTCATTCCAAGACAACTTCATGCGTCATTGACAACAAATGCAACACAGTGCACTTCAATCTCCCCCTTTGTATTTGTTGTCAATACACTTCTTCAGCACATATGAATGGGTCAATATGTGTGCCAATCTTTTCTCCCCCTTATTGGCAATCAAATTCAAAGGTGTGGTGTGGTTCTCTTTCAAAAATCTCTTCCTCCCTTTGAAAAGTATTTTCTTGAAAAACACTGAGAGAGGGATGATGTCACATGTTCACTTGAGCAATGAACCTTTAGTAAATCAGCTCTAAGTCTACTTGGGCTAACCCAGTGTAGAAAACAAGAGTGATATGACCAAGGAATTCAAAGCTGCCCACATTCACTATAACATGTGAGATCATGCTTTAGGGGTTTGAAATTTTTCAGATATAACAATGAATTGCTAAATCCTGCACATACTTCACAAAACACATTAGAATGTTCAGGTGCAAAGATAAAGCTCCCCCATTCATCCATTTTCTTAAGATGATATTAATCTCAGAACATCATCTTCTTCAGATTTGCTCCCCCTCAAGGGGTGCACTCCATTCAATCCAAACCATCCTCCAGTTGAGAATGATCATCATCTTCAATTCCATGTAATGTTATCACATGTAAATACCAATAGTATAAGGGAATAAGATGGAACCTCCTTGGTTCATCAATGTGAACAACAAGGTTGAGAAGATTCTCTCAACCGAGATGTCCCATTTTCACCATTCTTCACACTTGCACATTTGATCTTCAATGATGTTTGTGCTGGTGTGGATCTCAATACATCTTCATGTGAAATATTTTTCTTCCCTTTTGCCTTAGAAATTTCCAGAACTTCATCTTCAGCTCTTTGCAGATCTTTGGCAAGTTGCAACTGATTTGGCCATATGACTAGTAAATCATTTGGAAGTGTGGCCTCAGTTCTGGATATTCCACATGGTTCCTTTGATGCTGTCAAGCTACCTCTCTTAGGCAAATTGTTTTCAATCAATCCCTTCTACTTCTTTTGGATTGATTGTCTGTTTGAGTTCAGTTGGCTTCTATTTATTTCCATGGCTTGTTTGCAAAGATCCATTGTATGACCTTTCTTTCCACAGTAGAAGCATATTTTCTTGGTGGTCCTTCTAGATGACTCACCCATCTTGGATTTAGACTCCAAGGACTTCTCTTCCTTTTTCAACATCTTCTTGGGAGCTTTTTCAGCTTTCTTCTTCTTGCTTACCAAGGATTCCTTTTTAGCCAGGTTCAGTGATCTTCTCTTCTTTTCATCTTTGGATACAGTTGGAGATTGACATGTATCATTTTGACCACTTTTGTAAACATCCCAGATGTTGTCAAGCAATCCAAATCTGTTAGCAGTAAACAGATGTCTCTGGACCTGTGGATGCTGCTTCTTTTCTTCTGGCTTGCTCCCCCTAGGCATGGGCTTCCTCTGTGCTTTGGCATTCAGTGGATTGTACCAACAATCCTTTGCACAATGCCCATACTTGTTACAACACCAACATTGACCCACAAATCTTGACCTCTTGTGTACTTATGATTGCTGGGTACTTTTCTTGACAAGTTGTGTTGTTTCAGGAGAGCTCTCTTTCTTCATTGTCTTCATCCATACTTGTTTGGAATTATTCTTCCATCCAGCACTTTTTGTGGAGACACAATTAGAAGCATCAGTACAAGATGGTATGGATGTTACCTTCTTTCTAGAAGATGTTGCACTTTTATTAGAGGATGTCTTTCTCTTAGAATCATCCTGCTCAAAGCATACTTGAGTAGCAACATGTCTTCTACCAGCTGACTGGGAGGTTTCAGCTTTGGGTGATTGCAGATTTGTCAATATCACCTCTAGTTCTAAGAACTTCATGTTAAGGGAGTTCTTCTCATCCTCAACAGCTCTTAGCTTTCCTTCCCAACTTTCTTTCAGCTGATTCATCTGGTCATCATGCATTGTCTTCAATTCAAGCAATGAATTGTCAAGCTCCTTCACCCTTTTTGCTTTGTCTTCAAGTTGAGCATCTTTGACAACCATTGAAACTCTGTGTCTCTTTTCCAGTGCACGGAAAACATATTTGATCATTATCAAAAATATTTCTTTCTCAGAAGAGCTCCTTTGCAATTATTCATAGGTATCTTCATATCTTTCATTGCAAAGGGAAACAGTTTCATCTTTGGCCTTCACCAGCTTTCTGAGAGTGTTGGTTATGCCAACCCTTTTTTCCAATTGGACATCCAGAGAATTGGCTTCATCTTCTAGCTGTAATTTTTCTTCTTGAAGATCAAGGAGGCCTGTAGCTATACACATTGCAACTTCCTTGGGGACTCTCTTCTGAAGATTTTTGATTGCATTTAGAAGATCATTGTTTCTTCCATCTTCATCACAGCTAGAGCAGGCTTCATCAGAAGAATGATAAAAGGAATTGTCATCTGATGTGACATTCACATTTCTTTCCATAGAAGGAGTTTCTCTGATTGCACCAGCCTTCTTCTTCATCTTCTTTGCCTGTTTCTTCATTCTGTTTTTCAGAGTCTTGGCAGATATCTCCATTTGAGGCTGTTCTTTCATTTCCTCAAATCTGCACTCCATATAGACTCTCTTGGATCTTTTAGAGGAAACCTCCCTTTGATACCAATTGAAGTGCCCAGATCAGTGTGAATCACTGAGAGGGGGAGGGGGTGAATCAGTGATCCCTTAAAACTTTTTACTAATTGATTCTTATCAATTAAACCTATATGGCTGGTTAAAGCCTCGATCCACTCTTCTTGTATCTCTCAACCTTTCCCGAATGATGCAGTAATGAAAAGGCACAGGACACAAGGATTTACAAGGTTCGGCACCGAAGGCCTACATCCTTGCCATGCTCTCCCAGCATGGATTCTCCCATTATAATCGGTTAGTATTACAATGGTCGATATAGAGTCCCACTGTATCTCTCCTGAGTCCCACCGGAGGGTCTTTATACTGCATCCCACAGTGTTACCAGAGTCCCACTGGCCTCCTCCAGAATCCCACTGAAGACTTCTTCTCCCCGAGTCCCACAGGGTCTTCTCCTGGCTCCTCGAGTCACACGAGTAGCTCTTCTTCTCTTTAAGTTCTTCAAGTATCCTCAGCAGTCTGGGATAAAGACTGCTGGCCTTGCTCTATACCTCTGATCACTTGTGATGATCAGGTCTTCTCGTCTTGCTCAGGATTTATCTCCTTCTTCTAAGGATGACCTGGATTCTCTCCAACTACTGAATACTCAGACAAATGATGTCTTTAACTTCAGTCTGGTCCAGTCTCAGTTCACTTCAACTTCATGCACTGAGTGCATGGCAGCTCTTCATCCTCATGCACTGATAGCATGGCCTTCTCAATTCTTCAAGATCTTCAAGTCTTGGACTCCTCAGATGCACACCACTGATTTAGCACTGTTCACGTGTGCACGTGCATGCATGCATGCATGCACTCCACTTCTTCTTCTCTTGGTGCAATAAACCGACAAAGGGTGTAATCACTTCAAGCACACACCTTCTTCCTGTCCTTCACACATTTTGTTCCTTTTGATTACACACTTAAATGTGTGTTATACTTTGTGTGAGTCTTCTACTTCTTCTAAGTGTGTTCACACCACTTAGTGCACACACATAGGTTCGGCCAACTTGTTTCTTGTTTGCACACACACACTCAAGGTGTGTTCTTCAATTTGCACACACAAAGTTCTCCACTTTTCACACAACTAGGTGTGGTCTTTGGCCTTATTCAATTACACACACTTAGCTACGGCCTAATCCACTTGCACACACTTCCTCTCGGCCTTTTTCACTTCACACACAATGTGTGGTCTTCTTAGCACTTGGCACACACTTAAATGGCCATAGGGTGTTCTTGTTCTTCAAAATGTGCACCCACATAAGGCAACGACCTTCACTTGTTATTTTGCACATCCACCAAAGGCTGCGGCCTTCACTCCACTAAGCACACACAAGGCAAACAAGCCTCAGGTCCTCTTCTCCACTTGGCACACACACGAGGCAAGGCCTCGGCCTTCTTTGGCACACACACACAATGTGTGTAAAACACAACCCGAACTCCACTTGTATGCAGGCGCGCAAGGGTTGCGGCCAAACTTCTCAATACTACCACACAGGGGGCGCGGTGCACAGAGGGAGCGCGCAAGGTCCTACCGCGCAGCCCAATCCTCCTTCCTGTCGCGTAAAGAATTAGCGCGCAGGGGACTCCTCACCTCCTCTTCTTTCGCGCAAGAGGTGCGCAAAAGGAACACACAGAGCCAAGGAATGGCTCCGGGCTTCACTGCCGCGCAAGTGATGCGCGCAGGCTGTTCTTCGCTAAGCACCGAGGCTTCGCGGGACTTCAGATCTTCAACAAAGATTCAGCAAACATATTCATGCCTCGGGTTCTCCTTTTATAGGCAGAGAAACGCTTCTAAACATCCGCGTGGTTTTAACTTCAAAATCCCGAAGATTTCGGATCTTTTAAAATCTTCAAAATCTTTATTTTTATCCTCTGTTTCACGCGGGATCTTTTATTTTCTCTTCCCTCACGTTCATGCTCGGCCGAACGTGTGCATGCCTCTGTCTAGGCCTATCCATGCAAAACATGAACACCCGATGCCTCGGCAACTCCGTTTGCCTCGGCCTTCTTCAGATTCTTCCAAACATTACATGCATGGTCATTTTTAGGCATGATCGTGTTCAGTGTGGCCAGACGAACCTCAAGGACACTTCGGCTTCGTTAGAGGTGGCCGGAATCTCGAATGCCGTCGTCGGGTGGCCTCTGGTTTAGCGGGAGACGTCGGGTGGCTTCGGGGTGGCTCGACGAAGTAGATGAGCTGGGAGCCGTTGGATCGGCCGATCGAAATACATCGGACGGCTGGATAGATCGCGGCGCGCGACAGATGAATCGTGCGGCGCAGATCAAGCGCGAGATCGCTCGGACGACCTGGATTCACTCCGGGTGAATTTTGCGCGTCCCACATCGAAACCTCTCGCGGTTTTCACGCGGCTTATTACCCTGGTGCCGCCTCAACCCCGCAATTGAATCTTCTCCCCACTCGGTGCCGCCCCGCACCGAGTTCTCCCTGCGGGTGCGCTCTGCGCCCACTCATGCCTCCTGCGGGCGCGCTCCTAGCGCCCACTATGCACCTCTGGCGCGCGGGTTTCACCACCGCGTGTCCTCGGGGGCTTACACACGGCCCCTGCCTTGCCTCAGGGAGCGCCTTGGCCTTGAGGGTTCCCCATGGGCGTGGCGCCTTTGGCCCATATGTGCCTTGGGTGATCCCTCGGCTGGCCTCCTTGGTGGCTATTTTTTGCTACTTTAAACACTAAGTGCTTTGTTTACAAACAAAGTAACCAAGTGTAAATGCCAAATTCCACTTCTTCTTCTTCTAAGCCATTCATTCCATTTCTTCTTCATCAGAATTCTTCCAATATCCTCAACATGTATTCATCACTTAGGAATGGAAATTCTTGACGGTTCATTCTTCTTTAACCGAGCTCTTAATCACATAAATTCTTCAATGAACTTCGTTGATCTAATCAGAGATCAATCGGATCATCTTCATGTTCACATGCACTAAGTGATAGTGCATGGACTTCATTAATCCACTTCATCCACTTAGAAGTAGTGAATGGATCATCTTGCTTCTTCAACTCCTCATGCATTGTCACTACAATGCATGGTCTTCTAACTTTGTTGTGACTTTGTATCCAGTTGATACAAGTTCTTGGAACGTTAAGAACAGCTCAACAATCGTCAGATGTTCTTAGAGAATGTTTCAAACCATCATATCTTATGTCACATAGGGAATCTCCTAAGTGACATGCATCTTAGTACAATGGCCATTCTCTCTTCGTCACCAACACCATCACAACCTTTGTCATTCACATCTTGACATTCCTTGACTTCCATTCATTCCAAGACAACTTCATGCGTCATTGACAACAAATGCAACACAGTGCACTTCAGTTATTATATAATCTTGGTTTAATTACATTTTTAGGAGGTGGAAGAAGAATAAAAATTAAAATTTTATGTTAAGAACATTTTCTCTTCTTCAGAACACCTCTATAGGAATTTACGTAAAGCCTCCCTAGATTAATTTTCCAATAAAAACAAGGACTCTTGAATGTGTTTATAGAAGTAAGTATAGTATTTGGGTAGGTATTAGTTAAAAATGGCTTTTAATGTGTGGATAGGATAATAAATGAGGTTATTTTTTTATAAGTAAGGTGGAGTGAAATTTTTGTAAATATCAAGAACAATTCAATAATTGAATTTCACTCACAAAAAATGTTACTTAAAAATTAATAAATAATAGATTTAAGGGGTTATATGTTAAATAATAACCACTAATATTCCAAATGAAACTTTTTAAAATAAGTTATTCTATTTAAATCTACAGTTATTCGCTGTTACAATTTTAGTTTTTTACTACAATAACAAGATTTTTTTTCTAGTTTCTACTATTAATTATAACCAAGTATTAATTTGAATTTATTAATTAATATTAATAATTTTGATAAAAATTATTGAATATATTTTAAAATATTATAATAATATTATCGGAATAATTTAATTTAATTTCAAGCCCACAAAATTTGTCGATAAAACAATTTTTCAAGAAATACATTTTTCTTTCATTAAATGTTATTATATTAAATATATGAAAAGAATTAATCATGGTATGAATTTTATTTAATATAAATAGATATATAATATTTAATTTAATTTCAATATTTCCTAACTAGGGTATACTTTAATTAATTAATATGGATATAATTCATGCTATTAGAAAACATTTTCAGAAAGTAGCGTTTGTAAGCATAAAAATAAATGTATAACAAAATCATGAACATTTATGGTTAAAATAAAATTAATTATATTAAATATTGTAAAATAATTATTATTTTAATTTCGAATCGAATTCGTGTAGTAATGGGTCTTTTAGGTTGCTTAAGGTTTTGAAATAAAATTATAATTTTACAAAAAAGTGGAACTTTTCACTTTTTATTAAAAATCATTCTTTTCAGAAAAAAAAAAATATTTCACCCTAATATATTTTTTATATTATGATTTAAAAATTTATAAAAGTTTTATAAAAATAAATTTCTATATGTTCTGGACACTAATTATAATATTCCCTCAAATAAATAAATAAAACACAATTTTGAATAATAAATAATTTTGAAGCATAAATGACATTATTGAAATTTGATCAATTTTTTATTATTAATTAATATACACATTTAGATTATATTAAAATATTTGAGATTTTTTAATAATTTTTTATTCCAATTCATAACACTAATTTTAATGGCTAGGTTATAACAGTCATGTTTAAATAGTAATATTTTAATATTATATCATGTTTCATTTAATATTATTGTTTCATATTATATACACCATTAGAAATAATTTTTTTTAAATATTTGGGTGTTACATTATAGATCTCTTTAATAAATTAGGTCCTTAAAATTTGATCTTTTTATGCATAATAAAGTGTTTTTCATTTAAAAATTCCCCTATCGAAAACCAATATATTAAAAGGTTAATAAATATTTATCATGTAAATTAGGGAAGGAAAATAAAAAGGTCATATTAAATAACACCAAAATAGGATTCCACATAGGGATAACATTGGAGGTATGTGGAAACATGTATTTAGAAGTAAGAACCATTTATGAGATAAAATTATACGTTTATAAGAGTGAGTAGACAATTGATTTAATGAATTACCATTTTATATCAAGATATATTTCCTAAATTTGAGAGTTTATTTTACCATATAGAATTTGAAAAATATGGAAATATACATTCTTAATAAGTTAAATTTCACCCGTTAATCAATTTTCACCATAATCTTAATTCTTTATATAAACAATGTGTATTCAAGATGAATTTTCCATGCCTCGAAAATGAAAACCAAATTCCAATATATTACATTATCAAAAAAATGATATCAATATACTCATACTTTCATTAAATATTATCAAAAAAAATAAAACGGTTATGAAAAGGTAAGATAACATCAAAACTTTATAAACATTCATATTAATCTCCAAAGATAGTTTTTTCCTAAATAATCGCATAAATAAATAAACCTACATCCAAAATAAAACAAACATTCCAAAACATAATTGTTTTATTCCCAAAAAATCATTAATTTTAAATCCCATGTTAGACATATGGGTTTCAAAAACCTCAACCCAATGAAACATTACATAAAATTTTATTAATCACCCAAAAATCCTAAAAATTCAAAAAAAAAATTGATCCATTAATATTTTTCACAAAATAAATATACCATTTATCCACTAAATAGTTTTTTAAAAACAATTTCATACCAACCATGATATCTTGTAGGCAAGTGGTATGAATTGTACCATTATCCTATCTAGTTCTCAGTTCGTGTTCAGTGTCCTTTCCTGATATGATGAGTTTTCCCAAAGCATGCGTGTTGTCTTTTTACGAATACTATATTAATATAATTCCTTTAATATTCAAAAATATGTGATATAAATCCAAAAAATAACAATAATCATAATTTTTTAATTAATATGGTTTTCTATACATCTTATTTTTTTTCAAAAAATAAAATAATCTTTATGAAAATTAGTATATTAAAATCAGAGATAAGATAAATCCTAAGTTATACCAATAAATTTAAACATATTACCACATAATATAAAAATATTTATCCTAAAATAAATATTATTTACGAAAAAAATAGTAAAAAAAGGTTTATGCCACCATAAATGTCTCCAAAGATACTCTTAATAATCATAGTGTTCAACACAAAAAACCATAAAAGGGGAATTTATGCCTTTAAACTTTTTATGAAAATTAGACTTATCAACTAAATAAACATTAGGTTTAACCAAGTTAATCTATGATCATAACCATTTGAAGTCATTTGTGTTTCTTCATAATGAGTCTTTGAATTTCTAAAACATATCCCCTAAGTTTGTCAAATCATGTGTGCAGGAAGGCCTATGGTCATGTTCCATGTGATAATAGACTAAATTCCCAAGGAACCCTTTTATGAGTTTTTACATCATGGTAAAACTATGTAAGATTCACATCGACTTTTATTATATACAAAGAAATGTAGTTTCCTCAAAACAAATTTATCTTTATTGACCAAAATTTAACGATATTTTCAAAATCTTATAATTATCCCTATGTTTTATCTAAATCATTATAGTCTTAATCCCAAAAAATAAGTATACCACCCTATAATACACACTATTGAGAAGAAATATATTTACACATATTATTAAATTATTTTTTAATAATAAATATCAATTAAATGAAAACTAAGGATCAAAGAGGATTAATGTCTTTAGATGTTTGTATACCTAAAACTACTAAAACAAAAAATTATTATTTTAGTCTACATAATGAGATTATAAATGACTAGATATAAAAAAAATTAGAGGATAAATTGGTGAATACATAAATGAAATGGGTGAGCTAAAAATCCTAGAATGGGAATAAACATGAAAAGGAAACATAACATGTGAGCCAAAGGTATAACGTACTATAATAAAATAGAAGGTTCATGAGTAATAAAATGGAAGTCTCCTGATAGATTATGTTTACTCACAAATCCCATAGAGGACATGCCATTAGACTAAATCATTACCCAATGAGTTGGAGAACAATCTGGGTACACCCATCATAAAATGTTCATGATTATGTTTTCCATAAAATGAAATAATTCATAAGATGTAATCATAATATTTACCCATGGAAATAATTGAGTTTCATAATCATTCCTCTTATCAAAATCAAAATAAATTTAATAAAGGAGTCATTTGATAAATTAAAATAATACATGAATTACACCATAAAAGGAAGGTATAATAATTTAGATAAATATTTTTGAGACATATATACAACATATAAAATAAATCGATAACAGTAAATATAGATAAAATGTGGGTTAGAGAGAGTAAGTTCATAAACTAAATAAAAAAACTAGTTTTAAATATGCCATATTTAAAATATTAATTTTTTTAGATATAAATGAATAAAATTATTTGAAAATAATCATGGAATCTTTTAACGGAAGATTTAAGTTATTGAATGGTCATAATTTTGGGAAATTCCGTTCATTCCAGGTACATTAAAACAAGTATTCCTTTCACATTATTATTAAAAAAATAAAATTAAATCATTTATAAAATTAAAGAAAGAATATTTTTAAGCCATTTGGTAAAACATAAAATATAGGTAAAAATTAATTTAATAAATACTTTAATAATAGTAAAAAAATATATTTAAAAAATGAAGTAAAATATATAAATAGAATATTAGGAGAACATAAATAAATATTCAAAAAATTTAAACATATATCTTTAAGATAAAGTGTCCCCTACATAAAATATTAGAAAAAATACATTTTTAATTGTTTTTATTGAATTTAAAATACGTATAGAAATGATATTAATCACCCCATGAATCATAAATATAAATTTTCTAGAATCAATTAGATGAACGTGGAGATGAGAGGAAATAGTTTTATGTGAAACTTTAGGAGATGAGTTTTTAAGGATATTCCATTACCACTTCGATAAATATTAAACCGTTAGACCACCGAAGGAGTTATAATAAATAAAACATTAAATATCTAGAAATTTAGGAGGTTCCCTAAATAAATTTTCATAGATATATTATAAAAACCCCTAAAATTAATATGTGGTAAATCTGTCATAAGTCTCCCAGAAGTTCGACTAAGACTAGAAATATCTTACATCACGTCTAAACCTATAATATAGGCACGTTATCTTATCAATAATAAACATATATCAATAATTTTTTCTCATAAAAAGTTTTTATAGATTTAATCCCATATATTTATATCATTTACATAATTTATTTTAATGATATATTTAATTACTTTGTCAGTTATGCCCATGTCAGGTGTTTTATGGACATTCAGGTCAAAAATTCAACACGCCATTTATGTGTTGACCATGGTCAATGAGTTCATTGTTAGATAATATATAGAATAATAATTATAACATAGTTATCAAATATTTACAGGATTTATACTTTTCAAACCAACCATGAAATATTATTATGAAAAATAGACTATTTTATAATCATAGAGCTAGAAGAATGCACGTACACATGCGTATTATTTTAATTTTTAAATGATAATGATGGAAATAAAAAAATTGTTACATTAAATTTATAGGATTATAATTTTTTCATAAATATCATTTTATTTATTTTAATATAGTTACATATACCATCCATATGATTGGATAATAAAAAAACAAATCACATCTCTTGGTGAGGCTCTAGTCAACTATAGGCAAGAATGTGATTATAATTTTTCTATCGATAGTAAGATAATATAGTGTATGATGTATTAAAATTTAAAAAAATATTAATATTTCATTAATATAATATATAAAAATTATGTCCAACATCCTGAACATTTAGGACGAGTGATTATAGAAAATGAATTAAATCGGTTTGTGAGGTAGTAGTCGGCCATACACATGAATGATGGTTTCATTTCCCATTTGATAGAATTGAAGAATATTAAATGTTGTTAAATTTAAATAATAATATATTATTATATTTTAGATACTTATATTTATATATCATCATTGTTTAAAAATATTTTAAATAGGTGGATGAAGAAACAAAATAAAAAAAGTTGGTTATGAATGATACATCTTCATTGGACAACCCCATTAGGATTATATGTGTAGTCTTCCAAGAGAAGATATATTAAATGGGGAAAGAAGTAAATATTGAATTTTTTAGGGAATGTATGAACCATAAAGAATATTATGTGTGTAATGGAGAGGAGTGCATGTGTCCTTTTATAAGTGAGAAGTATGGTAATTTTTTTAAAAACAAAAACTATTCAATAATAGGATGTGACTATCAAGGAATGTGCCTCCAAAATTGATAAATAATAGAGTGTAGAGGTTATACATTTGATTAAAACCACGAACATTAAAAATAAAACATTTTTTATTCATTTTATTCCATTTACCTCTAAGGTTACTCACTTTTACTATTTATGTTTTTCACCACGATAACAAGTTCGTTATTATTTTTACTATTCATTATGATGAATAATTAGTCTGACATTTTTAACTAATATTAATTATTATAATTAAAAACATATAATCCATTTTATCAAATTCATGAAATATTAACGGATGAATTCAATTTAAAATTAAACCCACAAAATTAGTCCAAAATATTGGTTTAAAAAAATGCATTTTCAGTAAATAAGTGATAATATTTTAACTCTTTGACTAGAAATAATAATTATATGAATTTTAATTCATATTAATAGTTTTATAATATTTTAATTTAATTTAAATGTTTATATACTATGGGTAATTATAATTAATGAAAATGAATAAATTTTATGTGGTTGTAAACTATTTGCAGAAAACTATATTTTTAAGAATAAAAATAAACTCATACAAAAATCATGATTTTTTTTCACTCAAATTAAATTAATTAGATTAAATAAAAAAATTGTTTAATTTTCCATTAAATAGAACTCAAATAATTTTTTTACTCTTAAATTACATAATTTATTGAAATAAAATAGCCATTTTACAAAAAACATTAACTTTCACTATTCATTGAAAAATGATTCTTTTTATAAAAATACAAAAATATATCAATAAAATAATTTTTTAAGATGATTTAAAAATTTTTATCCATTTTTATAAACAAATAATTTATAGATGTTCCGGTAAGAAGTTACTATATTCTCTTAAAAAAAATTATAAGAATAATTTTTATTTAAGACATTCCTTTTTAAGTATAAAATGACTTCATTGAAATTTGAGTACTTATTTAATATAAATTAATCAAAATATTTATATTATATTAAAATTAAAAATATATTCTTCATAATATGGTTATTCATATTCATACATCAAATTTTAACTGCTATGTTATAATGATCATGTTTAGATAATAATGTTTTAATAGTAAATCATGGTTTATTTAATCTTAGTATAGGGTGTTTTATTTTCTATCAAACAAAATATTATTTTAAATTTCTAGGGTTAAAAATATAGTACTAATATTTAAAACTAGGTTCATTGAGATATAAAAAATATTATCCTAAACTTTGGTGTAGTGTTTATATAACTCTCACATTAGATAATTTCATTGATTGGTTTATTCAGACAATTCATTCAGGAGTTTTGATAGTGAATAGATGTTGAATTTAATTTCAAAATTTAATGGATTAGTTGAAGGATTATTAAAAATACATTATAATTCATAGGATGAAAAACAATTAGGTGGAGAAAACTACATCATTTTGATAAAAAAACATTATAGTTGGTATATGGAAATAGATATTGAATGATTAAGGGAAAATGACTAATTTTATTATCATTGTTTCATGTAGGTCTAGTGGATGGCCATAACAAAGTTTACTAACAATGTGGTAGTTCTAAATTATTTCATTATTGTAGTTTGAAACACACATGAAGAAACTAATCAAGGTTATAGTGAATTGAATTATGGAACTAAAAGTTTCACTAGGATTAGTATTTTGAAAACATGATGTGGTACAATTCATATATGAATGAGAAAAAATTATATACCACACTCAAGTGTTAATCACCCATAGTAATAATAATTTCTATACTAGACATGTTGTCATTACGATGTTTCCAAATACATTTTTCCACTAAGGATGTCAATGATATAATTCAAGGAAATAAAATGAACACTGCTAGCTGTGGTCCACAAGCGTTATATCACTATAGTTTTAAAATAAATCATTTACTCAATATAACACCTTGTATTAGACATAAATAACTCCGTGTTGAATCTATCATTGTTTAGTTTTTTTAAATTAAATGATGATATAATATGAATGATTTGATAGTTGGAAAACAATTTAAAGGGGAGTGTCGAGACAATCATAGATATTTTTGATCTCTTTAATTATGGTGAAAACAAGATCAATCCTTTAGGGGACTGGAGGAGGAGATATATGATTGAACATCCTATTTATTCATAATTTTTTTTTATACTTAGATATTTGGAAATTCATACTCTTACTAATCCTATTATATTATTAAACATAAGAAAAGAACCTATAAAATAGGATCAAATCATTGGATAATAAGACATATAAACCTATCAAAAATATTGTGAGAACCTTGTAAATATATTATATTGTTTACATTTTATATATACCTATATATATATATATACATCTCTCTATATTGTTATATTTTTTGTTTAGATGAAAAGTTTAACTGAAAAAATAATTATTTTGAGATTTGTTCGTAATTTAGTTTTAATTGTTTATTTTAATATTATAAATTTTGAATAATAAGGAAAGAATTTTTTGGGAAATTAAAATTAAGTATCTCAAAAACAATAAGTTTTTTGAATATATAATTTGTTTATTTTGATAATAATGGTTTTATTGGTATATTCTCTAAACATGTTTCCCCTTATAAGAATTATGAGGCCCAATTTGTAGGAATAAAAAATTTATAGTGATTAAAATATTAATTCAAAATGGAATAGTGAAATATGGTTTATAGAAAGAAAAATAGGAGAAATGGTGACAAAAATAGACATAAAAGGGAGAGAGAATGATGTTTTTATATGGAAAGGATAAACAATAAACCCAAAGTGAAGTAAACAATTAAATATGAGTATATGACTAGAAGAGACTTAGAGAGAGTCATTACAGAGTCTATGAGTTAGAGAGAATAACAAAAATGAGATAAAAAGAGGTGAAACAACTTATTTAATGAGTTTTAAGGCCTTTTATGGAAACATAATTGTTTTTAAGATCAATGTAGATGGAGCTTCCAGAGGAAACCCGGGACCTGCGGGATGCAGGGCCATTTTCAGAGATTATCTCAGTCGATGTCACAGATGCTTCTTTGGAAGCTGTGGCAATGCCTCTGCTCATGAAGCAGAAAACATTGCGGTGATTCATGCCATTTTTTTATCAAGCTAAAAGGATGGAACAACATCTGGATAGAGAGTGACTCCACCACCATTGTGCGTTCTATTTGGAATGGGGTTATCCACCTTGCTTGGCCTGTCACTGCTTTCTGGATAAATAGCCTCAATTCTCTTCTTGAAATCAGATACATTTCCACACTTAAATATCGTGAGGAAAACATGGTTGCGGATGGCCTTTACAATTATGGATTCAACCAAGCCATGTCATGGAGTGATACATTGCCAGTTGAAATTCTCCCCTACTTAATAAGAGATTGTAATAAGATACCATATTTCCGTCTCATGTAACATTTCTCTCTCTTTTCTTTTTAACAAAATATTCTTGATCTTGTGAAAAAAAGTGACTCTTAATATTGTGTACTATAATTGAAATTATCATGTTATACAAAATTAATTTGAATTATAAAAAAATATATGTCCACAAACATATAAATTTGATAGAATAATCCTAAATAGAGATTAAATATGTATAAATATATTTTGATCTAAATTCCATTTTGCAATTGTTAGAGTGAGAGTTCCAACCTAGACATACTTATCTAGCCATTAATAAAATTAAAAATTTCATGTGTAAGTGGTTTTTTTGATAAAATCATTTAATTTGTGTTCCATACTTATGAAATCATAAAAACTAAAATCTTTTGAATATGATCTCTCAAGTAGTGGTGTCTAATGTAAATGTTCATAGATCATTAGTGTTAAATGATATTTTTATAGATACTAATAGTACTAGTGCTATCACATAATTTGGGGGGTTTGATCTCAAGTTAGTCTAGGAATTTTTTTTTCATCTGATTAATTTTGGCAGAATAACTACCTATGGATTTAAATTCCACTTCAATGGTAGAATGAAAAAATAAATTTATCTTATTTATAATCCAAGAGACTAGTATTTCTCCATGAATGTGAAAAGTACCATATTCAGTTTTCCAATGTAGTATAAATTATCCAAAATTTGTATTAAAAATTTAATGTTTGAATAATATTTCTTAAGATATAAAAAATAATTTTTTGGGTTCCTTTGATATATTTTAAAACTTACTTTATATATTTCAAATGAGACTCATTAATATTGTATATAAATAATCATAGAGATAAAAAACATAATGTTTCATGATGGGGTTGTAATATAATGAATACTACTAGTTATACATCTATAAATCTTGTTTCCACAATTTTAATGGATCTATACAATGTTATATTATATTATATTAATCATATATGTTCTAATTGTAGTAAGGAGAATACTAAAAAAAATGTTCATTATGGTATTTTATATGGATTAGATAAATCCCATCCCTATTTTAATTAATTATAAAATTAATAAAAAAGTATCTCACCAAAAAAACACATTTTAAATTATTTAGTAACCGAATCAAAAAAAATAATTACAAAGACATTCCTTAGTTTTACCAAATATACCATCAGTTATATAAATTTTTATAACTAATAAATCATTTCAAAATTGAGCTAAAAACTAAATAAAAAGTGTTTTACCATTTTTAATTAATTTTCTAAAACATATTCGATTAAATATTCACATCAACCTTGAGTAGGGTGTTTTATTCTATATAGGTAATTGGTTAACATAAATACATAATTTTTAAGTTATAAATTATCAAAATGAGTAGGTATCTCAATAGAATTTTTTGAAAATAATATAATTTAAAAATTACTATTAACATTCCTTTGAAAATGGTTAAAATTTAAATAGGAGGTGAATGACAACAATTTTAGATTATATTCAATCTATGATGTTCTTAATAACGTTCCCTTGTGTGATGCCTCATTCTAGGGACCACCCCAATGTCCCAACATGATGTGTTAAGTGATGTCAAGCATGAATCTCTATTTGTTAGAGGATATCGACTAGAAATACCCTATGAAGAGCCCTAGTCCAATGGATTACATGTACTATGCTAAACCTGTGAGAAGAAATAATTTCTATACATCCACTAGTGTTCCCATGATTTGTGTGACAAATAAATCTTAGTATAATATCACCAAATTCACAAAGTACATGCCGTCCGTTATGCGTATGAAATAAAAACGTAAACATGGACACGTGAATGTGTGAGATATATCATGTTAATGAGTCTACAAGGACACCCAAACAAAATTTATTTAACACCATTCCAAAATAAAATCTTCAACTTATCACATTATAACTATAACATCAATCATACACAATATCATAGGGTTTGGAATCCACCTAGTCCTAAAAAATACCCAAATGTGTACGTTAAAAACCAACATTCTAGTCTAGGACTCACCCTCTCACCCAAAGAATATCTACCAACACCTTCTAATTCAAGGTTTGGTCATCCATATCAATAACACAATATTTTATCCTATGGCAGGGTACCTTATCCATTAATCACATCACAATATATCCTAACTAGATCCTCATACCTAGGGGAGGTCATACATTTCATCGAACACTCTTTCACTTACTATGGGGTCATAAACTGAAGACTCCCCTCTCTTAGGGTGGGTATCACAAACTTATACAGAATAATATCCTCTCAATCAGGGTAGTCCTTTCTAGTAACCTCTAGTTATGGAAATGACATATTGGTCACATGACATACCATTCCACTCAAGGTAGGCTGAGATTGCACATAAAACTAGGATAATATCACAGTCATGGAGATCATGGCATCACCTTCTTAATTAATACTTGGAAAAGACTAAGGACCCATAATCTCCATATATGAGTCTCTCATTAGTCACATAAACACTATCCACCTAGCCTCATAAGAAATTTCCTCAAACCATCCTAGTCACTATTTATCGATATCAACTTGCAGTCAACCCCCCATAGTGACTCCTTCTAACATGTAGGCTCCACTTAACGCTAGAATAAAAGGAGGGTATATTCCTTATATGATTATCTCATCACAAAATATTACCTTTACCTAGGTACCATACTAATATTACTCTTTTCAACCATTTGTAAAACTGATACTAAGTCCTAAACAATTCCATTGAACTCACACCTCGATCCAATCACACACATCCTAATGAAAATATCTCAATCTACCATGTATAGAAACCAGCCATATCTCTCTTACCTCATCCTATTCTGAAGGACTCATCATGATCATAATGAATACCAAGTTTCAATACATCCATATTAGGTTTTCAGTCATCAGTCTTTAAATTCATTAATTCATCACTCAACACAATTATGCTAAATCACCTTGTCCCAAACCAACTAACACTAAAGAACCATCCTAGGATATCCATGTTATATATCGCAGTCTAAAACCTTCCAAAAGTCTCTTACTAAATCCACCAACACCCTTATGTTGTTCAAAAATCATTCCACAAGGAATCTTTAAGATAGAGAATGAATTTAAATTTTAAAAAACCTTAAATTTTATAGTACCCTTACGTCATACATTGATGAAAAATACAATCTTCCAATAAAGTTAAAAAATAAGGGATATTTTTAAAAAGATATAGAAATTTAAAATATTAAAAACATTGTAACTCTTGATGAATTTAATCAAAATATTGTGATAAAAGTTGAAAAAATAATTCCCAGTGTGTTGAATCACAATTTGATCACTCATTTAAAATAATATTATACATCCAATATTCATTAACCATAAGTGACAGTGAATACTATAACTTTAATATAGGTATCCCTAAATTTAATCCTATTAGAATGTATCCCTAATTTAATATCTATATGAACTTACCCTCAATGTTATACCTATTGTATGACCTATCACTATATCCACAAAAGATATCTCAGGTAAAACATTTTTGAAGATTTATTACCTTCATATCACTCGAATCCATCAACTCACAAGTTTGATGCACACTTAACACACTTGACGCTTAATTATCCTCAACAGAATACCTTGATATGGTCGATAAAAAAAAATTGTTTATTATAGATACTAATTTCTTCTTCATGTTAAGACTCGCATAATTATATAATTTAGGTAAAACAATATGAAATTTTTTTTACCCAAATAAAAGACAGTCTCAAGAAAACTAGAAACATAAAATATTTAAAACATATAATAACTTTCCGAGTATCCAATAACATATACTTAACTATAAAGTTAACTCTTTACCTATATATGTCATTGTAACATACTCAATTTTTTGAATTCCACATTCTTTAGGATTAGTTACAACAACATCAAAAGAAATATAATAATTATCCAATGAATTGGGTAATGATCCTCATATTCTAATGATGTTATCCCTATACTACTACAAATCATGATCATCAGATGAAATCAATAAAAATTAATCCTTCAGATCACTATATTTTCACCTACCTTATTATGTTCTTCATAATTTCATTTATCAAGAATTTATTTATGAAAAAATATATATCTAATAAACAATTTTATTGTCAAATTATATTATAATAAAGTAAATTTTGATTTTAAAATGAAATAAAAATTTATTTAATAACTCAAAAAATTACCCTTTTTAGAAAATATGGGACATTATTGAAAAATTGAAAAGTACTTATGAAATTTGATTGAAAAATACTTATAAGATTCAATGGTATGAATTTAATTCCTTAGACTTGTAACATTATAGAATAAAACATTCGATAAAAATATCTTGAGTATATATAAAAAACACCCCTCAGTCAAACAATAAGAGTTTAATATATTTTCATATATTGATTTCAATTTACTACTCCATTCAAAAAACTCAAATTTTACTAAAATTTACCCCTTTAAATTATTTTTTAATTTAATTCAACATAAAAGGGTTTCATACATTAAATATCTGGGAATTGTTTTTAAAACTATATCTAGTTTTTGATGTTCAAAAAGAAGAAATGGATTTTTTTTGAAAATATTTTTCAAATCCCCCCTAAAATTTTCAAAAAATTTAAAATTTTTATTAAAATATATAACTATTGAATTTCATCCCTCTGAAATTTTTTCATCGGATTATAGGATTTTATTCTTCTTCCATGGATGGTTGATGGAAAAAGTTCAACATGAAATTTCTTATTTTATAGAGATATTATGTTCCTAACAATATACTAACGAAAAATGAAATTTAGTTTAGGAATGTGTTTATAGAAAATTTTAAAACAAGGAAAAAATTAAGTGACATAACCAATAAAATAAGTTCAATAGAAAATATTAATACCATTATAAAGAAAATAACTAAAAAAATTAATTTCAAAAAATAGAAAAGCAATATAATTTAATTGAAAAAATATACACTTCCTTTCTTGTGGAATTTTTTCAATGTAGAGAGATTGGTAAAATATGAAGTAGATTGAATATAATTTTATGTCTATTATTACCATATTTTATTCGATATATTAAAATATATTTTAATTTAATGGTTTTTATAATGTGTATAGAATATTTCTTTAGTTATGATATAGTTAAGAATAATATTTTTTTGTGTGATGCCTTATGAAATAGTGTATTATATCTATGTTCCGTTCATGTGAGTGATGTGTTTGTTTTATGGAAAAATAATAATCACTTATATTATCCCAAGTAATTGGAGTTATAGTTAAGAAAAAGAAAACCTTTTAGTTCCTTTTTTTAACCAGAACACTTATGCAAACCAACATACATTTTTTATATATTCAGAATTTGTAGTGGAAATGGAAAATGAGTGGATATTTTTACTGTACCATGAAACTAAGGCTTATCTTAAGAAATTACATGTTCCAGAACAATAATTTATATAGTTTATATCCAATATGATCCAAGTTCATTTTAATGTTATATAAAAATTCATTTCAGGATGTATAAAACTAACCATGTTTCTAGGTGTATTTAAGGTATTATAAAATTAATTGTATTACTTTGAGATGTGATCCCTTTTTATTTTCTCAGAATATCACATGAATACATAATGAAAATATTTTGCATAATAAAATTTCCATAATATGAAAGCATATCCCATCATAATTCTATAATTTTTCTAATCAATAGGTTTTCTATATTCATGAATATCATGTTTGACAGAATTTCAAATCATAATAATTTTACCTAAATAATTTTTAATAGAATTATTTTGAGTAAATGTTTAATATATTTATGATTATTTTAAATATTTACTCTAAATTTTAGAGTAATTTGATGTTTATGGAAATTTTTATGATCTCCCATCATTCCCATTTAGAAATCACATTTAATGAGTTATGAAAATATATTAAAATATAATTTTCAGTCGAACAAAATACAATGTTGCATATTTAAATTTTAAAAATGATTGAATCCTTTATTTTTGGTAAAACATTAACTGTATAAATATTCACATTAAAAAGTTATTTTGACGACAAAATATGGTATGTTCATAATAACAAGATCTTAGGGTGAATTTTAGTATGTTGAGTTATTTTATAAGTTTAAATAAATATTCCATAATTCTAGAAACCTCAATTATCTAATGGTTTCCTAATAAAATTCCTCAAAAAATATCATGTGTGAAATTGATTTCCAATTCAATTTGAAAAAGTGAAATTAATATGTTCTCTAAACTCTAGTAATATTTAGATAGATTCAAGTTTAGCTTTTGTTGAAAAAGTATTATCATATTATATTATTTAATCTTGAATATAAATTTCTGTAACAACTTCTTCCAAATTCATTACTATAGTTTCATTATCATCACACTTATTTATAAAAACCCATTTTACTCAAATTGATGGAAAATTTTTAAGACACTGAAACAATTTCAAAACATGATTCCATTGAAATTGATTTATCACATACTATATTTCCCTTATCTAACATTCATCGCCAATGAGTAACCTTCCATTTTTTTATTGAAACTAAGACAGATATTCATGGTTATCGCATTGAATTCTTAATGGAATTCTTCTTTTGACTTATTTTCATACATTTCCAATGATATTACACGTGGGATGAATTATTTATAATGACCGACTCTTAGGTAAATTGGTATATTGGCCCTCAACTATTTTGTGTACATTTTCTATTGAAATATTTTATAAGTATTAAAAATCATCAAAATTTATTTTTTATAGATCTACTATATATGGTTGTGAATCAGATTATGATAAACATAAAGGAACAGTTTCAAGAACATAATCTAAAGTATTATCTTATGAATATTTTATAGACACAAAAATATATATTTCATGATATTTTACATCAATAATATCATTAATAAACATTTATTTTTTATTAAAATCTCTATAGGTCTTACTAGTTGTTTAATATCCTTTAAAATTACTTAATTAACCTTTGGGTCAAATTTAAATTTGTTATATTTAAAATTAGAGATAAATAATTTACACCTAACAATTTTATAGTAAGAATTATTTTTATTTACTTTGGTCGAAAATTCATGGAGATTTTTATTAATAAAATGTCAAGGTAAAACAAAATATATAGTATTAGGATCAGTACTGATAGCCTCAACCTAAAAATAACTATCAATATAATATTCTGTTAATGAAGTTTGAGTAATTTAATAACTATTTTTATTTATTCATTACACTATAGCATTCAGCTGAGGTGATCTTTTTGTTTAAAGGATATGAGTAATATATTTCAAGTTACAAATAATTTGAAAATTTAAATTACAAACCCACCACCATGATCACTTTGGATACTATTCAAATTTTGTTTTTACCCTTTTTAGTATAATCATGGTTTTTAAAAAAAATAATGTTCTTTATATTTTCTTATGAGAATTTAAAATCAATTAAATATAGTTTAATCATCAACCAAGGAATACACATTTCATTTCTACCCAATAATACAAGTCTATGTAAGATGAAATACGTATATGTGCAGTAATTGTAATGATTTGGGAGTTGATACGTAAATTTTATGTTTAAAACTTTACTCATGTTGCCTTCCAAATTGAGAAAGGTCACATATCATAGTATAGTTAAAATTTAATTTTTGAAGTTTCTAACATGTACACTCTTATAAAGTTTACTTAACATTTGAATGTTAGATTTAACTAAATATTCTATGACAAAACCATGATAAATATTCAGGTTCACTCTAAAAGGTAAATTCTGATGTCTTAAATCTTAAAATTCAAGTTTATATACATTATAATTCCCATAAATATATAATGAATGTAACTTTTGAATTATTAGAAAAACATTTATAATTCATTAAATTCAAAATGTAACCCCCATTTCATAGTTGACTAATTTTGATAAGGTTATACTTATGTTTTAGATTACACAAAACATTTCAAATTAATGGTTTTCTAATAAATGATAAAATACTAATTCTAATGATTTATCCCATGTAGTTTTATCCAAAAGAGACACATATTATGTTAAAACTTTTGAGATTCTTGATTATATACTTCTTTCAGTCATTTTTTAGTAAAATCGACTTTGTATGTATTATTTATTTACTATGTTGGTACTCAAAAACTTTTTTGAAATGGAATAAAACTATTTTTTTGTATCAATTTTTTTGGGTCCCATTATGTTAGAAAATATTTATTTTGGAACCCACATCATCCTAACACATTTATATTGAATAGATACTAGTCCTTTGGAAATAAAATATCCATAAAAACTAATAGATTGAAGTTGGATAAAAGAACAATATTGATTCTAGTGTCCTCCCTTGTGATATTTAGTTCAAAATAATTCACTTTAAGGTAGAAAATAATATTTTTTGAATTGTGATTTGTTAGTGGTAAATAAAATTCTGTTATAAGTTCAAGACGATCATAGTTTTCAATACATTTTTGAAATAACTTATTTCCTAGAAATAAATTTAGACCAAATATTCTTCAATGAACTATTTTTTATGTAAATTTAACAACTAAATTATGAACATTTGAAATGGATTTTGATTTTTATATAGGGTCTAATTCATATAAATGTTTAGAAACATTATATGTTAGTTTTAATATTATAATATTATTTTTAATTATATTTTTCTAATGAAAAATAACAATTATTCATTAAATTCATATTATTTATTTCCATAAGTCTTACATATCTATCCATTTCTTCAAAATAATTCATATGATCATTATCATATGATGAATTTAATTTTTCATCATCCAATGAAGTTGAATAATCATGATAAGATGTATAAATAAATTTATAATATAAAGTTACGATTATAAAGGATTTAGATATTACCTTATACATTAAATTTTATTCAATGTTGAAAATATTTGACTAACAAACAAAAAGTTTCTAAATATCACTCCCAATTTCATATATGAAATATAAAAATTAGTAACACCTTCACCAAAACAACATGTATACAAATATTTCAAACTTTTTTCACTCCTAATCTTAGATTAATTCTTTGATTTTAAATCTTTCATATTCAATTTCAAAAAATCTATTCTATTATGAAATTTATTCTTATATTTATAGAAAATTCAATATAAATATTTCATATTGACTT
Source organism: Viscum album (assembly GCA_963277665.1). Lineage (NCBI taxonomy): Eukaryota > Viridiplantae > Streptophyta > Magnoliopsida > Santalales > Viscaceae > Viscum > Viscum album. The sequence goes on along the minus strand of OY728148.1, from coordinate 2,032,779,802 downwards.
ATCTAACATTTCTGCGTTTGTGAAAAGTAATCAAAATTTTTTTATTTCCGAAAATATTATTCTATTATCTTACAAGTTATGATATTTCATTCCCACTAAAACGGAACATCTACGTTCGGAATTATTATATTTCTTCTTTGAAACATGATATTTATAAATAGTATCGTAAGAAAAAACCCTTAAAAGTATAATTATTGTAAGATGATACAAAGTCCACTCCATTATTTCTTTTTTTTGATCATCTCTCTTAAATATTCATAAAATTTTTGTTAAAATACTAATAAAGTCATCAAAACATAGATTTTTCAAATGGTTAGTATCATCAACAAATTTCTTCCCTGATTTCCACTCTTTCATCATAATAGAAATCTATTTTCCCTTAGGATGATCACCAGAAAAATAGTTTTCCTACATTTATTGTAAAAGTTTTACAATTTTTATAATACAATGATTTATTTGAGTCAACATTTCACCTGGTTGAAAATCAGAAGCCCAATGGTCTTCCCATAACATTTCTCTTTGAGTTTATAATTTCTTAGAAGTTACAAAATATTTAAACTAAAACTTATAATAAATTCAATCATTGTGTCACAATATCATATATATATATATTTCCTATCAAATATTATAATAAATTATTTTTTACTCTATGATTTTCTTAATTCACAATCCTTTATTCTCAATAAAAATGAAGAACTTATTTTATTAGAATATTATATCCATAGAGAATAATAAAAGTCTTATCAACCCTAATATTGATAATGAATTATATTCTATGATCACTCCAATATTAATAATCCATTCCAAGAAAATTAAGTGGTTTAATTAGAATTGTATTATCAAGAGAACGAATCAAAAATCATTCTATTATAAAAAAATAGAATCATTACATTACAAGATAGTTAGTGTAAAAAGGATATGTATGGTAATTTTCAATAAAACAATAGAAAATATGAATAATCACTTTTTCGATATTTGATACCAAATATTGGCATTTAAGAAAATGACTTGATTCTTAGAGTACTGTAAAAGCTATATATGATACAATTTTTAGTCCCAATAAATGCTTGGTATATAAACTAAAAATAAGGTATGAATTATTGTATAAAAAAATTTATAATTTTCTAGTACCCTAAGGCTATAAATTGATAATAAATATAGCATTCTAATCATGTTAAAAGTAATCAAAGGGAAAAATGTTATAATATCAGAAGTTAAAACTAACATAAATTCAATACCCCTCAATGACGTTAACAAACAAAACAAAAAATAAATAAATAAAATGATGTATATAGTTTCAAATAATAATCCAATAACTCTAAAAAAGAATATTATAATACCAACACACTATAAAAATAATTGACAAGGAAGTGGCCACAACCCCATCCCTCGAATGATGCTCCTCCTGAGATGGAAATGGAGAAAGAGGGATAATGACCCCACAGTCCCACCACCTGTAGTCCCTGAGGTGGCGAACACCACTAAGGGTATACGATCTCAAAATATAGGAGTCATTTCAGTTTTTTTTTAAAAGTTCATGAAATAAGATGTATCAGCCAAAAGAAATAGAATAAATATATAAAATAATGGAAAAATACATTAAAAAGTGTGTTTAAAATAAAACTGTTTCAATGAAATGAAACTTCAAAGCTTTTACTAAAATTAAAACCAAGTAGCATTGCAGAAACTGTCGAAAAGTCTGAACTAGTAACACCCATCACCGTCTTCATTATCATCCTAGAAAGTTTAAAATAGTTTTTTGTAGGGTGGGAATATAAGTGTAACCAGAAGGAAAAACCTAAGTCTCTCATGCACAAATGGTTGGAAACATACTAATTCCCCTATGAGAAAAAAAACAAAACATCACCTATGGATGTATACTAACAACCACAACCTCAACAAGGGACGCTCAATGGAATTTGATTATGTACCAATTTACATGATCTTATGGAGGATTATATTAGAGAATTTATCATAGAACATAATTTAATTACCTTACACAGAAGGTAAATTATATTCCATATCTTTAAATATCTAAAATATTAATTAGTTGGAAAATAAGTATATTATTTTATTACATGAAAATCAATTTTATAATTGAATTATATGATGGATATAAATAAAGGAGAATATTTCACTTATCTTATGATAGTAATATATGATCTTAAGAAATGGAAATATCATATGAAAACAGTGTCTCAATATGTTTATCTTATGACGAACAAGAAAATCAATGGATCTTTAGTCTTATACTCCTTATTATTTGTGTGACCTCTCAATATGTGAACATATTCCTTTATGTTTATCTGAAAAAGAGTTTTAAAAATAAGGAAATAATTATTTGGATAATGTAAATATCATATAAGAATGGAATGATCCGATAAGTATGTTTCCTACCATATTTTCTATTCAAATTATTTCATTTTTTAGAACAGAAGGAAGCATTCTAATTAGAACCTATTTCATCCTTCTTTAAATGTAAATTTCTACTCAACCATTTTTATTATAATTTAAGATAAATTCAAATAAAAAAATATAATATTTTACTACTACATGAAAACAAGACAAAAGAACACTGAGTCATGTACATAAGAAAGAAAAAATATGTGTTTCTTGTACTGAAGGAAAATATAATACATGATGTCTCTGTATAGTTATTTTCATAAATTTTTTTATTTTTCAATTAATGAAAATTTGGATCTGATCTTATATTTTAGGAATCTTCCATAGATGATTATACATATTTTTTTCAGTTTTAGTTTGGAAATGTGTACTGTATAATTCTTCAAATTTCATTTATTCATACATATTTACAAATTTAGTAAATTTAATTTAGTTTTATACGTACATGGATAGGTCATGAAAAAGGATACCTTGGTGAAAAGTTGTTGTAACTTCATAACAAGTTGTAACTATTTGTAATCATCTAGGATGCCCTAGAAAAATTTATCGTGTAGTGATACTCGCCAAAATCATGGATTAGAGTGTTGGTGGAGTGGACCTAGGGATAGTTGTTCCTAGAAACACATTAAATTATCTTTGTTTTATTCTTAAATTATATTTATTCCCTTTAATGTTTTATTTTGATTAATAAAATAACACAACTATTAAATCTTGAAAATATAGTGGTTTAAAAGAAAATAAAATTTCAAAAACTCATTTAACAGCCATCTTGATTCTATGTATATCTATTCTATGAAAAAATAAATAATAATTTGATGATTTTATCTTTATTTCATGATAGTGTATGAACCATTCTTTTTGAGAAGGATAAATATGTACATTTTTTGTCTTTGGAAGTGTGATATTTAGAAAGTGGTGATGGAAAAATTGGTATGGGTTTAAATTGGTGATTTGAATAACTTTTCAATGAATCAAATAGGGGTAAAATCATAGGATATAATCCATTAATTTTATGAAGATAAAATTGAAATATAGCATGTAAAAATGAAATAACATTTCAAAAGGATACGAGAAGAGTATAAATATGTATAATTAATATTAGGATGGAATGTGTGCTCATATCAATGATATTAATGATGGTAGTTTTTCCTGAAGAGTTAAATAATTCATGGATAAAAAAATAAGATGAATGAAAAATCATCGAAACATTTATTCACCATTATTGGGTGATATTTATGTTGTTTTCATCTTTATAAATGAATTTTCAAGACCATTGTGTTTATTTATTGTGTGGAAGGCCTAAAATCCTATAGATTTTGTTTATACATTTCTTAAACTGTGAGTAAAAAGAGAGGAAAGGGAAGTAACCCTTGGGGGTTAGTGAGTAAATCCTAATATTTTGATAAACATGGAACATAGGCAAGTAATTACATTTTATAAATATTGTAATCAAAAATAGATTAATTTTAATGATTAATACATTATTTTAGGGAGACAATCATTTTCCTTGGATGTATCCCATCAACAATGGAGAGTGAAACATGTAAATTCCAATGTTAACGTGAAATTAATAAATTTTATTTTTAATAATGGAACCCTATACTTCTAAATGTTTTTAATTAAAGAGAAAAATATAAACCCTATTTCAGAAATATTCACTCCATCTCAAGATATGCTAATCCATTCAAGATATCAGTTCTAGATAGTGGTATAATATTCTTATGGTTATATTTGGATTAATCATTCAGTACACATTATGAAATTGATATCATGATATATAGTTTTATAATAAATTATTAAATTTATAAATTTTTATGTATGTCTCTATAAAAATTGGAACGATGGTTTAATAACATATTTATTAATTTCATAATGAAATTTGACATGAAACTATACTACATGTACTTTCATTGAGAAACTAAAATGAGAAAAATGTTTAGATTTTGATCAATGAAAATTATATTTTTATTATATTTAGAAAAGAAATTATTGTTTCAAAAGTTAAAATTTGGAATCCCCAGAATAAAATTCTAATGAATTATTTATAAAAGAATTTCAGTAATTTTATTAAAGTTGATAAATATAAGAATAAAAAATTTCAAAAGATACATTATGGTAAACTATTGTTAGAATTATGAAATTTATTATATAATTTCCATTATGAAGGATTGTAATAAAGAACATTGGGGTTGAACCCGCATGTAATGTGTTTATGAAGGGCATAAAAAAATATCAAAAACAAATAAAACAAGTAAATAATAGTTGTTGTTGATTGGGATGATTTTAAATGAAAAAGAAAATAAAATAGAAAACATGTAAATGATGTGAGAAGTAGTGAATTAGGGAGTAAAATCGACAAAGGTGGAGTAGAATGAAAGTGATTAAGTGTGTTTGAGAAAAAATTGATTTGAATATTTATAGATAGTACACCTTCATTCATAAAAAATTAAAAAATGTAATATGGATATCTAGTTTAGGAAATGAACCCAAACCCAACATTAAAGATAGATGGATCTCAACTGTGCATTATCAATAGTTTATCAAATAATAAGTCCACATAATGAGTGTAAATTGAGAATTTGGTCCTATGTAGTAAAATGTTTCATTCTATATTGTAGTTATACTCATATAATCCAAAATTATCTCGTTATAATAATTTTGATAATGTGAATTTTTACCATTTGTAAATAATAATTTATAGAAATAGTTATTTATTCATGAATTTATCATCTATTATTTACTATAAGAAAAATTATTGAAAAAAGATAATTCATAAAATTAATGAAATTGAAGAAAAAAAATTAAATAAAGTTCAATATTATTTACCCAAATAATGGTTTACACAATTATCATTTTATATAGATTATTTAATTATTTAATTCATTATTGATATCAAAATCATGAAATAGAAAAGGATGGTGAATGAAGTATTTTATATTGAGGAGAACCTATTTCCTATATCATACTACATTTGAGTATCCTTTATCATTATTCAAACTCCCATTTATCCTCTTGAATTGATTAGGTGGTCTTCTGATCACCCGAAAAAATGATTAGGTTTTGTTCTTTTGATGGAATCAAATTACATATCGTAGTTATGTTTCTCATAGAGAGACAATGATTCCCCTATTCCTAGTTTCCACATGGATTATATCAATATTCATTATATTTATAAGGTAACCTGATTATAATTTTACCCAAAACTTTTAGGATCCCATATGTGTTATTAATTCAAATGTCAAGTACAGATTATAAATACTTAGTAGTTCACTTCATCATCAATTTAATATTCCTAATATAACCTTGTATTGACATAGAAATGGGAATGGTAATGATCATGTTGAAATTAATCTTCTCTCACCAAAATATATGTTTCTATGTTATAGCCATGTTTTAAGTCTTATGAGGATGACCATAATTAGTCTATGGTAATGGAATGTCATATTCATTTTTAATGATCATATAAGGTTAAAAAATCATAAAATGTTTCTGGGAATTTATATTATATGGGTAGAATTATTATAAGGGATTAGGAAACAAATAATGTATGTGACATGGGAAAATGTAAATGAATGTCACCAAAAAATTTATACATGAGGGAATTATTAAGCTATTACTACGTAACTAGAAATATGGAAACTAAAAAAGTTATATGGAATTGGAAAAATGTCTTCTGAACTAAAAATCTATACAATGTGGGAAAATGTTATATAATAGTAGATTTAAAAGTATTATAAAAATAACATAAATGTCTTATGGAATAAATAATTATCCAATATATTAATGATATTTATAAAAATCCACATATCAAATTATAAATTAATAAAATTTGTATTTTAAAGTAAAAACATGATCAATTGAAGGAATTATTTCCAAAACCCAATACCCATTTTAAAAAACATCCAAATAATATTTAAAATAATATATCATGAAAAATTAATTAATTAATTAATATTAAAATAAAGGAAAAATAAATCACAAGTCATTTGATCCACTCATTAGAGAACAAAATATTCATATTCAAAAATTGAATGAATTATATTTCCTACAAAATTAAAAAAATCAATTATTTTCTATTATATTTACATTTTCACATCAAATATATAATATTTTACCAATATAGATGGATGAAAAAAGTATGAAAAATAACCACATGAACCCCCCATACCTCATTTATTATATTAATGAAATAAATTATACAAATTTAGTGAAGGAAAATTAATTTGAAGGATGAAATATTTTCAATTCCTATAAATAGGTAGCTTTGTAAATGGTTTTCCCTCATAAACATTCTCTAGTAAATATTAATGAATTGCCTAATAAAAATTATGTGTTTAGTGAAATTATTATTTTTATTTTTGTGAGAAATTATATATTTTTAATATTTATATTTAAATTAAGAAAATAAATATCATTACATTCAAATTTTCTTCCAAACCAAAATATTTCTCCATGATGTAGATAATTAGATTTTTTGGCACATAGAATAATTTGAAAAAACTAAAAGGATAACTGAGGATAATAATTTAAATGGTCAATAAATAACTCATTAAATAGTTTTATAATAAACATTAAAAATAATGACTAGTATTATGATTTTATTTTTTAGATAAATTTAATGCAGATCTAATTAGTTTAACCCCAAAAAAGATCTTAAAATTGAAAAAATATTTTAAATATTACTAACAAAATGTGACCAATTGAAATTTCATATTGAGTAATTTATATTATGTAACTATATTTCATCCATGGTAGTATAAAAAATTTAACTATTCCAAATAGAAAAGTAGTCCTCATGTTCATGTTGAATTTGAATCCACTGAAATTTAAAATATAATCATGAAAATAGCCAATTATCAAAAAAATTAATGGAATTTTTATGTTTTTATACTGAAATATAGTATATATAAAACTGGAATCCCCTCCCCCATGATAAAAACTCAATATTTCCTCAACATTGAATCAAAATATAAAGAAACAACAAAAAAATGTAAGTTGTGATGATATTTTAAAATATGTAGAGTAATAATCATTTTAAATGGTAAAAATTAATTAAAAAAATATATATTTCACAAAAAAAAAATAACTCTAGGAAAACAATTATTCATTATTTATTGGATCATAATTATTGTGAAATATTTACAATTATTCATGAACGCATGGCCAATATTTAATGTTTCACAAATATTTTTAAACAAGATCATAAATAATAATATAAGGGAATTATTTCAGATGAAATGGTCATGAAAATATTTTGAATAGTTATTAGTTGTTTTCAATGTTTTTAAAAATAATGAAATAACACAAATATATGTTTTGTACAATAAATTAAATGACAAGAAAACCAAATTATTAGCATTTAAAATGAGCAGAATATAGTAAATAATTCATGAAACAACTTCCTTAATAGATTAGTATTATATTTCATGGTTATATAAATAAAAATCTCCCATTTTTTTGTTATGTATAATTAGTAAAATAACTCAAAGTTAATCTCAAAAAACATGACACATATTAACATATGATTCTATTAAATAACAAATGGATGAAAAATAACATGAGTTTTCGGATAAATAATTGTCATTTAATGCATCTTGAAGTTGTATTACCTCTTAGAATTTGGAAATAAATTTGGATTTTAAACTTAAAGTGAATTAAATTAGGATAATATATTCTATTAAAAATAGTATTAACCATTATATATGTTTCAATAAGTTCTTATGATCAATTAAATATTTGGAACCATTCTAGTGAGTTTAAAGGGTACTACTTTTTAGAAAACCAATGAAATACGTACTGAACAATCATAGATGAAAAGTATAAATATTAACATCATTAAATACAATAATAAAAACAAGAATATTCATGGGTTTAATTCTTGAATAATTGGGTTTGGTGTCCTCTGTAAGACCGAGTAAATGCTTACTTTTCACACATAAAGAAATATGCCAAATCCCTTAGGTTCCCATAAATATAAGTTGTAACCTCATTAACAATAACTAAAAATGGAATATTTTCATCTCCCAATAGAGATACAACACAATTTACTAAAAACTAAATTATTTAGGAACATCCTGAACAATTTTATTTTTTATTTCTTGTGAAAATGTTATGTCAATATTTGAAAATAATCACCCTTTCAGAGACAAAGGAGTGTCGGTATAGAATATTTGAGTCATGAAATGATTTCATTATTTGATTATAAATTCTATAAATTTCATATGATTCTATTAAAATATATTATAACTCACTAATCTAAAATAAATTATCTTTTATGATAATATAACGTCAATGTATAAATCTATAACATCCCAAAAGGACTTGTCATGAAGCTCCAAAGGTAGATAACATGAGATTCCAAAGAGAAACCTAATAGGGAATATTCCAGTGCTTGTCATGAATGATTTAATATAGGACCACAATTAATAATAATATTTTAAGTATAAATCCTATAACACGATTATATTTTTATTAAATATTCCCCTCTGTAGAATTTGATTTATTTGATAGCTTTCGTTACATATAACACTTTGTTTAAATAAACCACAATGTACTATTAAAATATTTTTTTTTAAATTTATCACATATATGTTGGAATATCATATAATAAGAGGAATAATTCAATTATAAAAAAATTATGGTAATATATTTTAAAAAATAAATCATTTTTATCATGCAATTATAAATGAGAATAAAAATAATTTGAATGAAAAATAAATATTATTCTAAAATAGAGTTTTTGTCTAAATAAAGTATTTTATCATAGTAAAATAAATTAATACCTATTTTTGAATTATTATTTTTATATTTATATTATATTTGTATGATAAATTTTTTTAAATAATAAAAAATATTCTAGGCATATTATTAAAAATATCTAGTTTTATTCTTAAAATGTGTTTGTTTTTCTAACAAAAGAGATTGTCACATTATTCACACATACAATAAAATTAAATTCATCCATTTATAGGAATTTAGTTATATAAAATTAAATAAATTTTAATAATTAGGAGATCCATATTTAGTAAATGGGACAATTTTATTTTTGGTCAATATGAATTGTAACATTAGTAAAATTTATGACCTCTATATAGGGAAAATCATATAATCTAAAACTTAAATAAGGGATAAGGCCACAATTATTCATAAAAATTATTATTTAATGTAATTAATTCAAAACATAACATATTATCATATAAATGTAGTTGTTTTATGGAAATGTTTTAATTAAAATGGCTTATATATAATTTAAATAAAAAAAGTTACAAAATGTCACTCTATTTGTTTTTAATATGATTTTTGAATGAAGAGAGGGGGAAAACTATGTTATAAATTAATCTAAATGTTATTAATATTAATAAAATTATTTTCATGATATAAAATTAATTTTTTTTAATTATACAATGACCTTAATTACCTATGCAACACCAATGCAATATGTCCCCCATTAAATAAAAACAATTTCTTAAATTATTTCAAAAATATTTTGAATTTGTTAATGTGATAGATGAATGTTTTAGATATATATTTAATATTTGGATTATTTTAAATAATTATATTCTAATTTCCCCTTTTTCTTTGGGTTTTTAAGTTAAATTAAATCAATAGTGTCAAAATTTATAATAATGATAAATTATCAAAATAATAATTTCTCGAATTATCTAAAAATCATAAATACCTTGAAGGAATGAAATTTGGTAATTATATTATTTAAAATTTATTTAATTTACCATTTATGTATAAATGTTTACCATATAATTAAACATTTAATCCCATTACTGCTGAAATATGTGTTACCATAGTTAAATATAAACTTTGTTAACTAATGGTTAATCAAAATGACATGGTTAATAATTTCAAAAAACCTTTTCTAAATTATATTATTTGATATTATTACAACCATAGAAAACCTTATCTTAGAATAAAATTCTATTTCAAGGTATTCTTATTGAGAAATAATTTATAATAATTTATTATTTTGATAAATTCAAAAAATACCCCACACCTGAATTATAAAAAGGACCACCATCCATCACTTATTCACACAAAATTTAACCTTATATGTCTCCCAAAATCTGTATTGTTTTATTATAAAAATACCTACCCACATTATAATGTTTTATTCATCCAAAAATTCCAACCGTAGAACCATTTAGAGGAGATCAAAATGAGTTGTTTCAACAAAGAGGTAATCACCATACATGATCACATTCATTTATACTACTATTTAACTAATTTAAATCTATTATATGTGTCATAAATTAATAAAATAATAATCCTAAATGTTACTAAATTTTATTATGGTTATGAAAATAACATTATAAACCCTATTTCTCATCAAATGAGAAGTGAAACTGTCGCTTGTTCATACATAAGACTTATTGTCTCCACATAGCGATACAATTAATTTCTTATAACCATAATTTATTGTTATATATTGTGATGGAATGAATGTTAATTTGTTATATTAATGATAAATATTTTCTTCTATAATAATAATATCATGTCTACAATGTTACAATCCACTCCTTTGAGAAATGATAACAACACTCGTGCGTATGAGTGGAAGCCCACCTTAATGCAGTGATGTGATTAATTTTTCTTTTTTATTTGAAATAGATTTTAATAATGATGCATTTTATGTTTAAATATGATATATATGATATAATAATGATCTTATATAGCTGAATTAAAATTTACGTTCCCTTCGTTCCCTATTTTGAAAAATGAAAATAGTGTTCATGTGTACATACGACGAACCATATCCATGAACATTGTAATTAATTTTTCTGTATATAATTTTAACGGATGACTTTAAATATGTTTAAAATGAATATTTTTTAATTTTATATCATGATATATATTATTTATATGATTTATCGAAGATAAATTTATGAGGAAAAGAACTATAAAACTGATATATTTATGATAAATGAAACAGTTAACTCTAGAAAATAACAATTTTAATATCAATTTATTGAGAAAAGGGAGTGTAAAAATTATATAATTGGATTATATAATATATTATAGGTATTAAAATTCTTCAATTATATAATTTTAATAAATATAAATTTGTTATATAAGATGTTATAGTGCTTTTGAACAAAGGCTAACTTGAGGTAATGGTTTATTTCACAATCACATCAATATTCGAGTCCATTTTTGTTTAATTATATACTAGGGAATATATATATATATATATATATTAAATTTCCATTTTTTGTAAAATGTTTTCATAAATTTATTTACTATTCTCCTACTCTTAATTAATGTCATTTGTACCTTTTTTTATTTCTTACAAAAATGGTTTGAAAATTTTCTTTCTTTCATTTTCCAAATGAGGTATGTTCTGAAATTTTCAAAAAACAATATGGATGGAATGTTTTTAAAATATATAAAATAACAGATTTTCTAACCATAATGAAAAAAAATTCTTTTCAAAATAATGTTCATGCATAAAAATTTATTTAAAATTTATTTTCATCCTTTATAATTTATCAATTTTTAGAAGAAAATTTATTGAAATATAAAATTTATTTTTCTTAATAATTATTCTCTATGTTATATTAAAATAATATTCCACTTAACATGAAATTACTTTATTTTAATTATTATTTATTGGTTATATGATTCATTTATACCATCTTTATTCTTTATTTGGATGATTTATGTTCACAATAAAAATTGTTATGATTATGATACCAATTTCTTTTGTACAGGTTATGTTTTGAAGAAATGATCTGGATCCCATGTCTTTTCCAAGGGTTATGGTATGATGAAATTTTCATGAAACCCATTTTATTACATGTGTTTCGATATGATGATTTCTTTATGATATTATTTCAAATGGTACCCCCATTTTGGATTAGGAAAAGGCTATGCTCACCGGAATCACCCTCAACATTCAGGAGAATCTTGTTATTTCTCATGAAGAGACAGACTCTCTGATAATTCATGATTCTATTCTTGGTAAGGGATATACTCCTTGGTCCATATCATACATATTTAGGAAATGTAGATCCATTCTTTTCAACAATATCCAATTGACCCACACATGGACTGAGGGAAATAATGTCACAGACCACATTCTCTCTTTGGCGGACTAAACATCCAATAACATTATTCTTATAATTATTAATTTATTGAAACCAGAGGGTGTTAATTTTATTAGAGGTCATTCCCTTGGGTTTTACTACTTTATACCTCCATAATCCTATAGTTTCCATTGTGTCCTTGTGGTGTTATTTATTTGACTAAAAATATGATTTGGATAGATGGATATCTTGTGCGATATATAGGACCGTAATGGGGGAGTAAACCGAATTCAAAAAGGGACTATATCCACTATGATGGTTCTGGGAGTGAACCATGATTTCTTATATGGTTTTGAGAGTAATCCAATTATACTTTGATGTCATTGGTAATTTTCCATGAATATTAAGTAAATTATTTTCTATAACTATATATATTCCTTAATTCCATTTCCTATTAATATATTATGATATCATGGGTCATGTTATTTGACACAATTATGATTCATGTCCTATGAACATCCTTGATTTAATTTGTGAAGTAAAATTATGATATTTTATTTTTAAGGTATGGTTATGAAATGTCAAGATCATTTTCTTCTAACCTTATGCTCATGCTATTTTTATGGTATCATTGATATTTCCCATTCTAACCCTTAACCAGAATATATTCTCACTATTTTCATATGTTTAATTTCCATATGATATTAATAAAGGTATGGAATATGATATGTCTATGAAGGGTTCAATTATGAAATAATATGTGGGAGGTGATGTAGATGTTTTATAAACTATTTGTTTATACTTCCATGTTTCCAAATATACTAGATCTAAATCATTTAGTTTTGTATCAATATATTATATAACAAAAAACTATATTTTAATATGCAATATATATATATATATATTAATAGTATGGGTTGCTAAAGTTGGTATCAAATAAAGGTTTATATGACATTTGGAAACAAGGATGGGAAAATTTATGTATAAACCCTAGGGATACGACAATTTATAGGATAAAATCCTATTATTTTGGTAAAAATAATTAATTTCCTAGGATTAACATAAGGTCTAACAGAAGTAGGGTTATTTATTTAGATATCATATAATTCATTTCCTATACTATACGGATTTTCAAAATGATTATTGATTCTCACACTATTATTTTTAGTTTTAGTCATTGGATATAACCCTTTGTAATTATGTTAATACTAAATGAAATGGAAAATACAATGGTATCCTCAGGAAATTTTTTTTTATTAGAGATGGAATTAAAAATATTGTTTTATATACTCACAAAAAATTCTCATTATTTTAAAAAAATGAACATTTAAAATGATAAAAGGGGAACAATGTTATGTGGAGTCATTTATTAGGAATCAACTAGCTTCTTGTTTGGGATATTTTAATCCACTTATTACTGAGTAATGTATTAGTACCATTGAAAATATATTTTCTATTATACATTTTAAAAAAATGATTATTTTTTAGATATTTATCATTTGGATGCATAATTAGATCAGTTTTGTAATTTTATCAATAAATTGAGACAATACAAAGAAATTTAATCTATATAGTGGGATGAATTTAAGAGATTATTATTCAACATGTTCATTCCTAGTATCGAGCATAAAAAAACTAGAGAAACAATTACATGAGATAAATTATTATGATGAGGATTTTTTTTAATTATGCGGAAAATTTCACAGGACATGAATGTTATGCTTCTAGTATTAACATTTTTAAACAAAATTAAGGTTTATTAATTCATTAGTGGACTAAAACCAAGTATCCAAAGGTAATATTTCATAAGGTATTTCAATAACAATAAATAAATTGTTCAATTTTATATCATAGTGGGGTTGATATTGGAGTTACACATCAATATCATGGTTTTTACAAGAATATAAAAATGTAATTCAAAAGAAATTATAAAAATTATAGAGAGAGGAAGATGATATTTTATTTATTCTCAAAATTTGGAAGGAAACACGAGGTAAATTTTCATAAGGGATCTTTTAATTGTTTGAATTGTGTAAATGAACATTATTGTGCCACATAATGCTAGTTTTCTGTGAAGAAGTTAGTTAAGGATGCGAATATAGAGAAACCTTCCTAGAATGTTCCACCCACACACTAGTGTTTAATGTGAATGGCGTATGGGAATTATGTGAACCAGCTCTTAAATATAATGTTTAATGAGAATGATCAATGCCAAAAACATCTTACTCATATAGAAACATATAAATATCCTGATATCACTATTTTTTATGAGTGATTTGATAATGATGAGGTAAATGTTACACTTACCATATAATCGAAAACTACAAAAGTCTTATTTTATTCTGAATTTAATAACTATTTTATAGATAAATACTTTTCCAATGGGTATTATAGTACCACCTCAAAAATATGATGTTGAATTAGCAATAAAAACCCCCAATGCTAGGATGATGACATCCCATGTTTATGAATTTTTTCTGTTTAATGTTTGTGAGAAAATGTTTCCTATAAATACATTCATTATTATTCTTGATGAATTCGATTTTATTACAGGTGTAGATTTCATTTTTTACATAATTACTACATAAATATATATGGAAGGGAAGTTACATCTGATATTCCAAACCAGAACTTTGATCTCATATCAGTGTAATGAAAAAATGAACTCCGGATTGAAATTACATCCATCGTATTGGTCATGATTACTTTTCTATGTGGGTTTTTATCGTATATCATTGTAGAGAAACTCAAAATTAGTGTTATTACTATTTTTCATGAGTTTATTGATTTCATTTTATAAAATCATCCATTAAATAGAATTCATGCATAGTGATGCACCTATTTACAAGACAATATATACAATTTCATTGATTAATTTTAAATAATTGATGAAGAAAATCATAGTGAATCCTGAAGTGAGATTTATTTATCCAAATGCATCACCATAGGGTGAAACTATACTGTTTTTCATGTAGAAAGACGAATTAATGGATCTTTTCATTTATTATTGAAATGATAACAAGATCACTATAAAGAAAAAGTAGCATCTTCCCTTTATTGATGAATTTTTTGATCAACTTTATAGAGTTCAATACTTTTCCAAGATCGATCATGATTATGGATATAATCAATTATGATTAATGAAGTGGGATATACAAAATAAAATCATTTTTATAATGTATGGAAACTATGAATATATTGTTATTCAATTTAGTCTTAACAATTCCCCATCAATTTTTATAGATTTAATGATTATATTCTTTATATATTACCTTGATTAGTTTTTGGTTGTCTTTATAAACAATATTCTTCTTTATTCAAAGAAAAAAAATGTGCATGAAGATAATTTGAGAATTATGATGAAGATATTAAATAAAGATAATCTTTATATAAAATTTACCCATAGTTCATTTTCACATAAAAAAATTTGATTCTTTTTAAATATAATCTAGAGTGATGGTATATCAAAAAACCCTTCACAAACATATGTTTTTTAACATTGGCCCCAAAAAAACCACTGTGACTTAGATCCATAGTTTTCATGTCTTGGATATATATTTTCTTCATTTTTTGGATAAATTTTCATGACTATCAAATCCATTCACCATGATAACTTAAAAGGGATTCATATTCCCTTTGTATGGATAAATGTGATGAGTGTTTTATTGAACAAAAGAAAATGCTACTCAAAGAACCTATTCTTATACTACACTATAGTGGAGAAGGGTTTCTAATTTATACTGGACCACCAATGAAGAGACTCAGATATTTCATCATATATAATCATATGGTTACATCTTATGAACAATGAATATTGTTTGTCCATGATAAAAATTACCCAACTCATGATTTATAGATAGTTGTGGTATTTTTGGAAAAAATGATATAGATGTATTATATATATGGGTGAAAGTGTATCATATATAATCAACAAAAAAATTTAAATTTTATTATCTATCAAAATATTTTAACATGTTCCAAAGAATATGGTTGGAGTTGATTAATGGTTTTTATTCCTCAATACATTACCACCATAAAAATTTGGATAAGGTGGAAGATTATTTGAACAAAAAGAATCATGATAGTTCATCTATGATGAGGATAAAAAAAGAACTAATATTTTTTGAAATTAAAAGTATGGATCTTTAAATATTGATGGAAGGGAAGAAATATTGTCCATCTCAAATGAGTGTTCATCCATCCATCCATTTGAACAGTAAAGTGTAATAAAATGATTATGTATAGCTACAAATGAAAGTGATTAATTTTCTTGATTTCATATTGTATTGTGATGGAGTAATAAGTTTCAGGAACCATGTATTTGTATCTTTGTTATTATATTGTCAAAAGGATATGATAGATGAATCTCATAGCTATGCATACTCCATTCTTCCAGAATGATTGAAGATGTATTGTGATTTTATATATTATTTAGGGTGGGTTATCTTGAAGATAGATATAGAAGAGTATATTTAATAATGCCTGGTATGAAAGTAAGGCAACTCTAGGAGATAGAACTATAAGTGGTTGTTATAAATATTTCCCATAAAAAATGTAAATTGGTAGAAATCAACATGGATTTTTTCATGGGACTCTCAAAAACATGTAAAAGGCACAATGATATATTGGGTTTAGTCAATTTCCATTATAAGTTAGTACAAATCATTTACATTATAGAGGATTTCAATCTTGATCATCACACGTGGTTATAATTTAATGAAGTGGAAATACTATAAGGTTTACCCCTATCCATTTTACTAGATTGGGATTTTATGTTTTCCTTGATATTTTGGAGAAGTATTCAACTAGATCTAGATGTATAATTAGTGTTCAACAAATATTTTCATCCTCAAACATATTATTTATATGATAAAACCATTCAAACTATAGAATTAAATTTTAGAGAATGATCTATGGATTTCAATGGGGTTTCAGATTAATGCCTTCATTTGGCGTAATATTCTTATAAAAATATCATTCAATCCAGTTTTCAGATGGATCCTGATGATGCCCCCTATAGTTGGAAGTGGAAAACTCCAACATGTTGGGATGAAGTTTGAGAATGAAATCTATTGGGACATGATCAATATGATGAAATGGTATACATGGTTAGAGCCATTCAAAATCAAATAATAATAGCTTAGAGTCGATAAAAAATTCATGCTAACAATTGATGAAATCATATAGAGATTGAAGTCAGTGAAAGGTATTTCTTTGATTATCTCCATGGGAGTGGGTGATGAGACTTAGAAATAAGGAAAACTAAGACCTAGGTAAAATAATACTTTTTAAATTCTAGGTCGTATTAGGAAAATAAACTATTGATCAAAACATCCACTAAATAACTCACAAGTTCATGATGTGAACCATGTGTGTCTCATAATGATGTACATTCTTAATCATTAACATGTAATGAACTCATATATAATATCAGTAGAGAATAATTTTTTATGAGGAAAAAATAATAGATATTATTTCTTGTATAGAGAAACTACTAAAAAACAATACCACTCATCTTGTCAATGTTTTATGGTGAAACCACATATATTGGGAAGTTATAATGGAACCTAAGAATATGATGAGGAAAAATTAACCTCATATGTTTGTATCAACGTTATGAATTTGAATGGTGAAATTAATTTTATGGTGGGTACAAGGTAACACTGTTTTATTTTTATTAAATATTTATATATAATTTATTTTATTTATTTTGTCGCTTGTGTTACACGCAACATCGTGTTTAAATGAACCAAAATATACTATAAAAATTTTATTATTTAAAATAGAAATCCCATACCCGTTGGATTGGTAGGTTTGAGTAGGAATAAATAAATTATGAAAAAATATATTGTTACATGTGTATGAAATTAATTTATTAGTTATAAATTGATTATAAATGAAAATAAAAGTCATTTGAAATAAAAAGACATATTTTTATAGAAAAAAAAAGTTTTAATGTGAATAATGTATATTCATCATAATAAATTATATTAATACATAATTGAAAGTTATCTTTATAAATTTTATGTATTATATACATGATAAAATATTTTAATCAATATATAAATATTTTTCTAGGCATATGATAAGAATAAAACCATTTTTATGTATATGAATTTTTTTCCCAAAAATAGTTTTTGTCACATTTTCCACACCAAATATAAAATTAATTTATTAAATTTATAGTAATTTTAATATCCCAACTCCGGTACCATGCACCGGTTCCCTGAGCATTTCATTTACATAACCTCATGTATGCCTCCCCATATGTTAGAGGTTTCCCACTAGCAGTGATTGTCTAATATCGATCATCATGAGACTATACCCTCTATTACAATTTAATAAAAAAGTGAAAATAAATTAGAATAACTAAATGATATAACAAAAAAAAGAATAATACTAGTATCACATGATTTCCAAAACATGAATACAATAACCAAATCTAAATAGTAGAGACGCCATTCCAAAATGCATGTCATGTTATAATTGAAAAACAAAAATAAAGAAAAACTAACACTCCAAAGTAGGTCCTGACACCATGTTTGGTTCCCTCATCCATGATCCATCCCGACTCATCCATCAATAATGGGGATCTTTATATAATCCTATCATGAAAATAATAAGCCTATTCAAGTACCAATCAATCAGCCCTAGTATGGTGTGAGTACAACTTAGTAGTCCACCAAAAAATGAATTTGAAACAATATTAAGTCAATAAAAGTTCATGTAGTTGTATAAAGAATAAGGTACCATGAATTATGAAATAGTTCACACATATTCAATTATTCATTATTTAACCACATATTACCTCATGTTCCCAAGGACACCGAAACCCTCACTATCTTCTTTGGCCTTTGTTGGAGTCTAATTAATATCACAACACCATGTTTATCATTAATCAATTCACATCAAATCATATCATAGCCATTTGGATCCATAGTCTAATGACAACTCATGGGCCTAGAATGTCGTTTCTAAGACCCTGTGGGTATTTGAAGCATTATCCATATCCCATACTCATTATTTCATTGGGGTATTTGGTGAATCTATCCATTTCCCACACCTTGATTCACACAATATATATTTGGATCTTAAATAAATGTACTAAACATGAATATCACATATATCACATCATTAATTGTTAATCAACATTAACCATTTTTATCAACATTTCACATAATGGAGTACCCTGAAAATTATTAAAATAACTATGGTTCTCTAATAATCACATGGAATAATAAGAACAAAACACATTTAATTCATTTATCAACATTTAACCACATAACCCATTAAATAATACACCATTTAGTTATTCAATTTCTATCATCTCAAAATCCCTTTAATTAATTCACCAATAAATTATCCCTATTCCACAATCTCAATATCCCATTAAATAATTCACCAATTTTTTAATCTATTTAACCAATATCAATATCCCAAAAATTAATACATCAATTAATTAATCCAATTCCACAATCCCAATTTCCCATTAATTAATTTTCTAATTCACTAATCCACTGTAATTTAGAAATCACACAATCCATTAATTCACCAATTCCATAACCCACATAGTCAATCAATTCCACATAATTTCCATTATGTAATTGACCAAATTAATTAATTAAATTTATGATTTTTATTTGATAAAATTTCAATAGATTTTTTAGACTTACATACATGTAACTGAAATCAAGACTTTGGGATTTGAATAATAGACAAAATACAGAAAAAATGGTGATGAACATTCACCATGGAAGATCTATAATTAATGTGGAAAGTTCAAGACATTAATGAAGAATTATATATAGATCCAATATCAAAAAATCATTATTCAATAGTCTTGGATCTAGATACATCACCCATAGTAGTAATCCATACCTTTTTATCCAGAAGGAGGGGCAGGAGGAAGAAAAACCTAAATAGGAAGAAACCACATTCTGAAAGAGGTGAAGATATGACAATCTAAGATTTCAATAATAAATAATGGAGATCGTGATCTCTAGGAATTGATTTTGGACCACCAATAATGAGATAAATCAGTTAGGGTAGATTTGTGGTGAGTTAAAAGGATAGAGGTACTTTAAATATAGTTTTAGGGGTTTTAAAATACAATGTGCATGGTTTTCGGTACTGGGAGCATGGTTTTCTTTAACCATTTCCCATAAACTTACACCTCACCTAGGATTATCGTATGGTTACACCTAATAATCTACTTATTTTAATAAACAATGTTCCAATCTTGTGAACCCTCTCTTACTTAGTATGCACAATTTCATCGGTTGGTCTGTTATTTTAGAAAACTATGATCCAACAACGGATTGTCCCTATTCATTCAAAAAATCTCTATAATTTCACCAAAATTCACCCAAGATAAAAAAGTATTCAAAATAAGGAAATAAGAGTACCTATAGACATGCTCTAGGAATTTCCAAAAAAGATAAGGATCTTCTAATCACCCCATCTTATAACAACTGGTCCTTGTGTGATATTCCCATTTATCACTATGACTCAGAGTAACAAATATTTTTCCATTAAACCCACATGTCCGATTCACTTTTCCATGATTCCTCATATGCACAATGATGTTTCCACAATACATGAACTATCGAAAAATTATATCCCCAAAAAAATTATCTCTACAATCCAATAGACATATAATATGATCCTCAAATGATGCATTACTCTCAAACTCATCATGATTCACATCTATCATAGGAGAATGTTCAGGGGGATACCACTGAAGTTATGACATATAAAATATTTCATGGATGTAATTGTACCTATGTGGATGACCCAATCATTATGTCAATGGATCGATACTCCTCACAACCTCAAATGGTCGAGTAAAAATGCGTACCAACTTTTCCTACCTCTGAATTCTATGGTGACCCAATATAGGTGATTACCATATAAACACATGATCACCCTCTATAAACATGAGGGTTCATCATAGTTTTTCATAATACCACTTTTACCTACAATAATCTATATCCATATGTTTTGAAATCATCTGAACCTTTTCTAATGACTCCTGCATGTGTCCCAGTCCCAATAACTCTAACTCACCTAGCTCAATGAAGTATAGAGGTAATCTGCATGTCCTGTAATAATGACCATCATATGAATACACCATTACTGTTTCCTGATAACTATCATTATAGAAAGAATCCCAAAAATCTAGGTTCTTCTTCCAAAACCCAATGAAGTCAAGAACACACACTCACAACATATCCTTAAGAACATGTATAGTACATTCTAACTTTCCATCTACTTATGGGTTGAATGACATACCCCGTTAAACCTGTTTAACAATAACCTTATACAAAAAATTTCAGAAATGAGAAGTGAAGCATGATTCACATTCTAAAATAATATGCCATGGATCCCCATGCATATAGACTATTTCGTTGATGTACAAGTCTCCTAACCAGTCCACTGAGAAATTCTCCCATATAGGAAATAAATGAGCCTCTTTCTACAGTTGATCCAAAATCACCCAAATAGAATCATTATAATAAGGGATTCTCAAAGGACCAGCCATAATTTCTATGGTAACCTCATAGTACTTCCAATATGGAATGGGAAATGGATTTGGTAAACCTCTTATTCCTTGATGCTCATCCATCACATGTTGACATGTGTATTATAAAGTTACAATCCCTACTATCTCCTTTTCGTTTCTGGCCACCAAAAGCACTAATGTAGGTCACTATACATTTTGGATACACCAGAATTCCCCCCCCCCACTTTGAGTAATGATGTTCATGTATCAGATCCTCTCTCAGAAATTTAGGTACAACAATATGGCCCCAATCATAGATGATCTCATCATCATATATTTCCTAGTCAAATATTTACACCCCACCTTCAATGATTTCCCTCAAAGAAATATATTCTTGATCCCAATACTACCTACATATAATCTAACAAAAAATTGTAGGATCTACTAAAACTGATACCAAAGTCATTTTCTCATGTCTCTCTATAACTACAACATGCATCTCATCTAGTAAAGTTATCATATTCCAACCATCATTATACCTTTGAATTATCTATTTCTTTTTCTTCCCACTTAAAGTGTCAACAACACGTTTTCACTTCCATGGAATATATGATAGATCAAAATAAAATGACTTCATATACCCAACCCATCTATGATAGAATAGATTAAAATCTTATTCTAAAAAGATATACCATAAGATATTTTAATCTGTATACATAGTGAACATACCTCCCAATAGATAATGTGATGAATACTTCAATGAATAAACTAATAAAACATATATGATATTGTTCATAATGTAGTTATATTCATGTGGCCTCAACATCTAAGACCAATATCCCACAACATGATCTCCCTACATCAACACTACTACATGAATAATCTTAGAAGGATAAAAAACACCATATAATCCCCACATGGCCTAGTTAGGATCAATATTAGTTTCATTTTCAATAAAATTTTAGACTTTAGGAAAGATTTATAACATGATTCTATCCAATGGAACATTGTACCTTTCTTGTTCAAGACAGAAATCAGTGCTGATAAATTGTAAACATCTAAAATGAACCTATGATAATATCCTTCAATCCCCTGAAAGCTATGGATATTGAAATTTTTTTTGTATAATACCGTGAAACCACTTCCAGAACATTATTTGGATCCACTGACACATCATCCTCTCTGGTGATGTGGCCCAAGATGCATACCTGATTAATCCAGAACTAACACTTTGATATATTTTCTTATATCTGATCCACTCTCAGTGTTCTCTTGATGATGTGAATATGTTGGGAATGATCATCATGACTCATGGAGAACACCATTATATCATCCACAAACACTACAACAAAATGATGTAGGTATAGATGGTAGATTATATTCATCATGGTCATAAACTCTTTTTGTGGGGTTTTCCACCCTAATGGAATTAAGACAAGATCATATATGTCATATCTAATTCTGAATGTAGTCCATGATTTATGAGAAGGTCAAACTCTCAACTAATTATACAATGTTATCATGTCGAACATGGAGAAGATAGAAGCTCCCCACAATAGGTCAAAACGATCATCAATATTCAGAAAATGATACTAGTTCTTCACAATCATCTGGTTCAACTTTTGGTATTCAACACATAAGTGTAGTGTTACATCAGCCTTCTTAGAAAACAAAATAGGTGAACCGCAAGGAGACATACTTTGAAGGACATACCCCTTTTGCATCAACTCTTCATATGAGTCCTGATATATTGATTCCCTTTTGGATACATTGTGTATGGTGAAATAGAAACTAGATCATCCCAAATAATGGGATCTATTATAAATTCAATAAATATATCTGGTGCCAGTCATGAGATGTATTTAGGAAACACATCCTGAATCATATCCACTATGGGTAGAAATAAATCCTTTTCTACACCTCCATCATCTAGAAACAGACATTCAATCTAGGTGGTAATCTCCCCAAGTATCTAGTGAACTGGGCCTATATGGACCACATGGATATCCCATTATCCATGATGAATATATTTGTTACCCTATGAAGATGTAAAATTAACCCCCTAGTGATAACAATATATGTGGGATAAGTACACAACTAACTAGTACATACCCATAATTAGGAAAAACAATGACACTTCAATGATGTAAAAATCCCAACTAAAATGATAGTCACCAACCTCGAGGGAATACCCCATGCACAAACGGATGTATTTTGACTGTACTTACGAAGGTGTATCTATTATCATAACCCCACTCATAAAATACACTTCTAGGATCAATCCATTCAAAGCTTGTTCAAATATAAAATAACTAGATTCCCCAATATCAAATAAAAAACAAGATATATTATATTATACATGAATTGTTCCTCTAACTATCAATGGTATACCTATCTATCCCCCAGTCTAGGATAAAATACATGAAGCTGTACTGCCCCAATTCCCTATGATACAGTTTGTGTCCCTTGAGATACACCAATATGTAGATATGGGTACAGTTTTCCAGAATCACCTCATCAACTACCTCTTCCGCCACGACAACTAGAAATCCAATTTACAGACATGTATGGTGTATAATATCCTCTTCGCACACTATGGTTCTTATAAGATGCTAAATTACTTCCCATATATCATGGGTTCCTACGTAACCTCCACATATTTACAATCCAACTACAAGATCAACAATCTAATAGTGGTTTGGAAAAATTTCTACGATAATGGACATGATTACCACAATGGTGGAAGCGCTGTAAGCTAGGGTCATGAGTATCGTTCCTTCCCATGGTAAATCATTTCTCCACTTGTGTGGTCAAAATTTCATTATGATTTGTCCTACTCTTGGAATATTTAACTAATTATTGACCAGAAGAATCCAACATCCCTCCACTAGAAGACACCTTCATATTCCCCCATATATTAGAACCTGACCCACAAAATTAGAATTATTTTTATTCTAAAAGATATTAATATGGAGATACATATCACATTTAACTCCATTGAAGAAATGTTATTCCATGTTTATTTCATCCACTTCTAGCCTTGGAGTAAAGAGATCCACATTTATTAAGTAGACAAAAAAGTCTATAACGAAGATACTCCACTAAGTCAACCTCATCAACCATGTTTCTCTCTTCTGTCTCATCATATCTAGATAAAAGTGCTCCAAGAACTTCTCAAAAAAATATCTTCCATAACATACCATCCGCCTGCCTAGCTTAAGCTTGAACCTCCCACCAGCTTTTCACTGATCCTCATAACATGTAAGCATAAAACTTGTCCATATTCTCAAAAGGATATTTCAGATTGTCAATTATAGTTGTGGTGGACTAAATCCAAAACTTAGTTACCTTAGGTCAACCCTCTTTGTTGAATGTTGCAGGGTGATTTAACTGAAACTCCAAGGTAAGGTTGGAAATACTATTCAAAACCTTTTTTTAGTATCTCTGAATAAAATACATGAAATTAGTAGGGTTTTCTAGGAAATTATCTCTAAATTTCTCACCTGACACTATCAGTTCTTTAGGTTCCATTGTCAGAGGACATTTTCTATAAATATCCTACTATTATCCTCTCAAAAACCATCATCATAAAGGAATTTCTCTAAATTCTAAAACACAACTATTAGGAAACATAACACAACATTGGAATAAGTATGTGTGTTAATATAAATCCATAACAATTCATTCCCATAAACCATTCCACGTTGTCAAAATTGAGGTTCTAGCAATACCCTTAAACATCATTCATCTAGATCATGTTTAAAAAAGGTTAAAATCACTATCATTATTGATGTCTCATTTTATACCATTTCCACATTTTTTTATCATTTACAATTTTCAATATTGTATTTGACACCTTTTCATTTCAGTTACACAAGAATGGAAAAATTATTAAAGACAAAAAACATTTCCAAAAACCCTTTACCGTTGCGTTCCTATAATGATTCATGGATCAAAGGAATCCTATATCCGCAGAATAATGCATGCAAACTAAACACTCATTCCTTACCGACCCAGGAGTTAAATATCAAAAAATAACATAATCAATAATCACATCACACCACAAGTGCGTCATCCAAGGTTAAATAACATCCAACTATAAAATAAAACATCAATTAAAACAATACCACCCAGGGTACTTGGGTTTTCCCCATTCAGGGGTCATCTATCCCCATGAATGAGATCAAGTACAAGGAACGACTCTTCCTATTATCCTCTATAAATTAATAAAATTTTAATACAAATGAAAAGAAAAATGAAAATGGACTTTCATACCACATTGTAATGTCTCGACCCGACAGTCACATACTAGTGCCCCATGCTATCACATGGATACCACCTACATTGATGGTATTTTTTTGGGTGGAGGGTTTAGGGATTTTTGGGTTGCGGGTTTAGGTTTTTTTGTGGATGAAGAATTTTTATTTTTGGGTTTGAGGGTTTAGTGTTTCATTGAGATGAGGGTTTACGGTTTTATAGGTTTGAGGGATCATGGTTTTTTTGCGATGATGGTTTAGAGATTTTTATGACATAGAGTTTTGTGTTTTATTTAATTTTGGATTTAGGGTTTTTTGGGGATGATGGATTAGTGAATTGGGGGATGAGGTATTATTTTTTTATAAGAGATTGTTCTGTTTTTTGGGGATTAGGGTTTAGATTTTCTTTAAGGTGATAGATTAGGGTTTTTTGGGGAAGTAGGTTTAGGGTTTTTAGGATTTGATAGTTTACAATTATTTGGTGTTGTGGTTTCTTGGTTTTTTGGTAATGAGGGATTTTGGTTTTTTAGGGATGAGGGATGAGGATTTTTTGTTTTAGGTTTTAGGATTTTTTGGGGATGTGGTTTTAGGTTTTTTTGTAGTTGATGGTTTTTATTTTTTGGGGATGATGGATTTGGGTTTTTTGGGGATTACAGTTTAGGGTTTTTGTAACAATCAATGGTTTTAATAATAAATTTAACATAGAATGCATGAAATACTGAGACCTTATGAAACGAACACTTTCATATATGATATATTTATAAACTAGCTACTAAACATAATGTTTCTGCTTATGTGATTTGAAATTCGATAAAATGACATACATGATTGCGATCAGTATGATATTTAGAGTCTGATAGGATCAAATTACTTTTTTGGTGAATAGTTATATACCCTTATGAATAGTAATTCAACCTTATGAATATAACGTCACCCATTTATGTATAAATAAAATTTATCCAAATATAAATGAGAGTGAATATTTTAAAAAATAATAATTATGTGTTCATATTTTTGTTAGTAATAATTATTGAATTACAATTTTAAATTAAAAAATTTATTTAAAAAATATAATTTTCATGAAATTTATTCAAAAATAAATATTTGTTTCCTATGATTTTAGGATAATTTTATGCGACCTCAGTTATTTTTTGAAAGTGTTATAAAATCCATTTTTAATTTAAATATGTATTTTTCAAGTAAATAAAGTTTTTTTAAATAAAATTTCTCTTATTTATAAAATTACTTTTATAAAATCGTGTTCATTTATGAATTATACACATCTAAAAATTGTTATGGTGATTTTTTGGTATTTTTAAAAAATACATTATTTTTTGGTGAATAGTTAAATTCCATAATTTTTGAAATATGCTAAATAAATAAATTTCTTCATAATCCTTTATTCATGTATTATGTAAATGGAAATTAGTTCAAAATCATATTCACCTATTACTATTTTTTGTTATAATAATTAAACATGATTTATTTTATTGAGAAAAATAATAAATTAATGAATACGATATTCAAAAATCTCTCCTCTCCACAACTATTAGTACAACCCCCACTCCATCTTCTTTTCACTATTATAAGCCTTGAAGATTCTTAATGTTCTACCCAAATAGTCTTCCCTTGTCTCCCCCCACATCCTGGAGCTCTTGGTCTTTCCAGAAGACCCAAACCCTTTCCCTTTAGGAGGTTCTCTTGGAGGAGTACTCAAGAGGTAAAATTCACTTCTTTTTTTCCTTTTAATTTATTTTATGATCCCTATTTTATTAAAATATTCTTACATACTCTATAAAAATGATCGTGGTTACTCCACTATCATCTATATACTATACTTATATCATTTAAATGGAATATCCATTATCAATATCGTTACTCTCTCTATTTTATTTTAAAAACAGAATCACCGTCTGGGAGGTGCCGAATTATAACCTTCATAGACGATGAAGTTTGGTTCTTAAATTTATTGTTCAAGGTTTTTCATCAAACCATTTTTATAGTATAAATATACTCTAAAATATGTATTATATCCTATTTAATGATTCTAGAACCATAATTTATACATTATATTAAATAATAGAATAAAACTAGTTTGTTGTTATCGAAAAACCACCGCAAGAATCTAAACGATAATAACTAAATGTTTTATATAACGATACATATTCATACTATATACATATATTATATGTATAAACATTTATACTACATTATGTTACTCAATATAATATAAATTCAATAATAGAAAATTATACACATTCCACAAGAACATCCATTATAACATAAAATTATACCAATCCTAAAAGCCAATGAAACGAATGCTCCTCAGCGATAAATTTTTATCTTATAACACACCAAAAATCCACAAATAAACTTATTAAAATTATGATAAATCAGGAAGACATAAATAAGGTTCTTAATTAAATAATTAATTTGATTTAATTTGATTATCCAGGACGTTAATCTCAAGTGAAAAAACCCATTCAGACACAAGGAAATGGTTTTCTACTAAAAATTAATTTTTATTTCAGGATACAAATTTATGGTAATAATGTGTTTGTAATAAAATAATGAACTGTATCTAGGATTCTAGCATCATATCCGTATAGTTTGTATCAGATGAAGTTTAATAAAAAAACATCAAAAAAATATTTAGGAAATGTATATTAGTGAACAAAACCCTAAGATAAACATTGAGAATTGACATATAAGAATATACCAGAATTTTAGTATGGATGATATTATGTGGATATTACTAGAAAATAAATCTCTCTTTGGATACAACAAGTTGACATGGTTTTGGAATAGATGTACCTAATAATAAAAACATCGACAAGGTGTTTTAGGCTTGACTCGGGGTATCCTCGTAGACAATAACGCACCTTACTCCAGACCTGGTTTGACACTTCTAGGGGATATGCATAAAATAATTCAAATATCATTTATAAACCATTGTGAAGGATTTTAAATTAAACTTTTCTTAAAAAACATTGTTTTTGATTGTTGGATTTTTTATTCATATGATTTAAATTAATGTTAAGTATTATACTAGCCGAGATTATGCAATATAATTCATAACCTCATATAGTATATACCATTAATTAGTATTTTTTACTAGTGGATATATTGGAATCCCCATGAATGTGTGGACCCCATTTAGGTATTTCCCCCTATGTAGGATAATGATTTAGGTTCTAGAGCTGTGATAAGTTCTAAGAAACTTATAACTATACTGGGATGGTTGACTCAGGTTATAAATAATAACCTTACCCATATGAAGAACTCCAAACTACAAAGTGGAGGATAAATGTTAGAAAGGATTATTTGACAACTGCCTCTATCATTTCATTGGACTACAAAACCATTCATAGTAGAGTATTGGATAAGTTACTTAGTTAAGATATTTCTCTCTTTGGGATGTAATGAATTGGAGAAGTATGTCAAGGAAGTTTATCATTATTTGGAAGATTCTGATCAATAAGGGTTACTAATTAAAAAAATGAGGAGGAAGATATTGAAAATATGGAATTGGGTTTTTTCATGAAATCTTATTCGATAAATATTTTCCTTGTGAACAATAAGTCGATATGGAAAGACGGTTTTTGAATTTGAGGAAAATAAAGGATGAGATTGTTTCAAAGAATTAATATAACTTCCAAAGGTTAGAAAAGAATTCCAAAGACTACATATTTAATCCAAAGATCAATATTTATTGATTATTTGATGGTTTAAAACCATTATTCTGAAGGGAACTAGTTTTCCAAACATTCTCATCATATGATGAAATAGTCTCATATGCAACCAAGGAAGAAAAAGATTTTTCTATGACTTATGAATTTAAAATAAAGTAATATAATTATAGGGTGTAAAAGAAAATAAAAGTTAATGAGGGGAATAAAAACAAGAATTTGAAAAAATATGAGACTTGTGGAAAGAAACACCCCAGATCCTGCATAATAGGAAAATATGTTTATTGCAAAGGCAGAGAAATAGGGAACCAATATCGAGATTGGAAGAGAATGAAAGAAGATTCAAATGTTAAATGATATAGTTGTAAAGATATGGGACATTAAACCAATGATCTTAATAATAGTCAAGGAAACATTTCCAAATGAATGCAAGGGGAGAAGAGCCAAGCTTATTTAATCAAAACTACAAAAGTTGAAGTTCATAATGATGTGGTGGTTGGTATTATAATCATTTATTGAAACTTGTCTGGTTAATTATTTGATTCTGGATCATCACATAAATTTAAATCTCCCCAGTGTTCTTTAAAAATTATATATTTTCAATTCCCCTTGACCACGGAGTTTTCAGTTAAAACCCCTAAGGGATGGCTCATTGCAACAAAGATGTGTCATGCAGTCCCCATTATGGGAAATAAATATACTATATATTCTGATTTAATCATCATACCTATGGTCGACTCTAACATAATAATTATCATATATTGTATTTAAATATATGATGTGAAAATATATATCAGGAAGAAGAAAATTAAATTTTTTGAGGAAGGTGCAGAATCTATTATCTTCAGATCAAAAAATCACTATCTATTTCTTATCCTAATCCACCCCCAGTAGGTCTACAGAATGCATCTATTAGGGATGATGATAACTCAATATCTATAAGTGAGGAAAGAAATATTCAAATTGAGGATGTACCTAGTGTGAAAGAATACATTGATGTATTTCCAGAGGGTTTACCTAGACACACATTGGAGCATGAAATTGAGTTTTCTATTTATTTAATTCCTATTTCAAGGCATGTATCAATGAATCCATAGAGAATTCATATAGTTTAATTAGTAGAAATAATGGAACAACTAGATAAATTTAGAGATAAAAGACTTATCCACCCTAGTGTTTCTTTATGGGGAGACCCTATTCACTTTTTCATGAAGAAAGATGGATCCACGAGCCTTTGTATTAACTATAGTGAAATCGATGCTATTACAATACATCAAAAGTATCCACTTACTCATATTGATGATTTATTTTATCAACTTAATGGAGCACAATATTTTTATAACATTGACATTTCATATAGATATAATCCACTGCGTTTGAGGAAGGAATATATTCCAAATACAACATTTCAATCCAGGTATGGGCATTACGAGTTTACAGTATTGCATTTTGGATTGAATATTTACCATGTGTTTCCATGGATCTAATGAATAAATACTTCAATGAATATATTGATGACTTTTTTGTGGTATTTATTGATGATATACTGGTATACTAAAAAATCTATGAATATCATGAGAATCACATGCTCATTATTCTGAAGAGTCTTAGACGAAATTAAATATAGGGGAATTTTTCCATGTGTGAATTTTGGATTCAGTTAGTTTCTTTTCTTGGACATATTGACTTTAGGGATGGAATCATAGTTGATCTTGTGAAGGAAACTGTAGTCCCAGAATGGACTACTCCATTGAACATAACTAAGGAACATAGTTTAATTGGATTAACAGGTTATTATCGGTGTTTCATTTAGATCATCACCCGTTTAGCCAATGCATGGACCATTCTTACTCGTAAATGGGTTGAGTTCATACGGAAAAAATAATGTGATTAATGTTTTGAAGAATTGAATCAGATATTGGTTATTGCTCTGATCATGAATCTACCATCAGGAAATGGAGGATTTGTGATCTACAATGATACATCAAATAAAGGAATTGGTTGTGTCCTTATGAAGAATGATTGTGTTATTTATTATTCCATAAGAGATTTAGAAATATCTGAATAGAACTATCTAATACATGATCTTGAGTTAACTTCTATAATATTTGATTTCATGATTTGGAGACACTACCTCTATGGAGAATGGTGTGAGATATATAAGAATCATTAGAGTTTAAAATATATCTATTCATAGAAAGAACTCAACATGAGGAAATGGAGATAGATAAAGATACTCAAGGATTAATGTTGTCCCACTAACTACCACCCAGGAAATTAAAATATGGTAGTTGATTCATTGAACAGAATGGATCATGTAGTTTTAAACAAAATACAGATGGAAAGGGATCATGTATTCATGTATATAATTAATATGGATATAGGAATTATCAGTGAAGGTGAAACATCATTACATTTTCAATTGGTTTCCCAACCATATTTATTGAAAATAATTAAAACTTTTGAGTCTGGTGATGAGTATATTCAAAATAAAATTAAAGGTTTAGATGATGGGAAGTTGGATTTCTTCTTGTGTAAAGATGGAATTTTCAAATTTGGGAAGAGGCTATGTGTTCTCTCTATACCCAAGCTGCAATGGGAGTTATTGGATAATTTTGATATCTATAATTTATCTATAAACCTTGGTAGTACAAAAATTTATAGAGATATTGAAGAACATTTCTAGTGAGATAACATGAAGCCGGAAAATAATGATTATGTAACAAGATGTTTAGTATTTCAATAAGTGATGGTAGAATGACAACATCCTAGAGGAGTCATACAACCTCTACCAATTCCAACATGGAAATGGGATGAAATAACCATTGATTGCGTCACTGGATTACCAAAAACTCAATGAATTAATGATGTAAAATGGTTAATTTTTGATCTACTTATGAAATCTGCACATTTCCTCCCTATAAGGGAGTATTTTCCACTGGAGTTCCTTCTAAAACTCTATATCAATAAAGTTGTGAGAAATCAGGGAGAACCTCTCTCAATTGTATCTGATCATGATTGACGATTCACATCAACATTTTAGAAATGTATTCAAAAATATTTGGATACTGAGCTTCTGATTGAGAAATGCTTATCACCCTTAAACTCACATGAAATCAGAAAGGATGATCCAAACTCAAGAATACATGTTGCGATCATGATCACTTGATTTTTAAGGTATGTGGTGTTATTATTAACCTTTATTATAGTTTTCATACAATAATATTTTCCATTCAAGTATTCAAATGGCACCATATAAAGCATTTTATGAAAAGATATGTCATACACCAACATGTTCGGATGAAGTTGATGAAAGGAAGTTTGTGGGCCCATATCTTGTAGAGGAAAAAATAGTGAAGGTAATGAATATTCATACCAATATTAATGAAACTCCTTGATGTAAAAAGAGTTTTGCTGATAATAAAATGGATGATTTGGAATTTCAAGTGGGAGATCATATTTCGAAAAAGTATCTCCTTGGAAGGGTGTTATAAGATTTGGGAGGAATGGTAAACTCATCCCCATGTAAAATAGTGCTTATGAAATTTTGGATAAAATTGGAGCTGTGGATTATTGTTTTCAATGTCACCTATCCTTTATAATGTACACAATGTGTTCCATGACTTGTTTTTAGAAAGTACATACCAGACCCAATACATGTACTCACTTCTGAAGGTACATAATTTGAACCCAATTATCATACTATGAAGAGCCTATTCGGAATTTGGACAATAAATAACAGGTGTTGAGGAATCAGATGAATCGTGAGGTAAATGTACATAGTAAAATTCATAAAATTAAAGAGACAACAAGGGAGCCAGAGGGAGTTATGATGGAGACCAAACCAAATATTTTTATGAGGTAAAATTCTGGTAATTTTGAGGATGAAATTTTTATTAGGGAGGAGAATGTAACACCCAATGCTTTTAAAAATAAATTAAATATATAATGAATGAAAAAATTATCCCCTATGAATTAAAAACTTTATTATAGAAGATAATTATAACCTAGCCTCAAAACATAATTTTTCAGCTTATGTGATTGGAATTTCCAAAAACAGACATACATATTGCGATCAACATGATATTTAGAGTCTAATTGGATCAAAGTAAATTTTTAGTGAATTGAAAATTTTCTTTATGAATATTAATATACTAATAGAAACCTAACCCATTTATGTACACATAAAATTTCGGCACCATATAAATGAAAGTGATTATTTTAAACCTTAATAATTAATTGTTGATATTTTTTTAAGTAATAAATATTTAATTATAAATTTAAATTTATAAATCTATTTAAAATATTATATAATTTCATAAATTGAATTCCTAAAAACTATTTTATTTTCTTGTGATTTTAGGATAATTTTATGAGACCTCAGTTAATTTTTAAAAGTATTATAAAATCTGTTTTAAATTTAAATTATGTATATTTCATGTAAATAATGATTAATATTCAAATTAAATTTATCGTACTGAAACCCATTAGGAGAAAATAGAGGTTTTTTTGAATTCTACAGACTGGAAAATGGTTGGGGTGATTTTTTGTGGTTTTAATGAAATATTTAAATTTTTGTGAATAGTGAAATTTGATAATTTACGAAATATGCTAAATAAATGAATTCTGATTCATTCTTGAGTCATGTATAATGTATATTTCCATTTATTAGAACTCAAATGAACCTATTAAGATTTTGGTCACATTAATCCAACACTATATCTTGTATTGATCAAAATTAGAAAATAATCAACAAGATATTCACAAATCACTACTTTCCACTATTATAAAACCCACCCCTCATTCCATCTTCTATTCACTCCTATAATCCTTGAAGATTCTAAAATTTCATCCCATATACTCTTCCATAGTCTCGACCCATGCCTAGGAGCTCTTGGTATTTCAAAAAGACACAAACCCTTTCCCATAGGGAGGTTCTCAAGGAGGAGTACTCAAGATGTTAATTCCTCTTCCTTTTTTCCTTTTAACTTCTTTTACGTTCCTTATTTTATAAATATATCCACACTTATTGAATCCAAATGATCATGGTAACTATATTATAATCTACATACCAGAATTATATCATGTGATTGAAAGTTTCACCATTAATATCCTTACTCTCTCTCTTTTATTTAAAAAAACAATCATCCAAAATGTGCCAATTTACAACCTTCGTGGATGAAAGTGTTTTTTTTTTCAATTTATTCCTCCATGATGGTTGTGAATCCGTTTTTACGATAAAAAAATTATAAAATATTTATTATATCTTATGTAATTATTCTATAACAATAATTTATAATATGTATTAAAAATTATAACAAAATGACTTCTTTGTGATAGAAAACCTGCCGCAAAAATCTAAAAGATTGTCACTAAATGTTTCATCTAATGATTAATACTGATAATATATAAAAAATGATATTTATAACCATTTATAATACTATATTTTCCTCAATATAGTATAAATTAATTTTTGGATAATTATAACTATTCCACTTGAACTTCTTTTATCATATACAATTATACTAATCATGAAAACCAAGGAAACAAACGCTTCCGAGTGATAAATTTGTATTTTATAACTCATCAAAAGGACATAATTGAACTTAATAAAATTATTAATAATTAAATCCATTTAAATAATTTTATAAATTAAATAATTAATGGATTTAATTTAATTTTCCTGAAAATTAATATCAAGTGCAGAACACATTCGAGTATAAGGTAAGTTCTTTCTACCAAAAACTCCTTTTACTTTCAGGTTACTATTCACCTCTATTAATCCCAATTAATCTCATAATTATTATTATTTAATCATAATAAATCCTTTTTTAATTTTTTATATATGTTTACCAGTCATAATCATTCTTTATTTTATAGGGAGATATGTTTTTATAATGATCTTTTCTAATTCCTCCTGATAATTAAGCCTGATTGAAGGGAACATCTAAATTTCTAACCTATTTTCATGTTTAATATATAATTTATTTTAATCCAAAAATATTTTTATAAAACCAATCATTTCATTATGAAATAAATACAACAGTTAATTCCAAGTATTTTTTATCATTTTTTCAAAATAACTCTTCTTTTCAAAGTAAAAGTGTATTTCTCTCAAAACATTCTCGTTGATTTTATTAGAGAATTTTGTCCTTTTCAACACCTATGTTGAATTTTATGTATTATTGAAGTTCATATATAATGTTTATAATCTAATGTATTTTATTAAATATTTTTATTATAATCCTGACTATGGATGTGCTATCTTGATACCATTCACCATACTATTCAGAATGGTTTGTGTTTATGTGTACAGATTGGGGAAAGTTATTTTTTATGTTAATGTTGTTTTTGTTTAGTCCCTTTCATATGAGGACTTCATTAGACATATATAGTTATTGGTGGGTCTCTCTATATCCCATTGATGCATCGGTAGGTCTCATGGGACAAAAATAATTGGGTTTTGGATGGGGTATCGCCCCCGTATTTTCATTCGTCTTATGTGAGGCCTTGAAAATATGTTTCAGATGTCCGACATTATGAATTAACTCATTATGGTATTAGTAATATATATACCACGTGATCATAATGCTGTTATAATATAAATGGTTATGTTTCATTATCTAATGATCATTTCTATGGACATATTTAATCAGCATTCTTTCCTTCGATATTATGCTCAAGTATATTTATATGGGAATGTGTTTTGACTTGTTCAACATACCTAGTGTTTATTTTTATATTAAATTCCACTATATTACATACCCTTACTGGGCATCTAATATCACCCCTTTGATATGTTGTATTTTTTCTAGGTTGTGAAGATGAATATTATGAATGAATTTTATGGATAATCTAGGAGTTATATGGATTTTATATTATGTATACCATTTGATGTTGTAATGATAACCTTATTTATGTATCTTATTTTAAAAAACTGCAATACTTTTCATTCCTTCTAGATATGAATTTATGATAGTCATGCTAAATTAATAAAATAGGGCACTGGATCTTGGATACTGGGGTCACATCCTTATAATTTTTATAGTATAATGTTAACATAGACCAAATTTAACCCTTGGAGATTAGTATTTGGATTTACATGAATTTGAATCACAATTGTTATTTGAATTGGAACAACCCACACTTTTTGACATATAAAACACTGATGGGAGTCACCAAATTTATTTTAATCCCAAAATAATATATACAAAACTAAATGTAATGATATTATTTGAAACACATTAATAAGTATAGATTTCATGGATAAAAGCCTAATTAAATGGTAATTTGACTACTTTATTTATTGGTGCCATTAATTATCATGGTAATGTTTCTTTTGATATTTTGGTGATCTTTCAATACATACAAACCGTGTAATTCTATTTGGGCAACTAACCTTAATTTATTTTTTCATTATAATGTATTTACACTATTTTTATTAGATACACTTGAATCCTTATAATTTTGAAGATTAATCTGAAACATTATTTATTTAAACTCTTCACGTTTCTCAGAAATAGTGGTAAATATGTATAATTGGCCATTTAGTTATTAGTCATGGGGAAACCATGGAGGGTGGTGTTTCCATTAATCCATGTTCATTCAGATACATTTAACTATTTCATCATCACATACTCATTTTGTTCTTTTTAAAACACTAAAATTGGTATTAATGCTTTGGTTCCTATGATTCTGTTCTTCCATATTCATTTTACATGTCTCTATCAAAAACATGTTCTCTATCATGTATCCAAAAATGTGGAACTTCTATGAATCCTACTCCATGGGGAAAACGAACAAACATTTAGAATCACAAATTACTCAAATTATTGGGAGACCTTATGTAGAGGCCTGAAGCTTGAAGTACATGGAAATTACATTTCTTTTGTGGAATACTTAATACATTAAAAACTACAGATGTCCAAAGACCGTATTAGTTTAGTGTCTTTGGAAACTCGGAACATAATCATCAAATAATACTGGAAGATCTTCAACATCTCCCATTAAGATAATCCCCTTGTATTTTCTTACATAAATACTTTCCTTAAATCCTGGGTAAAAGAAAACATAAAATGGGTGAGCTCAAATTCTTAGTAAGGGTGTTCATGGAGAACAAAAAAAAATCCATAAACATTTGAACGTAAAAACATAAATATAAAACATATTAATCATGACTAATGTCATAAATCTTCTAAGTACATAAGGAATAGATCACAAAATAAAATTAATCATGATAAAATAGCATGTGAATAAAACATGTAATTGTGTAAAACCATTAATCACATGATATGACTTCCTTATTATCCATGGTGTTTCTTCCAAGACCATCATAGTGGACAAAGTCCATTACTAAACCGGGTTTACTTGTCATTCCAGCCCTGTATTGCTGAACCAGATTTACTTTCCATTCCATCCATGTCTATCTCATGAGATATAAATCATTACCCAATGAATTGGGGGGATATATAGGTCCCACCAATCTATTAATGAAACCATTCTTATGTTTGCCACAAAATCATAAATCATACATCATAACATAACCCATGTAATAAAAATAGGATTCTTAAACATCATTCTATCCTAACAAAATCCTTATAAGATAAAAAAACTTCATAAAAATAATTCCATAATTACGTATTCAAATCAATGTAATAATAGGGATATAAATAGAACCCTATATTATATTTAATGGAAAATAATTTTTATAAAAAACATGAACTTAGTTCTTAAGGAAAATATCGTTTCCTGTTCAAAAACATCATTCCTTTCTCAACATGTCATTCAATTTTAAACTAAAATAATTTAATTGAAAATAAAATAGGAAATTTTTAAAAGAAGCTTCATGAAGATAATGTTCTATGAAAGCATAAAAATCCATTCATCCCGTATAAGTTAAAAAAATTCTTCTCTTACTTTTGCCAGAAAAGTAAAAAAGTTCGTCGTATGGTAAAAAATATTCCTTCCATACCATGTAATAAAAGTATAAAAAGGGTAAAAATGACTTCAAACATACATGAAATAATATTAAAAATTTTATGACATGAATTTTTAAAAGACATGGATGTGGATGATAAATATAACCCCTATAAATACTTACGTATAAACAATCTCAGATAAAAATGAGATTGAAAAATTATCCCTTATATTAGGTCTGATATACTTTGTACGTATCCGAACCTCCTGTAAAATGACATAAATAATGTCTTTGACTTATTACATAATCATATTCATTGTTATGATATCATATATGGTCATATTATTATATTTTTATTAGTAATATTTCATTGTTACTTGTTATTCGGGTGTTCAGTGCTTTATGTTCTTATGCGTGTTTTGCAAATAAATTCTTATTACTTTTTTTAGGTTAAAGATACCTCATTTAAATAATGGTATTAGTGTAATATATATTATATTTATTCATTCAATTCATTTATATAATCATTATTCAATGAAGATCATGTAGAACGAGTCACATCACATCATGGAGACGGTAGGTCGTACGTACGCATGAGCGATTATATCATTCCCATGACTGTGGAATTGTATTGAAGTGTATGGGGTATAATATTTCATAATAAATATCACTTTAGAATAATCATATATTGTTATTTATTCCATATTTATACCCATCCATGTATGTTAGTGATGAAATAAAAGATTACACCATGAGGTGGAGAAGGTAAGTCGTATGTATGCACGCATGGTGATTTCCTTTTTTTCATAGGATGGATATATGATATAATATGATTTTTTCATATTAATAATAAAATATCAGTATACAAGTGAAAATGGAGTTATTAATTTCAATTAAACAAATAAAGAATAGGAAGTAGAAGAAGAAATAAATTTGAATGAATCGGTAAAGGATATTACCTCTTCTTCGACACGCCTCTTCTTAACCTCATCTTAGGGCACTAAATTTGGCCTTTTAAGAAGACCAGGACTTCACGTATGTTTCTAGGGAAGTGGAGAAGAGAAATGGGCAGGGTTTGGCTGAGCATGAGGCACAAAATTATGTGAAGAGGAGAGGGAGGAGGTGCCCTTTTATAAGGGAGGAGAT
Organism: Viscum album; assembly: GCA_963277665.1. Classification (NCBI taxonomy): domain Eukaryota; kingdom Viridiplantae; phylum Streptophyta; class Magnoliopsida; order Santalales; family Viscaceae; genus Viscum; species Viscum album. Next base: position 2,032,739,855 of record OY728148.1, on the reverse strand, counting down.
GGGAACTTTTGGAATCCTCTAAAATATTAATTTTTAATAAAGTCAAACCCCACATAAAAACAAAAAAAAATGACTCATATCTAAATATTAGATGATATAGGGTTGTAATCCATAGTCTAATAAAATTTATACATGTTGGAAATTTATTTTAAACCTTATCAACTTGATTTATCTTTATTTAATCTGTTTAATTTTATTTATGGTAATTATATTCTAAATTTTAAACTGGTATAAATAATTATTTAGGAGTTTTTAATTGTCCATAATATACTAATTTATGAAATTATAGATCATATAAATTTCAATTTATAATTTTTAAATATTTCTATGATTTTTAATCAATTTAATAATATGTCATTTTTATAAAATAACAAAAGAGTCAATTTTGACACTATTCACATATTTGAATTTAAATAAAATCCAAATAGAGGATATATTCGAAACAAAATATTTAATAGATTTATAACATGTCATATTTATCTAGAAAATTCTTGGAGAACATTAAATAGTTAACATATTATTTATTTTCATATTTTTAAAACCATTTATTTGATATTTCAATCAATAAAATCAGTTCTACATCACCATTGGGTCATCATTAATGATAATTATTTAATTGCTAAAAATTATAAATAAATTCTCATGATGTAGATAATTTTATTGGATTTCTGGAGACTATTTATGTTTGATGTTTGCTGAAGGTTATCACCAAATTAAAATTATTAAACATATAAGATATAAGAGAGTGACATGTTGTCATTTTCTTTGGTGTTAATAATAATTACATTATTTTCAAGGTCAAAAGTCCCTGAAATTAATCTATTCCGGCCCTTAGGTGATATGGGTCTACTTTTATTCATCCAATAGAATTTGGAAAGGTGTTAGGGTAATTTTATAATATTATATTTACCCTTAATTACATGATATACCTTTAACTTTGGTAAATAAAATTTACTGTAGTCACTATTCATAATGCCTAAAAATAAAAATGAGCCTATTAACATAATTTGTACCTACTGATTCCAAATATGGAATCCTTATTTCCAAATTGAATACAAATAAGTTTCATAAATTAATTTAAAAATAATCCCGGTGTTGAAAAAAATGGGTTTTTGTTTAAAACCCTGCGAAAGATTGAATTGATTTTACTTACGAATTCCATGTAAAATTAATTCTAATGAAATAATTTATATTAAATGGTAAATATATATTCTCTTTATACATAAAAACCATTTACTATTATAATTTAACCATATAAATTATCACATTTAAAAAAGTTGTTTTTATGTAAAATTTATCGTGTTTTTTACTATTCATCAAAATAAGACTGTTGTCAGAAAAATATCAAAAATTTATCCAAGGTAAATTTTTATATCCTGATTCAAAAGAAGAATATTATTTTATAAATTTTAACTTATAAACTTGTCAAAAATTATATTTAAAATTGGTGTTCTATTAAAAGGCGGAAAAACTGTATTTTTTTGAATAATACTTATTTTACCCAAAAATATTTATTTTGTTATCATACCATGCTATATAAAATGAGTAAGATGAATGATAATGTTAAAAAATTCAAATTTTAGTTAATAATATTCATAATGTCTAGTTCATAATAATATTATAACAATATATCATTGTTTAATGAAACTCAGTATTGCGTACAACACATGTTATCGTGGAAGGTCGCTCTTGCGTGTAATGCAAGCCAAGTTAGGGTTACGTGTATTGCAAGATTCCTTTGGTGTTTCTTATAAAATATTCAAAACATATTCCATATATTCATAGATCAACATCTATACTCAGTGTTTTGTAAAATGAATTTTATTCAATATAAGATGAAATATGTGCAACACAAGCCTAGAATAGTGTTGTGTATACCCCAAGCTAATACGGAGATGCGTATAGTGTAAGATAATATTGGTTTAGTGTACAAAACAAGTCATAAAAGAAATTAAAAATAATATTTCTCATAAAATCTCAGGTTGTTACATTCAAACCCCCCTTATAATGAATTTCCCCCTCGAAGTTCGTCGAGTTTATAAATGGTTTACTACATGATAGTTTATTTCATCGAAACCCACATCTTAAAAAGGAATACTAAAACTTAATTTTAAAAAGTAATGTTAGAATCATAACGGTCACCCAATGTAACTCAACACTGGGTTTCCACGTAGGACATCATAGGTGAAAACATTGATATGAAAGAGAAATCTAACCATCAACTTCTGATAAATAGTGGTAGAGGACATGGCTATGAAAAATCCAACAATGACAAATCCATAAATTTGTGATGATGTGAGGTACCTTCTGAGTCATCAGATATGAGGGAACTATGACAACATTTTTGGTTTTCAAGATCATTTCCCTATGTTAATTAATTTTATAATTAAAATAAATACTTACTTGATTTTGGTACAATGTCACTGTTGTTCATGTCTTGAACAATTTCCACTTCATCTATTAAATAAATGAAGTTGAATTTGTCTTCTATGAAGTGTTAGAAGATCATGCAATATAATGATAGTTCATTCCATCTGTCTCAAAAATAAGGTTGGAAAAAGTTATATACATAAGTACATTTATGGTGATATTAATCGTATATGGTTCCAAAAATGGACTTAGACTTCATCTACCATACCACTTAATAAAATAAATCTCGTTTCTACCAACAAGAGACTTACAGTAGGACAGTGGTTGGAAACAAAGGCCTATCTCACTTAATTTGTTGGTTCGATTCATGCATCCTCATCCAACACAACAGTTTGTCACTCATCATACTGGTTGTCCTTTTTCTCAAATTATACACATACAACATTCTAGAAATAAAATCATAAAAAAGTTCTAACCTTAATCAATACTATCTGATTTCCAACTTAATTCATTCCAACCTTAAGACTTATCTAGAATACTTATTTCCAAACTCATAGTATAAAGAGAACAATTACTAGAAAGGTTATATAACATGAACGTGAATACCATCATTTATCCCCCATATATCATAAGATATATCTTGTTGGTCACATTCCAAACATCGTAATACCTTAATCATGTATTCTAATGAAACATGAATTACCATATAACCTTAGTGAAAACATGAATCTTGTTAAAATTTAACTCATTCCACATACCAAAATCCAAAAAATTCTATATACTCAAACCATGATATCGATGTTTCCTTACATAAATCATGAGCTCATTAATACTATCAAACAAATTATTTTCTCCTTATCCATTCATTATGCGCATATAATATGTTTTACAAAGGTATTTCAATCAATTTTCATGGTTACGGGTATCGTACAATTCTTGAAAACCAATAGATAGATATTCCAATATTCCATGATACTAGAAATGATATTCCACTACAGTATTTTGGAATACTGTTACATAAACAATTAATCATTCCACAACTTCAATGAAATATTCAACATCACCAATATTGAGCACATGTGACATCCATTTGTCCTTTTACTTAAGAATTAGTTGATATCGATCATTATTAACCCTTTTATTATTGCATTGGTTAGCATAATGCCCCATTTCCTTGCACTTGTAGCATTGAAGTGTTGCTGGTGTGTTCTCTATAGTCTTTTCTCTATTCAGATCATTAGCTACCTTTTTCCCATTACTTTGGAACTCAGTTTCTCAATGACCTTCTTTTCCACACTTAAAACATTTTCTAGTCCCTTTAAAACAATCTCCTCCATGCTTCATTCCACACTTTGAGCAAAAAGAAACATTTTTCTTATTTTCACTATTGTTTTGAAATTTTTCCTTGGACTCTATCTTTTTTTTCTTGTCAAAACCATGATATGGATATGTAAAAACAACTTCCAGTTGCATCTAGATAGCACAACTCACAATTTTATCATAGCTAATGATGTCTCTTATAGCTAATTCCCTTTGATGACTTGGTTATAAGACACTAAATAATCTTTCAACATTACAATCAGGTTGGATTATAAAGCTAGATATCTACCACGTGATTCTTGAAAAATTTTCTTCATATATACCAACAGATTCATCATCCTTTTTCTTGAGCTCAAGGAAATCCTTTTCAATCTCCGTTAGAAGAATACTAGGTAAGTACTTATTGAAATACAAGTTTTTTAATTTTTCCCATTCCATGGATTTAATTTCATCTTGGGGCCTCTCATTCGTAATTAGAGTCCACCACTGGTCTGATTCACCATCTAAATGGTAAACTGTCCGAATGACTTTTTCATGTTCCAAATAGCGAATAATGGAAAATATATTTTCAATGGTACCGATCCACTATTCAGCAATAAGTGGATCAAGAGACCCATTGAAAGAAGGTGGGCATTGCCTTATAAAGGGCTCAATAGAATATTGTTCCCTTACCTACTCATTTGGAAGTCCAGAATGATTCATTGCTTCTATAAGTATAGTAATACAATTTTGTACTCCATTTTCCATAATATTTGGTTGTTTAAGAGGATAACCATTGCATTTCTTATTACATTGATATACACGGTTCCTTCGGGTTCCAGCCATCATCTAAAACACGAAAATAATATTGTGAGAGGAAAAAATCATTCGTCGAAAACAACATAATAAAGAGGGAGTACCTTCAAAATATATGTTATTAGGTTTATTTCTATGATCTATACTGTAATTCTATGACTATAACCTATACATATACTTAAACTTAGGGACATCCCTAGGCATAACTTAGAAATATATCAAGGGATCTCACTAAAGTTTCTGCATCCTAGTTTCCAAAGGTTAACTAAACCATCGCTCTGATACCAACTGTAGATACCTGAAGCATGACATACATGGACATTACATTTCTTTTACAGCATAATTAATACAAAATAAAAATAGACGGCCAAATACTGTATTAGTTTAGTGTTTTTGGAAACTCGGAACATAATCTTCTAATCATGGTAGAAGATAATCAATATCTCCCATAAAGAACTTCCCCTTTTTTTCTCACCTAAAATCATTCATTAAATCCTGGGGAAAAGAAAATATAAAAATGGTGAGCTCAAATGCTCAGTAAGTTTAAGCATGGAGATCATAAAACAATCCATAAACATTTGAACGTAAAAACATGAACATAAAACATCTTAATGATGAATAATAACATATATATTGGCAGTACATAAGGCATAGATCATAAAGGAACATTAATCATGATAAAATAGAATGGTAATAATTCATGGAATTTCTGAAAACCATTAAGAACATGATATGATTTCCTTATTAGATAAGGCATTACTGCCAAGACCATCATAATGGACAAAGTCCATCACTGAACCAGGTTTACTTGCCGTTCCAACCCTGTATTAATGAATCGGTTTTACTTGAAGTTCCATCCATGACTATCTCATGAGATATAAATGATTACCCAATACATTGGAGGGAGATATAGGTCCCACCCATCTCATAATGAAACCATTCTAATCTGTTCCACAAAATCATAAATCATACATCATAACCTAAGCCATGTAATAAAAATGGGATTCTTAAACATCATGGCATCATAACATAATCCTTATAAGATAAAAGGACTTCATAAAAATAATTCCATCATAACATAATCAAAAAATGTAATAATAGGGATAGAAATATAACCCTATATTATCTTAGATGGAAAATAATTTTGATAAAAAACATGAACTTAGTTCCTGAGGAAAATATCCTTTCTTCATCAAAACCATTTTTCCATTCTCAACAAGTAATAAAATTTTAAACTAAAATAAGTTAATTGAAAATAAAATTGAAATATTTTAAAATAAGCTTCATGGATATAATGTTCTATTAAAGCATAAAAATCCATTCAAGGTCGTATAAGTAAAAAAAACATTCTTCTCGTACTTTTTCCAGAAAAGTAAAAAAGCACATCGTATGGTAAAAAAGATTCCTTCCATACCATGTAATAAAAGTAAAAAAAAGTGTAAAAATGACTTTAAAAATAAATGGAAGAATAGTAAACATTTTATGAAATGATTTATAGAATAAATGTATGTGGATGATAAATATAACCCCAGTAAATACAGACGTATAAACAATCCTAGATAAAAATGAGATTGCAAAATTATCCCTTACCTTTGATCCGATATGATTTATACGTATCTGATCCTCTTGTAAAATGATTTAAATACTGTCATTGAGTTATTACAGAATCATATTCATTGTTCTGATATCATATATGGTCATATTATTATCTTCTTATTAGTAATATTTCATTTCTACTTGTTATTCGGGTGTTCATTGCTTTATGTTCTTATGCATGTTTTGTCAAATAAATTCTTATTACTCTTTTTAGGTTACAAATACATCATTTACAGAATGGTATTAGTTTAATATATACCATATTTAATCATCAAATTCATTTATATAATCATTATTCAATGAAGCTCATGTAGAATGAGTCGCATCACATCGTGCAGACGGAAGGTCGTACGTACGCACGAGCGATGATATCATTCCCATGATTGTGGAATTGTATTAAAGTGTATGGTGTATAATATTTAAGAATCAATACCACTTTAAAATAATCATATATAGTTCTGTATTCCATCCTTATACCATTCAAGTATGTTAGTGATAAAATAAATGATTACACCACGACGTGGAGATAGTAAGCTGTACGTACACACGCATTGTGATTTAATTTTTTTCATAGGATTAATAGAAGATAGAATATGGTTGTTTCATATTTATAATAACATATCAGTATAGAAATAATACTGGAGTTAGTAATATATTATTACACAAATAAAGAAGACATAGTACAAGAAGAAATAAATTTGAAAGAATCGGTAATGGATATTACCTCTTCTTCGACGCGCCTCTTCTTAACCTCCTCTTAGGGCACTATCGTTGGTCTTTTAAGCAGACCAGGACATCTATTATGTTTCTAGGAAAGTTGACAAGAGAAATGGGCAAGGTTTGGACGATATTGAAGGCTCAAAATGTTGTGAAGTGTAGAGGGATGAGGTGCCCTTTTATAAGAGAGGAGAGGGGAAAATTTTAAAACCTCTTGAATATTAATTTATAATAAACACAATCCCCACTTAAAAATCTCAAAAGATGACTCAAATATGAATATAATACGAGATAGTGTTGTCATATCATCAACCAATAAAATTTAGACGTGTTTGGAATTTATTTTAAACCTTATAAACTTGATTTATCCTTATTTAGTCTATTTAATTTTATTTGTGGGAATAATATTCTAAAGTTTAAATTGTTATAAATAATTACTTATGTGTTGTGAATTTTCCATAATTTAATAATTTATGAAATTTTAGACCATATAAATTTCAATTTATAATTTTTATATATTTTTGAGATTTTAATAAATTTAATAATATGTCATTTTTATAAAATAACATTAGTGTCAATTTTGACACTATTCACTTATTTGAATTTAAATAAAATAAACATAGAGTATAGATTCGAACCAAAATATTAAATAGATTAATAACATGTCATATTTATCTATAAAATTCGTGGATCACATTTAATAGTTCATATAATATTTATTTTAATATTTTTATACCATTTATTTGATATTTCAATCAATAAAATAATTTATACGTCAGTATAATGTCATCTTAAATGATAATTATTTAATCCCTAAAAATTCTAAATAAATTCTCATGAAGTATATAATTTTATTATCTTTATAGTGACTCATTATTTTTGATGTTTTTTAATATTATCACTATGTTAAAATTATTACACTTATAAGATATAAGATAGTGACATGTTGTCACTTTCTTTGGTTTTAATAATAATTACATCATTTTCCTGGTCAAAAGTCCATGAAATGAATCTATTCCAACCCTTAGGTGATATGGGTCGAGTTTTATTCATCCAATAGAATTTTTTAAGGTTTTAGGGGAATTTTATAATATTATTTTTACACAAAATTACCTGATTTACCATTAACTAAGGTAAATAAAATTTACCGTAGTTACTATTCATATTTCCCAAAAATTAAAAGTATCCTAACAACATAATTTGGACCTAATTATTTAAAATATTGAATCCATTTTTTCAAATTCAAGACACAGAAGTTGTAGAAATTAATTTAAAATTAATCTCGTTGTCCAAAACATGGGTTTTTGTTTAAAACATTGCAAAAGATTGAATTGATTTTTCATATGAATTCAATGTAAAATTAATGTTAATGACATAAATTATATTAAATGGTAAAAATAAATTATTTTTATACTTCAAAACCATTTAATACTATAATTTATCCATATAAAATATCTCATTGAAAAAAGTAGTTTTTATGTAAAATTTACCGTGTTTTTACTATTCATCCAAATATGACTGTTGTCAGAAAAATATCAAAACCTTATCCAATGTAAATTTTTATATCAGGATTAAAAATAAGAAGTTAATTTTGTAAAATTGAACTTATAAAATTGTCAAAAAGTATATTTAAAATAGGTGCGCCACCAAAAAGCGGCAAAACTGCATTTTTTTAAAAAAAAAAATTTTGACCAGAAAATTTTATTTTGTTCTCATACCATGTTCTATAAAATGAGTAAGATTAATGATAATGTTATAAAATTCAAAATTTAGTTAATTCTATTCATAACAGATAGTTCATAATAATATTATTACAATATATCGCTCCTGCGTGTAATGCAAGTCAAGTCAGGGTTGCGTGTAGTGTAAGATTCCATTGTGATGCGTATAACATAATCAAAACATAGTTCATTTATACATAGATCAAAATCTATACTCGGTGTTGTGTAAAATGAATTTTATTTTAAATAACATGAAATTGTGTGCAACACAAGCCATGAATAGTGTTGCATATACTGTAAGCTAATACGGTGTTGCGTATAGCGCAAACTAATCTTAGTGTAGCGTACAACACAAGACATCAAAGAAATTAAAAATAATATTTCTCTTAAAATATCGGGGTGTTACACCTCAGAATTTACTAGGATAATTATGACATGATTGCCCTCCATTGTAGTGGCATCCCAAACATCCATCTCAAAAAATATGTGCAAACTGACACCATTTTAAGAATATCATAAAATTTGTGATGATTCTATTGAATTAAAAGAGAATATGTAAATGAGAATATATGATAATTATATTTAATGATAATATAATATTTAAATTATATATTTTTATGGGGGTATTAATCTAGATGATTTTCTAATTTGGTTGCAGGAAATAAAATGATACGTTAAATTTAATAAAATTTCCAACGACATGAAGTGCATGGTAGAAATTCTAAAACTTATATATTATTCATTTATTTGGTGTGAAAATGTTAATAAAATTCTGACATGAAGTGAAATATAAAATATTATCATGGTAGAAGTTGAAAATGTTTTTGATAATATTATCTTTCCCTAATAATTATAATAAAACGTTTGATTTACAAAAGTGTAGCTTGTGACATGGAGATAAATATGTCTAATAGTACATTCATGAGTATGATTTTTTATTATTGTGAAGTGATGTTATATAACACAAGGATAAAATTATTGGTTTTTTTTGGGTCAATTAAATGATGAAATAGCACATTCAGTGGATTTAAAATCATTCTTTTCAATTGATGATGTTTTTAGGCTACAAATCAAGGTGGAAAAGGAAAATTTGTACTCAAATGCACCAGTGATCATGAACTGAAATAGGGATACATATTTTTATAAAGTTTTTTATTCTAATAAATATGGTATATGGTATAAGTAATTCCAAAAGAATTTGATACTGGATAAATTGAAAGTTAATGCTAGGAACAACCAAAAGTAAAATCCAACTCCAACGAACATCAGAATCGATAGTGATTCAAATGAAATGGGTATGGCCTTTCTCAGGAAAATAACCAAAAAAATTTAATTACTACTAAAAAATATATTTATATGATTTAAAGGGGAATTTATGTGGATTAAAATGGTGGTGAAGAGTTTGAAAATGAATATCATGTTGTGGGGGAACCGGATGTTGGTAGCATTCTTATGATATGATTATTTTTCAATAAAAAATATTATCTCAAGAATACAATGAAATAAATTGTCTAAATCATGCTTCCCCATAAATTATAAATCATTAATGGTGATTATTAATAGTATTATTTGTAAAAATGTTTTTTCAACAACACTAGAGGAGAAATTAAAGCTCCCAACAATAAATCATCCTCAATTATACAAACTAGAATTGTTGAACAATGGGATCACACATCATGTCAAAAAATAGGTTCTAGTTTCACATTACATTGGCATGAACTTTGCTGATGAGGTATTATGTGATGTAATTTTAATGGATGGTTGTAAATAATTTATGGGAAGGCCTTGTTAGTTTGAATGTGATGTAAAATATGATGGGAGGGAGAATACAAATTCATTCAAATCTGTGGAAGAAAAATTATACATTCTCCTTTGAAGATATAATAAAATCATCAACCTAAATTTTTTCCCAATGAGCACAATGGTTTCCTATTTATCTATAATTTTATGCGGAGAATTAAATCTATAATGAAAACCAATTTATACTTTATTGATGATTCACAAGTCATTCTATGAGGATAATGGTTGTCAATATTAGATTGATCATTCTATGATTCATGAATATAATGATGATTTTAAAAATGTGCATCTATGTGGATTACCACCCATTAGAGTAATTTAAAACCATAATGATCTTGTACCAAGTGCACAATTAACCTATAAACCAGTATGTTAGTGAAAACATGAGGAATCAATGGAATTGATGATTAAAGTGGAAGAGTTGTTTGATCATGGATTTATAAGTCCAATAATAATAATGTATCCAATTACAACATTATTGGTGTTGAAGAATTATGGTACCTATCTCATTTTTATTGACAATGTAGTTATCAATAATATTACCATCAAATACAGGTATCCCATTCCTCGACTTGATTGTAAGATCGATCAACTACATTATTTATACATCCTATTAAAGGTGGATATTTTGAGTATATACCACCAAATTTTAATAAAGGAAGGTGATGAATGGAAATGGTATTTTAACCCAAAGGCTGAGTGTTTGAGTTATTGGTCAGGCCATTCGGCCTCTCAAATTATCCTAGTACATTCAAGTGACTCATGAATTATGTTCTAAAACAATTTATCGGTAAATTTGTTTTTTATTTGTATGTTATTTTGATTTACAATAGGATTGTGTAGAGCCTTGTGGATTATCTTAAAAATGTATATGGAATTCCAAAGTAACACAAGTTATATGGAAATTTATAAAAGTGTGAGTTCTGAACATTAAAATTTTTGATTTTGGGATATGTATTATCCAAATAAGGAATCATGGTGGATCAATAAATTGTGGAAGAAATCAAATCATTACCACTACTAGAATACATCAAAGATGTAAGTGGTTTTATTTTTTTTAACATTTATATCAACTATTTATTTTTAATTTCATCACTACCATGGAACCATATATTTGAATGCTTGAAAAATTGGAAATTTGAGGAGTCCATGGAAAGAAATATAACTTTTAAAATTGTTAAAGAAAGGTTATGTGATTCACAAGTTTTGGAATTAAATGATTTTGATGACGTTAACAAGATGGGGTCTGATGCATGTAGAGTTTGGATTGAGGCCCTTCTCATAAAAATAATGTTTCCCATTGCATACTTAATTTTTATGTTGAATTATTCAAGGAGTAATTTCAGGACCTATAATAAGGATCATTATGATATGGTGAGATCCCTAGATCATTTGTCTAATTATTTGAGACCAAAAAAGTTTGTTTTTATTATAACCAAAATGAATTGGGATTTATCAATGTTCAACACATGATATGAATAAGGTACAAAAATTTGTTGAATTATCCCTATCAACCACATTTTTTTTAAAATACATGAATGGTTATGATAATATTTTGGTAGGTTATTTATCTCATAGGTATGCATTACATAGCATTCTAGTTGTTTGAATTATTTGATTTCAGCTTAATAAAGAGGATTATGATCATGAAATATTTATAACTTCTATTTTAATCAAATGTAAATTGGAATTTTATAGGATATTTTATTGGTTTATCTTCAAATATAATTAGGTTTTTTGTTCAATGAGAAATTTGTGTGATATTATCATCTGAGTGACTCATGAATGAGGAATTTCTGGGCATTTTTTCATCTACATAACATAAGATTTATTAAATGATAATTTCTAGTATCCAAATATGGAAACACATGTCTTGGTAATTTTTTCCAGATGTGGGACATGTTAAAGAGAAACGATTAATTTCAATCAAGGTTTATAAACTACATTATTTATTCTGATATTTCTAAGGTAATATATCTGTGTGGATTTCATTATGTGTTTAAAACAATCAATGATAATTGATTCTCAAAGATATTTTTCACCTTCATAAAAGTCCATGCAAAATGGATTCAAATAGAGGAACTAAATTTCATAGCCATTGTTGGAGGATATTATGACGGAAATTCAGTATAATAGTTATTTTCATCATATCCCATCACTAAAAAATTTATGGGGAAATATATTTTAACAATTTTTATTTGGGAACTATTTTGAGAACATTTATGAACAATAATTTGATATATTTTTATTTACAACATGAACATGATGGATTTTCAAAAAATAGATCTCTAGGATATATAACTCAACATTCTAAATTTGAAATGGTTATTTGAATGTACCCAATCAAACAAATATAATTATGTTATGTGCCTCTATATTTTCATGTGAATATTGATTTGGAGTATAATGAAAAGATTGTGATAAAGATTCGTGAATCTATTTAAGCTCAAATATAGAAGACTATTGAAGTATATAAGTGGTGAACTAATAAGAATAGAAATAATTCACTTTCACAACATGTAGAAAACGTGTGGAATTCCATTTGAAAAGATATATTACCATTAAAAAGAATATAATACTAGGACCATGTTTTGAAGGTCCATTTATGGTACTTGAGAGACTGACAAACAATGCCAATAAGTTCAATTTACCAAAAGATTTTATGGGTGTTTATACAACATTGAACATTGTAGATTAATCTCAATATATTGAAGAATAAGATTTAATGAATTGAAGGTAAAATCATCTCTAAACTAAAGGTAATTATATTTACTAGATTATACCCATGGATAATACTTTATGTATTGACAGTAATTTTTAGTCTAATTGTTATTTGTATTTGACCAGCCCAAAATTTTTGGAATCCAACATAGTGGTGTGAAACCAAAATATTATATAGGGTCCAAAAGACCATATCCATATGTAAGACAATTGAAATTCTTAGCTACACATTAAAATGAAGATATTTCATTTTTAAAATCACTATTAAGATATAATATCACCAATTTATTTATTGAGGTCATTAATTAGCATGGGAAATTGGTTTTTATTATTTTTATATGACCTCAGAGTGACCCCTTGGCTTTTATTTCTATTTTTCTCATTAGCCACACATTATTTGATCTTAATAATTTATATTAACTGTAATATATTGGTTACTATTGAATCCTAAAAATTATGAATTTAATTTTTCCAGTTTATCTCTTTATCATCTTCCCTTTGCCTAAATTTTGTGGTGCATCTCCATTGCTGGTGACCAAGTATTAAATCATGGAGAATCCATGGTGGGTAGAGATTAAATTAATTCTTGTTCATTAAATTATAATAAAATTTACCAAAGTTACATAACTATTTCATTATTCTGGTGAATCATCGTAGGGTTTGTGTTTTTTAGGGCCAACGGTTTAGAGTGTTTTTGGGCTGGGGGTTAAGGATTTTCTTCATCTGAGGATTGATGGTTTTTTGAATCATAGGGTTTATGGTTATCTTGGGATGAGGGTGAATGTTTTTTAGAAGAAGGTGAGGTTTTTTTAGGTTGTTGGTTGACAGTTCATTAGGGATAATGATTTAGGGTTTTTTGGGGACGAGGGTTTAGGGATTCTTGGTGATGGGGGTTTTGTATGCTATAAGTTAAGGTATTAGGGTTTTTGGTATGATAATTTTTGATATTTTGAGCTTTAGGATTTATGGGTTTTTGAGACCATGTATTGAGTGTTTTTTTGGCTGTGGATTATGTTTTTTGAGGGGCTGAGGGGTGAGGGTTTTTTTCTTCTAGTAATTTATAGTTTTTTATGGATGTGGGTAAAGGTTGTTTCAATGTTGATGGTTGTGAGTTTTTTTGGGATGAGGGTTGATTATTTTTGGGGTGAGGGTAGAGGAATTTTCTGTCTAAATGTTAAGAGTTTATTTGGGATGACTATTCTGGATTTCATGGCATTGGGGGTTAAGTGTTACATGGGGTTAATGGTTGAGGGTTTCATGAGGATAAGTGTTGAGTGTCATTTTGGTCTTAGGGTTGACTATTTGTTTTCTGGGATAAGGGTCGGCAGATTGTTTGGGCTATGTTTTGAGAGTTTTTTTGGATTGTGGGTTGATGTATTTTTTTTGTGTTGAGGGTTGAGTTTTCTTTGTATGATTTTTAGTCTTTCTTATGGATGAGGGTTTATGGTCTGTTTGGACGAGGGTTTAGGGTAGTTTTGAGTTGAGGGTTAAGTGAGTTTTTGGTATAAGGATTTATGATTTTAGGGCATATGGATGAGATTTTATAGAGACGAGGTTTGATTTTTTTTAGTGATGTGGGATGAGGATTTTTTTATGTTGTGGGGATAAGTGTTGATGGTTTTTAGGGGTAAGGGTTTAGGTTTTTCTGGTGATGATGGGTGAGGTATTTTTTAGGATGACGTTTCATGGTTTTTAGGGACTTAGGGTTGAGGGTTTCATTGGTTTGATGGTTGATGGTTTTTGGGGAATAGTGGTTTCAGTTTTTTTTTTGATAAAGGTTAAGGGTTTTGGGGGATTATGGTTGAGGGTATATTGGGGATTATGGTTTAGGGATTTCTGGGAGTGTGGGTCGAGAATTTCTTGGGACTGGGGTTTAGCATTCCTTAGTGCTGAATGATAAGGGTTTTTTGGATGATGATTTAGTTTTTTTAAGGATGAGGGCTTATGACTTCCTGATTCATATTTTTGATTGATTTTTGGAATGAAGGTAGAGTTTTTTTAGTGATTATGGTTTATGTTTTTTAGGGTCTAGGATTTATGTTTTTTGGGATAATTGTTGACGGTTTTTTTTGAATAAGGTTTATGTTTTTTTGGTATGGTGGTTGAGTGTTTTTTGTAGGAAAGTGGGATGGGATTTTTTAAGGGTGATTGTTGACCATTATTTGGGGTTGATATTTTATTGTTTTTTTTGATATGATGGTTTATGGTATCGTAGGGTAGAGTAATTTGGGTTTGAGGGGGTACATGGTTTACTATTTTTTATGGTATAAGGTTTACGGTTATTTGGGGGATGAGGGTTAAGGTTTTTTGTGACTTAGGGTTTAGGGGGTTTTATGGATGCGTGTTTAGGGTTTTATGGGACACATGTTTGTGGTTTTATTGGTTCTGAGTGTTGAGAGACTTTTAGGGACAAGGATTTAGGGTATTTTGTGGGGGGGATTTTTCTGATGGATTTTCTGAGATAAGGTATTAGGGTTTTATGGGTTCGAGGATTGAGGGAAATTATCTAATAGGATATGAGAGTTTTTTTTGGGATGAGTATTATGGGTTTTTTGGATGTTGGTTGCGGGTTTTGGGAGATAAGAATATAAAGTTTTTAGGGATAAGGGATAATGGGTTTTTTTGGACTCAGATTTGATTTTTATTTTAGGGTTAAGGGTTGATGATATTTTGGGGCTCATGGATTAGTGTTTTGGGGATATGGGATGAGTATTTTTTGAGACTCATGGGTTCTTGGGGGATGAGTGTTTAGAAAGTTTTGGGGCTATGTGTCTAGAATTTTTTGGGATGATGGTTTAGAGTTTTTTGGTGATGAAGTTTAGGGGATTAATAATTCTAAGGTTTGAGGGTATTTTTGGGGCTAGGGTCAAGATATTTATGGGGATTAGAGTTTATCGTTTTTTGGGGGGATGAGGGTTTATGGTTTTTTCAGGATAATGATTGATTGTTTTTTTTGGTGGATGAGTGTTTTAGGGTTTTGGGGATGTTGTTTTAGGGGTTTTTGGGGATGTGGAATTAGTGATTTTTAGGATAGAGTCTTTTTGGTATTTTTTATATTAGGGTAGCATAATTTTTTTGATGATATTTATTTGTTTTCATAGGAAATGGTTATTTTTGGAAGAGGGTTGAGGGTCTTTTGGGAATGAGGGTTTAGGTTTTTTGGGATGATATTTTCTTTTTTTTTAGGTTTATTTTTTTTGTTTTTGGTGGATAAAGGTTTTGGGATTTTATTTATATAATGGATAAGTGTATTTTCGGGTTGAGCGTTGAGTGTTTTTTTGGTCGAGGGTTTAGGGGTTTTTTTGTGGCTAGTGGTGGATGATTTATGGGGATGGGAATTGAGTTTTCTTTTATACTGAGGATTGAGGATTTTTTGGGATGTGGAATGATTTTTCTTTTAGTAATGAGGGTTTAGGGTTTTATGTGGATGAGGGTTGAGGTTTTTTTGGGGTAGAGGTGTGTGGATTTTTTGGGGATAATTGTTAATGATATTTTTTGTCCTATTATTTAAGGTTTGTTTGTGACGATGGTTGAAGGTTTTTTGGGATGATGTTTTGTGGGATTTTTGGGATTAGGGTTTATGGTTTTTTTGGGATGAGGGTTCAATGATTTTTGGTGATGAGGGTTGAGGGTGTTTTCTAGGAAAGAGTTGATGGTTTATTGGGGCTGAGTGTTGAGGGTTTTTTTTGGGATTTTGGTTGAGGGTTTCTTGTGGAATATGGTTTAGGGATTTTCTAGGCTATTGGTATAGGGTTTTTTGACCTGATAGTTGAATTTTGTTTTTGGCTTTGGGATGAGGTATTTTTTGGTGATTGGGTTTTAGGGTTTTTTTGGAGGTGGATGGTATTTTGGGGTTGATGTTTGAGGGATTTTTTGGGATTATGGTTGAGGGTTTTATGGGGATGAGGGATGTGGGTTTTTATGGGGATGAGTTTTTAGGTTCTTTGGGAGATTAAGTTTGAGAGCATTTTGGTGTGAGTGTTTAGGGTTTTTTGTGGTAGATTAATGTGGGGTTTTTGGACTTGAGAGATAAATGTTTCGTGGCTAAGGGTTTAGGGTTTTTTGGGGATGCATGTTGAGGGGTTTTTGGGAAGTGGGTGTTGTGTTTTCGGGGAAGAGGGTTTAGGAATTGTTTTCTGATGAAAGATTAGGGTATTGTGGTCTGGATTGTTCAATGTTTTATTGGGGATGAGGTTATAGGGTTTTTAGGGATCCATGTTTGGAGTTTTTGGGGATGATGGTACAGGTTTTTTGATGGAAGTGGGGTTGAGGGTTGATCATTTTTGGATCTAAGGGTTGACTAATATTTAGTTCTATGTTTAATGGTTTTTTGGGGTTGGGGGTTCATGTGTTTTTTGGGATAGGGGGTGTGGTGTTTCTGGGGATAAGTGTTTAGCGTATATTGGGGATGGGGTTATTTGTTTTTTTTAATATGAAAATTTAGGGTTTTTTACCGGGAGTTTCAGTGTTTTTTGGTCTAAGGGTTTAGAGTTTTTTATGGCTAAGTGTTTACAGGTTTTTATGAATGAGGTTTGAGGGTATTTTTGGGATGATCATTGATGATTTTTTTGGGGCTGATGGGTTTATAGTTTTTTGGGGGTTAAAGGACTTTTGTTTTTCTTGTTGTGAGTTACTTTTTCATGGAGTAGATGGTTGAGGATTTTTTTAGGGTTGAGTGTTCAGGATTTTTTGGCGAATGATGGTTTAAGAGTTTTTATGGTTGAGGGGTGACCATTTTTTGGGGATGATAATTTAGGGTTTCTGGGTTGTAAGGGTTATGTTTTTTTTGGGAATAGGTAATGCGGGTTTATAGGGAATAAGTATTATGGTTTTTTTGGGAGGAGGGATGAGGTGTTTTGATTAATAGTTTTTATGGTTTTCTGGGGATGAGGGTTGAGGTTCTTATGTGTAAGAGGGTTTAGTGGTTTCTAGGGATGAGAGTTTATCCTTTTTTAAGGGACAGGGTTCATGGTTTTTTGCGTTGATGATTTAGCTTTTTTGAGGGGATGAGGGTTTAGGTTTTTTTGGCCTTAGGGTTTAGGTTTTATTGTGGGTAAGGGTTTAGGGTTTAAGGGGAGGAGCGAATATGGTTTTATGTGGATGAGGTTTTAGTGTTTTATGGGGATTATGTTTTATGATTTTCTAGGTACGAGGTCTTAAGATATCATGGGGCTAGGGGTTTAGTTTTTTTAGGATGATGTTTAGGGGATTTTTTGGGGATGGGGGATTATTGTTCATTACGACATTAGATTTATGGTTTTAGGGATAAAGTTACAGGTTTTTTGATTATTTGGGTTTAGGGTTTTTTAAGGATGAGAGTTTAGAGTTTTTGGAGCTATGGTTTTAGGGTTTTTTTGGGGGAAGTGGGATTGTGTTTTTTTGTGGAAGGGGAATTAGGGTTTTTTGGGGTTGAGGGTTTATAGTTTATTACGGTGATGGTTTATATTTTTTGGGGGTGAGGGTTTAGGGTTTTTTTAGGCTTGAGGTTTTAGGGTTTTAAAAGAATAGTGTTTTCTTTTTTGGGAATAAGTTTTAGGTTCATTTTTATTATTATTGAATGGGGTTTTAAGGAAATGGGTTTATCGTTATCTAGGGATCATGTTTTATGTTTTTTTTTGATGAAGGATTATGGTTTTTAAGGTAGATAGTTTAGGTATTTTTGGGGATAAGGGATTAGGAAATTTCTTTTCTATGGGTTGATGATTTTTTTTGTGATGGGGTTGAGGGTTTTTTGTGGATGAGGGTTGAGGGGTTTATGGGGATGAGGGTTGAGTGGTTTTTTGGACTAAGGGTTGTGGTTTTTTTGGTATACGAGTTTAGATTTTTTGGGTATGAGGGTTTATTTTTTCCTTGGTATGAGGTTTTATGGTTTTTAATGGCATATATTTTAGAGTTTTAATGGGAATATAGATTAGGGTTTCAATAGAATGAGGGTTTAGAGTTTTCTGGTGATGGGAGTTTATTGTTTTATTGGGATTATGGTTTAGGGTATTTTAGGGTAGATGGTTCACTATTTTATAGGAATGAGGTTGTATGGAATGCTAAGGAAGAGGGTTTAGTGATTTCAAGGGATGGGGAATTTGGGTTTTTTGGGGCTGGGTGTATAGGGATTTCTAGGGATGGGGGTTGTATGGGGAAGTGGTTTAGTGTTTTCAAGGGTTGATAGTATCAATTTTTTCGGTTCATCAAGGCTTAGGGTTTTCCTGGATTGAGTATTTTTGGTTCCCTAGGGATAAGGGTTTACTGTTTTTAAAGGATTTGGGTTTAGGTTTTTCTTGGAGTAATTATATAGTTTTTTCTATGGATGATGGTTTAATTTTATTATGAGTTGAGGATTCCGGGTCTTCTAGGGATTAGTTTTCATGGTTGTTTTGGGTACATGGTTTAGGGACTTCTATGTTGAGTGTTTTGGGTTTTAGGGTGGATTGTTTAGGTTTTAAAGGGTATAAGGGTTTACTGTTTTCTAGGGATTATTATTTAGTGTTTCCTATGGTTGAGTGTGTTGGGTATTCTAGAGATGAGGGTTTAGGTTTTTCTATAACTGAGGGATTAGGTGTTACTGGGGATTAGGGATTAAGGTTTTAAAGGGATAAGGGTTTATATTTTTTCATGGATAAGGGTTTAGAATTATTTTGTGCTGATGGGTTAAGGTTGTAGGGGAATAAGGGTTTATGTTTTCTTGTTCTAAAATATTATGTATTTCTAGGGTTAAGGGTTTATGGTTTTTTGGGATTCGGGGTTTTAGATTTTTTAAGGAAGAGGGTTTATGGGTATTTGGGGATAATGGTATACCATTATCTAGGGATGAGGGTTTATGGTTTTATATGAATTTGGATTTTGGATTTTATGGGGATCATGGTTTTGGTTTTTTTACGGTTTAGGGTTTATGTTTTTCATAGGATGTGAATTTAGGGATTTGGATATTGAGGTTTGGGGTTTTATGGGTAAGAGGGTCAAGAGTTTTCTAATGATTAAGGATTAGGGGTTTTCTTGGTAGAGGTATTAGGGATTTCAATAGATAAGGTTTCAGATTTTTCTCAGGATGATGCATTAGGGTTTTCTGGGGTAAAGGGTTTCGGGTTTTCAGGGGTAGATGGTTTAGGGTGTGTTGGGGATGACAAAATTGAGTTTTCTGGGTGAATGTGCTTCAGGTTTTTTAGGGTTTAGAGTTTAGAGTTTTCAGAGCATATAGGTTTATGGTTTTATGGGGATAAGACTTTAGGGTTTTATATGGTGTACGGTGTTGGATTTTCTGAGTTTCAGGGTTTAGGGATTTTGGGGATAAGGGTTTTGGGTTTTTGGGGGGTAGAGGATGTAGGGGTTTCTGGGGATGAGGGTTTAGTTTTTTGGTGGTTTAGGGTTTATGGTTATAATTTTATGAGGGTTTAGTTTTTTTGGGCATAACATATTATGGTTTTCTAGGGATTATGGATTATATTATTCTAGTGGATAGGGTTTCAGTATTTATAGGTTTTGGTGGTTTTGGGTTTTATGGGGATTAGTGTTTATGGTTTTTGAGAGATCATTATTTAGGGATTTATAGGGATACGAGATTTTGATTTTTGGGCTTTGAGGGAGGTTATTTTGAGGATATTGGCTGATGGTTTTTTGGGATTGAGGGTTGAAGAATTTTTGGGGATGGGGTTTGAAGGTTTTTTGGGATTTAGGGTTGAGGGTTTTGGAGGGCAAGGGTTTAGTGTTTTTAGGGAAGATGGTTTAGGGTTTTGGGGATGGTGGTTTAGGGTCATATGAATCTAAGGGTCTAGGTTTTTATGGGAAATATGGTTTAGGGTTTATGGGATAGAAGTTCTTGTGATTTATAGGGATGAGGGTTTAGGATTTTCTAAGTATGATGATTTAGGGTTTTCTAGGGTTGAGGTTGTAGGGTTTTAAAGGGAAGAGTGCTTAGTGTTTTCTTAAATGAAGGGATTATGGTTTACTTGGGATATGGGTTTAGAGTTATCAATGATTATGGGTCCATCCACTTCTTCAGATGAGGGTCTAGGTTTTCTTGGGATATGGGTTAGGTGTTTTTTGGGGATAGGGTTTTCTGGTGCTAAGTTCATCGGTTTTCAATTGCTATGGGCCTAGGTTTTTCTCAGGGTAAAGGGTCCAGTGTTTTTTGGGATGAGGTTCAATGATTTTATTATGATATGGGTGTAGTTTTTTTAGAGGATGAGTATCTAGGGATTTCAATGTATTAAAACCTGGGGTTTCCATGGTAGGCAGGTCTTTGTGTTTCTATGGATGTGGTTCTAGGGTTTTCAGAATCTGAGGGTCTAGCATTTTTCAGGGTTGAGGGTCTAGGTTTTTCCTGGGATAATGGTCCATGGATATCTTGGGCTAAGGGTATAGGCTCTTCTTGGGTTGATGGTATAGGTATTTATGGGGATGAGGTTCTAGGTATTTTTATTTTTGGCGGTCTATGGTTTTCTATGCCTTAGGGTTTTTTGGATTTATAGGGATAAGGGGATAGGGTTTTACACACCTAAGGTTGTATAGTATTTTGATCTAAGAGCCTAGGGTTTTCTAGGGATAAGGGTTTCGGTTTTTATGGGTATGAGGGTATATAGTTTTATGGGTATGAGGGTTCTAGGTTTTCCAATATTACGGGGTTTGAGGTTTTCTGTGGATTATGGGGTTGCAAGTAAGATTTTTATTGGGAGGAGGTGGCATGGTTTTGGGGGGGATAAGGATATGGTTTTTTGGGGCTTATATTCTACGTTCTTTTAGGGATGAAAACCAATGTTTTCTAAAGATGATTTTTAGGGTTTTCTGGGGATAAGGGTTTCTTGTTTTCTGAGGATGATGGTATAGGGTTTTCTAGATATGAGGTTATAGGTTTTTCTATAGAGGATATTCTGCGTTTTTTGGGGGATAAGGGACAATGTTTTTAGGTATAATGGTCCTTGATTTACGGGATATAGGGTATATGGTTTTTAGGGACTTAGTGTATTTGTTTATTTGGGTATGAGGTCTCTAATATTATGGGGATGAGGGTCTATGGTTTTCTAGGATACGTGTTCTTGAGTTTTCAGGAGTTGAGAGACTTGGGTTTAACCTGGATGACGTTATCGCATTTTTTGGGGAACATGTAATAGTATTCATTGTGGATGAGGGTATAGGTTTTTCTAGGGATTCGAAGGTAGTATATACTAGGGATGAAGGTATATAGATAACTAGTGTTTAGGGACATGGGTTTTCTAGGGCATATGGTGTAGGGTTTTCTAGGGTTGATTCTCCATGTATTTCGGGGGATAACATTATATGGTGTTTTGGGGTTGGCGGTTTAGAGTTTTTGGGGATGATGGTATAGTGTTTTCTAGGGATTAGGATTAAGGGTTCTTTATGGATGATGGTTTATTTTTTTCTGTGGATGAAAGTTTAGGGGTTTGTGGGCTAGATAGTTTAGGGTTTTCTAGGAATAAGGGTTTTGGGGTTTCTGGGGCCATGTCAATATGGTTTTCTATGGACGAATGTTCAGGGAATTCTTGTGCTGAGGGTTTAGGGTTTTATAGGTATGAGGGACTAGGGTTTTCTTGGGAAGGGGGTTTATGTTTTTATGGGGATGAGGGATAGTGGCTTTATGGGGTTCAGGGTTTATGGTTATTAGGGAATGAGGGTTTAGGGTTTTCTAGGGTTGTGGGTTTACTCTTTTCTATAGAGGAGGCTTTAGTTTTTTCTTGGAGTGAGGGATTATGGTAATCTATATATGTGGGTTTATATATTTCTAGGTCTGATATTTTATTATTTTTTGGGGATGAGGTTTTATGGTTTTTTATGGTAATATGATTTAGTTTTTTTGGGCTGCTGGTCTATGGTTTTTCTAAGGATAAGGGTTTTGGTTTTCCAGGGCTAAGTGTTTAGTGTTTTCTAGGGCTAGGATTTTAGAATATTATAGGGATGAGGATTTAGGTTTAATATAGGGATGAGGTTTTAGGGGATTCTATAGAGATGTTTTAGGGTTTGATGGGGGTGAGGGTATACGGTTTTATGGGTATAATGGTTCAAGGTTGTATGGGACTTCATTTTTCAAATTTTATGAGGTTTAGGGTTTCAGGTGTTTTGGGGATAAGAGTGTTGGATTTTTTTGGAGAAGAGGGTTAGGATTTTCTAGGGTTCAGGTTTTATTTTTTCTATTTTTATGGGTCTGTGGTTTTATAGCGATGAATACTTAGGGTATCCAGTGGACGGGGGTTTATGATTTTCAATGTGTGAGGGTTTCATTATTTATTGGGATAAGGGTTTAGGGTTTTCTGGGGATTTGGGTTTAGTATTTTTCTATGGATGTGGGATTAGGTATTTCAATGATGATGTATTGAGGATTTTTCAGGGATAGGGGTTTAGGCTTCTTGGTGCTGAAGTATTATTGTTTTTTTTTTGAAATAAGACTAATGGTTTTTTGAGGATGAGCGTTTATATATTTTTTGGGATGATTGTTTAGGTTTTTTTGGGTTGAAAGTTTATGGTTATGTAAGTAATAAGATTTAGGGTCTTTATCAATAGAGGGTTTAGGGTTTTCTAGGGATAAGGGTTTATGTTTTTCATGGGTTGAGGGTTTATTAATTTTTAGGGATGAGGGTTTAGGATTTTATAGGGATGAGGGATTATGATTTTCATGTGATGAGGGTTTAGGATTATATTGGGTTGAGTGTATAGGGTTTTTTGGGGACGCTGGTTTATGGTGTTCTAGGGATGAGGGTTTATGGTTTTATGGGGATGTGGTTTTATAGTTTTTCTTAGTGATGATGGTTTTTGTTTTTATAGGGTAGAGGTTGTATGTTTATTTTCAGATGAGGCTATACTATTTTATGGGGTTGAAGACTTATAGTTTTTTCCGGGATATGCAATTTGGGTTTTCTAGTGCTTAGGGTATAGTGTTTTTCTGGAGTTCGGTGTTTAGGTTTTATTTGAGCTATGGGGATTAGGATTTTTTTGGCTCTTTTGGTTCAGAGTTTTGGGGTTTAATGTTGTGGTTTTTTGGGGTTCGAGGATTTAGGTTTTTTGGGGAAGAGGGTTTAGAGTTTTTTGGGGATGAGGTTTAGGGTTATTTAAGGCTGGGTCTTCAGGTTTTATTTTTTCAATGGATTTCGGTGTTTTTTGGTGCTGAGGGTCATGGGGTATTGGGGATGATGGTTTCAGTATTTATTTTAGGGATAGAGGGTTGTTTTGTTTGTATTTGGGTTTAAGTACCTTTTGGGGAAATGTTTAAGGGATGTTTGTGGTTGTGGGTTTATAATTTGTTGGAGATATGGGTTTAGTGTTTTTTTGTGGTTGATGGTTTAGGGTTTTGTGGGAACGGGGTTTGAGGGTTTTTAGGGGACAAGGGTTGAGGATTTTCTAAGGTTTACGGTTGATTGTTTTTGGATTATTATGGATTATGGGTTTTTTCTATGAGTGTTGATAGTATTTATTGGATGTGAGTTTATGTTATTTTGGGTCTACATATTTGGAATATTTTGCGGCTCAAGGATTTGAGTTTTTTTTATATGAGGGTTTTGAGTTTTTTAGGGTTTATGGTTTATGATATTGTTTTTGGGTGAGGGTTTATGGTTTTTTGGGGGTTAGGGTTATGGTTGTTTTGGTGTTGAGGGTTGAGGGATTTTTCTAGCTAGGGTTTTATAGTTTTTGGGACCTAATTGTGTATCGTGTATTGGGGATAAAGGTATATGATTTTTGTGTGGAAAAGTGTTTATGGAATTTTTAGGGATTGGGGTGTAGGATTATTTGTCATTGATGGGTTAGTGTATTTTTTGATGAGGGGTTAGGGGTTTTTTTGGGGCGTAGGGTTTCATTAATTATTAGGTTGTGGTTTTAGGGTTTTCTGGGTCTATGAATTTGATGTTTTTTTGGGATGTCGGTTGAGGGTTTTTAGGGATGAGGGTTCAGGGTTGGTGGGGATGTAGGTTATACATTATTTGGGATAAGGGAAAGTGGTTTTTTGGGGCTAAGGGTTTAATGTTTTTTGAGATAAGGGTTCAGAGTGTTTTGGGGATGTGGGTTCATTTTTCTATAGATGAGGTTTCTAGGTTTTGGTTGATGAGGGTAATGTTTATTTTGGGATGAGGGTTGAAGGGTTTTGATGTTTATGGTTTAGGGTTTTTTGGGTTGAAGTGTTATGGGTTTTTCTAGGGGATTATGGCTTAGGATATTTTTGGGATTAGTTTATTGGGTATATTTTACCACATGTTTTAGGGTTTTATGGGGATGAGGGTTCCGTGTTTTTTATGTATGAGGGTTCAGTGATTTTTATAGGTTTAGGGTTAATTGTTTTTTAGTGCTGAGGGATTTGGATTTTGTGGTGCTGGGGTTTTGATGATTTTTTCAGTCTATGAGTTCAGGGTTTTTGGGGTTGTTGGTTTAGTGTTTTTGGTGATTCGGGACGAGGGCTGTTTGTATAAGGGTTTCTTGTTTTCTTTAGATAAATGTTTAGGGTTTTTAGGGATAAGGGGTTTGGGTTTTTAGGCGATGGTAGTTTAGGGTTTTGGGGGTGTAGGGTTTAGGGTTATTTTGGGATGAGAATTTATGGTTTTTAGGGATGCGGGTTCAGGGTTTATTTGAGATGATGGTTTAGGTTTTTTTGGGCATGGTTTTAGGGTGATTTGGGGCAATGGGTTTTTGGATTTTTAGGATTGGGAGATTTTCGTTTTTTGGATCCGAGTGTTGAGGATTTTTATTATGAGGGTTCAGGTTTTTGGGTGGTGAGGGTTTAGGGTTATTTAGGGATGAGGGTTCATGTATTTTTGGGAATGAGGGTTGATGGTTTTTTAGGGATAAGGGCTCTTGTTTCATTAAGGATAAGGGTTCTGGGATTCTTAGGGACGAGGGTTTAGGATTTTTTAGGGATGAGTGTTCACGGTTTTTTGGGGATAAGGGTCCACGGTTTTTTTGGGATGAAGGTTCAGGGTTTTTGGGATGAGTATTTAGGGTTAATTAGGGATGAGGGTTTATACTTGTTTGAGAATAAGGGTTAGGGTTTTATGTGGTTTAGGGTTTTGTATTTTGGGGGGCTTAGGGTAAATTTTTTTTTGGGGAATATGGTTGATTGTTTTTTATGGTAGAGGGTTGAATGTTTTTAGGGATGATTGTTCAGGTTTTATGGTGGATGGGGTTTCAGGGTTTTTTGGGGGTAGGGTTCAAGATTTTCTAGTGATGAGGGTTAAGGGGTTTATTGGGGATGATGGTTATGGATTGTTTTTGACATTTATGTATTGTTTTTTTGGAATGAGGGTTCATCTTTTTTGGGGAAGAGTGTTTGGGGTATGTTGGGGATGATGGTTAATTGTTTTTTTGGGGATAATTTACCAGGGTTTTGTGGGTATGAAGGATAAGGGATTTAGGTAGATGGTCATGGTTTTTGGGGATGAGGTTTTAGGGGTTTTTATGGCTAATAGTTATGGGTTTTTTTGTCAATTAGGGTTTAGGATTAATTGGGTTTTAGGGTTTATGGGTTTTAGGAATGAGGGAGTAACGCCCCGACCCCAGTTACCCAGAGTCGGTGCATTACTTCATAACATTGGCATGATCACAAAAGATCAAGTCTCGAAAGTCTGATTAGTTTAGTAGCCTTGTAAACACTAGATACATTAATAAATGTTACATTACATCATAAAGTGAAAAACTACAATAACAAAGTCTCCATAGTCCACACTCATATCCTCTTCTGACTATCCCTATAGGTCATTCATAAAATACTTCTTCACATCCTGGAAAATATTAAAACATTGAAAGGGGTGAGCTCAGATGCTCAGTAAGGATAACAATATTGCGGAAGCTTTCATAAATAAACATTAAAATTTAAGGCAATGTATAACTAAAACAAAAGCCTTTTTAAAATTGAACTTCAGAATAATATGGAAGAAATAAAATTAAATAATTCCGTTTACTTACTCACATGGATATTCTACGAGTTGAATAATCTCATGAAATATCAATAACCACTTTCATAATGATGGAATGAATAATGACAGACTATCAGAACCACGTAGCCAAGGCCTCGTGCCAAGACCACAAATAAGATTTTGTCAAGGCCTCGTGCCATGACACTAGTTTGTCTCATGAGACCTACCGATGCATCGAGGAGCTGTAGCGGGCTCCACCCGTCACTTATTAAGTCCAATGAATTCCTCATATGAATAGGTTTAAACATATCATAAACCATAACATAATGGTATCACATAAAACAGACATAAACGAAACATAGCATTTCCACATTTCAATCACAAGATATCAATACAACACATTGATATAATAAAAAAACTTTCAAAACCATTTTCAATACCAAAATAAAATAAAGTTAAAACTTTTATTTATTTTTCATTAAAAAAATTTATGGCTTGTAGAGGAAGCCCAAACACAAATAATGGTCACGGCGGCGGAGAAGTCATTGTCACTGCATACGTAAGACAAAAACATTCCCTCTGTCGTTTAGTAAAATGATTTGGAAAAAAAGTTTCCTTTTTGAATAAAAGTCAATGTCAAAGGGGTTTATACACCATATAAAAGAAAGGTGTGTATAAAACAAAATATGCCTCAATGAAAGGAGATTGAGACGAAGACCCTTACAAAGATCATTTTTTAAATAAATTAGATCTATTATGTGTATTCACTATAAGTACACATAAATAAAGTACAAATACAAGATAGGACATAATAATATCATGACATAATTTGAAAGTAGGAGATTAACCTAAAGAATAGAAATTGGGTTAAGAAGTTCCCTTAACTCGTGTCCGACTTGACTCGATCATTCTTTGACCTCCTGAATAATAAACTAGAGTTAATTTCTATTTTCTTAAGAATCTTTTTCATGTTCATTATTTCTTTTATATCAGTTATTACCATGTTATGAACATTATGTAATTATTTATGTTAATAACGGTCATTTTGAGGATCATGGCTACTTGAGTCAAAAAATAAACTTCTTATAATTACACTTTGTTCATGTGGTAATATATCCATTATATCCAGAATTATATTCATGATTTAGATATCATATATGTCATATATATCCAGCATATACATTCATTCATAATATTACCTAACATTTATAGGTATGAAATTGAATGCACCGTTCATGGAGACGGTAAGCCGTACGTACGCATGAATGCTACTTTCATTACTATTTCATATTTAATAGAATGAAATTATAATTATATAAAGTTATACTACAATTTAAGTATAATATAATTTATAATACCATTTACTCCATCCTTTATACATCCCACATATGGAATTAACGATTCAAATCACTTTGAGGGGGCGGTTGTCCGCGCTTCCTAAAATGAAATTATCGCGTTTACCCATAATGGAAATCATAAAGGAGTGCCATAAATGAAAAATAAAGAAGCATAAGGAAAACATAAACATATTATATATCATATATAAAAAATAGTTTCATCATAATGGCCACCATGAGAGGTGTTAAAATAAGTTTGAACAATCATCGTTTCATGAGGATGTAATTCGCCACCCACATAAACAGTATGTTCTTTAACCATTAGATGAAGGTGTGTGTAATTGTAAATAAAATCCTTCTCATTACAACATCCTAGTATATTTAAGATACTGTTGTTGTTACAAAAGAAAAGAATGAAAAGAGTTTAGGGGTTTGGAGAAGTAAAATAAATAAAAACAACATTAGAGAAGACATTACCTTAAAATCATATAACTCTTTTTTGATTTGAGCCAAATGCTTCATTGGGACGAATTATGCCCAAAGTGAGGCTTCTAGGAGTAAGAGAGGGAAGTTGGGAGAGTATTTGGGCAGAGTTTGGCCAAGCCAAAGGGCTTGAATGTGTGAGTAAGGTGGTTGTGGTGGGGGCCTTTTATAAGAGGAGAGAAGGGGCACTCTTGGAATGATTGAAATGTTACTTTATTATGAAATGCTTTTTCGGATTATAAAGGTTCCACACTTATATATTTTGAGGATAAGGTGATAAGGGTTTGAAATATACTCATCCAATAGGTTTTTGAAAAGTGTAAGTATTAGATTTTACATTATCATTTCATTTTATTTAATTCGTTAATTAATGAGGTAATCGCTGTATCATCATGGTGTCATAAATAATTTAATTTATTTAATGTCTAAAAATTAAAAAAAAAATATCATGATGTAGGAAATATTTTTATCTTTCTAATGAATATTTATAGTCAAAAACATGACTTTTATAACCCCATTTAAAAATTGTTTTAGTAAAACAACTCTTGTTTGTGACATTTTTATTTTAACATTAAATAAAATGTTTTTAATGTCATTTTCCTACCAAAGTGGCTACATGGGGTCCCCAAGTTTACCCATGGATTTTCTTGGTCGTCCATGACTCATAAAATAGGGTTAGGACAACTGTAAAGGTATTTTAATATTTTTATAATATCATTTTACCTTAAATTTCACTAATTACCTTTAATCGCGATTAATTAAACTTAAAAGTTACTATTAACCAAAAAATTATTTTAATCCCATTGAAACACATTTTACTTCCTAATGAAAACCATGTATGTAGGATTTTTGAAAATAAAAACACAGAAGTGGTAATGTTTCGTTTAAACGAAAAATCAGTTTTTTAACTACCACTTAGTGGTTTCACTATTCATCAAAAATTGATGTTTTTCAGAACAATGCCAAAATTTCACCCTAAGCTATAATTGATATTCCAAATTAAAAAATGATTTCTATTTTAAAAAATTACAAACATATAATTTTCATTAATTTATTTCATAATTAATTCCAGCTGTCACAACAAATAGCGTGTTTTTTAGAAACAATATATATCAAAATATTGACAATTGTTTAGGTCCAATTTCAAAGTGAAATTAATTATAATGACCACCATTGGATATAATGGTAAAAATATATTCCAATTATACTTTAAACCCACTCAATATTATAATTTATCACTATAAATTATTTTGATTTTAAAAAGTTGTTTTTAAGTATTTTTCACTATTCATAAAAAATTGGAAGTTCTTAGAGAAATACCAAAAATTCAACATAGGATAATTTTGATATTCCGAATCCAAAAACGAAGTCCATTTGGAAAGATAAAATTTATAAAATTTCAAAAATTAGGTATTACTATTCATAACAGCTACTTTTATTTGTTGTGGTGTGTGTTAGAACTCGAAGTTGCATACAACACACGCTACTGTATTATTCAAAGAGAAGTGTACCGTGGAAGCTTGGGGTGTTACATTTTCCCCTCCTTCAATAAATTGTGTGCTCGCAATTTGAAAATTTTCTTTGAAAATAAAAGGTTGAAAATAGAAAATACCTTTGTGGAAAACCCACATCGGAAATAAGGTTAATAAAAATATAACTTTAAAAGAAAGAAAGATAAGTACAAAGGTCACCCGAGGTAGCCCATACTAGGATTCTATGAAAATATGGATATGGAAGAAAAAAACCATCAAGGTTTGATGGAGAGTTGTAGAAAACTGGATTAGGAGAAAGTTAACCATAAGAAAATCACAAACTTGTGATTGGTTAAACTGTCATTGAATCCCCAGTTGGAAAAGTTAACCGGCAACATTTTTGTTTTAAGTTACCTTTTATAAAGTTGTGGAATTTATTTAGGAGATTTACTAAGAACATAAAGGAATATACATACTGGTCATGTAGACTTTCATTCTTTAATAAATTTTTACCACAAACCCATATTTCACTCTAAAAGGAAATAGAACTTGAAAATATTCTATTTATCATAATTGTATAAGGTTCCAAATATTAACACATACCATTTAGATTAGGAAAACATTTTGTAATAACCCGGGACATCCTGTAGGCTAGTGGTAGGTAGTAAAGGCCTGTTTCACTATGGTTGTGGGTTCGATTCCTGCAGCTTTGCCCAACGCGACGGGTTATGCCCCACCCTGCAGGTTGTCCTTTTCCTAAAACTATAGTAATATAATATTCCAAAAATAATCATCAGAAATGTTTTATCCTTAAACAATACTATCCATGGTTCAAATTAATCCATTCCAACCTTAATAGTTATCCAAAATACCTCTGTCCAGACTTTCTCTAAAAGGTCTCTAAATTCCAAAATCAATTGTAACATCAGATTCCCCAAACAAATTAAAGTTTCTCTTTTTGTCACATACTAAAAATATGATTACCTTCATCATATTAAAACCTTACTGAAACAAAAATTACTACAGTACAATCCTTATATATATATATATCACATTATTCTTATAACCAAAATATAATCCTTGAGTCCAAAATCACCAATACATTAATTATTCCACTTCAAATGTAGCAATAGCATAAGATTGGCCTTGATCCCTTGGCCTCTACTAAGGTAAGTTTCCCTGACGCTTAGGATATTCATTTGCATAATTCCCCATTTCCCTACATCTATAGCATTCAAAATTGATTGCCTCTTTCTTTCCCTTGCAATCACGATCCGGGTGACCTTTTTCTCCACATTTGTAACAAACTCCCATTCCTTTTAGGCAAGTACCGGGGTTATTCTTCCCAAAATTATCGCATAATGGAAAATCCTTCTTTCCGTTTTCCCTTTATCAGTCTCTTGTTCCACCATTCTCTTCTTCTCTTGCATTACTTTATTGTCATAAGATTTAGAGAATCCCTTTTCTGTCTTGATAGCACATGAGATAATATCTTCGTACGATGAGAAGGATTGTGATACTAAAGCTCGACGGAGAAATGGTTTTAACCCATCAAAGAAATGATCAATATTACTTCTTGGGTTACGTATATAATCTGCAGCATGCCTCGCTAACCTTGTAATGTTAGCCTCATACTTTGAGACATTCTCATCCTCCTTCTGCCTCAGACTCAGTTATTGTATTTCCATATCTGCTCGATGGTCATGTAGAAATTATTTTTCTAAGAAAATATCTTTGAACTCTCTCCATTACATATTTGAAACTTCTTCATCTTCCTTTGTGTTTTTAATGAGCGACCACCATTGATCGGCATCTCCAGTGAGGTGGTAGACTGCCATGACAACCTTCTCCCTTTCGCTACTCCCAAAGGCATGGAATATTTTTTATAAGGAGTTTATCCATTTATTAACAACTAATGGATTTGTACGCCCATTAAATGTTGGTGGTTGTTGTCTCATGAAGCGGTCTAACATTGATCCTCCACGTTGCAGATTAGGGTTTTCCATACGAGTAAGGTTATTATTCATAACCTGAGTGAGTTGTCCCAGAATGGTAATAAGTTGATCAGCACCAGTTTTATTTCCATATCCACAATAATTATCTTGAGCAGGAGGGCAATCCCTACACAGAGTGCGTGCATTGATATGGATTCCATTCCTTCCACTAGGCGCCATTTCTAATCAATGGTATAAACTAGATTAGTTTATGAATAGAAATACATAATTACATACTTGTAAAATACTTAACAGAAATTTAACTATTTATGTATATAATCCATAAAAATGTTTTCTTTGAGGAAGTATATACTCATAACCCTTCATAGTTGTTTGTAAAGAAAATGAGAGTTATCCTAAGCATATCCCCCGGGAGTGTCATAACCAAGAGTGCAGCAATGACCGTTGTCGTGCACCAGTTCCCGTTCGAGTCTAGCTCAAAGGGGTGTTTTCAGGTTTTACCCCTAGGTACATCTGTTCCAGAGCCGCCTCTACCTGCTCATATCCAGACAGGGATGTATTTCTCGGAAAACTCACAACATCTCTATAATACCAAAATTCTAGAAAGTTTTTCTATACTAATCCTCAAAGTCTATCTTTGGGCTATGTGCTCTAATCAGGGTTTAGCTAAATCTAGCTTCCAAGGATAGTACTAAACTGTCTCTGATATCAACTATAATGCCCCAACCCCAGTTACCCAGAGTCGGTGCATTACTTCATAACATTGGCATGATAACAAAAGAACAAGTATCAAAAGGCCGATTAGTTTAGTAGCTTTGGAAACACTAGATACATTCATAAATGTTACATTACATCATAAAGTGAAAAACTAAAATAACATAGTCTCCATAGTCCACACTCATATCCTCTTCTGACTATCCCTGCAGGTCATTCGTAAAATACTTCTTCACGTCCTGGAAAATATTAAAACATTGAAAGGGGTGAGCTCAGATTCTCAGTAAGGATAACAATATTGCGGAAGCTTTCATAAATAAACATTAAAATTTAAGGCTATTTATAACTAAAAAAATCCTTTTTAAACTTGAACTTCAGAATAAAATGGCAAAAATAAAATTAAATAATGCCATTTACTTACTCACATGGATATTCTACTAGTCGAATAATCTCATGAAATATAAATAACCACTTTCATAATGATGGAATGCATAATTCCAGACTATCTTAACCATGTATCCAAGGCCTCGTGCCAATACCACAAATAAGATTTTTTCAAGGACTCATGCCAAGACACTAGTTTGTCTCATGAGACCTACCGATGCATCGAGGAGCTGTAGCGGGCTCCACCCGTCACTTATTAAGTCCAATGCATTCCTCATATGAATAGGTTTAAACATATCATGAACCATAACATAATGGTATCACATAAATCATGCATAAAGGAAACATAACATTTCCGAATTTCAATCACAAGATATCAATACAACACATTGATATAATAAAAACACTTTCAAAAAAATTTTCAATACCAAAATAAAATAAATTCAAAACTTTGTATTTATTTTTCATTAAAAAAAAGTTATGGCTTGTAGAGGAAGCCGAAACACAAATAATGGTCACGGCGGCGGAGAATTCATTTTCGCCGCATACGTAAGACAAAAACATTCCTTTTGTCTCTTATTAAATCGCTTTGTAAAAAAATATTCATGTTTTAATAAAAGTCAAAGTCAAAGGAGTTTATACACTGTATAAAAGAAAGTTGTGTATAAAACAAAATATGCCTCAATGAATGGAGATTGGGATGAAGACACTTACGAAGATCATTTTTTTAAATAAAGTAGATCTATTATGTGTATTCACTATAATTACACATAAATAAAGTACAAATACAATATAGTACATAATTATATCATGACATAATTTCAAAGTAGGAGATTAACCCAAAGAGTAGAAATTGCGTTAAGAAGTTCCCTTACCTCGTGTCCGACTTGACTCAATCGTTCTTTAACCTCCTGAATAATAAACTAGAGTTAATTTCTATTTTATTAAGAATCGTTTTCGTGTTCATTATTTCTTTTATATCACTTATTACCATGTTATGAACATTATGTAATTATTTATGTTAATAACGGTCGTTTTGACGATCTTGGGTACTTGAGTCAAAAATAAACTTCTTAAAAGTACACTTTGTTCATGTGGTATTATATCCATTATATCCAGAATTATATTCATGATTTAGATATCATATATATCATATATATCCAGTATATACATTCATTCATAATATTACGTAACATTTATAGGTAAGAAATGAAATGCACCGTTCATGGGGACGGTAAGCCGTACGTACGCATGAACACTACTTTCATTTCTATTTCATATTTAATGGAATGAAATTATAATTATATAAAGTTATACTATAATTTCAATATAATATAATGTATAATACCATTTACTCCATCCTTTACACAACTCACATATGGCATTAACAATTAAAATCACTTTGAGGGGGCGGTAGTCCGTGCTTCCTAAAATGAAATTATCACGTTTACCCATAATGGAAATCATAAAGGAGTGCCATAAATGAAAAATAAAGGAGCATAAGGAAAACATAAACATAATATATATCATATATAAAAAATATTTTCATCATAATGGCCACCATGAGAGGTGTTAAAAAAATTTTGAACAATCATCGTTTCGTGAGGCAGTAATTCTCCACCCACAGAAACAATATGTTATTTAACCAATAGAGGAAGGTGTGTGTAAGTGTAAATAAAATCCTTCTCATAAAAAAATCCTCGTATATTAAAGATACTGGTGTTGTTACAAAGGAAAATAATAAAAACAGTTTAGGGTTTTGGAGAAGAAAAATAAAACAAAACAACATTAGAGAAGACATTACCTTAAAATCGAATAACTCTTTTTTGATTTGAGACAAAGGCTTCCTTGGGAAGAATTATGCCCAAAGTAAGGATTATAGGAGTAATAGAGGGATGTTGGGAGAGTATTTGGGCATAGGTTGGTAGAGCCAAATGGCTTGAAAGTGTGAGTAAGGTGGTAGTGGTGGGGGCCTTTTATAAGAGGAGAGAAGGGGCACTCTTGGAACGATTGAAATGTTACTTTATTATGAAATGATTTTTAGGATTATAAAGGTTCCACACTTATATATTTCGAGGATAAGGTGATAAGGGTTCTAAATATACACATCCAATAGGTTTTTGACAAGTGTAAGTATTAGATTTTACATTATCTTTTCATTTTATTTAAATCGTTAATTAATTAGGTAATCGTTCCATCCTCATGGTGTCATAAATAATTTAGGTTATTTAATGTATAAAAATTATAATAAAAATTTCATGATGTGTTAAATATGTTTATATTTATAATGAATATTTATAGTCAAAAATATGACTTGTATAACCCCATTTAAAAATTATTTTAGTAAAACAACTCTTGTTTGTGACATTTTTATTTTAACATTAAATAAAATGTTTTTAATGTCATTTTACTACCAATGTGGCTCCATGGGGTCCCCATGTTGACCCATGGATTTTATGGGTCGGCCATGACTCATCCAATAGGGGTAGTACAAGTGTAAAGGTATTTTCGTATTTTTATAATACCATTTTTACCTTAAATTTCACTAATTACCTTTAATCGCGATTAATTAAACTTAAAAGTTACTATTCACCAAAATTTATTTTAATCCCATTTAACCACATTTTACTTCCTAATGACAACCATTTATGTCGTATTTTTGAAAATCAAAACACAGAAGTGGTAATGTTTCATTTAAACGAAAAATCAGTTTTTTAACTACCACTTAGTGGTTTCACTATTCATCAAAAATTGAAGTTTTTGAGAACAATGCCAAAATTTCACCGTAAGATATAATTGATATTCCAAATTAAAAAATGATGTCTATTTTAAAAAATTACAAACATATAAGTTTCAGTAATTAATTTCATAATTAATTTCCACTGTCACAACAAATAGCGTGTTTTTTAGAAACATTATATATCAAAAGATTGACAATTGTTTATGTCCAATTTCAAAGTGAAATTATTTCTAATGACCACAATTGTATATAATGGTAAAAATATAATCCAATTATACTTTAAAACCACTCAATAGTATAATTTATATACTATAAATTATTTTGATTAAAAGAAAGTTGTTTTTATGTATTTATTACTATTCATAAAAAATTGAAAGTTCATAGAAAAATACCAAAAATTCAAAATATGATAATTTTGATATTCCGAATCCGAAAAAGAAGTCCATTTGGAAAGATAAAATTTATAAAATTTAAAAAATTAGGTATTACTATTCATTATGGCTACTTTGATTGGTTGTGGTGTGTTTTAGAACTCGATGTTGCGTACAACACACGCTACTGTATTATTCAAAGAGAAGTGTACCGTGGAAGCTCGGGGTGTTACAGAGGGTTCAGGGTTTTTAGGGATGAGGGTTAATATTTTATTAGGAAAGAATATTTAATGTATTTTTGGTCTGTGGTATTAGTTCTTTTTAGGCTGAAGGCACACTAGGTATTTAGGATGTGTCTTTACAATATTTTGGTGATTAGGGTTCTGGTTTCATTGGGGTAAGGGTTCAAATTTTTTTAGAACTATGATCTTGGATTTTTTCACATAAGGGTTCATAGTTTTTGGTTATAAGGGTTCATGGTTTTATAGGGATGGGGTTTTAGCGTGTTTTGGGGTGTGGGTTTAGAGTATTATTGGGAAAAGAGCTCAAGTTTTTTTTAGTCGATGGTGGAGGGTTTTTTTGGCTGAGGGTTCATGGTTATTCAGGCATGAGGGTTCAGGGTTTTTTGGGGCTATTGATTCATGGTTTTTTAGGGTTTGAGGGATTAGGTTTTTTTTAGGATGTAAAGGGTTAAAAATCGGGGTCTTCAGGGATAAGGGTTTAGGGTTTTTTAGGATGATGGTTAATGGTTTTTAGTATGAGGAATTGGTGTTTTTTGGAATGAGGGTTCATCATTTTTGGAGATTTTGGTTCGGGTTTTTTAATGAGAGTGTAGGTTCTATATGCATTGGAAGCATGTGATGGTTCCAACCCAATAAGTCAAATTTTATGATCGATTATCATTCTAATATTTAAATGATGATAAATTCTATAATCAATGGAATCGAATCAATTAGAATAGAAAAGGGGCAGAATACGAGGACTAAGAATAAGATCCACACATATTATTCATAATTAAATTAATCAATTAAAAGGATTACCTTTCATGAAATATTTTTTCATCGATGGATATTTTAATATATCTATGATGTACCATCATTGGGTTGTATGAATCAAGATCAAATTACCACTAGTGGGG
This sequence comes from Viscum album, assembly GCA_963277665.1. Taxonomy (NCBI): domain Eukaryota; kingdom Viridiplantae; phylum Streptophyta; class Magnoliopsida; order Santalales; family Viscaceae; genus Viscum; species Viscum album. Next base: position 2,032,702,380 of record OY728148.1, on the reverse strand, counting down.
ATCCACTCATGTTCTATAAAACATTGAACAAAACTGTAAGAATATTTGGTTAATAACATGTTATATTCTATCAAGTGTGTCATTAACATTTGATTTTCACAAGAATCACATTCAATGAATTATACTTGATCTCTTTATAACTGATAGTGGATTCTGGAGGAAGATCAAACTTTATTCTAAGAGAATTCCAGGAGATGTATCCCTCCATGTATTGAGATGATTCTCTCCTGCTGTCTATGAAAAACAAAAATGAATTGTCTATCTATGTATATAATATTTTTGTGTTTAAATATGACTTAGTTTTAGAAATAAATGTTTTGAAAATCTTCCTTTATTATTTATTTAATCACTTATGGAACCCCACATAATAATAATAATAATATTTCATCAACATCAACTTAACTTGTGGATTACAGTAAACATACTCAATCAAATGATATTCAATATAATGTTTTTAACACTCGGCCTAAAAACATTTTCCACCATTACTCTAAAATATTAATTGGGTCTTGAATAATGAATATTTGTTTAATAAATAAAATTTAATGTATTTTTTCACAATAAATAAATAAATATTATGTTATCAAAATTGGAAATAAATAATTATTAAATATTCTTCTCAAAGAATATTTTGTCAAATAACGGGTGGTGGAATATATTTAATCAAACATACGTGAATAATTTTTAAACCACTTCTAGGAATAATATTTACTCATATTGTTAAATATTATATTATAATATATTATTTAACTAGGATTATGGATAAACATAGTGTGAGGCCCTCAAGGCCTCTTTCTTAGTGGCATTAGGAAAAGTATCCTAAAGTCCATGGTTCACATTAAGAATCTGGAAAAGGAACCCACAGAGAAATAATTTAATGACTTGAAAACATAACACTTCATATAAATGGTTATAGTGTAATATGATCCCTTTATCAATATATATGTAATAAAATAGGTTGCATTATTGTTCCATGAATCTATCTTCTTGATATCTATTTATATTACTTTCTAGAAGTCAAACATACATATTAAACACCATGGCCATGGATTATTTTAAGCTATATTGTTTCCTATAAATGGAATGTGATATTAATATCCACTAAATAACTAATGAAAAAAATCCATTCACGAATTATTCATTAATACAATATTACTCTTGACGTACCCACCATATCCTTCTTGATTCGAAAATATTTCATCAAAATATTCTGCATCAAATTAATGTTTAAAACACATAATAATCAATAAAAAAATTCAAAAGTATAAAGATCAATATACAAATCTTCCGACATTAACATCAAAAAACAGATATAAATGTTGATTTCCAACTGGTGGGTCTCATTCCAAAAATACCAAACAATAGAAATTACTAAAGGCATACACCCAGAAAAGGTTCCTCAAAATCCTATGATTCTTCACCCCTAATAGACTGTATAATGTTTTTCCCTGAAATTATATCATTTGGATATAGAATATATATTTAAAAATAGTGTTTCAACATTTTTGGTTTCTCATCATAGCTCGGAACTTATTTTGACTTTTACCATGATAGAAACTCTTAGGTCATTATCAAAATATATGTTATATAGTATAAAAATAATGATGATATATAGAGTCTTTTAATATTTAAAACTATGAATAATGTTTATCATAAAGTATATAGTTGTCTGTTCATGGGCCCCAACTCTAATAGACTCCCACTTTCACTCGAGACAACTTCTAACGACCTTCAGTCTATGAGATCTCACATGATACTCATTATTTTACTGAGAGAATACATTGGCCAAAGGTTCCACCACATTCCCTACTATGGGTACTCTTCTTAAAAAAAACATCACACCTCTAATAAAAATCCCTCAAGAGGTGATACTCCCATAGTACATTCATTGTCTGTTGGTGTGACCATGGATCTTTTTAAATAACCACCACTGTATTATTATCATAGTACAATATGATAGGGTATTTAATTTTATGTAACTCATAAATCTCCTAGAAATTCTAACATATCCAATTGGATTCCATGTATTTATTAGATGTCATTGTATACTCAAAATTTTCTATCGAATCAATGAAAGTGGATGTTTTGAATTCTTCTTCCTCACAACTCCATCATTGATACATAAAACATATCCTTACTGAAACATATGACCATTCGAATATATCTGAAACATGACTTTTTATATCCCATGATGACCAGTTCCTCTTCTCCTCCATACACAAGGAAAATATCTATAGCTCTTATAAGATACATATGGATTGACTTAATTGTAGACTAATATTTCTCTCACTGATTATATTGATATCTTATTACAATTCTCAATGCATGGAAACATCGAGTCTAGTACATAATAAGGAAAACATGATTTGACATATTACTGAAGCATATGAGATCAAAATCATTCTCTCTTCCTCCTGTTGTGTTTGAGGACATGTTTTCATAGAATGATGTAAACCATACAACACTAGAACCATTCCCATCTTATATTGGTCTAAAATTAATTTCATTAGTATATGGTCAATATATTTGTTTTTTCCTAGTGGGATAAGCCTCTTGGATCTATCATTAATGACCTTGATCCATAAAATATGGGCTTCTTAACAAAATTTATTCATGGAGAAACATTTGTTAAACTAGTCCATAACAGATGATACGACTAGTATGTCCTTTACAATAAAAAATATTTCATCAAAAAAACAATACAAGGATAAAAACTGTATTTCCACTAAAAAATAATTAAAAACATGGATCAAATTCACTATTAAAGAAACTAAATTATTTTATAACTTCAGAAAATTTATTTTTCCATAAAAAATATGCTTAGTTCAATCCATAAACGGATATCTGTAATGTTAAAATACTTTTCACATCACATAGTGTACAAACCCTACTAGTTGTGTGTATAGGCATCTTCCACAATGTCCCAATTAAGTAGTGTAGTTTTGAAATTCATCTTCAAAATAATATATTCATTATTTGATTCTATAAAATGTGTATTTTTTATGTACATAAATATTGAAATAGGTGAAAAGGACTCATCACAGTCAATTAATTGATGTTTTTTAACCCTTTAGCCATAATCCTTTATTTATAGGTATTTTATTTACCTTCTATGTCCAGTTTTCTTTTTAATACACATTTACACAAAACGATACTTATATCAACCAATGCATCAACCAAACCCCAAACATGGTTCTCATTCATTGAATCCACTTCAAAATTCTGGGATTATTTCTTTCTTGTAGACTATATGATCTCTAACACCTCTTTGTATGAGAGAGTTTTATAATTTTCTACCAATAATGATTCACCATCTTCAGTGACTATATAACTATATCTCTCTGGTTCACTTACCTCTCTGGTGATCCTATGCAGTACTTGTGTTATAGGAAAAACTTATTCAATGGGGAACTGTGGAATCAATTCCTGTATAAACTCTTATATATCTTGAACATCAACTTCATCAAATTCAATCGTTCCCCCTCTGTCATTTTATGGATGTTATTCCTCTCATGAAAGACAACTTTTTAGTTATAGTCAATTTATTTTTCGAGGGGTTATATATTTAGTATCTCCTTATTTCCATGGGATACCATATATAGATACATTTTTTCCATAGATTTTAGTTTGTTCCTTGAGAAGGCCTTAACAAAGGACTCGCAACACCATAAATATGTATTTTGAAAGTATGGTTTCCTTCCCCTCCATAAAAAAGGAAATTAAATTTTATTATTTATTTGGTAGTTGATTTAATGGGTGTTTCATAGTTTGTAATGATTATCCCTAAAATGATAACGTAATATAGGAATGAATCAATATCAACATTATCATGTCTAACAAGGTACATATACTTCTGTCACTAAAACCATTCCACTAAGATTTTTAAAGCAGTGTGAGATGATACTGGATTTCAAACTCCCATAAGAAGTTGGTATACTATTGTATATGATATTCACCACCTCGATCTATTCATAGATTATTTTACTTATTTGAAAGTTGATTAACTACTTGATTCATTAATTCCTTGAATTTATCAAATAAATCATTCATATACTTCATCAAGTAGATATAAACATATCTAATCCTATCATCAGTAAATTTTTTGAAGTAATAATTCATAGCCCAAGATTCTACTACAAATGGTACACACATATCAGTGTGTACCAATCCTCATAGTTTTTATCCTTACACCCTATCTAGAAAATTGTGGTTTAGTCCTTATACCTTATAAAAAATAATGAGACCATTAATTTGGTTTTAGATCTAGTGATTCTAAATAAAAATATTGATATGAATTTTTCAAATTCTTATTGTTTACATGACTATAATAGTGATGTTATAGATGGGTGTAATGTGGGTTAGGTGAACATGATTTGTTACCAATTTCCAATACATGGTTCTCATTATTTTATATATAAATACTGATATTTAAATGTTTTACACCATAAAAGTTTTTGTCTTTATAAAAGAAATAACTCTTATTTCCAAACATGAATACAGACCAATCTATATCTAGTAATCATAAATATATTAAGCTCTTGGTAACAATTGGTACATAATAACAATATTTTAGATATAAAATCATTATCATTGGAAATAAATTTTGGTTTATACCAATGGATCAAGAATTCAACATCACACTGTTATAATCCCTCATATACACCTCTCATCTAGAAATATTTTAGAATCTATATTGTTACTGCGTTTGGAAAAATATGTACGCACTATAAGCTATATATAATACACAATGTGTAGATATTGAATGATCACACTTGATAATGAATTATCTATTTTTATTCCCCTTTCTTCTAGATTCAGTTCTCCTTCTAGTGGCCTATAATGATGCATGAAAAATATTCCGCCTCCTTTTCCTCACCCATCCACTAGATCTTCTTCTTTTTGAAAGTACGGTGCCCGAGAAATTTGTACTTATTGTGATTCTTGATCATGTTTTCCTTATTATTTCATTTCTTATTTACTATATGGACCATTTAAGTATAATTCCCCATGTCATTATCATTTTTGTGAACCAAACTATGAGGTTTAGAAAGACTAATCTTCACATTTATCATATTCTGATTAACAATAAAACACGATATGTTCTTGTGCAACACTGAATGTATGAGATTTGTATACAAACCATATGATAATTTAATCCCTATGATATATAAGTGTTAAATATATAAATTAATAATGAATACATGAGGCCCCACTCGTGAATAATTTTCCTCTTCATTTGTAAACAAATCATTTGAGATCTCGTATCACTCTTGTCTTGCCTTCTCTTGAAAGAGATCTCGAAGGAGAGGCACCATTCTATATGAAATCATTCCCACATGTTACTTAAAAATATCACTGGTCATGGATAATAGCATTAATAAATGATAATTTATTTCATCATTCAAATGATTCATTAAAGAGACAACTCTTCATTACTAGACCCATTTCCAGGAACTTTAGGAATTATTTATTCTAGAACATAGAATTTTCATTTATGGTGAAGGATAAAATTAAAGCTACTTTTCCACTCATGGAAATTTATGTTGTTTAAAAGGATTACCATATCATGTATGGATCTTATTGAGATTATTGATTTCATTTTATTGTAGTTTTTCAAATAATACGTGAATTATTTTATTACATTATCGGTAAAAATTTAGATAGAAAATTAATAATATATTTATTAATATCCCACTATTTTATCAAAACTCAATAGCCTCACCATTGTAATTTGAATATGATGTTTCTTTGACATTCTAGTGGTAAGAATCAATATTCCCCTTCACATTACTACAAAATTGGTTGTCCAATAATTTTGATTGGTTTTATGTTGGCATTCAAAATTACAACTACATTAACTTACATCTCTATGATCTATTCAGTGGAGTCCTCATACCTGAATTTTGTAAATTGGATTTCCTCAAACCATGAATCATAGTAAGAAAAAATACATCCATGCTAGTAAACCCTCCATGTGAAAAATTATAAGTCAACCTAAAACATAATGTTAAAAATAACTAATAATTTAAATCACCCCAACTTTGTATGGTCACACACTATGAACTATGGTTTGATTTAAATAGAAGTAGTCGATGGATATACCGAAATAATATATATAACTAAGGGATTATCTATTTTATGTGTAACTTACCCATTATTATCATTATTACATGTTTTTTAAAAATATGGGGATTTAATTGTGTGAATAATAATTTCTTAGATAATAGATACACAGAATCTGATTTATTTTATATATATCGTTCATGCTTGTTAATTCATTAATTTATGTGATCATGACAAAACATTAATAATCAAATAACCCAGAAATTTGATATAAATAGATTAAAAATGTGTTATGATCATGATATTTTACTAATTGTTACTTTATCTTGCAGATGATAAACCAACCAGCATCATAGGGGAAAAACCCATGAACCAATTAAGGTTCATGTTGCATATTTCCACTTGTCCACCTATGTTCCATTATTTGATTAGTTTTTTTTTTGACTTTAGAAATGAATTGACCCCACTAGTTAGGGAGAACCATCCATTATATATTCTTTTACTCACACGTAGATGAGGGAAAAGGGGGTTTAAATAAATGAATCAATGGGAATGTTGGCCCATACATAATGAGATATGAGATGACAAACATACCAAAAATTTAATATAATGATAAATTTAATTAAACAAATCACATAAAAATGTCTGAATTATGGTTACAATCATCCACATGCATTAAAAGAATTAAAAATTTATGAAAACTAGAATTTAATTCAAAATCATTGTTTTTTAAGATAAATCATACACTAATAAATTAATTATCTTCTTTACTTAATCTGTTATTTGATCTTTGTGATCATATGAATATAATTGACATTCTCATCCATCAAAATTTTAAACAAATTTAAAAAAATTATTTAAAATTAATTTTATATATAAATATGCCTCATAGGAAACATGGTGAAAAATCATCTAAATCATCCCAATATATATTATACTCCTATACTTTTTACTCTTGTGACATATGGAATACATGACTTGTCATGTACTTTCATGACGTATACTCTCAACTTAATGATTACATGAATCGCATGATTGTTTTTTCACCTGTCTTGCTTTGATACATATAGAGTAATAACATTAATATGAATCATGCATCATATGAATATCTTAACATTATGAAGAAATTAATAAAAAATTTATATCTATATATAAATATTTATAATAAAACTCATCACATTATGTGACCTACCAAATTGTTTATGACACACAATAACATGTTGATAAGGGTTAAATTGAACAATAAATTTATTTTAATTCTTCAAAATTTTGTATAAGTACAGAGAAGGAAAATGAAATCCACACAGCATGTATGTATCTGACCATATATCCATGGTACATGCCAAGTATCTTGGCTTTTAAACTGTGCCTTAAAAACATTCGTGTACACATTGTGTACAATTGGACTCATGGTTTGTTGTCTTCAAGTTACCAGGTCACAAGTCAGGTTGGACGTTTATGGAAATAATTACTTTTTGTTTGTCTTAAAGTACTACATGCCATGTACATGGGATATACATATCATACTATAGCTTACCATGCACTAATATGGCATGAGCAACATGTGATGTAAGAAATTAAATTCCCCACAAGTTTTCAATCCAAATAGTTCGAATTAATTAAAAATTAATTTCTTTTTCATTGAAAACAAGAATATGGTTTTTATCTCTGGTTACATTTCATTATCCCTTATTTTAACCCTCTATATTCCTCATCTCCTTAGGATGAGATCATCAATTTTATTTCATTGATTAAGTAAATCAGTTTTATTAGATATATTAGAAAAGAAATAGGAAGAAAAATATCTCATAATTATGTTTAAAATAATTATAAAATAATAATTGAAAACTAATTCACATCATAGGGATTTTTGGGGATAAAGGTTGAGGTTATTTTGGGGCTGAGGATTTATCTCTTTTTGGAGTTGAGGGTTTACTATTTTTTGGGGATAAGTGTTCATGGTTTTTCATAGCTGAGGGTTGAGGGTTATTTTTGTGATAAGGGTTTTTTGGTAGATGGTTTTGGATTTTTTTTGGATGAGGGTCATGATTTTTTGTGTTTGTGGGTATATTTTGTTTGGATGATGTTTGAGAAGATTTATGGGTTATTGTTTCGGGTCTTTTGTGGGTTAGATTATACAGTTTTTAGGGTTGGTTTTTGGGGTTTTTTTAGGGTAGAGAGTTGATGTTTGTTTGGGATTAAGGATTAGGGTTTTTCTTGGATGACATATTATGGTTTTATTGGGTCAAGGGATTTGTTTTTTTGGGTCTAAGGGTTGCAGGATTTTTAGTAGTGAGGGTTTAGTGTTTTTTGGGGATTAAGGTTGAGGGTTTTCTAGAGATGAGGGTTTACTATTTTTTGGGAATGAGGGTTTTGGGTAATTTGCGGTTGATGGTTTAGGGTTTTTTGGGGATGATGATTTATAGTTTTTTGGGGATAAGGGTTTTTATTTTTTAGGGGGTTATGGTTTAAGGTTTTTGGGGCCGATTGGGGGTATTTTGGGGCTGAGTGTAGAGGGTACTTTGGGGAAGAGGTTTTAGTGTATTTGGGGGATGATGATTGGGGGTTTTTAGTGGTTGAGGGATGAGGATATTTTGGGGATGATGTTTTATGTTCTTTTAGTGCAGAGGGTTGAGGATTTTTTGGGGATGAGGGTTGAGGGTTTTATGGTTGGTGTTAAGGATTTATTACGGCTAAGGATTTAAAGTTATTTGGGTGGGGGCTTAGGGGTTGTTTTGGGATATGGTTTATAGTTTTTTAGTTCATGGAGTTTGGTGTTTATTTTTTTAGTGTGATTTAGTTTATTCAGTGATAATGTTTTTGGGGTTTTTGGGAAGATGGTTGAGGGTAGTTTGGGATGAGTATTTATGGTTGATTGGTGTTTTAGAATTAGTGTTTTTTGGGTCTAAGGGTTTTCAGTGTTTTTGGGATGAGGGTAAGTGGTTTTTGGGGGATGGGGGTTCAGGGTTATTTGAGGTAGAGTTTTGATGAATTTTATTATGAAATGGGTTGAGGTTTTTTTGGGGCTGAGAGATGATGGTATTTTATATTTGATAGGTTTGGGTTTTTTTTGGTGATATGGGTTGATGGTTTTTAGGGTTTGTTGGTATATTATATTTTAGGGTTGAGGGATTATGTTTTTTTGGTGGATGAGGGTTTAGGGTCTATTGTGGATGAGGGTTTATGGTTTCTGTGTGAAGAGTGTTTAGGGTTTTTTGGGTATGAGTGTTGAGGGTTTTATGGTAATGAGTATTTTGTGTTTTTGGGATAATAATAGAGGGTTTCATGGGGTTGATTATCTTGGATTTTTTGGGGCACATAGTTTAGGGTATTTTGGGAGAGGGTATTGAGTTTTTTTGGGTGGATGAGGGTATAATGTTTTTACAGCATGGTGTTTAGGTTTTATAAGGGATTATTGTTGAGGGTTTATGTTTTTTGGGGTTCAGGGTTAATGTTTTATTGGGGATGAGGGTTGATTGTTTCTTTGGGCTTTAGGTTTATTATTTTATTTATCCAAGGCATGAGGGTTTTTTGGGAATGTGGGTTAATGGTTATTTATTGTGGATGACGGTAGAAGTTTTTTGGGTTGAGTGTTTTTTGGGGATGTGGGAAGGTTGTGGTTTTTTAGAGCTGAGGGTTCAATGTTTTTCGGGGATGAGGTTTGATGGTTTTTAGTGTTGAGTGTTGAAATTGTTTTGCGGTTGAGGGAGGGTGGGTTTTGGGGGTTTAGGTGGATGACGGTCATTTGGGACTTAGGTATGTGGTCTTATTGGGACTCAGGGTTGAGGTTTTTTTATGTTTAGGGTTGAGGATTATTTAGGGATTAGGGTTTATGTATATTTCAATTGGAGGTTATAAGGTTTTTTAGGGGTTCAGGATTGCGGGCTTGTTTGTCGATGGGGGTTGATTTATTATCATGTTTGAGGGTTGAAGTAATTTTGGGTGTTAGGGTTCATGTTTTTTTGGGTTAGGTGTTTCATATTTTTTCGTGATGAAAGTTGAGAATTTTTTGGGGTTTAATGTTTAGATTATTTTAGGAGATATTTTTTTTGGATTTTTTGGAGAGGAGGGTTCAGGTTTTGGGATATAATGGATTTGGGTTTCGGGTGGAATATGCTTCAGGTTTTTCTGGGGCTAAGGGTTCAGGGTTTTATGTGGTTGAGGGTTTATGGATTTTTTGAGATGAGGGTTGAGGGTTTTTTCAGGGTGTGTGTTTATGGGTTTTTAAGTTAAGGGTTTAGGTATTTTTTGGCATAATAGAATAGGGTTTTCTGTGGATATGGGTCTAGTGTTTATTTTGGGATAAGGGTTAAGGATTCTTCGGGACATAGTGTTTAGGGTTTTCCAAATATGAGGATTTTGGGTTTTTTTGGGGATGATGATTTAAGAGTTTTGGGGTTTCTGGAGTAGGATGTTTTTTAGATGTATGTTTAGGATGCTTTAGGTTATTTTTTTAGTTTATTTTTTAGGATTAGGGTTCATATATTTTTAGGGAAGAGAGTTTATGATTTTTGTGGTAGGGGGTTTAGTGTTTCTTGGGCCATAGGTATTGGGGTAATTTGGGGAATAGTGTTTAGGGTTTTTAAGGGAATAGTTTTTATGATTTTTAGGGGATGAGGTTATTATTTTTTTAGGCCAGGGTATTTAGGGTTATTTGGGGATTAGGGTTTTAGATTTTTTAGGGATGAGGGTTTAGGGTATTTTAGGGATAATGGTGTAGGGTTTTCTAGGGATGATGGTTTAGGGTTTTTTGGGGAAAAGGGATTACAGTTTATTGTGGATGAGGGTTTTGGGTTTTTTAGAAAAAATCTTTTAGGGATTTTTGGGATGAGGGTTTGTGTTGTTTGGCCCTGGGGGATTATGATTTTTTTTTGGTTTATGGGTTAGGGTTTTTTGGGTATGAGGGTTTAGGTTCTTTTTTTGGATGATGGATCAGGATTTTTTTGGGAATGTGCGTTTAGGGTATTTTGGAGATAAGGGTTTTGGTATTTTTGTGGATAAATTTTTTGGTTTTTTGGGGTAACTGTTTTGATCTTTTTTGTGGATGAGGGATTAGTGATTTTGGGGATGCATATTAAGGTTTTTTTGGGATGAGGTTATTGAGTATTTTTTTCAGGTTTTTCGAGTTTTTTAAAGTTAAGGGTTTAATGTTTTTTGGGGAAGAGTGTTTAGGGTTTTATGGGGTGTGGGTTTAGGGTTTTTTTGGGGATGACAATACAGTAATATTTAATATGGGTGTTTTATAGAATATTATTTAGGGTTATTTGGTGAAAATGGTGTGGGGTTTTTTGTGGAACAATGTATAAGGGTTTTTGGGGATGAGGGTTCAGGTTTTTTGAGGATAAGGGTTTAGGGTTTTGGTGATGAGGGTTTAGGAATTTTTTTAGATGAGGGTTTTAGGTTTTTTAAGACTATGGGATGAATGTTTTTTGGGGATGACTATTGATGTTTTTAAGGGGAGAGGTTTCAGGGTTTCTTTGGGGTGAGCATTTAGGGTTTTGTTGTGAATGTGGGTTAAGTGTTTTTGGGGGCTGAGGGTTTATGGTTTTTTGGGGTTGAGGGTTTAGGGGTTTTTTTGACTAAGCAGGTTGGTTTTTTTGGGATTTGGTTTAGGATTTTTTGTTCAGGATGATTTAGGTCTTTTGGGGTGAGAGATTATTGTTTTAGGGGTGAGGGTCTAGGGTATTTTGGGGCTATGGGTTTAAGTTCATTCGGGGTTAGGGTTTTAGGGTTTTTATGGATGAGTTTTAATTATTTTTGTAGGGATTAGGGTTTTGGTATCCTTTTGGATTTGGGTTTATATTTTCTTTGGATATATAGGATAGGGTTTTTTGGGACAATGGTTTGGGTTTTTTGGGGGATAATGGTATAGTGTTTTGTGTGGCTCAATGTTTAGGATATTTTGGGGATGTGGTTTTTGGGGATTTTGGGCATCAATGATTATGGTTTCTTGAGGATTAAAGTTAAAGTTTATTGGGGATTAGGTTGGAGGTATTTTTAGGATGAGGTTTTAGGGTTTTATAGGTATGACCATTTAGGGTGTTTGGCGGATGTGGGTTTAGGTTTTTTGTATTACCATTTATGGGTTTTTGGGTTCATGGTTGATGAATTATTGGGGATTAGTGTTATGATTTTTCATTTTTGAGGGTTCAAGGATTTACGAAGCTCATGGTTTTGGGGTTTTGGGGTTTCAGGGTCTTGGGTGTTTTTTTGATGAATTCTACTTTTTTCGTATGAATAAGCGTATAGGGTTTTTTGGGGTTAATAGTCTTCCTTTCCTGGGACTAAGGTCTTAGGGATTCTTGGCGACGAGTGTTTATGGTTTTTTTGGGGATGAGAATTTTTGGTTTTTTGATTCTATGGTTTTTGTGTTTTGTTAAGCCTGTGGTATTTTGGTTTTGGGGGTTTAGTGTTTTAGTATTTTTATTTTGCACTAATGGTTTAGGGTTTTTTACGGATGAGGGATTAGGTTATTCAGGTTTAAGGGTTTAGAGTTTTTTGGAGATGAGGGTTTAGGGTTTTGGGCAATAAGGTTTTTGTATGTTTTAAGGGTTCATGGTTTATTGTTCTGTTAGTATGATGTTTTATGTTTTTTTGATTATGATGGTTTTGGGATTTAGGGCATTATTTTTTTTGGGTTTTTTGGGGGATGATGGTTTAGGGTTAGTGGGGTCTGAGGGTTTAAGATTTTTTGTGGCTGAGGGTTTAGGATTTTTCATGTTTTGTTTCTTATAGTTTTCATGGGGTTTATGGGTTTTTTATTCTTAGAGATTAGGTAATAGGTGTTTGGGGATGATGCTTTAGTGTTTTGGGGGAATGTGGGTTTAGGGGTTTTGTAGGCTAATGATTCTTGTTTTTTTTGGTTTTGTGGGTTTAGTGTTCTTTTGGCTAAGGGTTTGGTGTTTTTTTAGTCTAAAGATATAGGGTATTTTGGGGATAATGGATAAATTTTGGGGGGGGGGGGGTGGAATAAGGTATTAGGGGATTAGGTTTTAGGTTTTTTGGGGTTAAAGGTTTTCAGTTTGTTTTGGAGCTCAGTATTTAGGGTTTTGAGACGATAAGGGTTTACTGTTATTAGGGAATGAGTGTTTAGCGTTTTTTTGGGCCAAGGGTTCAGGGATTTTTTTTTCATTGGAGGTATTTTTTAAGGTATGAGGTTTAATGTTTTTGGGGGATAAGGTGTTAGGGGTTTATAGTACTATGGGTTTAAGGATTTTGGGGGAACCAGATTTAGGGTTTTGGGGGTGATGGTTTAGGATTTTGTGGGGCTGATTGTTTAGGGTTTAATATTTTAAGGAATTAGGATATTTTTTAGGGATAAGGGTTTTTAGTTTTCTACGGATGAGGATTTAGGGTTTTCTGGGGTTGATAATTTTGGATTTTCCATGGAAATGGGTTTTAAGTGTTTTTTGTTGTTGTATGTTTAGGGTTTTCAAGAGCATAGTTGTTAGGGTTTTATGGTTCTAATGATTTTTGGATGTTTAGGTGATATTTTTTTAGGGTTTTCTATAGATAAGGGTTTTTTTGTTTTCAATTGATGAGTGTTTAGTTTATTATGGGATATAAGGTTTAGATTTTTATTAGTACATGGGTTTACAGTTTTCTAGGGATGAGGGTTTATGGATTTATGGGTCTAGGTTTTTATGTTATTTTTGTGATGAGGGTTTAACATTCTCTGTGGATCAAGGTTTCGAGTTTTCACGGGCCCAGAATTTTTTGTTTTCTGGTGATGAGGGTTTTGAATTATTAGTGGATGAGTTTATAGGGTTTTCGTGGCCCTTGTTTATTTTGTTTTCTAGGATTGAGGGTATAGGGTTTTCTAGGGATATGGGTTTAGGGTATTATGGGTATAAACATTTATGGTTTTTTATGCTCAGGATTTAGTCATTTTGAAGATATTTATTTGGGTTTTCATTCCATTAGGGATTTTTCTTGGATTTTGTGACTCAAGGTTTAAGGTTTTTTTTGGATATGGGTTTTTGTGATTATTGGGGTGGAGGTTTTTTATTTTTCTGGGGATGAGGATTTACAATTTCTGGGCATGTTGTATTAAGGTATTCTTGGGATGTAGGTTTTGGGGTTTATGGGTATGAGGGTTTATGGTTTTTTGGGGGTGACATATTAGGAATTTTTGGGGCTAGGGATTTAGGTAATTCTATGAACTAGGGTTATTTATCATTTTGGGATGAGGGTTTATGATCTTATAGGGATGTGGGTTTATGGTTTTCTGGGGATGAGGGTTTAGTGGGTTTAATTAATAATGGTTTTAGTGTTTCTAATGAAATGTTTTAGGGTTTTCGGGGTTAAGTGGTCAGTGTTTTTAAGGGATAAGGGTTTAATATTTTTTGGTATGAGGGTTCAGGTTTTTTTGGGGTTTAGGGTTGAGGTTTTATTGGGGATGTGGGTTGAGGTTTTTTTGGGGATTTTTTTTGAATGTTTCATCTTGAAGAGTGTTATGTGTATTTTGGGGAAGAGGGTAATGGTTTTTTGTGGTTTAGGGTTGAGTGTTTTTTAGGGGTGAGGGGTTCATGAATTTTTTTGGATAAGGTTTCAAAATGATTTTTTGTTTAGGGTTGATGGTTTTTTAGGGATGAGGTTTTAAGGGTTTTTTAGGATGATGGTCTATAGGTTTGGAAAAATGACAATTTAGGGTTTTTAGGGCTAAGGGTGTAGGAGTTTTTGGTATCTAATGGTTTAGAGGTTTGGGGGATAACTTTTTAGTGTTTCTTTTGAGTGATGTTTTATGGTTTTTTAGTATTAGTGTTTTTGGTATTTTGGGTTGATGGTTTTTTGATTTTAGGGAATTAGGGTTTAATTATATTTGGGGATGAGGGATTAGGGTTTATTTGTGTTGATGGTTCATGGAATTTACGGTAGAGGGTGTTGTTTTTTAAGTGATCAAGGATTATATTTTTTGGGGATAAGGGTTTAGGATTTTTTAGGGATGATAGTGTAGGGGGTTTTGGGGTATTAGGTTTAGTATATTTAGGGACGAGCATTTAAGGATATTTAGCGATGGGTTTTTTACTATTTTATGAATGGTTATGGCATAGGTTTTTTTATAGATGAGGGTTTTTTATGTTTAAGGTTTAGTTTTTGCAGGATGTGGGTTTATGGTTTTTTAGGGTAGTCAGTTTTTTGCTTCCTTTGGGTCTAAGGTTTTATGGTTTTTTCTAGATAAGGGTGGATGTTTATTTGGGGTTGAATATTTAGGATTTTTGGGAATGGGTTTTGTGTTTTGGGGGGAGGGATAGGGTTGTGTTTTTCTTTGGGGATAGGGTTTGACTATTTTTATGGGGATAAGGGTTGTTTTTTTCTATGGGAGTTTAGGTTTTTTGGGGATGTGGGTTGACATAATATATTGTGGAGGGATTAGGTACATTTTGGGTTTGGGGTAATGGGTTTTCTTGGGGTTTATGTTTTAGGAATTATTTTTGTGATGAGGGTTTTTGGGTTTGGCATGCTGAGGGTTGAAGGATTTTAGGGGATAGAGATTTGGGTTTTTTAGGGATGAGGGTTTAGGAATTTTAATTGAATAAGGATTGGGGTTTTTTATTATGAGAAATGAGGGTTTTGGGGGGTGAGGGTTTAGAGTTTTTCAATGCTAAAGATTTAGGTTTTTTGAAAATAAGGGTTCTAGAATATTTGGGACAAAGGATTCCGTGTTTTTTATGCTGATGGTTCAGAAATATTTGTTGTTGAGGGTTTAGGTTTTACTGGTGCTGAGGGTTAAGTATTTTGAGGGGGAATGTTTCTAGATTTTTTTATGTATAGGGGATAAGTGTTTTTTTGGGCTTATTATTTAGGTTTCTTATAAGGGATTGTGGTTTTGGTACTAAGGGTATATGGTTTTTTGGGCTGATGGTTGAGGGTTTTTTTTTGGATAAAGGTTGTGTGTTTTTTGGGGAATATGATTTATAATTTTTTTACCAAGGGTGGAGTGTTTTTTATATCTTATGTGGGTTTTATGGGATTTAGATTAAGGGTTTTGGGATGATGTTTTAGGTTTATTGGTTGTGTTGGTTTAGATTTTTTGTGTGGATTATCGTTTAGGGGTTTCTTTTGTTGATATGGGATTAGGGGTTATAGTGTTTTGAGTTTTGAGGTTTTAGGTATGAGTGTATATGGATTTTTTGGTCTAATGGTTGAGGGTTTTTAGGGATGAGGGTTTTGGGATATTTGGGGCTGAGGGTTTTTTGGAATGAGGGTTGAGAAATATTTTTTGTTGAGGGATTTCAGTTTTTTATGAATGATCAGATTTTTTGGGGGGATAAGGATTTAGGCTCTTTTTGGTGGTGAGGAATCATGTTTCTTCAGGGATGAGGATTCATGGTTTCTTAGGGCATAGGGTTAATATTTTTTCTTCATTTGAGGTTTAAGGGTTTTTTAGCATGAGGGTGTAGAGGTTTTTAGGACAGAGGGGTTAGGATTTCTTTGGGATGTGGATTTATTTACATTTTTTAGATGAAGGTTTGGGGTTTTTATTAGGTTGAGGGATGGAGGTTTTTATGTAGAGGAGGGTGAGGGTTTTTTGGGGCGATGTGTTGTGGTTTTTTTGGGATGAAGGTTTTGGATTTTTTTGGGCTATGGGTTGATTGTTTTTTTAGGATGAGGGTTTTGGGAAATTCAGTGTATAGGGTTGACATTTTATTTGGGTCTAACGGTTGTGGGATTTTTTTGGGCATTGTTTGTAGGGTTTTTTGGGGTTTGAGGTTGTACGATGTATTACTGTTGAGTTTTTTGGGTTTTTGGAGATAAAGATTAAGGGATTTTTTGGGATGGAGGTATAGATTTTTTGGGAATAAGGTTTTATGGTTTTTTTTTTCAATGAGATCTGAGGGTATTGGGGGATGGGGGATTATGAATTTACAGGGTTTTTGCCTTAGTGTTTTATAGGGTTCAGTGTTAATTGTATTTTTAGATGGATGGTTTATCATTTTTTTGGGATGAGGTTTTTGGATTGTTTTGGGGAAAATGGTGTAGGGTAATTCTAATATGGGTGTTTATGGTTTTTTATGGTTATGGTTTTATGGTTTTTAGGCTTTAGGTTTAGGGTTTTTTGTTCTATGGATTGTGTTTTTTGGGGATGAGGGTTCATGTTTTTATAGGGCTGATGGTTTAGTCATTTTTTGATTTGAGTGTTGAGGGATTTTTGTGGAGAAGGGTTTACGATTTTTTGTGTTGTGAATTGAGGATTTCTTTGGGCTAAGGGTTGATGATTTTTGGGGGTTTTGGGTTGAGGCATTTTCAGGAATGGGGTTTTGGTTTTTTGGGGGATGAGGGTTTTGGGTTTTCTTTGGGTAAGGGTTTTGTGTTATTTGGGTATTAGGGTTTATCTTTTTTGGGAATTCGGGTATAATGTTTTTGTTGCATAGGGTTTGTGTTTTTTTGGTTTATTATTTAGTGTTTTTGAGGAAGTGGGTTTATAATTTTTCATGGATAAGTGAACATAGTTTTTGGGGGATGACGGTATATTGATTTTTGGGGATGAGGGTTAAGGATATTTTTAGGCTTATCATTGACAGTTTTTAGGTGCTGAGAGTGGATGTTTTTTTTATAAGAGTTAAGGGTTGTGGGGGGTTTGGGGTTGATGGATAAGGATTTCCTAAATTTAGGTATCAGGGTTTTTGGGTATGCAGGTTTAGTGTTTTTAGGGATTAGTGTTTAATGTTTTAATTGTGATGAGGGTTGAAGGTTTTTTGGTAAGATGGATTAGGGTTTTTTGTGACTAAATGTTTCACTTGTGATTGATTTTGTTTTCGGGATGAGGGTTGATATTTTTTTGGGGATGTGGGTTTAGAATTTTTTGGGGATGAGGGTTTAGTTTTTTTAGTTCTAAGAGATTATAGATTTTTTGGATGATGTTTGAGGTTTTTTTGGGATAAGGGTTGATGGTTTTTTGGGGATAAGTGTATAGAGTTTCTTGGGTCTGAGGGATTCGAGTTTTTTTGAGGTATGTGTTGAATTTTTTTTTCGGATTTCGGTTGAGTGATTTTTCAGGATGAGGGCTTATGATTTTTTGGGTGATGTATTAGGGTTTTTGGGGCTAAGTGTATTGGTGTTTATTGGGATTATGGTTTAAGGTTTTTTTAGTTGTGGGTTTAAGGTTTTTAGGGGATGATGGTTTATGGTTCTTTAGGGCTGAGTTTTTAGGTTTTTCTGGAGCTTGATGTTTAGGGTATTATGTGGTTGAGTGTTTAGGGTTCATTTTTTGTCAAGGTTTAGGGTTTTTTTGGGTCATAGGTTTTAGGGTTTTTTTGGGAATGTGGGTTTAGGGATTTTAATTGATGAAGGATTAAGGTTTTTTATGGATGATGATTTATGGTTTTATTGTGAAGAGAGTTGATATTTATTTGGGGATGATGGTTTATGGATTTTGTTAGCTCATGTTTTAGGGTTTTTTGGGGATGAGTTTTTTTTTGGGTTTTTTGGGGCTTATGATTGATGGGTTTTTAGAGACGAGGTTTTGGGGGTTTTTTGGAATAGTGGGTTTATGTTTTTTGGAGTGTGTGTTTAGTGTATTTTGGGGCTAAGTGTTCAGGGTTTTTGGGGTTGGCAGTTCAAGGATTTAGGGGTTGAGGGTTTAGAGTATGTTGGTGCTAAGAATTCATAATTATTTGGGGATGCGGGATCACATATTTTTTCGATCTGAATGTTCACGAATTTTTATGGATGATGTATTAAGGGTTTTTTTTGGCCCGAGGATTGATAGTTTTTTGGGGGTAATGGTTGAGGATTTATTTGGTTGATGTATCAATGTTTTTATGAGGATATGGGTTTAGGTTTTTTGGGGAGGAGAGTTTAAGGTTTTTTTAGGGTGTGTGTTTATGGTTTTTAGGGATGGTGGTTTAGGATTTTTGTGGGATGAGGGTTTTGATTAATTTTGTGATGAGGGTTAAAAATTATTTGGGGTTTTGGGTTCATGGTTTTTTAGGGCATGGGGTTTTGGGTTTTTTTGGATGATGGATCAGATATTTTTTTTGGGTTGAGGGTTTAGGGTTTCTTGGGGATGAGGGTAAAAGGGTTTTTTTGGGATATGGGTCCAATGTTTTATAGGTATGAGGGTTCATCATTATTTAGGGAAAAGGGTTTAGTGTTTTTTTCGGATCATGGTTGATGGTTTTTTGGGGATGAGGGTTTAGGGTTTTTAGGGTCTATTGTTTTAGGGTTTCATTGGATTGGGTGTTCAGTGATTTTTTTGGTTTTATGAATTTTGATTATTTGGTTTGTGGTTTCGAGGTTTTATGGGGATATGGGTTGAGGGTGTTTTTGGGGGTGAGGGTTCATGTTTGTTTTGGGTATTAGCATTCATGGTTTTTTTGGACTGAGGGATCTAAATTTTTTAAAGGTGAAAGTTAATGATTTTTTGGGGAAGATGGATCAGGTTGTTTTTGGGACTAAGGGTTGAGGGTTTTTTAGGGATGATGGTTAATTGGGGTGGGGGTGACTGTTGATGTTTTTTTAGGAATGCAGGTTCATAGTTTTTTGGAGATGATCATTCACAATTTTTTTTGGAGAATATGGTTTATAGGTTTATCTAGTATAGGGTTGAGGTATATTTGTGGTGTAGGGTTAAATAGCATTTGGTGATGTGGGATTAGGGTTATTTGGGGATAAATTTTTGTGCTATTTTTGGTTATAGTGTTCCATATTTTTAAGGATGCGTTTTTTGGGGTTTTGGTGGCTAAGGGTTCAGTTTATTTTGACTGAGTGTTTGGGACTTTGTTAGTCTGAGGGTTATATATTTTTTTGGATTAGGATTTATGGTTTATTGGGGCTGGTGGTTGAGGGTTTTTTTGGGTTTGGAATTTTGGGTAATGTGTATTTTAGGGTTTACAATTTTGTGTAATGAGGTTTTATGGTTTTCTTGGGATGAGGGTTTAAAGTTTTTTGGGGCTACGGGCTAGGGTTTTTTTGGGCTGAGGGTTTAGTTATATTTTGGGAATTTGTTTTAATATTTTTATTGAAGAATGATTTATGGTTTTTGGGGGATGATGTTTAGTGTTTTTAAGGATTTATGTTTTTGGATTTTTTGGTGATGAGGGTTGAGGGATTTTTGGGCATGAGGGATTAATGTTTTTTGTGGATGAGGGTTGAGTTTTTTTTGGGTGAGGGTACATTGTTTTTGGGGATGAGGGATTAATTTTTTTATTTTTCTGTTGAAAATTTATGATTGTTTGGTGTTAATGGTTTAGTGTGATGTGGGTTGAGGTTTTAGGGTTTCTCTGGGTAGATGGCATAGTGTCATTTGGGATGTGGGTTGAGGGTTTTTTGGATGATGTTTTAGGGGTTTTATGGATTTCTTTTGAGGGTTTTTTTGTAATGAGTTTTGATATTTTTTTTGGTACGGAGCTTCAATGTTTTTTTCTAAGGGATTAGGGTTTTTTGGGATAAGGTTTTATGGTTTTATTGGGCTAATATTTGAGGGTTTTTTTGTGATGGGGATTGATTATTTTTGTGGGATTTGGAGTTATGGTGTTTTGGGGTAAAGTTTGATGGTTTCTGGGAGATTAGTGTTTAGGTATTTCTAGGGCTCCAGAATGAGGGGTTTTGGGGGATAAGGGTTTATGGTTTTTTTTTGAGATGAGGGTGTAGGGTTTTTTGGGATTAGTGTTTATGGGTTTTATATGGATGAGGGTTTAGTGTTTTTTAATTAGGGATTTCAGTTTTTTGGGGGATGATTTTATAATATAATATTGGGATAAGGATTTAGGGATATTTGGGGATGAGGGTTGAAGGAGTTTTAGTTGAGCAAATAGGAATTTTTGTTGCGGAGTGGTTAGGTGTTTTTAGGGCCGAGTGATTTCGGTTTTTTGGGTTTTATGGATCATGGATTTTTGGGGCTATGCATTGATGGTTTTCTGGGAATGATGGTTTAGGGTTTTTGGGGCCAACGTTTTGAGGGTTTATCTGGTGTGTGTGGATGTTTTTTTAGGCAGGACATTTTGGGTTCATTAGGGATGAGGGTATAGGGTTATTTTGGGCTGAGGTTGTATTATTTGTTTGGGGCTAAGTTCTTAGGGTTTTTTTTGGGAAAAGTGTTTTGGGGTTTTTTGTACTAAGGGATCAGGATTTTTTATGTTGAGTTTCAGGTGTTTTTTGGGGCTGAGGGATCATGACTTTATGGGATGATGGATTTGGATTTTTTGGTGTTGAGTGTTTAGTGTTTTTTTGGTGACGATGTTTGAATGTTTTTTGGGATATATGTTGAGTGGTTTGGGGGATGAGGTTTGACGGGTTTTTTTGGATGATGGTGTAAGGCTATTTGGGAATGAGGGTAGAGGGTTTTTTTGGAATTGAGGGTTGATAGTTTTTTGAGGTCACCGTTATACATTTTTTTTTTCTGTTTTAGGTTTGTGGTTTTATTTGGGTTTGGATTTAGGATTTTTTGGGGGGATGCGGGATTCGGGTTTCTTAGGGTGGAGTGATGATGGTTTTTTGGGGATGAGGGTTTAGGGGTTTTTAGGCCAAGGGTTTTTGGTTTTTTAGGGAACACTAATGAGTGGTATTTTGGGGTATATATTTGATTGTTTTTTGGGGTTCCATGTTGAGGGTTCTTAGGGAAGATTGTTAAATATGTTTTTGGGGATGATGGTTTAGGATTTTTTGGAGATGTTTGGTGAGGGATTTTAATGATAGTGGGTTGTATGTTTTTTGGGGGAGAGGGTTTAGTGTTTTTAATGTCTATGTGATTAGGGTTTTTTGTTGGTCAGGGTTTAAGGCTTTTAGGGATGGGGATTTAGGGTGTGATGGGGATAAGGTTAGTTTTCTTGGTGGGGATGAGGGTTTAGGTACTTTCCTGATGAGGGATTTGGATTGTTTTAGTGTTGAGGGATGGTCTTATTTTGGGTTTGAGGGTTGAGTTATTTAGAGGATGAGGGTTTTCTGTTTTTTTTTGGGTTTGATGGTTTAGTATTCATAGGGTTTGATGGTTGATTATTATTTGGGCTGAAAAAATTGGGGTTTTTAGGGGATGAGTGTTAGGGGTTCATTGTGGCAGAGGGGTGATGGTTTTATTGGATATCAGGGTTTTCAGTTTTTTGGGGCTGAAATATGAGGGTATTTTGGGGAATAATGTTTAGAGTTGTTTTCGGTTGAAGGGTTTTTATGGTTGAGTGTTGATGGGTTATTTTTTTATATGGTTTATGTTTTCTAGGTGATGAGTTTTAGGGATTTTTAGGGATGAGGGTTGAGTGTTTTTTTAGGATATGGGGTTGAGGTTTTTTTTGGTTTTGAGGGTTAAGGGTTTCTAGGGACTGATGTTTTAGGGATTTCTTGATTATGGTTTGATTATTTTTTGGGGATGGTGGTTTATATTTTTTTGGGACTAAGGTTTAGTAATTTTAGGGATATTATCTTTAGCGTTCATTAAGGCATAATGATTAGGGTCTAATGAGGGTTAGTATTTAATGTCATTATTTGGATGAGGTTTGAGGGTTTTTTTTGGGATAATATTTGAGGTTTTCTTGGGGATGAGAGGATTTTTGGTGTTTTGGTTTGAGTATTTACGGTTTTTTGGAGATGGGGTTTTATGATTTTTTGATATGAGGTTTTATGGGTTTTTTCGAAGAGGGTTTCGTGTTTTTTGGGATATGGGTTGAGGGTTATTTGAGGATTAGAGTTTATTTTTTCGGAGATGTAGGTTGAGAGTTTTTTGGTACTAGGGGATTATGGATTTTGGGGGGAAGTGGATGATGGTTGTTTAGGGATAATGATTTAAATTTTTTTCAATGAGGGTTGAGGATTTCTTATGGATGATGGTTGAAGGTTTTAGGGGATCACAATTTAGGGATTGTAGGGATAATGGATTAAGATTTTTTGGGATGATGGTTGACTATTATTCTCATATGATGGTTGAAGGTTTTTTATGTGGTTAGGTGGTTTTCTAAGATGAGGGTTTAGGGGTTTTCGGTATGCGGGTTGATTGATTTTTGGGGATAAGGGTTTAGGGTTTTTTGGTGCAGAGGATTAATATATTTTGGGTCTGAGGATTGATGATATATTTGGGTATGAGGGATTATTATTTTTTATAGATGAGGGTTTTGGGTTTTTTGGGATGAGACTTTTGGGTTTTTGGGATAATTTTTTAGCTATTTTGGTCTTATCGATAAGGGTATTTTGGTTGAGGTTTTAGGGTTTTATGGGGATGATGTCATAGGGGTGCTTAGTGATGTGTGTTTAGTTTTTTGGGTTTGGTTGTTTAGGTCTTTATAAAGAAAAAAATTGATTATATTTGGGGTATTATGGTTTTGTTTTTTATGGGGATTATGGTTGAGGGTTTATTGGGGAAGAGTGTTGTGGTTTTTATGGGTATGAGGGTTGGGGGTTTTGAAGGGATTATAGTTTATTGTATTTTGAGACCTATTGTTATATGTTTTTTGGGGTTTAATATTGATTGTTGTTTTGGGGATGGGGGTTTTTGGGTTTTTCTGATTTGGGTTTTTTGGGGATGGGGATTTATGGTTTTCATTCACTATAGGATGAGGGGATTTATTGGAGATAAGGGTTTATGTTTTTTGGTGTGTGAGGGGTTAGGATTTTTTCAGATGAGGTTTTAGGGTTTTTTGGGGATGAGGGTTTAGGTATTTATGGGCGATAAGAGTTTACGATTTATGTGGATGATCATTGAGCTTTTTTGGGGTTGCAGGTTGAGTTTTTTTGTGATATGTTTTGAGGGTTTTTTGTTCCAAGGTGTTAGTGCTTTTTGGATTTGTTGTTTTAGGGGCTTTTAATGATGAGGATTTATTTTTTATGGGTATTAGGGTTGAGAGGTTTTGGGGCTGAGACATGATGGTTTTTTGGGGATAGGGGTTCAGGGTCCCATTGGGATGATGGTTTAGGGTTTTTTTGGGGATACAGATTTTGGGTTTCTTTGGGATTTTTTTAGCGTATTGGTGATGAGATTGTATGGTTTTATGGGGGTGAGGTTTTATAATTTTTTGGTGTTGAGGTTTTAGGGTGTTCTAGGGCTGAGGGTTTAGGGTGTTTTGGGGATGATGGTTGAGGGTTGTTATGGCTATCACTTTATATTTTTTTTCTTCTTAGGATTGTGGGTTTTTGGGTTTTTGTGATGAGGGTTTATTAGGGTTAGTGATTGAGGTTTTTTGGGGGAGGATGGTTTCGGTTATTTTTGAGTTTAGGGAGGAGGATTTTTTGGGATGAGGGTTGAGGGTTTTTTAGTGGGTGGGGATTTATGGATTTTGGGGGCTGATGGTTTAAAGTTTTTTGTGACTAAGGTTTTATGGGTTTTAGGGCCAATGTTTCAGGGGTATTTTATGTGGTTTTACAGTTTTTTTGGGGTGAGGTATTAGGGTTTTTTTTGTTTAAGGTTGAGGGTTTTTTAGTGTTGAGGATTTAAAGGGTTTTAGGGTTTATGGTTTTAGGGTTTCTAGGGATGGGGTTGAGGATTTAGGGTTTTTCTGGATGAGGGATGAGGTCTATTTCTTGAGTAAAGGGTTGTGGATTTTGGGGATGAGGGATGAGGGTTTTATGGGGGAAAGGGATGATGATTTTTTGAGTTTTATAGTTGATTATTTTTTGGGGATGAGGGTTGATGGTGTTTGGGGGTTAAGGGTTAATGGATTTTTGTTGTTGAAGGTTTAGGGTTTTCGGGGGGTGAGGTTTTATGAATTTATGGGTATGAGCATTTTTTGGGGTTTTTGGGGCCGAGGGTTGAGGGTTTCTTGGGGAAGAGGTTTTGGGTTATTTTTTGATGATGTTTGATTTTTTTTGGGTTGGGCATCAAGTTTTTGATGGGGTTGTTTGTTTGGGTTTTGGGTAGATGGTTTAGTGTTTCTAGGGATTATGGATGGGGGTTCGTCGGGCTAAGGGTTAAGGGTTTTTTGGGGCTGAGGGTTGAGGGTTATTTGGAGGATTAATGATTAGTTTTTTTGGGGGGGATGGGGGTCGATAATTTTTTTGGCTAAGCTTTGAGGATTTTTTGGTATGATGTTGGATGTTTTTTTGAATTGACGAGTGATGGTTTTATAAGGATGATAGTTGAGGGTTTATTAGTGTCATGGCACATGTTTTTTGAGGATGGGGGGTGATTGTTATTTGAGTTACATGGTTGATCATTTTGTAAGGATGAGTTTTGACAGAATTCTGGAGTAGAGTTATGACTTCTTTCGGGGATAGGCGTTTCAAGTTTCACAGGGTTAAGGGTTATGGGTTTTTGGGGCTGATGGTTAGGGGTTTTTAGGGATAATAGTTGAAGGATTTTTGAGACTCATGGTTGATCATTTTTTGGACCATGGGATTAAGGGTTTTTATTTGTAGAGGGTTATGGTTTTTTCAGGTATGAGGGTGGAGGGTTTTCTATAATCGAGGTTTGAGGGTTTTTTATTGTTGGGGGTTTGGTGTTTTCATTGCAGAGTGTTGTGGGTTTATGCATGTCACAGTTGGGTGGGGGGAGGGGTTGAGGGTTTTGGGGTTTTGGGGTCAAGAGTTTTTGGTTATGTGGGGATGAGGGTAGTTTTTTATGGGATGAGGTTTAATGGTTTTAAGGGGTTTATGTTTGGGGGTTTTGTGGTGGTTATGGAATTTTGTTTCCATGGTTGATATCTTGGGGTTTTGGGGGGATGAGTGTATGGGTTTGTTTAGGCCTAAGGATTATGGTATTTTTTGGGAAGAGGGTTTTGGATATTTTGGGGTTGATCATTTAGGTTTTATTTGGTCCGTTGGTTTGTGTTTTTTTGTGGCTAAGGGATGTATTTTTTTGGGGATGAGGGTTTAGTCTTTTTTTACTTTTAAGTGTTTTGGTTGTTTTGGGATGATGGTTTTGGATTTTTTTTGGATGATGTTTTTGTGTTTTTATGCAAATGAAGTTATATGGTTTTGTGATCCAAGGGATTGGGGTTTTTGGGTATGATGATTCATGGTTTTTAGTGCATAGGGTATGAAGTTATTTGGGGCCATAGTATTTTGGGTTCTTGGGGCTGATGGTTTGTGGTTTTTTGGGACTAATTTTTTATAGATTTTTAGGTTTGAGGGTTTTTTATTTCTTAGGGGGTTATTGTTTGGTTTTTTCGGGGGACGTGGGTTTAGTTTTTTTCATTTTTATGAGGATATGGTTTTAGGGTTTTCTGGTTTTGAGGTTCAGGGTTTTTTAGGGCCAAGGGTTTTGGGTTGTTTATAAATGAGGGTTTTGGGTTTTTTAGGATTAAGGGTTTAGGTTTTTTTAAATATTACAGTTGTCAATTTTTTTGGTGGGGAGTCTTTAGTTTCTTTTGGTGTTGTGGGTTTAGTGTTTATTTTTTGGCTGAGGTTTTAGGGTTTTTTGGGGATGACGATTCAATGCTTTTTGAGGATTATGGTTTTTCATTTTTTGGGGATGATGGATTATGGTTTTTAGGGGATATGTTTTTAGGTTTTTTTATGGATGAGGGTTTAGATTTTTTTGGTTTATAGGGTGTAGGGTTTTTTTGTGTTGAGGGTTTATGATTTTATAGGGATGAGGTTTTTTGTTTTTTAGTGTATGGGTTTAGGGTTTTCTAGTGATGAGGGTTCATGGTTCACTAGGGATGATGGAATAGTGTTTTCAACGGTGGTAGGTTTATTTTTTTTATGGCTTTTTTGGAGATGAGTGTTCAGGTTATTATAGGGATGTGTATTTAGTGTTTTATAGGGATGAGGGTTTAGTGTTTTCTAGGAATGGGTGTTTTGAGTTATTTTGGGATGAGGGTTTCTGTCAATTTTTTGGTGGAGGGATTGGGGTTTGGGGGATAAGTGTTTTGGATTTTTGGGGAGGAGGGTTTTAGAGTTATTAAGGTTTGTTTTTGGGTTTGTTTGTGATGAGGGTTTGGGTTTTTTGGGACTTAGGGATTAAATTTCCATAGAGATGAATGTTTGGGTACTTTGGGGGTGTGGGTTTGGGGTATATTAGGGATTATTATTAGCATTTTTATTTGGGTTTGGGGGTTTTGGAAAGAAAGGGTTTGGGGGTTTTAGGTCTGGGATTTTCATGTTTTTTAGGTCGGATTGTTTGCAATTTTCTAGGCGGTTTGTTTTTGAATTTTTGGGGTTGAGGATTTGTGATTTTTTGGGGCTGAGTTAATGTGTATTAATGGGGATGAGAGTTTCAAGGTTTTTTGGGTAGAGTGTTTCGAGTTTTTTTAGGGGGGGTTTGATTTTATGGATTCTTTGGGATTAGGGTTTATAATTTTTTAGGAATAATGGAATATGGTTTTTGGGCATAAGGTTTTAGGGTTTTTTGCGGTGTAAGATCATGGTTTTTTTGGAGTGGAGTGTTGAGTTTTTTTGGGGATGATCATTTAGGGGTTTTTATTAATTAGGGTTCAAATAGTTTTGAAGATATATGATTAGGGTTTTCCGGGATTGTGGTTTGGGATTTTTAGTGGCTGAGGATTTGTAGGTTTTTATAGAAGAAACATTAATAATTTTTGGGATGATTGTTAATAGTATTTTAGGTCTGTGGGATTAGTGATTTTAGTGGATTAGGGTTTTGTGATTTGTTTGAGTAGATGGATTGTATTTTTTTGTTTTTAGGGTTTAAGGTCTTGTGGGATGAAGATTTAGTGTTTTTTGGGGTAGTTGGTTCATGGATATTTAGTAAACCTAGTTTATGGTCTATTGTGAATGATAGTTGAGTGTATTGTGGGTATATGGTTTAGTATTTTTGGGGGATCAGTGATTATGGTTTTTTGGTGTATAAGATTTAGGGGTTTTCAGGGTTGTTAATTTTTCATTTTATGGGTTGATATTTTATATATTTGTTGAATGAGGGTATCGGGTTTTTGGGTGTGAGGATCTGATGTTTTTTTGTGTTGAGGACTGAGAATATGTTTAGGCTAGGGGTTTACTATTTTTTCTTGTTTAATGTTTGGGTTTTTTTGGGGCTGACGGTTTATGATTTTTTGAGGATGAGGGTTTAGGGTTTTTTTGGAAGAGGATATAGTTCTTTTTGGGTACTGAGGGTTTAGTTGTATTTGGGATATGTGTTTAGGTATTTTGGGGATGATGGATTCATGTTTTTTGGGGTTGAGGAATTATGTATTTTTGGGGCTGAGGGTTTAGGGTTTTTTAATGATATGGGTTTGGTGTTTTTAGGGATGAATTTATATTTTTATTTTGTGTTGTGTATTTTGTGTTTTTTAGTTGTGAGTATTTAGGGTTTTAAACGTAAAATTATTAAAGATTTTTTTGGGTATTTGGGTTCAGGTTTTTCCACTACGGTTTTTTGGTATTTTTCGGCTATGTGTTTAGGGTTTTTATGGCTAAGGGTTTAGGATATTATAGGGAAGAGGGATTAAGGTTTTTTGTGGCTGAGTTTTTATGGTCTTTTAGTGGTAATGGTAAAGGAGTTTATGGTGGTGATGGTTTAGGATTTTTGGGGAAGAGGTTTTGGTGACTAGTGTTTTTTGTGATTAGGGGTTTTGTGTTTTTGGGGCTGAGGGTTTAGTGTTTTTTTGTGACTTAGGGTGTAGGGTTTTCTAGGGAACATGATTTATAGTTTTTTGGGGATGAGTTTTTAGGGTTTCTTGGTGCTGAAGGTTTAGGGTTTTCTCGGGTTTAGCGTTCTCTATTGATAAGGGTATAGGGTTTTTTTCTGTGGAGGGTTTAGGGTTTTATAGGGACAATGGTTTTTGGTTTTCTAGGGATGAGGGTTTAGGGTTTTATAGGGATGAGGGTCTAGAGATTTCTAGGGGTATGGATTTAGGGTTTTATAGGTTTGTGGTTGAGGTTTTTCTAGGGATAAGGGTTTAGTGACTTATGGGTATGAGGGTGTAGTGTTTCATAAGGCTGTGGGTTTAGGTTTTTATGGTGATGAAGATTTACATTTTTTTCTCGGGATGAGGATTTTTTGTTTTTAGAGACAAATCATAAAGGGTTTATAGGTTTGAGGGTTCAGAGATTTATAGTGATGTTGGTTTAGGGTTTTTTGGGGATGTGGTTTTATGGTATTTTCAGGCTAATGGTTTATGATATTTATTGTCAGTGGTTTGGGGATTTATAAGGCTGGTTGTTTGTCATATTTTTTCAAGCTCGGGGATTATGGTTTCCAAGGATGGGGGTTTAGGGTTTAATAGTGATTTGGAATTAGAGTATACTACAAATGAAAGATTAGGGTTTTATAGGGATGGGGGTCTAGGATTTTCTTGGGATGAGATTTTAGGGTTTTCTAGGGCTTAAGGATTATGGTGTTCTTGGTTTTCTTGTTAAGGGTTTTCTATGTCTAATGGTTTAATGTTTTTTCGACCTGATATTTTAGTGGTTCTTAGTCTAAGGGTCTAGTGTTTTCTAGGCATGAGGGTTTGTGGTTTTCTTTGGATAATTTTTTATGGTTTTTTTAGGATTAGGGTTCACTATTTTCTTGGGTAGATAGTTTATGGTTTTATGGACTGATGGATTATAGTTCTTTAGTTTTAATAATTATGGTTTTTCTAGGGATGTGGGTTTATGGATTTCTGGGGCTCGGGGTATGGGGTTTTCATGGACATATGGTTTAGTGTTTTCTAGATCTTAGGCGTTCGGGATTTCTGGGGAAGATGTTTTAGGGTTCTATAAGGATGAGTGATGAGGGTTTTCTATTGATGGGGTATAGTACTTTCTGGGGCTGAGGTTATATAATTCTCTAGGTAATTAGTTTTATGTTTTTCTATGTAATAGGGTTTTGGTTTTTCTGGGGATGAGGGTATTGTGTTTTTTGAGACTAAAGGTTTTGGTTTTTATAGGGATGAGGGTTTAGGGTTCTCTAAGGCTAAGGATTTTGAGTTTTCTTGTGAAAATGGATTTTTTTTCTAGGTTAAGGGGAGTCTGGTTTAATAGGGACTGGTATTTATGGTTTTCTTGGGTAATGGATTATGGTTTTTTATGGGACGAGGGTTTCTTAGTTTTGAGGGTTTCATGATTTTTGAGAATAAGTGTTTCAGATATTTGGGGATGATGGTATATGATTTTCTAGGGATATGGGTTTTGGATTTTTGAGGTTGATGGTTTAGGGTTTGATGGTTCATAAGGTTTTTGGTCCATTCATTTTTATACTTTATGGTATTTTTGGGATTTGGGATTTGAGTTCACTAGGGATGAGGGTTTACGGTTTTTAATGTATGCGAGTTTTTGTTTTTCTGTGGATGTTTTTAGGGTTTTTTGGTGATAGAGATTTAGAGTTTTTTGTGTCTGGGGTTTAGGGTTTTTTGGAGATAAGGGTTTTTCATTTATTAGGGATAAGGGTTTAGGGTATCTATATATGATGGTTTATGGTTTTTTGATGTGGAGTGTTCAGTTTTTTCTAGGGATGAGGTTTTAGGGATTTCATCGGATGAGGGTTTAAGGTTATATTTGGATGAGGGTTTATGGTTTTTTTGTTTTAGGGGGTTTACGGTTCTATCTGGACAAGTGTTAATGTTTTTTATAGAGTTAGCGTTTGGGGTTTTCTATGACAAAGGGTTTGTTGTTTTTTAGGTATTATGGTTTAGGGTTTTCGGTGTATGGAGGTTTTCGATGTGTGGGAGTGAGGGTTTTGGGGTTTCAGGTGATGATGTTTTCAAGTTTTTTGGGGTTAGGGGTTTAGGATTTTCTAGGGTAGAGGGTTCTAGGTTTTATGGGGCTACGGGATTAGGTTTGTCTATATATGAAGGTTGAGGGTTTATTGGGTCTGAGGGTTTAGAGTTTTCTTGGGATGAGGGTTTAGGGTTTTCAATGTATGGGGATTTAGAGTTTTCAAGGGCTGGTGGTATAGGGTTTTTTGGGGGGTGTGGGTTTATGGTTTTGTTTTGGAATGGGGTTTAGTTTTTCTTGTGGTTGAGTGTTTTGGGTTTTATCATGTTTATTTGTTTATGGTTTTTGAGGGATGATGCTTTAGAGTTTTCAAGCCAAAGTGATTATGGATTTTTGGGATGAGGTTTTATGGATTGTTTTGTATCAGGTTTTATGGTTCTGGGGTATGAAGGTTTTTAGGTTGAGGTATTATAACTTTTTAGGTCATGGTTTTAGATTTTTTGTGGTTTGTGGGTTTATGGTCTTTGGCCATGTGGCATAAGATTTTTTAGGAATCTAGATTTAAGGTTTTTTCTATAATGTTTTAGGTTCTTTTGGGATGAGGGTTTTGGGTTAGTGGTGCTAAAGGATTTGGGTTTTTTGGGTTGAGTGTTTTGGGTTTATTTGATGATTATGGTTTTGGGTTTCGTCGGACAGAGGGGTTATGACTTTTTTGGGGTTGGGGGTTTTGGTTTTTGTCAGGAAAGTGGTGTATGGTTTTCAAGGTCTCAAGGGTTAGGGGTTTTTATGGATAAAGGTTTTGGGAATCATGAGTATATGTGATTAGTATTTTTGGGGTTAGGGTTTAGTGTTTTTTAGTGTTTGGGGCATAGGTTATTATTGGGATTAGAGTTTCATGTTTTTTGTGGTTCATGGATTACTGTTTTTTGGGGTGAGTTTTTAGGTTTTATTGAGGTTTAGGTATTAAGTTTTTTTTGTTCTGATGGTTTCAGATTTTTTTTTGGTGGTGGGTTTAGTGGTTTTTTGGGTATGGGGTTTGGGGGTTTTGGGGATGGGGATTACGTATATTTAGGGACGAGGGTTTATGTTTTTTGGGGATGATGATTTAGGGGCATATGGGTTGAGTGCTTATGGGATTTTTGGGGATGAAGGTTAAGGTGTTTCAGGGTAGTGGTTTTGGGGTTTTGTGGAAAGGGGTTCAGCGATTATTTGGGGATTAGGTTATTGTATGTTTTGGGGATGAGGGTGAATTTTTACTATAGGTGATGGTTTATTGTATTTTGGGGATGAGGGTTAGGGGTATTTTGGGAATGTGGTTTATGGGTTTTTTGGCATGAGGTATATTGTTTTTTTTGGGCTGAGGGTTACGGGTTTCTATGGGCATGAGAGTTTAGGGTTTTTTGGGTTGTCGATTTTGGATTTTTTGGGGATGATTGTTTATTATTTATGGGGATGAGTGTTTAGGGGTTCTATGGAATGAGGGATTCTGTTTTCTGGGGTTTCGGGTTTTAGGGGTTTTGGTGGTGTGAATTTATGGTTTTTTGGATGACAGTTAGGGGTTTTTAGGGGATATGGGTTTATGTTTTTTAGTATAGAGGGGTTATGGTCTTCTGGGCATTGAGTTTATGGGTTTTTTTATTTTTGGGTTTAGCAGTTTTGGTGATGGGGATTTGGGGTTTTTTTTGGGATGAGAGTTAAGTGTTTTGTTAGGGCTAGGTGTTTAGTTAATTTTTGGTCTAAGGGTTTTGGATTTTTTTGGTTCAGGGATTAGTGTTTGTTGGGAATTAGGGTTTGTGTTTTTTCAGTGGGGATGATTATTTTTATTTTGGTTATGGTGTTTTAGGTGTTTGGGGTTGAGGGTTTTTGGGTTTTTCGGTATAGGATGTAGGTTCTATTTTTTCTGATGGTTTAGGGTTTTTTAGGGTTTAGTGTTTTGGGATTTGGGGGCAAGAGGGTTTAGGGGTTTCTATAGAAGAGGGTTTAAGGAATTTTGGGTTGAGGTTTTTTGGTTTTTTTATTAGTGTTTAGGGGATTTTTGGACTTAGGGTATAGAGTTTTCTAGGGTTGAAGATTTAGTGGTTTGGAGGCTAGTGTTTTTTCAGATGATGGTTTTGAGTTTTTTGGGGGTGAGGATTTCGTTAATTTGGGGGATATGTTTTTAAGGTTTTGTGGGATGGGGGTTTCGTGTTTACTGTGGTGATGGATTAAGTTTTTTTTTGTTATAAGGGATAAGGGTTATTTCAGGCTGATGGTATATGGTTTTTTGGGCTGTTGATTTTGTTCTTTTGGGGATCATGGATGATTTTTTTGGTGGGTCAGGGTTTTGGACCCTTTGGGAATAAGGTTTCATATTTCATTAAGGATGACTATTTAGGGTTTTTTGGGATAAATATTTTTTGATAATTTTGGGGATGAGGGTTTGTGATTTTTTGGATAAGGGTTAGGGGTTTAATGGGGATAAAGAAATAGGGTTTTTTGGGTTTGACAGTTTACAGTACTTTGTGGATGGCAGTTTTGGTGATTTTGGAGATGTGGGTATCGATTTTTTCTTTTTTGAGGTTTCAGCGTTTTTTAGGTCCAATGACTTAACGTTTTGGGGATGTGGGATTTCAATTTTTGAGGATGAGGGTTTAAGTTTTTATTGTGGTGGATTGTTTAAGGTTTTCGTAGGCTAGGGGTTTATAGTTTTTTTATTGGATTATGGTTATATAGGGATATGGGTTAGTGTTTTTAGTATATCTAGTTTTATGATTTTTATTGCTGAATGATTATATTTTTGGTGGATTGATGGTTTCTTGTTTTCTTGGGAGGAGGGTTTAGTAATTTTTATGGAGGGGGATAAGGGTTTCTTGGGGTATAGGGTATTTTGGATTTTAAGAGACAATCGTTTATGTTTTTTTTGGATTTGGGGATTTTGGTTTTTTTGAGGCTAAGGGTTTTGGGATTTTTTGGGATCAAGGATTATGATACATTGGTATGGTGATTTTTGGCTTTTTTGTGATGAATTTTTATGGGTGTTTGGGGATTATTTTTTAGGGTTTTTGTGGTAGAAGGATTATGAATGTTTTTGGGCTATAGTTTGATTGTTTTTTGGGGCTAAGGATATATGTTTATTTTGGGGATGATATTTTTGTATTTTTTTGGGATGTGGGATTGTGGTCTTTTGGGTATAAGGGTCAATTGTTTTTTAGGTATGAGTGTTTTGTGTTTTTGGGATGAGGGTTTATGGTTTTTTGGGGATAAGGGTTTATGGTTTGTTGGGGAAGAGGGTTTAGGGTTTTAGGAAGTTGAGGGTTTATTTTTTTATGGGTTTAATGGTTTTGTGTTATTTGGGATGAAAGGTGTAGAATTTTTTAGGTATGAGGGTTTAGGGTTTTTATTGCTGAGTAATTAGTATTTTGTTGGGGTGGATGAGGGTTTAGGGTTTTTGGGATGAGGGTTTAAGGATTTTTGGGGAATATTTTCTAGGTGTTTTGGAGATGCGGGTTTAGTGATTTTGGGGGTAAAGCTTTTTGGTTCATAATTGATGAGGGTTTAGGGTTTTTTGGGAATGAGGAATTTGGTTTTTTTTATGATGGTTCAGGGTTTTGGAAGATGATGGATTATTGATTTTTGGGTTGATGGTTTTTGATTTTTTGGGGATGTGGTTTTTTTTGTGAGTGAGAGATTAGTGATTTTGGGGTAGTGGGTTATGGTTTTTAGGGGATGAGATTTTATATTTTTCTGGATGAGGGTGAAATGTTTTTTGGGGATGATATTTTAGAGTTTTTTTGAGCATTTAGGTTTTTTGGGGCTATGAGTTTAGGGTTTTTTGGTTAAAGGTTTTAGCCTTTTTTGGATTTTTTTGTGTGTTTTTTTGTGGTTGTGGATTATGTTATTTGGGGGGATAATGGATTATGGTTTTTTGACGTTATGGGTTTAGGGTTTTTTGGGGTGATGGTTTAGTGAATTTTTTGGGATAGTGGTTAATGGTTTATCGGGATGAGGGATTAGAAATTTTTGGGGATGGGGGTTTAGGGTTTTTTAGGGAATCAGATTTAGGGTTTCAAGATTATAGGGTCTATGTTCATTTTAGAAAGATGGTGTATATATATTTGGGGATGATGGTTGTTTTGTTTTTTTGGATAGAGGGTTTATGGATTTTTAGGGTTGGCTATTTATCAATTTTTATGGCTGAGTGTTTTGGTTTTTTGGAGCGGAATGTTTATGGTTTTAAGGGATGAGGTGTTAGGGATTTTTGGGAATGAGTGTTTAGGGTTTTCTAGGGATGGGGGTTTCATGTTTTTTGGGGATAAAAGTATTGTGATATTTGGGGCTGTGGGCTTCAAATTTTTTGGGGCTAAGTGTTTTGTGTTTTTTTAGTGGTGAGGGTTTATGTTTTTATTTGGCATACAAGATTATGGTTACTTGGGGATTAGCATATAGGGTTTTTTTGGGCTAAAGTTTTTTTTGAAATTTTTTATGAGTAATTATGTTTTTTAGGGGATGAGGGTCTATGATTTTTTTGCTGAGGGTTTACAGTTTTTAGGGGATACAGTTTTACGGTTTTTTGGGATTGAGGGATAAGGGTTTTGGGGGGTGAGGTTTATGGGAGTTTTGGGGCTAGGGTATTACTATTATTTGGGGTAATAACTTCAAGGTTTTTTAGGGGAAGGGGATATATTATTATTTTGGGAAGGTGGTTTAAGGTTTTTAGGGAGGGGTGGTGGAAGGTTTTTTATGGATTATTGATTTTATTTTTTCTGGATTGAGGGTTTATAGTTTTAGGGGTATGAATGTTTAGGGGTTTTTATTAATTAGGGATTGTGGTTCTTTTTTTCTGATGGTTTTTTATTTTTTCGGGGTTTAGGGTTTAGCGTTGTTTGGGGATGATTTGATATTATTTTTTTGGGGGTGGGGATTTAAGGAATTTGTTGGGGGGGGGGGGGGTTCTGGGGCAGAGGGTTTTGATTTTTTTGAGGTTGAAGGTTGAAGGTTTTATGGATAGAGGGTGTAGAGTTAATTGGGGTATAATTTTTAGGGTTTCTTTATTATGGATATAGTTTTTGGTTTGAGTGTTTACAAACTTTTTGGGTTCTTGTGGATTAGGGATATTTGGTGACAGTGCTTTATAGTCTCGTGGGGATGAGGATTTACAGTTTTTTTTTGGATGTGGGATTAAGGGGTTTTGAGGATGTGGGTTTAGGGTATTAGGGATCTTATGGTTTTGGGTTATTGTGGGTTTTAGTGTTTTTTGTTTTATGATTTTTTAGGGAGTAGGGTTTAGGGGTTTCTAGCACATAGGGTTATTTGGTGTTGAGGGTTTAGGGTTTTCTGGGATAAGTGTTTAGTTATTTGGGGGGGTTAGGGTTGAGGGTTTATAGGGGTTGATGGTTTATGGTTTCATGGGTGTGATGGATTAACAGTTTTGGGGGATGAGGGTATATAGTTTTTTGGGATTGAGGCTATATGGTTTTTTGGGGATGTGGGATTATGTTTTTTCAGGGATGAAAGTATATGGTTTTTTGGGGATGAGGGTTTCATATTTTTTTGGGATGAGGGATTTTAGTTTTGGTGGGAGAGTGTTTTGTTTTTGTTGGTAATATGGGTTTACTGTTTTTTAAGATGAGAGTTTTTTATTTTTTGGGTTGAGTGTTTAGTCTTTTGGGGGGACGAGGGATAGTGTTTTTTTTGCACTGTGCGTTTAATGGTTTTTTGGCTAAGGATTTAAGGTTTTTTGGGACTGTGGGTTTAGGGATTTTTTGTTGGAGGTTGTATCTTTTTCATAGGTTTTAGTTTTTAAGGGTTTTGGGGACAAATGATTTGTTTTTTGGGGGATGGTGGTTTAAGGTTTATTTTTTTGATTGTGGCATAGAATTGTTTGGGTGGATGGGGGGTTTTTTAGTGATGGGGGTTTAGGGATTTTGGGAGTTGGGGGTTTATGTTTTTTGTGCTCTGGGTTTTTTGTTTCATGGGTATGGGGTAATAGGGGTTTTAGGGGATACGATTTTAGGGTTATGGGGGGATGTGTTTTTTAGGTATTCGTGGACAAAGGGTCTCATATTTTCTAGGGATCTGTGTTTTGGGATTTTTAGGGATGTGGGTTTAGATTTTTTTGCGGATGAGGTATTATTGGTTTTTTTTAAGATGGTTTGTGATTTCTAGGGACAAGGGCTTAGGGTTTTCATTGAATGAAGTTTTATGGTTTTCTTAAGATGATGGTTTAGATTTGTTTGGTTCTGAGGTTTTAGGATTTTTTGCTATGAGGTTTTAGGATTTTTTCGGGATGAGGGATGAATGATTTCTAGGGATGATGGATTAGGGTTTTCTGGTGCTATATTTTTAGGGTTTTTTAGAGATGGTGTTTTTGGGTTTTATGGGGATGAGGGTTTAGGGTGTTTTGGGGTGAAGGGTTTATAGATTTCTCAGGATGAGTGTTTATGTTATTCTGGGGTGAGGGTTTTGGGTTTTCTAGGATTGATGTTTTAGTTTTTTCTAAGGATGTGGTTTTATTGTTTTCCAGGGATAAAGGTTTCAAGTTTTCTTGGGTATAAGTTTAAGGGATTTTTTTGGAGAGAATTATTTTTGGTCTTTTGGGGTTTATGTTTTTGGTTTTTCTAAGGAATATGGTTTAGGGTTTTCTGGGAATAATAGTTTAGTTTTTTAAAAGGTTTTATGGTTTTTAGGGATGACATCTAGGGTTTATCCGATCAAGGGTTTAGGGGTCATTAGGGATAAGGTTTTAGGGTTATTTGGTGATGATTGTTTATGGTTTTATACGGAATGGGGTTTACGGTTTTCTGGGACTGTGGAATAGGAGTTCAATGGAGATTAGGGTTTAGGGATTTTTGGGGTTGTGAGATAAGGGTTTTTTAGGGATAGGTGATTAGGATTTTTGGGGATGATGGTTTAGGGTTTTCTATAGAAGATAGTTAAAGGTTTTTTGGGGGTGAGGGATTTTTGTTTTCTAGGGTTGATGGTTTTGGGTTTTTAGGGGCTGAGGGATTAAGGTTTTATGTGGATGGGTTTTATGGTTTTCAGAGGATGTGGTATTAGGGGTGTTTTTGTGGATATGAGTTTTGGGTTTTTTGGGATTCATGTTAGCGGTTTCTAGGGATGAGATATTATTGTTTTCAATGAATGATGGTTTATGGTTATCTAGGGATGATGGTTTAGGGTTATCCTAGTGATAAGGTTTTAGGGTTTTATAGGGATAATGTGTAATGGCCCGGACCTCTCCGGTCCATAACTTTGTGAAATGTTGGTATTGGAGGTGTTACGGGAGGTAAAGGGGACTTATCCCCAACACTTTGCCAATTTTCCGGTTCTGTGAATAGTGTTTCCAGTTTTATGAACAGTAACAGATCGATGAGACAGATCGGTTTCACAGATCGGTGAGACAGATCAGTTTCACAGATCGGTGAGACAGATCGGTTTCACAGATCGGTGAGACAGATCGGATTCACAGATCAGTTTCACAGATTGGTGAGACAGATCGGTTTCACAGATCGGTGATACAGATCGGTTTCACAGATCGGTGAGACAGATCCGTTCCACAGATCGGTGAGACAGATTAGTTTCACAGATCGGTGAGACAGATGAGTTTCACAGATCGGTGAGACAGATCAGTTTCACAGATCGGTGTGACAGATCAGTTTCACAGATCGGTTTCACAGATCGGTGTGACAGATCAGTTTCACAGATCGGTTTGACAGATCAGTTCCACAGATCGGTGAGACAGATCAGTTTCACAGATCAGTTTCACAGATCAGTTTCACAGATCGGTGAGACAGATCAGTTCCACAGATCGGTGAGACAGATCAGTTTCACAGATCGGTGAGACAGATCAGTTTCACAGATCGGTGAGACAGATCAGTTTCCCAGATCGGTGTGACAGATCAGTTTCACAGATCAGTTTCGCAGATCGGTGTGACAGATCAGTTTCACAGATCAGTTTCACAGATCGGTGTGACAGATCAGTTTCACAGATCGGTGTGACAGATCAGTTTCACAGATCAGTTTCACAGATCGGTGTGACAGATCAGTTTCATGTACAGTAACGGTGGGTGAACAGTGTTTCCAGACTCCTACAGTTTTGCCCTTTTTGACGTTTCCTTTGACGTAAAATACATTTAAATCCTTATTTTAAGGGCTCTTAAGGCCGATTCAAATGCCATAAATCCTATATTAATTATTCCTAAGGCTTGGAATGTTTTACTTGGTCAAACCGTGTGGGTTAATGCGATCCGTTTTTAATGGAGAATTAACCGGATCTTAAACCGTCACCTCGTTAAATCTTAAAAAGGGATGAGATATCATTCTTCCTTGTTATTTCCCTTTGTTCTCAACTAAGAGGCGCTAGAACCTTTCAATCCTTTCCGTAGGAGTTTCACAATCAATCTTTACTCCTAGGATTGGTTCTGCTCTGTTTTTTTGATGCAACCGAGCCGTGTCGATCAATCTTAGATATAAGCATCCTCCGGTGGATGCAGTTGTCACGAGGGGAGGATCGTGACCTGTTGTGTGTATAATGAACCCGAGGAACTGTTTGAGGTAGGGGATTCATGGCTTCTCTAATTATATATGTACAATCGTAGAATTAGCATGATTTATCCCTTTGGATAACAATGAAATTGAACTAATTAAATACTTGAACCTGATTAAAAGAATTGGTTGATCGCATGCTGTTGCTTTATACCGTGATAATGGTTTGCCTCATGTTTTCCTAGATATAGTGATATCTATGTTTTCTTTGATTTATTGTTCGTTCATGATTGAAATTGATAGTGAACGTAAAGCCGGAATTAATTGTTGATTAATTGGCTAAAGATAAAGAGGCATGTAAATTAATCTGGTTATTGCCGTTGTTGTAGTTGTTCTAATTTGAGGAT
Source organism: Viscum album (assembly GCA_963277665.1). NCBI lineage: Eukaryota > Viridiplantae > Streptophyta > Magnoliopsida > Santalales > Viscaceae > Viscum > Viscum album. Next base: position 2,032,662,988 of record OY728148.1, on the reverse strand, counting down.
AATAAAATTAGGGAAGTAAGCATGGTTATTTAATTGTGATAGCTTACTGATTAGGTATCCATGATTGGAACCTACGAATAACAAATCTGTTAATTCGATATGGATTAGAGAACAGATTATGTGGGAATTTCTAAAAGGGTTCAGAGTTACCCTCTTGTTTGTTAAAGGGCCGTGAGCCCATTTTGTGATGTTTGTTTTCCTGCTGCTTGTGCTGTGATGTGAGCCTGGATGGCTGTTGTGATATGTGGAGGCATGGAGACTTGTGGTTGTGGCAGCGGATGACGCCTAGTGTGGCGAGATGCATCGGTTTATGCATATGGGTGTCGGGAAGGACACCAAGGGTGATGGTATGAGATGAATGTGATGGTTTGATGTTGGTGGTTTGGTTTGGTTGTTTATCTGCTTTACTTTTCCCCACTGCTCAAGGCAGCTGGTCTTGCTTACCCTCTTTCCGAAGGAGGCGAAGACACGCGGGGTATGCCACGTGATTTCCGTGTTTAGCCTCTCGATGGAGGATGGGTCTATGCTCTTTCTATAGGCGGCAAAGACTCGACGGGTAGTATACCTACTCACCGTGTTGAGCCTCCATTGTGTTTAGAAGCATAGGATGTTTTTCTAGAATTCCTGGGAATGTGGAAAAGTAATTCTGTAAGGAATGTTTGATTAAATGGTGAAAATCCACGGGGATGGAGATGCTGGAATTGAAAGGTGATGTGAATCTTAAAAATGAGCAGTTTCTTTGAAAGTGACGCCAATTCAGTTTAATGTGGAACTGTTCATTCTTAATTAATGTTTAAAGAATTAATTAACGTACAGTGGAATTGATAAATGAGAATGGAGTAATATAATGAAGTTCTTAAATCGGTTGTGTGCTCATATGATAGCTAGTCTTTGAAGTAGCAGCCTGGAGTCTGAGAGACGTTAGCTGCAGTTGTATCTAAGACTAGGTAATGCCCATAGTGTGGATGTGAGTTACTTATATATTCTGTACTTTTTGTGTTTCTATACGCTACTCCACCCTGTCGGTAAGGGCAACTGACACCCCGGGGATTCTGAGCCCTGGGGGGGTGTTTTCCCCAACATTCTGATGGGTGGTTGAATGGCTGACTACCCCCTTTGGCCCCGCTCTCTTCTTTTGGTAGATCCTTGTGCTGGTAGGCACAGTGGTTAGTTTTACCCATATATGTGTGTAGAGGGCTGTAATGGCTTGTGGTTATTTCACACACATATATTCTGGATATAGTATCCTATGGAATACTATAGGTGTAACGTGTATAGGCTGTGATGGCTTGAGGATCCTTACTCGGCGTATGGGCTGTGATGGCTTGAGGAATAATACTCGACGTATGATACACGTTATACGAGCTATGGTGGCTCCCGGAAACTACCTGGTTACTTTGGTTGTGAGGACGGTGTGGTGCTTCGCCCAGGTGTCTGCGGGCAAGCCTTTGGAGAGAGATGCACAGAACGTATGTCGTTGGGGCAAAGCGGCAAACCAGTGGGGGAGTAGTAGCGGGGTACCCTTGATATACTTTACTATATGCTATATTCTTGTATGCGTTACTTGGTGAGAGTAGCCATGGTGAGGTTGGGAACATAGTATACCTGTTTAGGTGACGAGTTAGTTTCACTTGTTGTTCACTGGGCTTTAGCATGCTTTCTTTACTTTTGCATGAGAGTCTTGGGGAGGATCCTACAGAGTATACTGTTATACTCACCCTATGTACATATAAACTGTTTTTTTTTTCAGTTCACTTGGAGCAGGGTGGAGATCAAGTTGGTTGCTACTAGCTTGCGGTTGGAGGAGGAGTTGTTCGGTCTTGTGGTCGCTGTCGTTTTACTTTCTTTTGTGTACTTTTAGTTTTCCCTTTTAGTTGTAGTACTTTTTCATGACATTTCATATATGTACTTGGGTTTCTATTACATTTCAGTAATGAGTTGGAGTTGGTTGGAGTCTATTCTATCTCTCTCTTCTGCATGTGTTCTCTTAGAGGGTAATGCCTCCCATTTGTATGTTTATTATACCCTCGGTGCTAGTCGCCAACCCGGGGCCTACTGAAGGCGGGACTCGGGGGTCATTATCTCCCTTCTCACATTGCTGGCCCAGGAGGGGTACACTTTGTGGGGAGGGGGTCGTGACAGAGTGGTATCAAAGGTCGGGTTGAGGGATAGGATGGAGTTTGGAGTTAGGAACAGGTGAGGATGCATGGGATGGTAGGGCAACGGTGTCATTCATGTTTAGCAAGTGGGGTAAACACTGGAGACTGGTAGAGACATAGTCGTTCAGGGCCCCCTATGATCCATTGCACAGACCTTTAAGTTTACGGTGGCTACTAAACAATGTGATACTGGTTGCAGGGTAGAGACCTAGGAAAGGATCATGCATCATTATTCTTTGCGCCTGTGTTTGAATGGGTAGACCTTGGGATAGGTAACCAAAAAATTATTAAAACAAAATAATTAATTAATTAATGTTGAGTCTTCCATATTCTAGGATTAGGAGCTCTAACGGTTGTTATTTTACAGGTATGGCTCCAGGTCGGCGTCCCCGTCAGGTTTGCGCAGAAGGTGCCCAGCAGGCTGTTCCAGCAGATCGCCGCCGGGTAGAGGTTGACGACGATGACACTTGGAGGAAGACACTCCGAGAGTTTCAGCGCCAGAGTCTACAGAAGTACGAGGGCTCCGTTTCAGATGCAGTCACAGAAGACTGGTTGGAGGAGGTCGAGATAGGCTTCAGTTCGATTCGTGCTCGGAAGGAACACTGGGTATCCTTGGTTGTGACGATGTTGCGTGGAGAAGCAAGACAGTGGTGGTTCTTTTTCCTCGGGGATCGTGAGGAGTCAGCGATATCATGGGAGGAGTTTCGAGACAGGTTTAGAGTCGAGTTTCTTTCATCGACTGCGAAGGCATCCAGTCGCCAGGAGCATATTACCCTTCGACAGGGGAGCTCCAGTGTTCGGGAGTTTGGAATCCGTTTCAGGAACCTTCTACGATATGCTTCAGACCTGTTACCAGATGATGAGGCCAGGGCGAGGCATTTTGAGGAGGCTTTGCGTCCAGAGATCCAGCGCCAGGTCACCCCTTTTATGCTGAGGACATATTTAGAGGTGCTGGCAAGGGCAGAGGTTGTTGAGAGGACTTTGGCTAGGACCGGATCATCACGAGAGGGGAATCGTCATGATTCCTCACGAAGCAGAGCTGTGGTCCGGGGTTCCCGGTTTTCAGGGCAGAAGAGTTTCCATTCACCTGGGGGTAGGTCCCAGCCCTTTCCATCTCGATTCTCCGGAGGTAGAAACTCTCGAACCTATTCCAAGGGATCAGGCGCTTGTTTTTCTTGTGGTGGACGTGGTCATCATCAGTGGGAGTGCCCAACTTTTCAGAGCAGTCATCGTGCACCAGGCGCTCCACTCCAGGTTCCTCCGTTGAGGCAGTTCCAGCCGAGGCAGCAGCAGCAGGTTGCACCAGCTTTAGTTCACCAGAGGGTAGATGGAGCAGGGAGAGGACAGCCCCATGACGCTCCCCGTCCTCAGAGAGTAGAGTGCGGCTGTGGTGGTGGTCGTCATCAGGGTCAGAGAGGCCGTGGAGGTGGTCTTGGTCAGCTTCATGCTCTAGCGTTGCCAGCTCCAGGCGAGCCAGATGTCGTCCGAGGTACCCTTTGCTTGTTTTCTACCTTGGTGTATGCCTTGTTTGATTCAGGAGTGACACACTCCTTTATATCCCCTACCCTTGTCCACTCTTTGGGACTTGAGGTAGAGAGGCTTCCAGTGCCCCTGGCGTTGACTACGCCAGTTGGAGGTCGAGCTAGCTTGTTTGAAGTATGTAGAGACTGTGAGCTAGTGTTGGGGCAGCACCGCTCTTGGGGAGATTTCCTATGTTTATGAATACAACCATATGATGTCATCCTCGGCATGGATTGGTTGTATTCGGTGCAGGCTATTGTGGATTGCTACAGGAAGAAGGTCGTGTTCTTTGATGAAGATGGAGAGGAAGTAGTGTTTGTTGGTGAGAGAGATCCTCGGATGAGTCATAGAAGAGTTTCATCCTTATCATCCATGATGGATGGGATGATGCTGAGTTTATCAGTGTTTCAACAGCTGGCGTTTCCTAGGGTCGTAGAAGAGTACCCTGATGTCTTTCCAGAAGAGGTTGTATCCTTACCCCCTCGACGAGAGATCGAGTTTGGGATCGAGCTACAGCCAGGAGCGTCTCCTATCTCTATGTCTCCATATAGGATGTCCCCTTTTGAGTTACAAGAGCTACGTATTCAGCTCGATGGTCTGTTGTAGTGTGGTTTTGTTCGGCCAAGTGTGTCACCGTGGGGTGCACCAGTCTTGTTCGTGAAAAAGGCTGATGGCAGTTTGCGGTTGTGCGTCGATTATCGTCGCTTAAACAAAGTGAAAATAAAGAACCGCTATCCACTTCCACGGATTGATGACCTATTCGACCAACAGAAGGGTGCAAGTTGGTTCTCAAAGATCGACTTGCGGTCAGGATATCATCAGATGCGTGTAAGGGATGAGGATATCAGGAAGACTGCTTTCCGCTGTTGTCATGGACATTATGAGTTTTTTGTAATGCCATTCGGCGTGACAAATGCTCCAGCTGTTTTCATGGGGTTGATGAATTCTGTGTTTCATGAATTCCTGGACATGTTTGTTGTGGTTTTCATTGACGACATCCTTGTGTACTCCACATCTGAAGAAGAGCATGCAGAGCATCTACGAGCTGTTTTGGGAGTTCTTCGCCAACATCGGTTGTTTGGGAAGTTGTCCAAGTGTGGGTTCTGGGATCGAGAAGTTCGTTTCTTGGGACATGTTGTGTCCCAACAGGGAGTAGCTGTGGATCCTTCGAAGATAGGATTAGTGGTGTCTTGGCCAGCCCCCAAGACCGTGTCAGAGGTGCGAAGTTTCCTTGGTCTCGCAGGCTATTATAGGAGGTTTGTGGCTAATTTCTCCCGAGTTGCGACTCCTCTGACAGCATTGACCAGGAAGGATCAAGCGTTCATATGGACTGATCAGTGTCAGATAGCTTTCGAGTATCTAAAGGAGAAGTTGGTAAGTGCACCAGTCCTTTGTCTTCCAGCTGAGGGAGTCCAGTTTGATGTTTTATGTGATGCATCACATCTGTGGCTAGGCTGTGTTCTCATGCAGCAGAGGTCAGTTGTTTCTTATGGGTCTCGGCAGTTGCGTCCCCATGAACGCAACTATGCCACCCATGATCTTGAATTGGTAGCCGTGGTGTTTCCGCTGAAGTTGTGGAGACATTACCTCATTGGCGAGCGCTTTGTGTTTTTCACCGATCATAAAAGTTTGAGGTATGTTTTCTCTCAGCGGGATTTGAACTTGCGGCAGCGTCGGTGGATGGAGTTCTTGCTGGAATACGACTTCGAAATATAGTATACACATGGGAAGGGAAATGTTGTTGCTGATGCACTGAGCCGAAAGTCACGTAATGATGTTCTGCGTGAATCTGGTGATTCCTGGAGAGGGATGGAAGAGCTAGCAGCTTTGCATCTTGATATGGGAGAAGTTGGGGGAAGAGGTTGTCTTTTCCAGATGATGGTACAGTCATCCCTGATGAAAAAGGTGGAAGAGTCTCATTTGGGTGATCTAGAGGTGGAAGTTTTGAGATACAGAGTCGTTTGTGGAGAGGCCCCTGATGGTTGGTCGGAGGATGAACAACACCGGGTGTTGTATCATGGCAGGCTTTTTGTTCCCTTGGCGATGCGCGAGATGGTTCTCCGAGAGTTCCATATCTCTCCCTTAGCTGTACATCCTGGTGTGATGAAGATGTATCGATCCTTGAGGAGTCAGTTTTGGTGGCCTGGGCTGAAGCGTTCAGTTGCAGAATGTGTGTCTCGATGTTTAGTCTGCCAGAAGGTGAAGGCCGAACACCGTGTTCCTGGTGGTCTTCTCCAGCACTTAGAGATTCCTCAGTGGAAGTGGGAGGACAACTCAATGGACTTTGTTACAGGTTTACCTCGAGCTCCGGGAGGACATGATGCTATATGGGCGGTAGTGGATCGTTTAACTAAATCGGCCCACTTCATAGAAATCAAGGAGTCGAGCTCAGTGGAGGTTTTGTCGAGGCAGTATCTGGAGGAGGTGGTGAGGCTTCACGGAGTTCCTAAGACGATCATTTCTGATCGAGACCCTCGTTTTACCTCTAGGGTGTGGAGAGGTCTCCAGCATGCTTTTTGCTCTCAACTATGCCTTAGCACTGCTTTTCATCCTCAAACGGATGGTCAGACAGAGCGAACCATCCAAACTCTTGAAGACATGTTGCGCTCTTGTGTTCTTGATTTTGGAGGTTCATGGGTGAAGCACTTACCTTTGGTAGAGTTCGCTTACAATAATAGTTTTCACTCTACCATCGGCATGGCGCCATTTGAAGCCTTGTATGGCCGGCCATGCCGTTCTCCGTTGTGCTGGACTGGGGTCGGAGAGTCGGCAATTCTCGGACCAGAACTAGTGCAGAATATGACAGAGATGGTTCAAGTGATTCGTGAGAGGATGAAGACAGCACAAGATCGTCAGAAATCTTATGCTGATCAAAGAAGGAGACCCATAGATTTTAATGTTGGGGATCATGTGTTTCTGAAGGTGACTCCCCTTCGTGGGCAGCGAAGGTTTGGTCACGGAAGTAAGCTTTCTCCCCGTTTTGTTGGGCCTTTCGAGGTGTTAGCTCGTGTTGGAGCTGTGGCATATCGAGTAGCACTTCCCCCTCAGATGAGTCGGATACATGATGTTTTCCATGTATCGCAGCTCCGTCGTTATCTTCATGATGAATCTCAAGTTATCGATTGGGGAGAGATCGATATTGATGATGATGCAACCTTCGAGGAGCAACCTGTGGAGATCCAAGACCACAAGGAGAAGGTGTTGCGTGGGCATTCTATTCCTTTAGTTCATGTCTTGTGGTGACACGGCGGCATGGAGGAGAGTACCTGGGAGCGTGAGTCACAGATACGTGCTCAGTACCCAGAGTTGTTTAATGTTTAACTCCTTTCATGTAATGATGTTTTCTCTGTGGTTGGACCTTTCATGTTTTATTTATGTACCTTTAATGTGATGATTATGTTGAATTGTTTTTATGGGTTGTTTGTTCTCGGATGTCGTGGTTTTGTTCCAGATTTTGAACAACTCGTGTTGGTTTTCCCTAGAGAGGTATCTTATGGGGTGGTTGTTCGGACCCCTCTTTTCTTCTGGGTTGGTTTTTAATTCTCAAGGACGAGAATGTTTTGAGAGGTATCTAATGTAATGGCCCGGACCTCTCTGGTCCATTACTTTGTGAAATGTTGGTATTGGAGGTGTTCCGGGAGGTCAAGGGGACTTATCCCCAACACTTTGCCAATTTTCCGGTTCTGTGAACAGTGTTCCAGTTTTATGAACAGTAACAGATCGGTGAGACAGATCGGTTTCACAGATCGGTGAGACAGATCGGTTTCACAGATCGGTGAGACAGATCGGTGTCACAGATCAGTTTCACAGATCGGTGAGACAGATCGGTGTCACAGATCGGTGAGACAGATCGGTTTCACATATCGGTGAGACAGATCAGTTCCACAGATCGGTGAGACAGATCAGTTTCAGAGATCGGTGAGACAGATCAGTTTCACAGATCGGTGAGACAGATCTGTTTCACAGATCGGTGTGACAGATCAGTTTCACAGATCGGTTTCACAGATCGGTGTGACAGATCAGTTTCACAGACCGGTTTGACAGATCAGTTCCACAGATCGGTGAGACAGATCAGTTTCACAGATCAGTTTCACAGATCGGTGAGACAGATCAGTTCCACAGATCGGTGAGACAGATCAGTGTCACAGATCGGTGAGACAGATCAGTTTAACTGATCGGTGAGACAGATCAGTTTCACAGATCGGTCTGACAGATCAGTTTCACAGATCAGTTTCACAGATCAGTGTGACAGATCAGTTTCACAGATCAGTTTCACAGATCGGTGTGACAGATCAGTTTCACAGATCGGTGTGACAGATCAGTTTCATAGATCAGTTTCACAGATCGGTGTGACAGATCAGTTTCATGTACAGTAACGGTGGGTGAACAGTGTTTCCAGACTCCTACAGTTTTTCCCTTTTTGACGTTTCCTTTGACGTAAAATACATTTAAAGCCTTATTTTAAGGGCTCTTAAGGCCGATTCAAATGCCATAAATCCTATATTAATTATTCCTAAGGCTTGGAATGTTTTACTTGGTCAAACCGTGTGGGTTAATGCGATCCTTTTTAATGGAGAATTAACCGGATCTTAAACCGTCACCTCGTTAAATCTTAAAAAGGGACGATATATCATTCTTCCTTGTTCTTTCCCTTTGTTCTTGACTAAGAGGCGCTAGAACCTTTCAATCCTTTCCGTAGGAGTTTCACAATCAATCTTTACGCCTAGGATGGGTTCTGCTCTCTTTTTTTATGCAACCGAGCCGTGTCGATCAATCTTCGATATAAGCATCCTACGGTGGATGCAGTTGTCACGAGGGGAGGATCGTGACCTGTTGTGTGGATAAAGAACCTGAGGAACTGTTTGAGGTAGGGGATTCATGGCTTCTCTAATTATATATGTGCAATCGTAGAATTAGCATGATTTATCCCTTTGGATCACAATGAAATTGACCTAATTAAATACTTGAACCGGATTAAAAGAATTGTTTGATCGCATGCTGTTGCTTTATACCGTGATAACGGTTTGCCTCATGTTTTCCTAGATATAGTGATATCTATGTTTTCTTTGATTTATTGTTCGTTCATGATTGAAATTGATAATGAACGTAAAGCCGAAATTAATTGTTGATTAATTGGCTAAAGATAAAGAGGCATGTAAATTAATCTGGTTATTGCCGTTGTTGTAGTTGTTCTAATTTGAGGATAATCAAATTAGGGAAGTAAGAATGGTTATTTAATTTTGATATCTTACTGATTAGGTATCCATTATTGGAACCTATGAATAATAAATCTGTTAATTCGATATGGATTAGAGAACAGATTATGTGGGAATTTCTAAAAGGGTTCTGAGATACCCTCATGTTTGTTAAAGGGCCGTGAGCCCATTTTGTGATGTTTGTTTTCCTGCTGCTTGTGCTGTGATGTGAGCCTGGATGGCTGTTGTGATATGTGGAGGCATGGAGACTTGTGGTTGTGGCAGCGAATGACGCCTAGTGTGGCGAGATGCATCAGTTTATGCATATGGGTGTCGGGAAGGACACCAAGGGTGATGGTATGAGATGAATGTGATGGTTTGATGTTGGTGGTTTGGTTTGGTTGTTTATCTGCTTTACTTTTCCGCACTGCTCAAGGCAGCTGGTCTTGCTTACCCTCTTTCCGAAGGAGGCGAAGACACGCTGGGTATGCCACGTGCTTTCCGTGTTTAGCTTCTCGATGGAGGATGGGTCTATTCTCTTTCTATAGGCGGCAAACACTCGACGGGTAGTATACCTACTCACCGTGTTGAGCCTCCTTTGTGTTTAGAAGCATAGGATGTTTTTCTAGAATGCCTGGGAATGTGGAAAAGTAATTCTGTAAGGAATGTTTGATTAAATGGTGAAAATCCACGGGGATGGAGATGCTGGAATTGAAAGGTGATGTGAATCTTAAAAATGAGTAGTTGTTTTGAAAGTGACGCCAATTCAGTTTAATGTGGAACTGTTCATTCTTAATTAATGTTTAAATAATTAATTAACGTACAGTGGAATTGATAAATGAGAATGGAGTAATCTAATGAAGTTCTTCAATCGGTTGTGTGCTCATAGGATACCTAGTCTTTGAAGTAGCAGCCTGGAGTCTGAGAGACATTAGCTGCAGTTGTATCTAAGACTAGGTAATGCCCATAGTGTGGATGTGAGTTACTTATATATTCTGTACTTTTTGTGTTTCTATACGCTACTCCACCCTGTCGGTAAGGGAAACTGACACCCCGGGGATTCTGAGCCATGGGGGGGTGTTTTCCCCAACATTCTGATGGGAGGTTGAATGGCTGACTACCCCCTTTGGCCCCGCTCTCTTCTCTTGGTAGATCCTTGTGCTGGTAGGCACAGTGGTTAGTTTTAACCATATATGTGTGTAGAGGGATGTAATGGCTTGTGGTTATTTCACACACATATATTCTGGATATAGTATCCTATGGAATACTATAGGTGTAACGTGTATAGGCTGTGATGGCTTGAGGATCCTTACTTGGCGTATGGGTTGTGATGGCTTGAGGAATAATACTTGACGTATGATACATGTTATACGAGTTATGGTGGCTCCTGGAAACTACCTGGTTACTTTGGTTGTGAGGACGGTGTGGTGCTTCGCCCAGGTGTCTACGGGCAAGCCTTTGTGGTGCACGAGGTGCAGATTGTGGAGCTTATCCCAGGTGTCTGCGGGCAAGCCTTTGGAGAGATATGCACAGAACGTATGTCGTTGGGGCAAAGCGGCCAACCAGTGGGGGAGTAGTAGTGGGGTACCATTGATATTCTTTACTATATGCTATATTCTTGTATGCGTTACTTGGTGAGAGTAGCCATGGTGAGGTTGGGAACATAGTATACCTGTTTTGGTGACGAGTTAGTTTCACTTGTTGTTCACTGGGCTTTAGCATGCTTTCTTTACTTTTTCACGAGAGTCTTGGGGAGGATCCTACTGAGTATACTGTTATACTCACCCTATGTACATATAAACTGTTTTTTTTTTCAGGTCACTTGGAGCAGGTTGGAGATCAAGCTGGTTGCTACTAGCTTGCGGTTGGAGGAGGAGCTGTTCGGGCTTGTGGTCGCTGTCGTTTTACTTTCTTTTGGGAACTTTTAGTTTTCCCTTTCAGTTGTAGTACTTTTGCATGACATTTCATATATGTACTTGGGTTTCTTTTACATTTCAGTTATGAGTTGGAGTTGGATGGAGTCTATTCTATCTCTCTCTTCTGCATGTGTTCTCTTAGAGGGTAATGCCTCCCATTTGTATGTTTATTATACCCTCGGTGCTAGTCGCCAGCCCGGGGCCTACTGGAGGCGGGACTCGGGGGTCATTATCTCCCTTCTCACATTGCCGGCCCAGGAGGGGTACACTTTGTGGGGAGGGGGTCGTGACATAATGGTTTTTGGTTTTCTGGGGGTGAGTGTTTTGGGTTTTTTAGGGTTGAGGGGTTAGGGTTTTCTAGGGATGATGGTTTGGTGTTTCTTATATTTGAGGGTTTTAGTTTTTCCAGGGATGAAGGTTTCAGGTTTTCATGGGTAGTGGGTTTAGGATTTTATAGTTATGTGTGTTTAGGTGATTCTCAGGGTGGGTTTTTATGGTTTTCTAGGTCTGAGGGTTTAGGGTTTTCTATAGCAGAGTTATTAGGGTTTTCTATAGAAGAAGGTTTAGGGTTTTATTGGTCTATTTTTTTGTTTTTTTGGGGTTGTTGACTTAGGGAATTCTCTGGAAGATGGTTTTGGGATTTCATGGGATGGGGGAATAGGGACTTCTGGAGCTAATGGTTTTGGGTTATCTAGGGTTGAAAGTATTGGATTTTATAGGCTAGTGGGTTGGTTTTCTCATGGGATGTAGCTTTATGGTATTCTATTGATGGGGGTTTTATGTTTTCTTGGATAAGGGTATAAGGATTTTTGAGGATGATGATTTAGTGATTGTATGGATGAGGTTATAGGTTTTCCATGGGATGAGGGTTTATGCTTTTCTTGGAATGTGGGCTTAGGGTTTTATAGGGATTAGGGTGTAGAGTTTTCTTGGGCTGTGGGGTTAGGTTTTTCTAGGGGTTAGGGTTTTTATTTTTACATAGATGGTTCTTTAGGTTTTTCATAGGATAAGCATTTATCAATTTATTATGATGGGTGTTTATTTGTTTTTATTTATGGGAATATTGTTTTCTAGGTATAGGGGTTTAGGCTTGGGGTGGGTGGTTTTTGGGTTTAGGGTTTTCTTCAGATGATGGTTTAGGATTTTCATAGGATGAGAGTTTCGGTTTTTCTATAGATGAGGTTTTAGAAATTTCTAGGTATGAATGCTCAGGTTGTTCTAGGGATAAGGGTTTTATTTTTTCTAGGGATGAGTGAGGACTGTTTTTTAGGGATAAGATTTTATTATTTTCATGTTTTGTGGTTTTAGTGTTTTCTAGGGACGAGGGAATGATTTTATAGGGGTGAGGATTCAAGGTATTCTGGGTTTGAGGGGTCATTGATTTCTAGGGTTGAGGGTTTAGGGTATTATTTGGATAAGAATTTAATGTTTTCTAGGGATGAGAGATTATGGTTTTATAGGGATGAGGGTTATGGTTTTTAAGGTCCAAGTGTTTAGGGTGTTATGGGACTAAGGTTTTAGTGTTATCTTGGGTCAAGGGTTTAGGATATTCTGGGGAAGATGATTTTTTCCTTTCTATGGTTTAGGTATTTTGTTTTTATAGGGAAAACAATTTAGGAGATTATGTGGATGAGGGGATAAGTTTTTCATGGGATTAGGTTTTATTTTTTTTGATGTGGAGGGTTTAAGGATTTATGGGTATGATCTATTAGTGTTTTCTTGGACTAAGGGTTTAGTATTCTCTATGGATTATGGTTTAGGGCCATTTGGGGATGTTGGATTATGGTTTTCTTGGGTTGATATTCTAATTTTTTATACGGATATGGGATTATGGATATCCGAGGATAATGATTTAGAGTTTTATGGGGTGGATATTTTCGAGTTTTTTATATCCGAGGGTTTTGGTTTTTCTAGGGTGAGGGATTAGGGGTTTCTAGTGCTAATGGATTAGTATTTTTGAGGACGAGGGAATAATTTATTTGGGATTAGTGTTTTGGTTTTAATGAGGATGATATTTTAATATTTCTTGAGGTGGAGGGTTTAGGGTTTTTGGGGGATGATGGTTTAATGTTTTTTGGGGGATGAGGGTTTAGGGATTTCTCAAACTGGGGGTTTAGGGTTTTATGGGGTTGAGTATTTAGGCTTTTCATGGTTTGATTGTTTAGGTTTTTTTGGGGATAATGTTAGAGGGTTTTCTGGGGATATAGTTATAGTGGTTTTCTGGTAAAGGGGAATTAGGGTTTTATGGGTTTGAGTGTTTAGGCTTTTTGGGGTAACTTGTATAGGGTTTTCACTGGTTGAGGATAAAGGGTTTTTTGGGGATTATGGTATATTTTTTTATAGGGATGGGGGTTTATTTTTTAATTAGTGTGTAGTTTTATAGTTTTCTGTGTAAGAGGGTTTTGAGGGTTTTGGGGCTGTAGGTTTAGTGTTTTTCAAGGATGAGGTTTTGTGTTTTTCTACTATTGAGAATATTTGGTTTTCTGGGAATGAGGGTTTATGGTTTTCTAGGATGAACATTTAGGGTTCTCTGGGTAGTGTCTTTAGGGTTTTCTAGGGATAAATATTTAAGATACTACTTGGGTTTTATTAGGATTGGGGGTTTGGTTATTCTGGAGTTGAGGTTTTATTGTTCATTAGGGTTGAAGTTTTTTGGATTTCTTGGGATGAGGGTTAGAGGATTTCTTTAGAAGAGGGGTTTGGATTTTCTAGGGAAGAGGGTTTTGGGTTTCATAGGGTTGAGGGTTTATAAATATATATGGATGTGGGTATATGGTTTTATATGTTTAAGGGTTTAGGTTTTTATAGTGATGAATTATTAGAGTTTTTAGGGCTGATGGGTTGGCATTATTTGGTGCTCTAAGTTTAGTGTTTTTCATATTTAAGGGTTTAATGTTTTACGGGGATTATGTTTTTTGATTTTATAGGGAAGTGTGTTTAGGTTTTTTGAGGTGTTATTGTATAGAGTTTTCTGGGGGTGAGGGTTTTCCATGGATGAGAATTTTGGGTTTTATAGGGATGGGGGTTATGATTTTCTAAGTATGAGGGTTTAGTTTTTTAAGATGAGGATGATTTTCTGTTTTCATGGGATTAGTGTTTAGGGTTTTGGGGGGATAATTATTTGTTTTTCTATGAATGATGGTTGCAGAGTATTTGGACAGACGTATTTATGGTTTGGGGGATAAGGGTCCCATGTTTTTTTGGGATGTTGGTTTAGGGTTTTGGGGGATGAGGGTTTATGGGTTTATGGGAATGAGGGTTTAATTTTCGTGGTGTTAAGGATATATTGTTATTTATGGAAGAGGATTTAAATATTTTTGGGATGAGGGTTCAACATTTCCTTGGATTGAGTGTTTTGGGGTTTTTGTAGATGAGGATTTAAGGTTTTTTACAGTTGAGGGTTTATTGATATTTGGGTGTGGTGGTATATTGTTTTTTATAGATGAGTTTTTATGGTTTTTTAGGTCTATGTGTTTAGGGTATTTTGGATATAAGATTTAGGATCATGCAGCTACTGTTTTATGGTTTTTTAGTTGGAGGGTTTAATATTTTTTGGGGATGATGGGTTTTCATTTTTTCAGGAGGAGGGATTAGGATTGCCTAGGGATTTGGGTTTAGTGTTTTATGGGTCTAAGGGTTTATGATTTTCTAAACATGATGGTTTAGGTTTTTCATGGGGCATGGTTAAGGGTTTTCTGAGGATGAGTATTTTGGGGTTTTTGGAGCATAGGGTTTTCAGTGTTCATAGGATGATTTTTTATTGTTTTCTGGGTTTTAGGGTCAATCATTTTATGGGTTTTTGTGTTTTGGGTTTTTTTAAGCTGGTATTGTAGTATTTTCTTTGAAAGAGTTTTTTGGGTTTTTTAGGGATGAGGGTTTTGGGTTCTGGGGGGATGAGGAGTTTTTTCTAGGGATGATGGTTTACGGTTTTCTTGGGGATAAGGGATTTTTTGTTTCTAGGGATTATATATTATGTTTTTATGGGTATGGTGGGTTAATATTTTTTGGGTATAAGGGTTTAGAGTTATCTAGGGATGATGGTTTATGGTTTTCTATGGATGATGGGTTATAACATTCTAGGGGTTAGTCTTTAGGGTTTTCTAAGGATACGGGTTTTTGTATTTCCGAGGCTGCGGTATTATAGTTTTATATAAAGAAGAGCTTATGGTATTGTTCAACTAATGTTATAGAGTTTCATAGGGATATTTTTGGTTTTTTTTGGATTAGGTTTTATGTATTTCTTAGGTCCAGGGATTAGGGTTCTTTTTTTCTGAGGTTTTATGGTCTCCAGGGTCTCATGGCATAGGTTTTTTTGAGTCTCTAGGTTTATGATTTTCTGGTTACAAGGGTATAAAATTTATGGGGGTTGAGGAATTAGGGTTTTATATTGATGTGGGTTTTATGTTTTCTGTGGTTTTGGTTTTAAGGTTTTCTAGGTATGAGGGTTTATGGTATTATGGGTATAAGGGATTAGAGGTTTCTATGGATGAGGGTTTATGTTTTTCTATTGGTGATGGTGTAAGGATCTATGTAAATTAGCCTTCAGTGTTTTCTAGGGTACATATTTTATGTTTTTCAATGGATTATAGATTATGAGTTTCTAGGGCTGTGGGTTTATGGTTTTTTGTGGGATAGTGGATATGGTTTTCTTGAGATGATGGTTTGGGGGTTTTTTGGGAAATAAATTTAGTGTTTTTTGGTGGTGTGGGTTTATCTTCTTCTACAAATGAAGGATTAGGATTTTTTTGGTTTATGGTTTAGGGTTTTGTTGGGAGAAGTTTTTAGGGTTTTCTAGGGATGAGGGTTTTGGGTTTTCTAGGGTTGATGGTTTATGATTTTATAGGACTGTGTATTTGTGGTATTATGGGGTTCAGAAATTAGGATTTTCTTGGGATAAGTGTTGAGGGTTTTCTGAGGATGTGGGTTTAGATTTTTTGGGGCAGAGGGTTTATGATTTATTTTGGATGAGGATTTAGGATTTTATAAGGCAGAGGGTCCATGGTTTTCTGGGGATGATGGTTTAGTGTTTCTTGGGTATGAGTGACTTGTGTTTTTTTTGGAAGAGGTTTAATGTTTTTCTATGGATGAGGGTTTATGATTATATAGGACAGAGGTTTTAGGGTTTTATTAGACTCTGGGTTTAGGGTTTTCTACTGTTTAGGGATTAGGGTTTTCTGGGGCTAATGGTTTAGGATTTTTTGGGGCTGAGGGTTTAGGGTTTTCTGGGACTATGGGTTTAGGGATTTATAGTGTAATGGGGTTAGGGTTTTATAGGTATGTGGGTTTAGAGTTCTATGGGGATGATATTTTAGGGTTTTCTGGAGTTGAGGGTTTATGGTTTTCTAGGGACGAGGGTTTAGGTTTTTTAGGGATGATGGTTTATCATTTTCTGGGGTGGAGGGTTTAGTGTTTTTTGGGGATGACTGTTAAAACATTTCCTGGGATTAGGGATTATGGTTTTCTAGGGATTTGGGTAAATGGTTTTCTAGGGATAAGGTTTTAGGGTTTGATGATGCTAGGGGTTTAGGGGTTTTGGGTCTGTGGGTTTGGGGTTTTATTTGAGGTGGGTTATATGTATTTATAGGTATGTGGGATTAGTTTTTTCTAAGTATGATGGTTTATGTTTTTTTTCTGTGAATTTATAGTTTTATGGTGGTAGGGGTTTAGGGTTTTTTTGGATATAGTTGTACATGGTTTTTTGGGGGATGTGGGTTTAGGGTTTTCTGGGGCATAATGATTAGGTATTCTTGGGTTGAAGATTTACGTTTTTCAAGGGTTGGGGACTTTTTATTTTCTTTTAATTGGGGTATGGGTTTTTCTAGGGATGGGGATTTAGGTATTTCTAGGGTTGATGGATTAGGGTCTCTTGGGGATTAGGTTTTTTGGTTTTTTTTTGTATAGTGTTTAGGGTTTTCTAAAAACGAGGGTTTATGATTTTTTATCTTGCAGGTTGAGTATTTTCTAGGGATTAGAGTTTCGTGTTTTCTAGGGAGTGGGTTTAGTGTTTTCTAGGGTTTATAGTTCAGTATTTTCTAGGGATGAGGCTTTACATTTTTCTTGGAATAATGGTTTAGGGTATTTTAGAGATGAGGGTTTAGTGTTTTTAGGGAAGACTGTTTATGTTTTTTTGAGGTTGAGGGTTTATATAATTCTAGGGATGATGGTTTAGAGATTTTTGGGCCTAAGTATTTAGGGTTTTTTGGGGATGAAAATATATGTAGTTTTAGGTCTAAGGGTTTATGGTTTTTTGGGATTGAGGATGTTCTTTTTTTGGGGATGTGGGTATAGGGCATTTTGGGTGTAACAGCCCAAGCATTTATTACTGAAACTTCCTATTGATGTGATTAAATGTATTACTATGTAAAATATTTATATAGAACTAATTCACTTATTTGGTTTTATGACGTTTTATTTTAAAATACCATTAATAATTGTTAGCATTGATAATAAAGACATTGAACAATGAAAACATGATTATTATAAATATTGGTCTTTAACAAATCCAATTTACTAAGAAGAAGGAAGCGATGTCCTCATCCAGTATAATTTCTCCCTACGAAGCCCATTTTTTGGACCTCAGAAAGGAGGTAGCATCATTGGTCTTCACTCTTGACCAATCCCAAGTTGAGCTTTAACACGTTAATCTCTAAGAGAATCGCCTACGGGTGATGTGGCAGTAAATATAGATTACAACCCATGTGATGTTATTCGAGCAACCCCAAGAGTCTGTCACCACCTTATGTCATATGCGAGTGTTATAAGAGGTTATGTAATGTGACCCTAGCACTATGATTATGTGAAATATTTTTATATAGAATAAGGAATATACATTAATTTTATTATTGTTACTTTTAAAATAGTTTTTAAAGAAACAAATTATATTTTTAGTTAATATTCAATTAAGAAATATATTTTGATTAATTAATGTACCTTTGAAAAAAATTATATTTTAATAAAATATTATTACTAAATTATGTTTCATAAAATATAAATTATTTTATAATTTTTATGAATACGATTGTAATTTTTATTAAGGATTGAAAGGCGTTTTTTCTATAACCCATGTATTTTCAACAAATGTCAGTTTATAATATTAAAATTAAAAAATCACATATTTAAAAAATTATTTAAATAAATTGAATATTATTTTTGAAATCAGAAAGTCTAAATTATCTAATGGGGAATTTTTACAATTCTCTAAGACAGTCGAATTTTTCTGTAAAACTAGATACTTTTTAAATATATAATTGGTCTTATGACATCATAATGACCCAATTGTGATGTAATAAAATACAATAAATGTTTTTTCGTTGAATATATTTTTTACCTTTAAAATAATTTGATTTTAGGGTTTATTTATTTATATTACAAATATTTAGTGGACCCCCCAAAACATAAAAAACATTTTAACTTTTTAAATTGATTTCCATGAGAGTGTGATTCCCCTCCTACTAAGAAAGCCTAATATTTTTTTTATATTCGTACATTGGGCTTATAAATTAATTTCTTCCACTCCCCTTTGGTTAAAAACATGGGAAAAAACATGGGTTGGTTTGAGATTTTGATTATTTTAATGCATGGTGTCCAAAAACAAAATAATAATGAATTTTCTCCCTTTCCCTATATAAACCCACCCATGCTACATCTAATCTTCACTAAAAACCATGGTACCCGACCAACCCCTTCCCTACACTCTCTATAATACTTCCAAGGCTCCCCAAGATCCCTATATGTCTCTCTCAAGCCCCTCCCAAGACTTTGGGATGACACATCCATGTAAGAGGGCAAAGAAGGCACGGGTCCAGGCTATTCCCGGAACCCCCCAAAATTTATAAACAAAGGATACAAACACTGCAGACAAGGGAGGGGAGGGATCAATCAATCCACACCCGAAACCCCTTACAACCTTAGCCCGAGGGCCACAAAAGGAATGAAAAAAAGAAACAAAACACAAGACCAAAAAAGACACAGTGTCCAAAACAAAATCACACACAGAGTAGGTCAGTCAACATCGCCGCCAAAATCCTCCAGCTCCGCATCATGAAACCCCATTCCATCACCAAAGCCGCCGCCATCGTCAGCAAAGCTAAAATCTGATTCATCACTCTGGTCCATTGAGTCCCAACCAGGGTCAAAATCTTCCTACATGCCAAGTCTGGACCGCAGCTTCTCCATAGCTTTTACCTGCTCAGTAGAAAAATAAGGCTTCTCTCGCTTATTCACCTTTAGACTCAGTTTGACAGCTCGTGAGGAGGCCCTAGTTGTCATTGGGCGTGGGAGGGCAGAGTAATCCCTCCTCCTTCTTCGTCTTGGTGGGGAAGAGGAGGTTCCTGCAACAGACATCTTTGGTCCATTGCCACCATCACTAGCGGCTAGTGGTGCCTTTCCTTTCTTGCTTTCTTCCTCAAGAGTTTCAACACCTTCGCTGATTTTTTTCTCCCTTGATGTGACCATAGCAGCATTTATCCATTGATCAGCCTCAACAAAACTCTCCCCAAGCCTCCTTGCCTCATCTTCAAGAGGGAACCTTTCCCTTTCAACCCATACCATCTCATGAAGCTGCACACAAAAGTCTTCAGCAGATGGGACACCATGAAGGATCATCGCCCTCTGCAGGTCCATGGGAGGACCACCAACATCACCAGCATATTGGAGATGGTCACTAGGCAGGTCCTCAGCACTGCCGTCAGAGGTTCATGATAACCCAGGCCCCTTGCCAGGTCCCCCCACGCCAGGATACCCATGCAGGACCAGTGGGGCATCACGCCAGTCAATATCCCCATCCAGAATGGGATTTTCCTCAGCTGAGCATGAACTCCAGTCATCTACAGACCTGGTTTTCTGAGATACATCATCCTCCTTTGCATCATCTTCCACCCGCACCCCAACCATGGAAGGCTCAGCCAAACCTGCAGCCTGAGAAACATTCACAGGAGCCTCATCCGTCAGCGCAGATCCACCAGCATTCTCATCAACCTTTAAGCCAGTTGTGTCATCCCATCCCAGATCCTTGCAGGAATTTTCCACATTTCCTGGCCATAAATCCATCACAATTGTCCTATCTATCTCACTTTGCTTCCTAATATCTTCACCAGACCCGTTAACACCTTCAGCAGAGCCATGAATTCCTCCCTCAGCGAGCGTGACTTCATCCTCAACAGCATTCCCTGTGACACCGACGCTTGCTTCCAGACTCACCAAGAAGCCACCTGAATCCATCAGAGAGATTTCTAACCCATTACCATCCAACATAGAAGACGAGCAGGGCACATCGGTAGCCACAGAGTGGGAAACCTCCCCAGTAGTCCCATTCACCTCCACCCGAGGGAGGCCGCTCCCACCAGCAGACAGAGATTCACCACCCCTAGAAGCGCCAGAACAAATTCCAGAACAGTCACGGTGCCCGAAACTCCAGCACAAAGAGCAGAAGACTATCCATTGCTCGAAGACAACAGATTGTCTCCATCTGAGCTCCTCTCCCACAGCAATCCAAACAGAGTCCACAGGGGGTTTCGACGCATCAATTTCAACAAAAACCCTTGGAGAAACCGGATGACAGAGGGCCCTCATCCTACTATCCACACAGAGGAATCACCCCACCAGGTTTCCAAGAATCGAAATAATTGAGTAATTCTGAAAGGGGAGTGGCAGCTTAGGAAAACGCACCCAGGTAGCAGCAATCGGGGAGCTTCTCTTCATATGAAAATCAAATCTCCATCGAAAGAGGGAGAATCGAGCGCCATTTCATGACCGAGGAGCCGCTGACCATGCAAGGATGATATCATCCTCCGTTGCAAACCGAACCATGATATGGGAGCTGTCGAGCAGACCGACAGTCGCACGAGCCCTAATATTCCAGGAAGCCACAACAAACCTGTCAAATGATGAGATACCTCTTTTTCTCTCATTAAGGCCTCTCATTTACCCCTGTTACAATGCTGAAATTCTATAAGGTATTTCTCTCTTCTCAATTACATTAAATATATATTTTTTATTATGAATATATATTCCATTAAATATGTTGGGAAATGTATCTATATGACCAAATTACTATAAATTTCATTTAATATGACTAGAAACCCCTTTAACTCTCATCAAACATTTTTATGAATTCTTATGTCACGCTGTTATGCTGCCGAAGTTGCTCCATGATTTTCCAATCCAAATTCATTGTGTAGTGAATAACATGATCATTGATCTATTAAGGGTATTAACATTATGGAGAATTTACTTATTGATTATATATTTTCATGTATTAATTCCACATTACTTTATTAAGGAATAAATTATGATGTTTAATGAATCTGTGTTATACGATCCATGTGGCACACTTATGCATGAAATGAAATTATTAAGAAGGGTGTTCCCAGATAGCGCTCCAATGCATTGGGTAAAGATTAGTATCATGATAAATTATGTCCATTTAGGTTTTAATCATTATAATTCATTTTCAATTAGGTAATACTCATTCTCCATGTGCAATGAGCCTTATCTCATGCTAATATCATGTTAAATGTTGATTCCACATTTCCATTTTATAATAACCATGTTATATCATGCCTTTATGTTCCTATTTCTCTAATGATCAATTGATATAACAATTTATTAACATGTATTGTTTTATTCAAGTTATTCCTTGTTTATTATTTTTCTAGGATTTATGTATCACCCTTTTCTTATGCATTTCCTCAGGTTATCCCATTAAATGCAAAGTATAAAAGAGTGTGTGTGGTAATGTAAAAGATGTTTTCATAAAAGATATGTATTTCATGTTTTATGTTGTTATTTGATGTTACTAAGCCCAAAATACACAATAAATATAGATATTATATGTTTTATAAAGTGAATATTTTGTGTAATAAATTATGTTTATGAGTGAAATAAATAGAAGGTTTATTATAGTTGGTATTAGGGGATAACTTTAGTTATTTTTGGGACTAGGATTATAAAACCCCAGTGAAAGACACAGGGATAGAAACAATAATAATAATAAAACACTAAATTTTGGTGAGTGTTTAGTAAGTGGGGTTTCAATCAAATATATCATTTTCTAGATACAATTATGTAGAGGTAGCTCCATCACATATGTATCTGGGGGTAAAAATAGAAAACACTACTTTTATAAAGACTCAAACAAGAACGGGTGCACGAAAACTACCCTTTATGCACTCTTGGTTGTGAAACTCCTAGGGGGTAAGCTTTGGTAAATTCATATTCATAGTACGAACCATTATTATGTGAATAAAAATTTCCCCTATGAATATATGTTGGGAAGTAGATCATCGATAAAATAGATTGAAGAATAAAAAATAATAAGTTAATTAAGTACAAGTAATAAATAAGTCATTCATTTTTGACATTGGATTCCCCTTTATGTGTTACCCCTAACTTTCCTTTTATTCCATCCAATGGTCGGTAATAGTTGGACATGATCATAAATCCAATGAAAAGATCAATGTGATGATAGTTAAAATGATATTCCCAATCCTATGGGAGAGGGAATCATGAATTTTTCACGATACTCTCTCAGTTAAATCACATTTTTAATAGAAACATCGGTCAAGAGGAACGTTCAACCCCCCCCCCCCCCCCACCCCAAGAAAGAACATGTCATGATCGATAGATTCATGAGAAAAATTCCTCCTTCTTTTAAAGGATCATCTGATACCTCAATCATCAAACAATTGATCAAATCAATTGAGAAGATCATCTCCATCCTTCAATGTTCTGAACAAGAGAAGGTACGTTTCTCTGCATATCATATAGAGGGTGTAGCTGATCAATGGTAGAAATTGATCAAAAATATGATGTTTGAGGAGGAGATCAAGGTGAGGGAATGGAAGGATTTCTATATAAAAAATTCGACAAATATTCTACTTTCACCCTCCAACGTAAGATAGAAAGGGAAGTCATTGAACTCAAACAAAAATATGAAGAATCCGTTGGATTGTATGAGGAAAAATACACAAGGCTTTCATGATATGACTCCGGATTTTTGTTATCCTCGAATTCAAGGTTGGCCTCTTCTTTGGTGGGATAAAACCTAGTCCATTGATGTCCCTAGAGATCCATGGATTCGAGAGATATGAAGAAATTGTCTGATGTACCCTCAAAGAGAAAATAAAGATCAGTGAATCTTAGGGGTATCATGGGGATAAAAAGCGTAAGGTGGAATTTAATTTTAATGATTTGATGGATAAATCCAACAGTGCTATGAAATTACATCACCAAAATTTCCAAAGGTGTGGAAAGAAGCACCCCAGAAATTTCGTGAAGTAGATGAGGAAATTCTTTAGGTGTGGAATATAAGGGAACCTGGATATTAAATATTGGGAAGAAAAACCCACTACTATAAAAGAGGAGAGGAACGCTCCATTCAAACTTCAACACACAGTTCATTTCTTCAACTACAAAGAACCAGAGAACATTGCAAACCGGTTCCCTAAGACAAGGGTTTCCAGAGGCAACCGACAACCTCCAAGTAATAATGTGAGATCGTTTTCCATCACTATTACTAAAGTAAACCCCAAAAAAAGTGGTTATAGGTATACAAGTTATTCATTAAATAATAGTGAAGATACATTTTGATTCTTGTTCTATGCATTATTTTATATCCCAAATGTTTTGTAGAACAACCCTAATACCAAAAAAAATCATGGAAGTAAAGATATGGGTGAGAACAGAAAATGGGGAAATCATTGAATCATATAAGTATAACTCATATCCTGTCATAATTTGTGGATTGATCTTCCTGGAGAACCTCTTTATACTCCCTCTTGTGTAATCAAATTCAATTGATGGCATGGATTGTCTTTCCTTATATAGAGCCAACATAAATTGTTGTGAGAGTGAAATCACTATTCATTTGGCGAATCGACCCCCGATTCTATACAAATTAATGGAGGAGGAGGATTATTCTTTAGCATCATCATCTCAAGAAGGGATATTACTGCCCTATGAAGATGCGTATCTGGGTCAGATTATTGAGTCTAAGGAATCATCCATCCTTGAAGACATGACTATTGTGAGGGAATTCGCTGAAGTGTTTCCCAAAAAATTGCACGGTATTCCTCATAGAATAGATATTTAATTCTCAATTGATCATATACTAGGGTCATTTCCAATATACAAGACTCTGTATAGAATGTGCATTGTGGAGTTTGAGGAGATGAATAAACAATTACAGGAGAATATGGATAAATGGTTAATACGTCCAAGTGCTTCACCATGTGGTGAAAAAGTCTACTTCTTCAAGAAGAAGGATGGGTCAATGCTCCTTTCCATTGATTATCATGAGCTTAAAAAATCATGATAAAGATTAAGTATCCTCTTCCACGAATTAATGAATTGTTCAATCAACTACGTAGAGCACAATACTTCTCCAAGGTGGATTTGTTGTCGGGATATTTCCATGTAAGGTTGAAGGAGGATGATTTCCACAAGAATAGTATTCATACAATATACAAGCAATATGAATTCATAGTAGTGAATTTTGGACTCACTAATGCTCCAGCAATCTGCATTGACTTGATGAACATAGTATTTAGAGATTACCTCAACAAATTTGTGGTAGTATTTATAGATGATATTCTAATACACTCCAAAACTAAGTAAGATCATGAGGAGAATCTATGAAATGTAATAGAGACCTTATGAAAGGAGAATCTCTATGAAAAGAATAGAAAGTGCGATTTCTGGTTGAAGGATGTCTCATTATTGGGTCCTATAATCACAATCAATGGGATATCTAGGGATCCCTCCAAGACAGCTGTAATTGAGGGATGGATGAGGCCAACATCAGTAATAGATATCCAAAGATTCAGAGGATTAGCTAGATATTATCACCGATTTGTGTGAAATTTCCCACGATTTTCCAACCCTCTTACCAAACTAACTCCAAAGGGAGTAATGTTTTCTTATAGTGATGAATGAGAAGATAGCATCAAGGTGTTGAAAAGGAGTCTTATCACTACACCTGTTCTCACACTACCCACATATGGAGAACATTTTCTGGTATTCAATGATGATTCAATGAAGAGAATGGGTTATGTGTTGATGAAAAATAAAAAAATCATTGCCTATGATTCAAGGAAATTGAAATTTCATGAACAAAACTATCCAACACATGATCTGGAGTTGGCTGCAGTAATATATTCTTAAAACATTTGGTGACAATTACCTCTTTGTGGAGAAGTGTGAAATATAAATGGATCACAAAATACTAAATTATATATTCACATAGAAAGATTTGAAAATGTGGCATTAATGATGGTATGATTTGATCAAAAACTATGATTTATCAATCCATTACCACCCTAGGAAGGAAAACACTGTGGAAGATGCTCAATGTAGATAGGACCTAGTGATTTTATCATTGATGAGAATTGAAAAAGATCCAATCTTCTTAGATTTGATGAATATGGACATTGGAATCATAAATATGGGAAAATAATCAATCCTTTCACAAATTATTACTCAACCTTATCTTTTGTAAAGTTTAAAGGATTCACAAAAGGATGAGGTGGGAATTCAGAAAAAAGTAGAAACTATCAAAAAATGGAAATCCTTATTGTTCAATGTTAATGAATAAGGAATTGTGAGATTTGGGTCGAGGTTATGCGTTCCATCAAATCTACAGTTAAAGAATTAACTTATGGATGAATCACATAGTTCAATTTTCTCCACTCACCCAGGAAACAAAAATATGTATCGAGATCTCCAAGAGCATTATTGGTGGGATAACATGAAGAAGGATATCTCTAAGTTTAAATCAACGTGCCTGGTATGTCAGTTAGTGAAGGGTTAGAGAAATTAGTATAAGGTAAGGATTCAACCATTACCTATACCAGAATGAAAATGGGATAACATCACCATGGATGTCACCAGACATATGAAGTCTTCAAAAGGAAACAATGATATCAGGGTTTTTTTGGATCATCTTACAAATACTGCACACTTAATTGTAATTCTAGAGGATTTCTCCTTGGATCCACTAGCATAGATATATATAAAATAAGTTGTAAGTATGAATGGATTACCACTATCTACTGTATCCGACTGATATGCAATATTCACATATATGTTCTATAAGATTATTCATCATGATCTAAATACCGTGCTGAACTTTAGTATGGCTTACCTTACTCAAACTAATGGATAACTAGAGCGGACTGTCCAAACAGTTGAGAAAATGTTGTGAGCATTATCAATAGACTTAAAAACAGGAATGTATCAACATATTACTCTAGTTGAGTTCTATTACACTAATTTTTACCACTCAAGCATCTAAATAAATCCGTATGAAGCCTATTAAAGGAATAGGTGAAGAACACCAACATGTTAGGATAATACTGGGGAGAGAAAACTCTAAGGTCCAGAAATGGTTTAAGAAATGGTGGAGAAGGTTAAGACCATCCAGCAGCGCGTTAAAGCTACTCAGTGTTGAAAAAAGTTTTTTGTGGATAATCATCGATGAGACATTGAATTTGAAATAAGGGACATGTAATTCCTCCCAATCCACCATATAATAGAGTTATGAGATTTTTGAATAATTTAATTTTTAGTCCAAGGTACATCGACCCTTTTTAGATCCTTGGTCATATTGGATTAGTGGACTATCGACTAGCAATCCCGCCAAACCTATCTCAAGTACATGATGTATTCCATGTAGTTTTCTTGAGTAAGTACATACTCGATCCATCACATGTACTCCATCTAAAGGTGGTAAAATTGGATAATAAACTATCTTAAGAAGATACTTCGGTGAAGATCATAGATCATAGGGAAAAAGGTCAACAAAATAAAACAATGCCCCTAGTGAAGCTGTTGTGGAGAAACCACAAGTTTTAAAAAGCAATGTGGGAATTGGGGGAAGTGATAAAGAAGATTTTCCCTCATCTTGTTTAGTGCGGGAAAAAGAAATTTTGAGGGGGAAATTTATTTCTGGGAGAAGATAGTAATGACCCAAAATTTTATTAATGAAAATTCTACTTGATCTGATTAAATGTATTACTATGTTAAATGGTTATATGAAACATATTCACTTCTTTGGTTTTTTGTTTTTGGATTTTAAAATACCTTTAATAATTGTTACATTTTATTATATAGCCATTGAATAGTGACAACATTATTAGTATAAATATTGGGATTTAACAAATAAAATTTACTCAGAAGAAAGTTGTGATGGCCTTATAAAATATAATTTCTCCATATGAAGTCCATTTTTCAGAGTTCAGAATGGAAGTCGAATATCTGAGCTTCACTCTTGGCCAATCCCAAGCTGAGATTCAACACATTAAGCGTGAAAGGAATCGTCTACGAGAGAAGTGGAAGTCAATAGAGATTAGCACCCTAGGGATGTTATCTAAGCCCCCCCCAAGAGTCTGTCACCATATCACACCTTAAACTTAGGTAATATGTGGGTCTCATACTGGGTTATGTAACAATACCATAGCACTGTGATTATGTGAATTGTTTTGTATAGAATAAATAATATATATTCATTTTATTATTGTTACTTTGTAAATAGTTTTTTTAAAAAAAATAGTATTTTTAGTTAATATTTAATTTAGAAATATATTTTGATGAATTAATGGACGTTATAATTAAATATTATTTTAATAAAATATTATTAATAAATTACATTTTATTAAATATAAATTATCGTATAATTTTCCTGAATACAATTGAATTTTTTATTACTGGTTGAAAGTTGTTTTTGAAAAAACATAGGTATTTTCGATAAATGTCGATTTATAATTTTTAAAGTACAAATTCACATATGTAAAAAATTATTCAGATAAAATGAATATGATTTTTTGGAATCAGGATGTTGAAATTATCCAACGGTGAACTGTTCATAATTCTATGAGATAGTTGAATCTTTTTGTAAAAATTTAATTTCGTTTAGATATATAATGTGTTATATGACATCATAATAGAACAATAATGATGTAATAAAATAAAATAAACGAGATGTTTGGCCAATATATGTTTTTTCTTTATAATAATGTGATTTTAGGTATGATTGATTAATTTTACAAAGCTTTTGTAGACCCTTCAAGACATATAAAACATTTTAACATTTTAAATTGATTTTCTTGAGAGTTCGAATCGCCGCCAAATATGAAAGACTAATATTTTATTATTTTAGGACATTGTACATATTAAATAATGTTTTACAATCCCATTTGGAAAAAAAATTGGAAAAAATCATGATTTGGATTGTGGTTTTTATGAGTTTAATGTGTGGCGTCCAAAACCTAAATAATGAAAATCCCCCACTTTCATATATAATCCCAACCAAGATCGCACTTATCTTCACTAAAAACCTTATTATCTCGACTAAAACCGGACCTCTTCTCTCTAGAATCCTCCCAAGGCACCCCAATCTCCCTATAAGTCTCTCTCAAGCCCCTCCCAAGTCTTTGGGATCACACTTCCAAGTAAGGGATTTCTTCCTTTCTTATTTTGTTTCCAAATTTCATTATGTTGTTATATTATTTTTTCAATTACAAATATTGGGGTATGAGTTATCACCTCACCCATACATCCATAATTATGTTGGAATGTTGATATAACTTTCTATCTCATTAATTCCTCCCTTGTACACCCGTTACAATGCCGAAATTCTGTAAGGAATTTCTCTCTTATCATTTACATTTAAGAAATTCTGTTTTATGAAGAATCTATATTTCATTACATATATTTGGAAATGTATATATATGATCCAAAAACTATCCATTTCATTTAAATATGATCATACACCCATTTATATCCCATCAACCATTTTTTATGAATTCTTACATCACACCATTATGTTGCAGAAATTTAACCGCAATTTTCCAAGCCAAAGTCATTGTGTAGTGAATACCATGCTTATTTCTCTATAAAGTGTGTTCACCTTTATGAACATTTAATTATTTATCATATAGTTTAATGTATGAATTTTACATTCCTTTATCGTGGAATAAACTATGATGTTTAATGAATACATGTTATATGATCCATGTGGCACAATTATTCATGGAAAGAAATGAGTAAGAAGGTTGTACCCTGATAGCTCTCCAATGCATTGGGTAAATATTAGTATAATTATAATTCAAGTTCAATGAGGGTTTACTCATGATAATTAAAGTGAAATGAGGGTTTAATCATTCTCCATGTAGAATGATCCATGTCTCATTCTAATACCATTTGAAATGTTGATCCACATTTCGATGTTAGGATAATCATGCTATATCATGCCTTTATGTTCATGTTTCTCTTTTTCACCATTGCTATACATATTTCCTAACATGTATGGTATTCTTCATGTTATTAATTATTTACTCCCTCACTGGGATTTATGGCTCACCCATTTATTATGCATGTCCTTAGGCTATCCCATGAAATGTTAATTACGTAGGAATGTGTGTGGCCATGTAAAAGAAGATTTCAATAAAGATGTGTATTTAATGTTTTAAGTTGCTATGTAATTTTCCTAATCCCCATAGACTATAGACCTCTTGATCTTCTATGTTGTATCAATTAAATATTTTATAAAATAAATTATGTTTATGTGTGAAATAAAGTGAAGGTTTTTTTATTGGGTCTGTGGGTTTATGGTTTTTTTGGTATGAGGGTTTTGGGGGATTTAGGGTTTAGATATTTTTGTGGATTAGGATTTAGTGTCGTTTGGGGTAGAGGAATTTTGGTTTATTTTTAGGATGGGGTTATGGTTTTTAGGATAATTTTATGTTTTTAAGGATAAGTGTTTAGCGGATTTTTTTGGTCGAAGGTTTTTGGTTTTTTGTTACGAATGATAAGTGATTTTTGAGTATAATGGTATACTGTTTTTTGGGTATTAGGGTATATTTTTTTTCCAAGATGATGGTTTACTATTTTTTTAGGATGAGAGTATTTGGTTTATTTAGGCTGAGGGTTCAGTGTTTTTTCGGGATTATGGTTTAGGTTTTATTGGGATGTGGGTTTTGGGTTATTTATAATTGTGAGTTTAGTAAATTGTGGGGTTTAATGTTTATGGAAATTTTGGGATAAGGGTTTATGATTTATTTCTAAGGGTTTATGATTTTTAGGGGATGGGGGTTCATGTTTTTTGATAGATATGAGTTTTTGTTTTTTTGGGGTTGAGTGTTTACGTTTTTTTGGGGGATGGGGGTTTATGTTTTATTGAGGATGAGGATTTAGGGTATTTTGGGAATAAGAGTTTGGGTTTTATAGGGATTTGGGTTCAGGATTTTTGGGTATGGGGGTTTTATGTTTCTTGGAGTTTAGGGTTTAGGTTTTTTTGGGGATGAGTGTATATAATTTTTTGTGGTTGAGGGTTTAAGATTTGTTTGGTGAATAAGATTTTTGTATTTTTAGTTCCATGAATTTATGGTTTTTGGTATGGGGGTTTTGTATTTTTGGGGATGATGGTTCAATTGTCTTTTGGGGCATATGGTTTATGGTTTAATGGGGCTTAGGGTTTAAGGAATTTTGGGTTGAGTGTTTATGGGTTTTTTGTGTTGAGGGATTAGTGATTTTTGCGGATAAAGGTTTAGAGTTTTTTGGGGATGATGTATTAGGGTTTTTAGAGATGATTCATTAGGATTTTTGGGGATGGAGGTTTAGGGATATATTTGGATGAAGTTTTACGTGTATTATTGGCATAGGGTTAAGGGATTTTTTGGTTCAATGGTTATTTTGGGAAAAGGATATTGGGATTCTTGATGCTGAGATTTTAGGGTTTTTTGTGATGATAATTTGGGGGTTTTTCTTTAGGATTAGGGTTTTTCGGGATTAGGGTTTTGGATTTTATGATGATTTGGGATTGTGGTTTTTTGGAATGAGGATTTTTGGATTTGTTTGAGGCTAAGGGTTTTGGGTTTTTTGTTGCTGGTGGTTTGGTGTTTTGGAACCGAGGGGTTCGGTTTTTTGGGTATGAGGTTTTGATGTTATTTGATGTTCATGGTTTCTTTTTGTGGGTCTTGAGATATTTTTGGATGAGGTTTTATGGTTTTTTGGGGCTGGGGTTTGGTGTTGTTTTCGGAAGAGTGATTAGGTTTTTTGGCCTTTTGGGTTTGATGTTTTTTTGGGTTGTATTTCAATTTCTTTGGGGGATTACTATTGTATGTCATATGGGAATATGGTTTTTGGGTATTTTTTAGGGTAATTATTAAGGGTTTGTTTGGATGAGGGTTTGTTTCTTTTTTGGCTCATGGGTTAGGGTTTTATGGGATGTGTGTTTATATTTTTTGGATTTTTTTTGGGTATTTTTGGGAAATGGTTTTTTTTGATTTTTTATTCTTAGGGTTTAGTTTTTTTTAAGTGGTGGGATTGGTGTTTTTTGGTTTGAGGGTTTAGCTTCTTTTTGGAGAGAGGGTATAGGTAATTTTAGGGATGGGGTTAAGGGGGGTTTTAGGACTAAGTGTCTGCAGTTTTTTTTGTGAGGTGTGTCAACTATTTTTTTGTGGTCGAGGGTTTAATGTTTTTTGGGGATGATGGTTTTATGATTTTGACGGTATAGGTTTTGGGTTTTTGCTACTTAGAATTTTGGGTTTTATGGTGATAAGGGTTTGTGGTTTTGCTGAATGAGGGATTTGGTTTTTTTTGAAGATGATGGTTTTGGGATTTCTGGGGCTGAGGGTTTTCGGTTTTCATTGGAAGAGCGTTTGGTGTTTTTCGGGGCTAGCTGTTTAATTTTTTTTGGGCTTAGGTATTAGAATGTTTTGGGGATTAGGGTTTAGGGTTTTGTGGGTATGAGGCTTTAGAGTATTTTCGTGGTTTAGGTTTAGGATTTTTAGGGATATGGGTTTAATATTTTTTCAGTTCAGGTATTAGGGTTTCGAGTAGAGTGTTTAAGGTTTTTTTGCAGAGGTTTTAATAATTTTTTGGCATAAGGGTTTAGGATTTTTTGTTGCTAAGTGTTTTGAGTTTTTTGGGAATAACTTTTTAGGGTTTTGTGGGGGGGGGGGGGGTTAGGGTTTCTTGGGGATCTAGGTTTGGGTTTTTTCAAGGATAAGGTTTTGGGGTGTTTGGTTTAGGGTGTCTAGATTTTTAAGTTGATGGTTTTGGGTTTTTGGGGATGAGGATTTTGGGTTTTTTCACTTATGGGATTAGTTAAATTTGTGGATGAGTGTTTGGGGTTTTTGAGGCAGAGGGATTGGGATTTTTTTGGCCTTATGTTATTGGTTTCTTAGGTGATAAGGGAAAGGTGTTTCATTGGGGTTATGGTTTTGTGTTTTTAGGGCTGAGTATTTGGTATTTTTAGTGCTATTTAAGGACTAGGGTTTCAGATTTTTAGGAATGAAGGTTTGTGGGGTTATTTAGGTCTGTTTGAATTTTTTCTAGGTAATATGGTTGGGGTTTGTTGGGATTTGGGATTAGTGTTTTTTTGTGCTGAGGGTTTAGGATTTTCTAAGGCTGATGGTTTAGGGTTTTTTGGGTGTGAGCGTTTATAGTTTTTTTGGTTAGTTGGTTTAGGGGTTTTTGGGGCTATGGGTTTAGGATTTTTTTGGATCAGGGCATAGGGTTTTTGGGTTAAGGGTTTTTGGAAAAAATGTTTTAGGTGTTTTGGGATAGAGGGTTTAGTGTTTTATGGAATATGGGTTTATGGGTTTTTGGGGCTAAATGGTTTGTGTTTTTTGGTGCTTAAGGTTTCTGTTTTATTGGCGATGAGGGTGTAGGGTTTTTTGGGGGTCATGATTTGGGTTATTTTTGGTGTTTGTGGATTATGGTTTTTTGTGGGATTAGGGTCTAGTGTTTTTTGGTGCTGAGTGTCTAGTATTATTTTGGGATGAACAAGATGTTTTTTTGGGGTATAAGGGTTTATTAATAATGGGGGATAATGGATTAGTGTTTTTTGGGATGAGTATTTATGGGTTTTGGGTGTTGATGTTTTATCATTTTTCAGGGTTGAGGGTTTATGATTTAGGGGGGTTGAGGGTTTAGGATTTTTTTATTTGGTTTTTTCTTTTTTTGGGTATGAGGTGTTTGTGTTTTTTATGGATCAAGGATTAGGGATTTTTTGAGTTGAGGGTTCGGGATTATTTGTGATGTGGGTTTTGGGTTATTTGGTCCATTGTTTTGGGTTCATTTAAGGGGTAAAGTATTGGGTTTTTTTGGGACACATGGATTAGGGTTTTCTAATGATATGGGTTTATGGTTTTCTGGGGATGAGCGTTTATTAAATTATAGGGTAGAAAGTTTATGGTGTTCTTGGGTGATGGTTTATTGTTTTTTGGGGTAGGGTGATAAGGATTTTATAGGTATGAGGTTTTATGCTTTTATGAGGATGAGTTTTATGGTTTTATGGGGCCATGGTTTTAGTGTTTTTTGGGGAACAAGGTTTAGGGTTTTTTGGTGATCATAGTTTTTGGACTTTTGGGTTTAGGGTTTAGGTTTTAATGGGGAAAATCGTTTAGGGTTTTATAAAGATAATGGTTTAGGGTTGTATGTGCATTTGGTTTTATGGTTTTATAGAGATGATGTTTGAGGGTCTTATATGACTGACGTTTTAGGTTTTGTTGGGGATAAGGTTGTAGATTTATCGATTGCTGAGTGTTTAGGGTTTTCAAGGGATTCCAGTTAGGGTTCTCTTAAGATCAGGTAACACATGTTTTAAATATATTAGGGATTATATTTTTTTGGGATGTGGGATTAGGGTTTTATAGGGACAAGTGTTTGGGTTTCTCTTGGAATGAGGGTTTAGGGGTTTCTTTACAGAGGGTTAAGGGTTGTCCGGGGATGATGAATTAGTGTTTTCTAGGGAAGACTGTTTTGGGTTTTTAGGGGATGAGGGTTTATGGTTCTCCAAGGATACGGCTTAGGGTATTCAGAGGGTTTTTTATATTAGGGTTTTTGGTATTTTAATTTGGTTTAGGGTTTTCCAGAGTTGAGAGTTTACTTGTTTCAAGGAATGAGGGTTTATTGTTTTCTAGTGATGAGTGTTTAGGGATATTCAAGGATAAGGGATTGGGGTTTTCTAGGGCTAATGTTTTTTGTTTTTAAATGGATGAGGGCTTTGGGTTTTCTGGGGATTAAGGTTTAAGGTTTTATTGGGATTATGGATTAGGGTTTTCGAGGTTTTAGTGTTTATATTTTTCTATAGATGATTTTTTTATTGGGGTGTATGTTCATTTTTTTCTAGGGTTTCTTTTTTATGTTCTTCTCAGGATAAGGTTTTCGGATTTTTAGGGTCTGAGGGTTTAGAGTTTTCGGGATCTGGGGGATTAGGGTTTTATGGATGGGAGTTTTTATAGTTTTCTAGGTATGTGGATTTAGTGTTATCTGGGGAAGAGGCTTTTGGGTTTTCTATGGCATAGGGTAAGTGTATTTATGGAGCTGAAAGCTTGGGGTGTTTAGGGGTTGATGGTATAGGGTTTTCTAGGCATCTGGGATTGGTTTTTTCTAGGGATGTGGCTTTATGGTTTTTTATTAATAAGAGCTGTGTGTTTTTTGGGATGAGGGTTTATTTGTTTAAGGGGATGATATTTTGGGTTTTTCTCTGTATGTGTGTATAGGTTTTTATTGTGTTGAGCGTTTAGCTTTTTCTGGGGATTATAGGTTAGGTTTTTCTTGGGATGAGGGTTTATAGTTATTTTGGGATATGGGTTCAGTGTTTTCTAGGGTTTAGAGTTTAGGGTTTTCTATGGATGATGGTTTAGTGTTTTCCTGGGCTAAGTGTTCATCATTTTTATTGGGATGGGGGTTTAGTTTTTTGGGGGTTAATGGTTTAGTGTTTTCTAGGGATGATGGATTATGATTTTTGGGGGTTTAGGGTTTAGGTTATTCTTGGGATTACGGTTTGGTATTGTCTAGGGATTATGGTTTAGAGTTTTCTAGGGATAGTGGTTTAGCTTTTTTTTTGGAAGAGTGGTCATGTTTTTTTGGGATGACATTTAAATATTTTCTGGCTGAGTGTTCAGTGTTCTCTAGATAAATAGATTTAGTATTTTCCTGGGTTGTGTGTTTAGGGTTTACTAGGATGAGGGTTATGGTATTCTGGGGAAGAGGGTTTAGGGTATTTTGCTGCTGAGGCATCATGGATCTCTAGTGCTGAGGGTTTAGGGTTTTCTTTGGCTGGGGATCGAATGTTTTCTGGGGTAGAGGGTTTTCAGTTTTCAGGGTCTGGGGGATAATGGTTTTCTAGGGAGAAATTTTTAGGGAATTATTGGACCGCGTATTTAGGGTCATCTAGGGTTGGTTAATATATTATGGGGCATAGCGATTAGATTTTTCGGGGGTTGAGTTCTTTTTTATAGGTAAAATGGTTTAGTGTTTTCTAGGGATTAGGGGAATTGGTTTTATAAGGAGGTTGGTTTAGGGTTTATGGTTTTATGGGGATAATCATTTATGGGTTTTTAGGAGTAAGGATTTATTATTTTATATGGATTACGGTTTATGGCCATTTGGGGATTAAGGATCTGGGATTTAATATGTTTATAGTTTAGTTTTTTCTTGGGATTTGTGTTTAGGGGTTTTGGGGATAATGTTTTATATTTTATGGGGACTAGAGTTTATGATTTTCCATCTCTGAATGTTTATGTTTTTCTAGGGATGAGGGTTAGAGTTTTCTTGGTCTAAGGATTTTTTTTTCTAGGGGTTATGGTTTAATATTTTTTTGGGGATGATATTTTTTTGGTTTTTTGAGGATGGGGGTTTAATTTTTTATGAGGTCAAGCTCTTAGGGTTATTAGTGGATGAGGGATTAAAATTTTTTGGGGATGATTTTTATTGTTTTATGGGACTAAGGTTCTAGGGTTTTTTGGGTTTCAACATCTATGTTTATCTTGGGATGATGGTTTAGTGTTTTCTGTGGTTTTGTGATTAATTTTTTCTGAGGAAAAGGGTTTTGGTTTTGCAAGGGATATCGTTTTATTGATTTCTAGGGAAAGGGTATTAGTGTTTTATGGGGTTGAGTGTTCAGTGTTTTCTAGGGAAGATTCTTTAGGTATTACAGGGGATAATGGTTAAGGGTCTTCTAGGGATGAGAGTTTAGGGTTTTCTGGGGATGTAGGTTTACGGTTTTTTGGGCAAGAGGGTGTAAGGATTTTTGGGGATGTATATTTAGAGTTTTATTGGTGTGAGGTTTATGTTTTCAATTGTTTTGAGTGTTTAGGGATTTTCTTGAATGAGGGTTTAAGGTTATATTGGCTGTGACTTTAGGGGTTTCCTTGGGGTTTTAATGGATGAGGGGTTAGGTATTTCGGGGTATGAGGGTTTACTATTTTTGGAGGATAAGGTTTTTGGGTTTTCCAGGGATAAGGATTCCGGGTTTTATTTGGTAGAGGGTTTGGGTTTTATAGTGCATAGTGTTTTGGGATTTATAGGTTTGAGGGTTTAGAGAATTTTTGGGTTGTTGGTTTAGTGTATTCTATGTCAGACGGTTTATATTTTTTAGAGATAATGGATTATTGTTTTTTAGGGATAAGGGTTTAGAGTTTCTTGGTGCATAGGGTTTAGGGTTTTCCATGGATGAGGGTTTATTTTTTTCTTGGTCTCAAGGATTCAGGTTTTCTATGGAAGAGTGTTTGGGGTTTTTAGGGAGATATGGTTTAGGGTTTTCTGGGGTTGATGTTTTTCCATGAATGAGTGTGTAATGTTTTACGGGGGTGGGGTTTAGTATTTTCATATGCTGAGGGCTTAATTTCTAATATGGATTTTGATTAACTATCTTCATAGAATGTTGGTTTTTGGTATTCTGGAGATGGGGGTTGTGGGTTTTTTGTGGTGAAGAGTTTAGGTTTCATTGGGGATGATGGTCTCAAACATTTAAGGGCTGATTGTTTCTGGTTTTGGGGGATGATGTTTTTTGGTTTTATAGGGATGGGGGTTAATTTTTTTTTGTTTGGGAGTATAGGGTTATTTAGGTATGAGGGTTTCAATTTTTTTAGGATGTGGTTTATCATTTTCTGGGATTGAGGGGTTTTTATATTTTTTTTTGATGAGGTTTAATGTTTTTAGTGAAGATGTTTTAGGGGTTCTAGGGGGTAATTGGATATTTTTTATTTATGGGTGAGTGTTTGGTGTTATTTGTGTATGATGGTATAGGTTTTTTGATAGAGATTTAAATGTTTTGGGGCTTATTTCTTATATTTTTTGGGGATGAGGGTTTATTATTTTATGGCGTTAAGGTTTTAGAATTTTTTAGGTATGATGGTTTAGGGATTTGGGGGTGTGAGGGGTTTCGTTTCTCTAGGGCTTTGGGTTTATTGATTTTTGGGGCTAGGGTTGTAGGAGTTTCTCACCTTGATGGATTTGGTTTTCTTTGAGACTAATGGTTCGATTTTTTTAAGAGATAGGATTTAGGGATTTCTAGGGATGTGGATTAGGGGGTTTTGGTGATTAGGGTATATGGTTTTCTGTGGTAGATGATTTAGTGTTTTCTGAGATTCAGGGTATTTGGTTTTCAGGTGATGATTGTTTTGGGTTTTTTGAAGCTGGGGAGTAGGGTTTCTTAGGATAGAGCGTATAAAGATTTGTAGGACTGAAGGTATATGGTTTGGGGGTTATGAGGTTTTAGTGTTTTATGGGTATGAGGTTTTAGGGTTTTCTAGGGGTGAGGGATTTGATTTTTCTATGGATTATGTATTATGGTTTTATGGGGTTGAGGGTTTTTTGGGGCTAAGGGTCTATATTTATATTTAGAAGAGGGTTTAGGGGTCTATTTGATGATGGGTTATAATTTTTAAGCATGAGAATTTTTGGGTTTCTTGGGATATGGGTTTTGGGTTTTCTAGGGAGCATAGTTTAGTGTTTTCTCGGTTTGAGTGATTATGTTATTCTATGAATGATGGTTTATGGTGCTCTTTGGATGATGATTTAATGTTTTCTAAGGCTGAGATTTTTGTGTTTTGAGGGGATGCGGGTTTATGTATTTGTTGGGATGAGGGTTTTGGTATTTTTTGGCAGAGGGTTCATGGTCTCCTAGGTCTCATGGTTATTGGTTTTCAAGGTCTCAAGGTTTAGGGTTTTTTGGTGTAAGGGTTTACAATTTTCATGGACAGAGAGTTTAGGGTTTTTTATGGATGATGGTTTTGGTTTTTTTGAGGTTGAGGGGTTATTTTTATCTAGGTATGAGGGTTTATTTTATTCTATACATAAGGCATTAGAGTTTATTGGGGTAGAGATTTTAGGTTGTTATGGGTATGAGGGTTTAGGGTTTTCTTGGGTTGAGAGGTTAAGATTTTCTATGGATGATATATTAGGATCTTCAAGGGATGAGAGTTTTGGGTTTTCTGTGGATGAGTGACAAGGTATTTATAGAGATGATGGTTTTGGGTTTTCAGAGGTTATCATTTTAGGGTTTTATATTACTATGGGAATATTTTATTCTATATATCAGGGTTTAGGGTGTTTTGGGGTTGAGGTTTGAGGATATTCCAGGGCTAATGATATTCGGATTTTTGGGAAATATGGTTCAGGGATTTCTAATGCGGA
The DNA here is from genome assembly GCA_963277665.1 of Viscum album. Lineage (NCBI taxonomy): Eukaryota > Viridiplantae > Streptophyta > Magnoliopsida > Santalales > Viscaceae > Viscum > Viscum album. Next base: position 2,032,624,774 of record OY728148.1, on the reverse strand, counting down.
TGATTTAGATTTTTACAGGGATAAGGGTTTAGGGTTAGCCATGATCAGGGGTTTTGGGTTTTTTAGATCTGATTATATATGGTATTATGATGTTAAGGATTGAGGACATTCTAAGGATGAGTGTTGTGGGTTTCCAAGGATTTATATTCACGGTTTTTTGGGGCTGAGGTTTTAGGGATGAGTGGGGTTGTGGGTTCAAGGTTTAATGGGGTAGAGGGTTTAGGGTTCTATAGGAATGAAGGTTTAAGGTTTCCTAGGGATGATGTTTTCGGGGTTTCTGGGACTCAAGGTCTATGGTTTTGTGATATTTACATAATATATTTATTTGGGGTGAGGATTTAGGGGTTGTTAGGACTAAGTGTTTAAGGATTAATATGGTTGGGGTAACGGTTTTCTTGGGCCGTGTATTTGGTATTTGATGGGTATGAGATTTTAGGGTTTTATGGGGATGAGTGTAAATTTTTTATGATGATAAGGTTTTTTGTTTTTTCATGGATGAGGGTTTCAGGTTTTCTAGAATTGATATTTTATTATTTTTAGGGATTAGGATTTATTATTTTCATGGGATTAGGGTTTATGGTTTTGTATGACTTTGGGATTATTGTTTTCTAGGGATGAGGTTTTAAGCTTTAATGATATTGAGGTTATAGGGTTTTATGGTATTATGGGTTTGGGTTTTTCTTAGATTCAGGGTTCTAGGGGGTTTTGGGTATATGGGATTAGTGTTTTATACGGATTATTTTTTATTTTTTTTCTGAGGCTATGGTTTTCATGTTTTATGGTGATAGGGGTTTATTGTTTTCTGGGGATGAAGGTTAGGTTTTGTTTTGGTAATGAGGGTTTATGTTATTATAGGGAAGAGGGATTAGGTTTTATTATGATCAGGATTTAGGGTTTTCTATGGATGAGGGTTAAACATTTTATAGGAATAGGGTTTTATGGTTTTTTGGGATTTGGCTTTAGGTTTTTCTAGGGTTGAGTGTTTAAATAATTCTAGGCCTGATGAAAGAGGTTTTCTTAGTGAAAACAGTTTTGTATTTTTTTATTGAGTTTCTAGGGTTTTCTAGTTTTGAAGGTTTATGGTTTTTAGAGCATGAGGATATAGGGATTTATGGGGTATATGGTTTAGGGGTTTCTAGGGATGATGGTTTTATGTTTTTATAGGTAGTGGTTTTATTGTTTGCAAGGGTTTAGAGTTTTGGGTTTTTTGAAATGGATGGTTTATAATTTTATTAGGATGAGGGTTTCAAGTTTTTTAAAGGAGAGGGATTAGGGTGTTTAGGGATGAGTATATAGGATGAATAGATATTATGTTTTATGGTTTTAGTGGGATTAGGGTTTAGATATTTTTTGAGTTTAAGGATTTAGAGTTTTTTGTGTATGGATGTTTAGGGTGTTGGGGGTTGATGGTTTAGGGTTTTCTGGGAATTAAGATTTAATTTATTTTGGTGATGACTGTTTAGAATTTTTTTGGGTTGAGTGTTAATATTTTTTTGGATGTGGTTTTAATGTTTCTTGGGTTTGAGGGATTTTCTTTTTTGTGGTGAGGGATTAGGTAATTTTGGGGATGAGGGTTAATTGGTGTTTTGGGGTGAGGATTTCAGTTTTTTTGGAGCCGAGTGTCTATGTTTTTTTTGGGATGATGTTTGATGGGTATTTAGCTCTGAGTTTTTAGGTATTTTTTTGGAATGAGGGTTTATGAATTTTTGGGGTTGGGGGTTGAGTTTTTTTTAGGGTATTAGGGTTGATGGTTTTTGGGGTTGACAGTAGTGGGGTTTTTGTGGATGATGGTTTGGGGTTTTTGGTAGATAAGGTTTTGGGTTTTCTATTATTAAGTGTTTATGGGTATTTTGGGGAAGAGGGTTTATCGGTTTTTATGGTTGGGTTTTAAGCATTTTTGGGGATGAGGAGTTAGGGGTTTATTGGGATGAATGGTTAGTGTTTTTTCTCAGGATGATGCAATAGGTTTTTTTGGGGGTGAGGGTTTAGGGTAGTTTGAGGATGATAGTTTAAAGGGTTTTTTGGGGATGGAGGGCATATGATTTTTTTTTGAGATGGGGTTTTAGGGTTTTTTTTTGTATTAGGTGATTATTATTTTTTGTGGGTTATGTTTTGAGGATTTTTTGGGGTTGAGGTGTGATGGTTTCATGGGGATGAAGGTTTAGGATTTTATTTAACCGATGGTTCATGGGTTTTAGTTGTTGAGGTTTTTGTTTTATTTTTTTCTGGGTCATTTAGTGATTTTTTTCACTATGGGTATTTCATGTTTTGGGGATGATGGTGGAGTAATGTTTTTGGAGATGGAATTTTAGGGATGAGGGATGGGGGTTTTTTAGTTTTAAGGGATTAGGGTAATTTATGACTAAGTAATGATGGTTTTTGGCTGCTATGTTTTGAGTTTTTTTTGGGATGAGAGTATAGAGTATTTTTGGGATGAGTGTAAAGGGGTTTTTAGGTTCGACCATTTACGTTTGACTGCCTAGGGTTTTTTGGGGTAGAATATTTCTATTTTTTGGGGATCAAGGTTTAGATATTTTTTTGGGTCTTAGGGATGATGATTTTTTAAGGATGAGTGTATATGGTTTTTTGGGAGAAGGTTTTAGTGTTATGGGAAAGTGGGTTTAGGGTTTTGGGGTTGAGGGATTAGGGTTATTTGTACAAGGGGTGGGGTGTTTTTTGGGGTGGAGCATTGTGGGTTTTTTGGGGATAATGGTTGAGGGAATTTTTGGGATGTGGGTTTAGGGTTTTATTGGGGAATAGTTTTTTAGTTTTATGGCTATGGGGGTTTAGGGATTTTTGGTTATAGGGTTTAATATTATTTTGGGAAGAGGAATTAGGTCTTTTGGGACCTATGGATTAGGTATTTTTGGGGTTACATGATTTGGATTTGTTAGGGAAAAGGGATTGGGGTATTTTAGGGAAGAAGAATTCGTGTTTATTGGGGAGAGGGGTGGAATATCTTTTTGGGCTAAGGGTTTAGTTTTTTTAGGATAATTATTTATGGAAATTTTGGGATGGGGGTTAGTTTTTTTTAGGGAATAATGTTTCGTGTTTTTTAGTGGTTAGGCTTTAGGATTTTTTTAGGGATGGGGGGTTGAGGCTTATTTTTTGGTTGAGGGGTTAGGATTTGTTTTGGGATGAGTGATGATGGAATTTTTTAGCTAAGGATTTAATGTTTTTTTGGGATGTGAGCTTATGTTATTTATATATAATAGTTTTTGTTTTTTAGGGGTAAGTGTTTATAGTATTTGTTGAATGAGATTTTAGCATTTAGTGTTTTTGAGGAAGGATGGATCAGGGTTTTGGAGTTTGGGGGATTATGTTTTTTTAATATGGTTTATGACTTTATAGGGATGATGGTTTAGGGATATTTTTGTTCTACAAATTGAGGGTATTTTTGTAACACCCCAAGCTTCCACGATACGCTTCTCATTCAATAATGCAAAAGCTTGCATTGTACGCAACTTCGAGTTCTAAAACACCGCGACTAATCAAAGTAGCCGTTATGAACAGTAATAACCACTTTTTAAAATTATAGAAATTTTATATTTCAAAATGGACTTCATTTTTGGATTCGGAATATCGATATTAGCCTACGTTGAATTTTTGGTATTTTTCTGAGAACTTCTAATTTTTATGAATAGTGAAAAATACTTTAAAACCACTTTTTTAATAAAAATAATTTATTGTGATAAATTATACTCTTTAGTGGTTTTAAGGTATAATTAGAATATATTTTTACCATTTTATCCAATGGTGGTCATTAGAAATAATTTAACATTGAAATTGGACATAAACAATTGCCAATCTTTTGATATAAATTGTTTTTTAAAAACATGCTATTTGTCGTAACAGCGGGAATTAATTATAAAATTAATTAATTCAACTTATATGTTTGGAATTTTTTAAAATAGACATCATTTTTGAATTCGGAATATCAATTATAGCTTAGGGTGAAATTTTGGCCTTGTTCTGAAAAACTTCAATTTTTGATGAATAGTGAAACCACTAAGTGGTAGTTAAATAACTGATTTTTCGTTTAAATGAAATATTACCACTTATGTGATTTGATTTTCAAAAATCCTACATACATGGTTGTCATTAAGAAGTAAAATTTGGTTCAATGAGATTAAAATAATTTTTTGGTAAATAGTAACTTTTAAGTTCTTAATCGCGAATAGAGGTAATTAGTGTAGTTTAAGGTACAAATAATATTTTAATAATATGAGATGAGCATGAAACTTGTCCTACTCCTATTGGATGAGTCATGGCCGACCAAGACAACACATGGGTAAACTTGGGGACCCCATGGAGCCACTTTAGTTGGAAAATGACATTAATATATATTTATTTAATGTTAAAATTAAATTGACACAAACATGAGTTGTTTTACTAAAACTGTTTTCAGTGGGGTTACACAAGTCTAAATTTGGACTATAAATATTCATTAGAAAGATAAAAAGATTTCCTACATCATAATAGTTTTTTTATAATTTTTAGACATTAAATAAATTAAATTATTTATGACATCATTATGATGCAGCGATGACCTCATTATTTAACGATTTAAATAAAATGAGAAGATAATGAAAAATCCAAGGCTTACACTTGTCCAAATCCTATTGGATGAGGGGATTTCGAAACCTTATCACCTTAGACTAGAATTATATAAGTGTGAACCCTTTATAATCCTAAAAGCATTGTGAAATAATGTAACATTTCATTCTTTCCAAAAGTTCCCCTCCTCTCCACTTATAAAAGGCCCCCACCTCTCCCACAGCATTTACACTTTCAAGCCATTTGGATCAGCCAACCTCTGCCCAAATACTCTACCAACTTCCCCCTCTTACTCCTAGAAGCCTCACTTTGGGCAGAACTCTTCCCAAGGAAGCCTTTGGCTCAAATCAAAAAGAGTTACCCGATTTTGAGGTAATGTCTTCTCTAATGTTGTTTTGTTTTATTTTTCTTCTCCAACCCCATAAACTCTTTTTATTCATTTATTTTGTAACAACACCAGTATCCTCAATATACTAGGATGTTGTTATAAGAAGGATTCGAGCTAAAATTACACACACCTACATCTAATGGTTAAAGAACATACGGTTTCTGTGGATGGCGAATTTCTGCCTCACGAAACGATGATTGTTCAACACTCATATAACACCTTAAAAGGTGGCCATTAAGATGTCACTATATTTATATATTATATATAATATGTTTATGTCTTACTTATGCTTCTGTATTTCTCATTTATGGCATACTTTATGATTTCCATTATGGGTAAAACGCGATAATTTCATTTTAGGAAGTGCGGACTACCACACCCTCAAAGTGATTTGAATCGTTAATGCCATATGTGGGATGTATAAAGGATGAAGAAAATGGTATTATACACTATATTATAATGGAATTATATTATACATTTATATCATTATGATTTAGTTCCATTAAATATGAAATTGAAATGAAAGTAGCGTTCATGCGTACGTACGGCTTACCATCTCCATGAACGGTGCATTTCATTTCTTACCTCTAAATGTTACGTAATATTATAAATGAATGTATATACTGGATATATAAGTTATATATGACATCTAAATCATGATTATAATTCTGGATATAATGGATATTCTACCACATGAACAACTTGTAATTATAATAAGTTTATTGTTGACTCAAGTTACGAAAGATCGACAAAACGACCGTTATTAACTTAAATAATTACATAATGTTCATAAAATTGTAATAAGTGATATAAAAAGGATAATGAAATTTAAAATGGTTCTTAATAAGGTAGATATTATCTCTAGTTTATTATTCAGGAGGTTAAAGAACGGTTGAGTCAAATCGGACACAAGGTAAGGGAATTTCTTAACCCAATATCCTTTCTTTGGGTTAATCTCCTACTTTCAAATTATGTCATGATATTATTATGTCCTATTTTGTATTTTTACTTTCTTTATGTGTACCTATAGTGAATACACATAATAGATCTATTTTATTTTAAAAATGCTCTATTTAAGGATTTAGTCTCAATCCCCTTTCATTGAGGCATATTTGGTTTTATACACAACTTTATTTTATACGGTGTATAAATCCCATTGACTTTTACGTTTATTCAAAAGGAATCTTTTTTATACGAAGCGATTTGATAAACGACAAAAGGCAATGTTTTTCTTTCCGTACTTATGCGGCGACAACGACTTCTCCGCCGCCGTGACCATTATTTGAGTTTCGGCTTCCTCTACAAGCCATCATTTTTTTAATGAAAAATAAATACAAAGTTTTAACTTTCTTTTATTTTGGTATTGAAAATGGTTTTGAAAGAATTTTTATTATATCAATGTGTTGTATTGATATCTTGTGATTGAAATGTGGAAATGTTATGTTTCCTTTATGCATGTTTTATGTTATACGGTTATGTTATGGTTTATGATATGTTTAAACCTATTCATATGAGGATTGCATTGGACTTAATAAGTGATGGGTGGAGCCCGCTATAGCTCCTCGATGCATCGGCAGGTCTCATGAGACAAACTAGTGTCTTGGAACGAGGCCTTGACAAAATCTTATTTTTGGTCTTGGCATGAGGCCTTGACTACGTGGTTATGATAGTCTGGCATTATGCATTCCATCATTATGAAAGTGGTTATTGATATTGCATGTGATTATTCGACCAGTAGAATATCCATGTGAAGAAGTAAATGTCATTATCTCATTTTACTTTTGCCATATTATGTTGAAGTTCAAGTTTAAAAGGCTTTTGTTTTAGTTATACATTGCCTTAAATGTTAATGTTTATTTATGAAAGCTTCCGCTATATTGTTATCCTTACTGAGCATCTGAGCTCACCCCTTTCAATGTTTTAATATTTTTCCAGGATGTGAAGATGTATTTTATGAATGACCTACAGGGGTAGTCAGAAAGGGATATGATTGTGGACTATGAAGACCATGTTATTGTATTTTGTTTACTTTTTGATGTAATGAAAGACTTATGAATGTATCTAGTGTTTCCAAGGCTACTAAACTAATCGGTCTTTCGAGACTTGATCTTTTGTGATCATGCCAATGTTACGAAGTAACGCACTGACTCTGGGTAGCTGGGGTCGGGGCGTTACAGTTGGTATCAGAGGCAGTTTAGTACTAACCTTGGAAGCTAGATTTAGATAAACTCTGATTAGAGCACATAACCCGAAGATAGACTTTGAGGATTAGTATAGAAGAACTTCCTAGAATTTTGGTATTGTAGAGATGTTGTGAGTTTTCCGAGCAATACATCCCTGTCTGGATACGAGCAGGTAGAGGCGGCTCTGGCACAGATGTACCTAGGGGTAAAACCCGAAAACACCGCTTTGAGCTAGACTCGAATGGGAACTGGTGTACGACAACGGGCCTTGCTGCACTCTTGGTTACGACACTCCCGGGGGATATTCTTTGGATAATTCTCATTTTCTTTACAAACCACTATGAAGGGTTATGAGTATATACTTCCTCAAAGGAAACATTTCTTTTTATGATTATGGATTATATCCATAAATAGTTCAATTTATGTAAAGTATTTTACAAATATCGAAATATGTATTTTATTTCATAAACTAATCTAGTTTATGACATTGTTTAGAAATGGCACCTAGTGGAAGGAATGGAAACTGTATCAATGCACGCACTCCGTGTAGGGATTTCCCTCCTGCTCAAGATAATTATGGTGGAGCTAGTGATACAACCGGTGCTGATCAACTTCTCACCGTACTGGGACAACTCACACAGGTTATGAATAGTATCCTTACTCGTATGGAGCACCCTGATCCGCAACGTGGAGGATCAATGCTAGACCGTTCCATGAGGCAACAACCACCAACCTTCAATGGGAGTACAAATCCTATAGTATCTAAGCAATGGATAAATTCCTTAGAGAAAATATTCCAAGCCTTGGGGAGTAGTGAAAGGGAGAAAGTTGTCATCGCAGTTTACCGCCTCACTGGAGATGCCGATCAGTGGTGGTCACTAATTCAAAACACAAAGGAAGATGATGACGTATCGAATATGGAATGGAGGGAGTTCAAAGAGCTTTTCATAGAAAAATACTTTCCTCGTGACCATCGAGCAGATATGGAAAGGCAATTTCTGAGTCTGAGGTAGAAGGAGGATGAGAATGTCGCAAAGTATGAGGCTAACTTTACAAGGTTAGCGAGGCATGCTTCCGATTACATACGTAACCCAAGAAGTAAGATTGATCGTTTCTTTGATGGGTTAAAACCATTTCTCCATCGAGCATTAGTATCAAAAACCTTCTCATCATACGAAGATATTGTCTCGTGTGCTATCAAGACAGAAAAGGAATTCTATAAGTCTTATGACAACAAAGTAAAGCAAGAGAAGAAGAGAACGGTGGAACAAGAGACAGATAAAGGAAAAAAGGGAAAGAAGGATTTTCCATTATGTGATAATTGTGGGAAGAATCACCCTGGTACTTGCCTAAAAGGAATGGGAGTTTGTTATAAATGTGGAGAAAAGGGTCACCAGGCTCGTGACTACAAGGGAAAGAAAGAGGCTATCAAAGTTGAATGCTATAATTGTAGAGAAATGGGTCATTATGAAAATGAATGTCCTAAGCGTCAGGGAAACTTACCTCAGAAAAGGCCAAGGGATCAATGCCAATCTTATGCTGTGACTACAGTTGAAGCGGAATAATTAATGTATTGGTGCTTTTGGACTCAAGGATTATATTCTGGTTATAAGAATAATGTGATATATATATATGGATTGTACTGAAGTACTTGTTGATTTCAGTAAGTTTTTAATATGATTAAGGTAATCATATTTTTAGTATGTGACAATAAGAGAAACTTTTCTTTGTTTGGGGAATCTGATGTTACAATTGATTTTGGAATTTAGAGACCTTTTAGAGAAAGTCTGGACGGAGGTATTTTGGATAACTATTAAGGTTGGAATGGATTAAGTTGAACCATGGATAGTATTGTTTAAGGTTAAAGAATTTCTGATGATTATTTTTGGAATATTATAATACTATAGTTTTAGGAAAAGGACAACCTGCAGGGTGGAGAATAACCCGTCGCGTCGGACAAAGCTGCAGGAATCGAACTCACAACCATAGTGCGACAAGCCATTATTTCCTACCACTAGCCTACAGGAAGTCCTTGGTTATTACAAAATAGTTTTACTAATCTAAATGGTATGTGTTAACATTTTGAACCTTATACAATTAGGATAAATAGAATATTTTTGAGTTCCGTTACAATTTGGAGTAAAAGTTGGGTTTGTGGTAAAAATTTATTAACGAATGAAAGTATACATAACAAGTATGTATATTCCCTTACGTTCATAGTAAATCTCCTAAATAAATTCCTCAACATTATAAAAGGTATCTTAAAACAAAAATGTTGTCGGTTAACTTTTCCAACTGGGGATTCAATGACCGTTTAACCAATCACAAGTTTGTGATTTTCTTGTGGTTAAACTTTCTCCTAATCCTTTTTTCTATAACTGTCCATCAGAACTTGATGGTTTGTTTCTCCTCCATATCCATATTTTCATATAATCCTAGAATGGGCTATATCGGGTCACCTTTGTACTTATCCTGCTTCCTTTTAATGTTATATATTTATTAATCTTATTTCCGATGTGGGTTTTCCTCAAAGGTATTTTCTCTTTTCAACCTTTAATTTTCAAAGAAAAATTTCAAATTGCGAGGACACAATTTATTGAAGGAGGGGAGAATGTAACACCCCGAGCTTCCACGATACGCTTCTCATTCAATAATGCAATAGCTTGCATTGTACGCAACTTCGAGTTCTAAAACACCGCGACTAATCAATGTAGCCGTTATGAATAGTAATAACCACTTTTTAAAATTATAGAAATTTTATATTTCAAAATGGACTTCATTATTGGATTCAGAATATCGAAATTAGCCTATGTTGAATTTTTGGTATTTTTCTGAGAACTTCTAATTTTTATGAATAGTGAAAAATACTTTAAAACTACTTTTTTAATAAAAATAATTTATTGTGATAAATTATACTCTTTAGTGGTTTTAATGTATAATTGGAATATATTTTTACCATTTTATCCAATGGTGGTCATTAGAAATAATTTAACATTGAAATTGGACATAAACAATTGCCAATCTTTTGATATAAATTGTTTCTTAAAAACACGCTATTTGTCGTAAAAGCGGGAATTAATTATAAAATTAATTAATTCAACTTATATGTTTGGAATTTTTTAAAATAGACATCATTTTTGAATTCGGAATATCAATTATATATTAGGGTGAAATTTTGGCCTTGTTCTGAAAAACTTCAATTTTTGATGAATAGTGAAACCACTAAGTGGTAGTTAAATAACTGATTTTTCGTTTAAATGAAATATTACCACTTCTGTGATTTGATTTTCAAAAATCTGACATACATGGTTGTCATTAAGAAGTAAAATTTGGTTCAATGAGATTAAAATAATTTTTTGGTGAATAGTAACTTTTAAGTTCTTAATCGCGAATAGAGGTAATTAGTGTAGTTTAAGGTACAAATAATATTTTAATAATATGAGATGAGCATGACACTTGTCCTACTCCTATTGGATGAGTCATGTCCGACCAGGAGAACCCATGGGTCTACTTGGGGACCCCATGGAGCCACTTTATTTGGAAAATGACATTAATATATATTTATTTAATGTTAAAATTAAATTGACACAAACATGAGTTGTTTTACTAAAATAGTTTTTAAGTAGGGTTACACAAGTCCAAATTTTGACTATAAATATTCATTAGAAAGATAAACTGATTTCCTAAATCATAGTATTTTTTTTATAATTTTTAGACATTAAATAAATTAAATTATTTATGACATCATTATGATGCAGCGATGACCTCATTATTTAACGATTTAAATAAAATTAGAAGATAATTCACAATCCAAGGCTTACACTTGTCCAAAGACTATTGTATGAGGGGATTTCGAAACCGTATCACCTTAGCCTCGAATGATATAAGTGTGGGACCTTTAGAATCCGAAAATCATTGTGAAATAATGTAACATTTCAATCTTTCCAAAAGTGCCCCTCCTCTCCAATTATAAAAGGCCCCCACCTATCCCACATCATTTACACTTTCAAGCCATTTGGCTCGGCCAACATCTGCCCAATTACTCCCCCAACTTCCCCCTCTTACTCCTAGAAGCCTCACTTTAGGCAGAACTCTTCCCAAGGAATCCTTTGGCTCAAATCAAAAAGAGTTACCCGATTTTGAGGTAATGTCTTCTCTAATGTTGTTTTGTTTTATTTTTCTTCTCCAACCCCATAAACTCTTTTAATTCATTTCTTTTGTAACAACAACAGTATCCTCAATATACTAGTATGTTGTTATAAGAAGTATTCGAGCTACACTTACACACACCTACATCTAATGGTTAAAGAACATACGGTTTCTGTGGATGGTGAATTTCTGCCTCACGAAACGATGATTGTTCAACACTCATATAACACCTTCAAAGGTGGCCATTAAGATGTCACTATATTTATATATTATATATAATATGTTTATGTCTTACTTATTCTTCTGTATTTCTCATTTATGGCATACTTTATGATTTCCATTATGGGTAAAACGCGATAATTTCATTTTAGGAAGTGCGGACTACCGCCCCCTCAAAGTGGTTTGAATCGTTAATGTCATATGTGGGATGTATAAAGGATGAATAAAATGGTATTATACACTATATTATACTGGAATTATATTATACATTTATATCATTATGATTTAGTTCCATTAAATATGAAATTGAAATGAATGTAGCGTTCATGCGTACGTACGGCTTACCGTCTCCACGAACGGTGCATTTCATTTCTTACCTCTAAATATTACGTAATATTATAAATGAATGTATATACTGGATATATAAGATATATATGACATCTAAATCATGAATATATTTCTGGATATAATGGATATTCTACCACATGAACAACTTGTAATTATAAGAAGTTTATTGTTGACTCAAGTTACGAAAGATCGACAAAACGACCGTTATTAACTTAAATAATTACATAATGTTCATAACATTGTAATAAGTGATATAAAAAGGATAATGAAATTTAAAATGGTTCTTAATAAGGTAGATATTAACTCTAGTTTATTATTCAGGAGGTTAAAGAACGGTTGAGTCATGTCGGACACAAGGTAAGGGAATTTCTTAACCCAATATCTTTTCTTTGGGTTAATCTCCTACTTTCAAATTATGTCATGATATTATTATATCCTATTTTGTATTTTTACTTTCTTTATGTGTACCTATAGTGAATACACATAATAGATCTATTTTATTTTAAAAATGATCTATTTAAGGATTTTGTCTCAATCCCCTTTCATTGAGGCATATTTGGTTTTATACACAACTTTCTTTTATACGGTGTATAAACCCCTTTGACTTTTACGTGTATTCAAAAGGAATCTTTTTTATACGAAGCGATTTTCTAAACGACAAAAGGGAATGTTTTTCTTTACGTACTTATGCGGCGACAACGACCTCTCCGCCGCCGTGACCATTATTTGAGTTTCAGCTTCCTCTATAAGCCATCATTTTTTTAATGAAAAATAAATACAAAGTTTTAACTTTCTTTTATTTTGGTATTGAAAATGGTTTTCAAAGCATTTTTATTATATAAATGTGTTGTATTGATATCTTGTGATTGAAATGTGGAAATGTTATGTTTCCTTTATTCATGTTTTATGTGATACGATTATGTTATGGTTTATGATATGTTTAAACCTATTCATATGAGGAATGCATTGGACTTAATAAGTGACGGGTGGAGCCCGCTATAGCTCCTCGATGTATCGGTAGGTCTCATGAGACAAACTAGTGTCTTGGCACGAGGCCTTGACAAAATCTTATTTGTGGTCTTGGCACGAGGCCTTGACTACGTGGTTATGATAGTCTGGCATTATGCATTCCATCATTATGAAAGTGGTTATTGATATTGCATGTGATTATTCGACCAGTAGAATATCCATGTGAAGAAGTAAATGGAATTATCTCATTTTACTTTTTCCATATTATGTTGATGTTCAAGTTTAAAAGGATTTTGTTTTAGTTATACATTGCCTTAAATGTTAATGTTTATTTATGAAAGCTTCTGCTATATTGTTAACCTTACTGAGCATCTGAGCTCACCCCTTTCAATGTTTTAATTTTTTTCCAGGATGTGAAGATGTATTTTATGAATGACCTACAGGGTTCGTCAGAAAGGGATATGATTGTGGACTATGAAGACCATGTTATTGTAGTTTTTTTACTTTTTGATGTAATGAAAGACTTATGAATGTATCTACTGTTTCCAAGGCTACTAAACTAATCGGTCTTTCGAGACTTGATCTTTTGTGATCATTCCAATGTTACGAAGTAACGCACTGACTCTGGGTAGCTGGGGTCGGGGCGTTACAATTTTTGTTAATACGGTAGAGGGTTTTATTGGGTTTGACAGTATAGGGTATTTGGGAGATATGGGTTGTGGGTATTTTTGTGCGGAGGGTTAATAGTTTTTTGTAGATAAGAATTTATTATTTAGGGGGATAAGGGTTGTGGATATTTTGGGGACATGGTTTGAGGAGTTTTTGGGGATGTGGTTTTTGGTTTTTTTGGGGATTAGGGTATTGGGTTTTATTGTGGTTTAGGGTTTTGGGTTTTTTAGTGATGAGGATTTCAGTTTTTTGGGGATGAGGGTTTAGGGATTTTTTTATAGGTGAGGGTTTAAGGTTTTTTAGATTTGGGGGGTAATTTTTTTATAGGCTAAGGGTTTAGGATTTTTGTAGGGATGATATTTTTGAATTTTATGGTGACGAGAGTTGAGGGTTATGTTGGGATGATGAATTTTGGTTTTTTTCAGTCAAGGGTTCATTATTTTTGAATGGTTAATAGTTCATGGTTTTTTTGTTGTTGAGGGATTAGGTTTTTCTATGGATGAGTGTTTATGGTTTTTTCATGAATGTGATAGGTTTATATGGATATGAAGGTCTAGGGTTTTTTCAGGGATAAATGTTTAGGGTTTTGGGGATGCCTTTTTCATGTTTTTTGGGACTAAGGGTTTGAAATTTTATTGTAAAGTGGGTTTAGGGTTTTATTTGACATATGGTATTCGGTTTTTTAGGATAATATTTTTTATTGTTTTTGTAAAATAGGGTGTAAATGTTTTTTGAAAAAGAGGGTTTAGGTAATTTTTTGGTTGAGGGTTAGGGAGTTTTTGTTGGTGGTTTTTGGGATTTTTGGGGGTTCTTGGATTAGAGTTTTTGGGAATAAGGGTTTAGGAGGTTTTTTGGTGAGGGTTCAAGGATTTGTGGTGTAAAGGATTAGGTTTTTTGGACATGAGGATTCATGGTTGTTTCAGGCTGAGAGTTCAGGGTTTTTTGGGGTTGAGGGTTTTGGGGATTTTATAGGTAATGGATTATGGTTTTGGGGGAAGATCATTTACAGTGATACATGGATTTTTTGGTGCTATGTTTTTAGTATTTTTTGGGGTAGAGGATTTAGGTTATTAAATGATGAGTGTTTAGGTTTTTTTGGGATAATGGTATAGGGTTTATTAGTGAAAAAGTTTTAGGGTATTTTGGGGGTTAATGTTCAAGATTTCTTGGGGGTGAGGATATAAATAATTTTCAAGAAAGAGGGTTTATGGGTTTCTTGGGTTGAGGGTATAAGTTTTTTTGGATTGATGGATACATGTTGTTTAAGGTTTAGAGTTTCTTGTTTTTTAGGATGAGGGGTTAGGGTTTTTTTGGTGTGGAGGGTTTATTGGTGTTTTGGGATGAGGCTTCGAGTTTTCTCAGGATGTGTTTTTAGGTTTGTTTTTTGGAGGTGAGGGTTTTGGGTTATTTGGGGAAGATGTCTTAGGGGTTTTGGTTTCTGTAGGGTATGGGTTTTTTTTGGTCTGGGGTTTAAGGTTTTCAAGGGATGAGGGTTGTGGGTATTTTTTGGCTGAGGTTTTTGGTTTTCTTGGGGATGAGGGTGGAGTGATTTTTGAGGATTAGGGTATAGTGTTATTTGGGGATAATTGTTCAGGGTTTTTTGTTGCTGGGTTTTTAGGGGTTTTGGTTTTTATTTTATAGGGTTGTTTAGGGTTGAGGGTTTAGGATTTTTTGTAGATGATGGTTGATGGTATTTGGGTTTGAGGTTTGAGGGTTTTTTGGGGTTGTTAGTTGAGTGTTTTTTTGGGATTGGGGATTTAGTTTTATTATGGAGAAGTGAATAGATGATTTTCGGGAATGAAGATTGAGTGATTATTGGGGAAGAGTGTTAAGGGTTTTCAGGACTGGTGTTTTTTTGGATATAGGAGGAGTGTTTTTTTGGGTAAGGGTTGAGGGTATTTTTGGATTGAGGGACTATGGGTTTTTTGGGATGATGGTTTTGGTTTTTTTGGATGAGGTTTTTTGTATTTTTTGGGATGAAGTATTACGTTTTTTTTGGTGATTTAGGTTGAGGTTTTTATAGGGTGAGGGTTTAGGGTTTTTTGGAATAGTGTTGGTGGATTTTTTGGGTTTAGGGTTTTATTGGAATGATGGTTTATGTAATTTTAGTTTACTATGAAGTAGTGTTATTAGGTTTTTTGGGAATGTGGGTTTTGATAGATTAGTGTTTAGGGTTTTTTTTGGGGGGGGGGGTAGATGATTTTGTTTTTTTGGGCTGAATTTTGAGGGTTTTTGGGGTAGAGCCACTACTATTTTTAGGGGTTGCGGGTTTTTGGTTCTTTGGGGATGAGGGTTGAGGGTTTTTGGGGTCCCAGGGTTGATGGTTTTTTGGGTTGGAGGTTTTTTATTTTTGTTGGATATGTTTTTACCATTTTTCGGGGCTGATGAGTTAGGATTTTTTTGGGATGAGGGTTGATGTTTCATTGGGATGATGGTTTATATTTTTCTTGGAAGAGGGATAAGGGTTTTTTGGGGCTAAAGGATTAGTGTTTTTTTCGGTTGAGTTTTGAGTGATTTTTAGTTCTGAGGTGTGAGGGTTTTTCTAGGACCTAGGGTATAGATTGTTTTGGCATTGAGGGTTGATGGTCTTTTATGAAATAGGGTTGATGATTTTTCGAGGCATTGGTTAGAGGATTTTTTATGATGTGGGTTGAGGGTTTCTTCATGTATAGGGTTTCATGATATTTGGGGTCTATGATTTGCTTTCTTTGGGACGAGGGTTGATGGTTTTATGGGGATTAGATATTAGGTTTTTTTGGGGAGAGGTTTGAGCATTAATTGGGGAATATGGTTTATGTTTTCATAAGGCTCTGAGTTGGGTTTATGGAATAGGGTTATATTTGTATGAGGTTTAAAGCTTATTTCCTATTGAGTATTGAGTGTTTTATGGGGATAAGGGTTTAGGAAATTTTTTTGATGTTTTTTTTCAGTTTTTTTGCTGAATGATTATATTTTTTGGGGGATGAAGAAGGGTTTTTGGGAGATTATTGTTTATGGTTTATTTGCAGCTCTAGTTTGGAGGGGGTGGGATGTTCTGGGGGGGGGGGGGGGGTTGTCCATGTGGGGGGGGGGGGTGGGCTGTCTCGGGGGCTAATCGGGTGGGGGGGGGGGGGTATAGGGGAACATGGGTATGGGTTGTCAAGGGAGGGAATGGGTTGTCCCGGAGTGCTGGTGGGTGGGGGAATCTTCGTTGGGGAGGTGGTGTGGGGTGTCAAGGGGGGTGGGCAGTCCATGTGGGGTGGGGGGAGGGGTGTTAGTTATCTATGGAGGTGGGGGGGGGGGGGGTGGGGGGCTATCCAGGTGTTGTGGGGGGGGTGTCCAGGTGGGGTGGGGGGCTATCCGGGTGGGGGGGTGGGGGTCCAGGGGTGCTTTATAGGGGTGGCAGTGGGGTGTGGGATGTCCAAGGGGGTTGTACACTCTGATACTCTACCAAAAAATTGGAATCAAATATAACCAATGTATAGTTGCATTCACATGTTAAGACTTGTCTTGAATTTCCATACAAAAAAATAACACTAACCCTTAAAATAATAAGAGAACTCTACAATGAAATATCAATCAGGTTCTTATCCACTATCCATATTCATCTCATAACAATTTCACATTCGTAAAACTCCATTTCACTTAATGATATAACAAGGCTCATAATCCTATGAGTAGTATCCCACTAAAACATGGCTCATAAAATTTGATCCATGTATGATATATGGTGGTGTGTTTACAATTGGGTGTGTTGTGATTTATATGTATGCTATCCTTGGTTTTCACAAACAGTCTTCTCGGTCATCTATAATAGGTTTGAAATCATTCTACAGTTGGATAATGATTGGATTTTATGACTATAGTTTGGGGGCGGACACCCCCACCCCTTGGAGATCCTCCACCACTAGACACCCCAACCCCCATGGACAACACGTACACCCATGTGAACGGCCCTTCCACCCTCATGGATAGCCCTGCCATACCTGTGGACAACCCGACCACCCCTATTGGACAGCCCGCCCACCCCCCTGGACACCCATTACCACCCTGAACAGCCCTGCCACCCCCGTTGATATCTCTCCCACCCACCCCGTACCCCCTGTAAATCCCTACAACCCCTGGACAACCCGCCCATCCCCTGGACAACTCATACCCCCTTGACATCCCCCACCCCTAGAAAGGCCCCCACCCCGTGACCCCCCGACCCCCTGGAAATCCACGCCAACCCGTGCACAACCCGCCAACCCCCCTGGATACCCTGTAACCCCTGGAAATCCCCCCTCCCCCGTGGACATCCCACCCTCCCCACTAGACACCCTGTACCCCCTGGACAGCCCCTCCACCCTGGTAGACAGCCTGCCCACCCACTCCGTACCCCCCTGGACAGCCCCGCCACCCCCGTGGACAACCCGCCCACCCGCTGGACCACCTCATACCCCCGGGATAGCCCCCACCCCTGGAAAGCCCCCCCCCCCCCCCGCACACCCTGACCCCCTAGACAACCTCACCACCCCCATGGACTGCCCGCCCACCCCCTGGACACACCTCATCCCGTGGACAGCACCCCACCCCCGTGGACAGCCTGCCCACCCCCCGGACACGCGCCCCACCACCCCCCGGACACCCTCATCCCCCGCCCACACACCCATCCATGGAAATCCCCCCACCCCCTAGACACCCTCAACCACACTGTACAGCCCCGCCACCCCAGTGGAGAGCCCGACCACCCATCGTGGACAGCCCCCTCAGACTCCCCGTACCCCCTGGACAGCCCCGCCACCCCCGCCACCCCCTGGACAGCCCTCCCAACCCCTGGAAAACTTTTACCCACTGTACAAGCCCCCAAAACCTAGAAATCCCCCACCACCACCCCATCGACACCCTCGACCCCCCTGAACGCCCCGCCACCCCCTCGATAGCCCGCCCACCCCCCTGGACACCTCGTACCCCTAGACATCCCCCCACCCCGTGGACATCCCACCCACCCCCTGGACACCTTCCCACCACCCCCAGATACCCCATATCTCCAGACTCCCCACCCCTGGAATGCCCCCCCCCTAAACCTTGATACATCTGACCCCACTGGATAGCCCCACCACTCCCGTGGACAGCCCGACCACCACATATGGATAGCCCACCCACCCCCTGGACAACCCGTACTCCTTTGGACATCCACCACACCCCCAAGGACAGTCCACCCACCCCATGGACACCACGTACCCCCTGGACAGCCCCGCCAACCCTCTAGACATCCCGCTCACCCCTGGACACCCCGTACTGCATAGCCAACCCCTAGAAATCCCCCACCCCTGGACATCCCCGACCCCCTAGATAGCCTCGCCACCCCCGTGGACAGCCCGCCCGCCCCTAGACACCATGTTACCTCGGGACATCCCCCACCCCCATGTACAACCCACCCACCTGGACACCCCGACCCCCCTAGACCTAATCCACCCCTGACACCTCCAACCCCCTGGAAAGCCACGCCACCCCTGGACACCCCGCACCCCCTGGATACCACCACCCCCTTTGGCCATGCATGTGATAACTCAAATAAGATACTAAAATCTAAAATTTCTTTGATCTAAAATTTATTCAACTCCTGATTAATTTTCCACAAGTGTACATGATCTTGTACACTCATGTACAGTTCATCAAAGATATTTTGTTTCAAATATAGTATTTTGTTTTCTTTTATATTATGATTCTCATCTAGAGTGGTGTGTCAATTAAGGATTCATATAAATTGAACAATTCTCATTTAATTGAATATATATTTCATGAAACATCAATCCTTTTGAATTTATTTTTACGAAATGACTTATGACATTTTTTTACAGAATGGATTGAAGTTGGATGTATAAAACCGATCGGATCTCATTAGTTTTTCAAAACAATTTACTGATCCTTTTAGATTATTAATTTCACAATTCTTCAGATAGTGTTCACATACACTGCCCCTGTTACAAGTGTGTTGGACGACCTTGGTCAAGCCGTGAAGAAGTCATATACCACATAACAAAAATTTGGGTTTCCAGAAAACTAATCTGTGTGGTATCAAAATGGGGGGAAAAATGACATCTCAAATTACTGATGATCCAAATGAGAGGAATCGATTAGAGAAATTTTTATATGATATGTTTCCATTTATTCATCATCATGAAAAAGAAAGGATTCTGACCCAAGATGATTTTGATACGAGTACACAAGATGTGTCTAATGAAAATGATGATCTTTTCTGTGTGAAAAAATTGAATGATACTGCCACAACTACAGTATATCGACAATGCGGTAAAATGAAAAAGCGGGAATTTTTAATCTGATTGTTTCATGGGAAAACTATGTATGTTATTTCTAATACAGCCTTCAATTAGGTTCAAACATTCTTGAAGGACATACTTCAAGATGATGTAGATGTTCCCTCAAACCACTATATATAATGGAAGTTAGTTGAATAACATGAATTTTTAGGAAAAAAATTCAGGCTTTCCCGAAAAGATTGTAGTTTATTATTATAGGAATATGATGAATAGAATGACCGTATAAAATGTGGAACATCCCTCTAGAAGACAAAATCTAATGGAACACCTTCCTGTGTGCCACAGAATGTATTTTGACACTTTCCATTGATGCCTATACTCATTAATCTTTTTATGTCTGATGAAATATCAATAAAAATGTGATGGTATGATACTTAGAGAAAGAAAAGTAATGATGAGTTGGTTCACCCTGCAGATGGGTTTTCATGGTAGAGATTTGATACTCAATATCCTGATTTTTCAGCTAACGTGCGTTATGTGAAGTTGGGTCTTTCATGTGATGATTTTAATCCGTTTGGGAAGATGCTTACATCACACAACACATGGATGAGTTTTATACACATTTATAATCTTCCCTCATGGTTCTATATGAAAAAACCGTTCACTTTCATGAGTTTATTCATAAATGGACCTTATTATCATGACAATGATAAATATGTATACATGAAACCTTTAATAAAAGAGTTGAATCTTATTTTGGATATGGGTGTGTGCACATACGATGCATGTTGTAAAGATATATTTTAGATGAATTCTGCGCTTATGTGGATGATCAATGATTTTACTTCTTATGTAATGATGTTTTGATGGATCACAAAGGGAAAACTATCATGTCTTGTTTGTATGACGAATACATGATCTAGAAGACTGAAACATCGTTGTAGTTTCAGGTTTATGGGAAATAGATTATTCTTTCTATTGGACCATCCATTTAGAAATAATCATCAAAGATTTGAAAATACCATGGGGACGTATGATCCACCTCAGCGTATGTCTGGAACTGATGTGCTTAATGAATTAAATGATTTTAGTTTTTCATTTAGATAGGGTTAAATGAAATCTAGAAAGTGAAAGAATGTTTCAACTGAAACCTGTTACAATTAGAAGAAGAGAATTATCTTCATTGATTTTCCTTATTAGACAACAAATTTGGTATGTCATTCCCTAGACGAAATGCACATTGAAAAAAAATATGTGAAATTTTACTTTCGATTCATCTAAATGATAAGGTAAAGACAAAATATGACTTATGGTCTCGGCGTGACTTGGTGGATTGGGGAATCAGGATGGAATTTCATCTTGTGCATATCTGGGAAAATAAATGGAATCATCCATGTGCTTTTTCTGTGATAAATCACACAATAAAAAAGAAATTTCTGGAAGTACTAGATACTATTAATGTTCCTAAACGATATTCAAGAAAGATATCCAATCGGGTCCACATAAGAGTGTTGAAGTTAAAATATTTGAAGACTCATGATTATCCCATCCTTCTCCATGAGTTCATTCCAATATCAATTCTTCTACTTTTTTCTAATAATATATGGGTGAATGTTATTCGGTTGTGCAATTTTTTAGAGATCATTGTGCTATGATGTTTTTCAAGTCCTTTTTCAAAAAATGTTGGCATATTCCCCATTTATTTTTTTGAGTAAGGGAAAATATTTCCTCCATCATTTTAAACATGCATGCTTCATCTGACTGTCCATATTCCAACTGAAATACTTCTTAGAGGACATATTTATTTTCGTTGGATGTATCCAACTGAAATAAATATGTACACATTTAATTCTTATGTTCGTAATAGGAATCATCCTGAAGGTTCTATCGTGAACGTTTACTTGGATCAAGAATGTTTAGATTTTTGATCTATGTATTTGTCTGATCTTACTACCAGAATGAACATACCAATGAGATATGAAGAAGAAAATTATGTAAAAATTGAACCCAGTTTTCAATCACTTCCTCAAAT
Organism: Viscum album; assembly: GCA_963277665.1. Taxonomy (NCBI): domain Eukaryota; kingdom Viridiplantae; phylum Streptophyta; class Magnoliopsida; order Santalales; family Viscaceae; genus Viscum; species Viscum album. Next base: position 2,032,603,018 of record OY728148.1, on the reverse strand, counting down.
AAGAGTAATTCATAGATCATATACATTGACGACATTAAGCCTTGAAGAGAGGGAGATGGAACATCACATAGTTTTTTTCAACTGTGATTTGTTCGATGACTACATATTGTAAGTAAATTGTATATTTATATATTATATAAATATATATATATATATTAAACAATTCTTATTTTGATCTACAGGAAACATAAAGCAATGATAAATAGGAAGCATCGTTCTTTATCTTTGAGAAGGAGGGAGACTTTTTATAGCAATGAGTTTTATGCTTGGTTAAAATTGAAGGAAATAATGTTACTATTTAAAATAATTAAAACAATAATTAATTAATTTTAATATTGATTTATATTTCAAGTATTGAGTTTTCTAGCTGGCGCTGGCTTTGAGGAAATAATAGATCTGACTTTTGGCCCTAATAATGTTGTTTTTGACTGTAAATCAATTGTTATCAATGTGTAAAGATTTATTATCCCTGAAAGAACAAATAACAAGAGAACACAACATGATCATGTTATGGTTACCTCCATAAAAAAATGTTATGCAAGTGCATCAGATAGAATACTACTATTTGAAAATGTAGGTTATCACGGAGTCATTGAAAAAATAATAATATTGGATTATTATTCTCATGGACGAGTCACACTGATGAAATGTAAGTGGTTTTATTCGATGATGAGGAAGGGAACATTTATTGATGATTGCGGATTTCGAGTAATTTATTTGACTCACAATCTTGCTACCGATGAACCATATGTATTGGAATTAATGGCGAATTTTTTTATGTCAAAGACCTTCTTCGATCTGAATTTGGCATCATTATTAAAGTAATTGAAAGACATATTTTTTATGTTGGTAATGATGACGGAATTGAGACCATCCCTACTACAATTGGAAATGTTCCCTTTATTACTATTGATGACTCCAATTTCTAAATTGTTAGAGTTGACTGTGAACCAGAAGTTGTGGTGGGAAATATATAAAATCATTCATTCATATTTTCAATTATTTGGGATTACCTAATCTTTTTCTATTAAGGTTGCTAATATTATAATTCATTTAATTTGAATTCTAAATATGTTTTATCTAACTTGACCATTATGTGAATTTTCAATGTTTATTGGTTTCTATTTTATTTGAATTGAATTTTCTAATTTGGAATTGACCAGTGTTCAAAACTACAAAACCAACATTTCTAAAATGGTAAAATTTTAAATGATTCAACTGTGATTTGTAAAAAAAAAATTATGAATCTAAGACCTATCTTTAACATTTTACTAGGTACTGGACAGGGTGATTTGTATTCTTTTACAAAACATGTACTGAAACATGCATCATATACCTAAATTAATGAAATAAAATTTTCCTTAATTTTGACAACGGTTTTACGACGTATGAATCTGGTAGAATCAATGTTCCATGATTTTAATAGACTAATGACACTTAGTAAATAACCATCCTACTAAAAAGTAAATTTCCTTATTACATATTTTATGATTTATTGACTTCATTATATATTTTTTCAAGCTCACCTAAAATAATGTTCAGTTAAATTATCCATGAATCCCCTATTCCCTCTCATTTATTTTGTATTTTTGGTTACACATTAGTTATCCTTTTATGTTTACTTCTATATATATTTTTTTTCAAATGTATGAAATGAAACCAATTGAAGAGAGCCGATGAAAAAAAAATTATGGACATCAATCATCACATGACCGAGATGGGCATTCCACCACTAGTTCATGCAGTGAGTATTTTATTTCAAATATATATATTTATATTATATATAATGTCACGTGAATAATTTTTTTAAACATTTTTGTTGGATCCATATACTAAGCACCAGTTTTTTGATTAGTAGCCTAGTAGTGGTCCCAGTACTCAGGGTGTTCATACGAGGGGGGTGGTATGAGAGCTAGACGATCTTGTCGACATACCCGATTAGAACTTGACCCTCCCACTAACATACCATCCATCTCACATGATAATCCCAATGGGTTGTTTGGGACACATTGTATATTTAGTCCTCCCATTTTAATTAAATTTTACATATGAGCCTCTTAAACCATCTCCAACACATCTGATGATGATTCTGACTACCCATCCGACATTCGACCAGCCATCCCTGTCATCTTATTTTACTTCTTCTTTTTTATCTCTGTGATTTTATATTCCATGTTCTTCAACTCCTACTCTACCAGAGTCTATCCCTACAAATCATACATTGGGACCCACTCCATCTGTACAAGGTGTTCCTTATATTTTGATTGATTCAGCGGCACCCATTGATCAGACCACAGCAGGAATACTTATATAACCCTAAAAAAAATTTAAACCATCATATATTTTCATTATTAAATATATTGATAAAATATTTATTTTTCATTCATAAAAGAAACATCTAAAAATAGGAGTTTGGGGAAGGGTCATACATGAATGCGTGTGGTGTGGATCCATCTCACACAGTTGATGGTGGAATACAATTAAGAAAGCCAGATAATTGAAAAATCAGGGCTGCAATGTCAGAGTTTTTTTGAGATGCTTTACAAATACTCTGATAATATTTCTGTTAGCCCGCTCTCAGGGATACAGGTGCCAAATGAAGTCAAGGATAAAGCATGGTTAGAGATATGGCTAAAAAATTCTGTTGTATTTAATGAAATATATTAATTTTTGTATTTATATGATTTAATATTTTTCTGTCAACTGTGGATTAATTTCTCCGATGGTGAGGGTGCACGACCAGCACATCTAAAGGATTTAGGTGAGCTTTGGAGAGCTTATAAGCTTGTGTTGTACATTGGTGGGCGTGCTAGAGTGGGAATAGATTTAGAGGATGTCCCTGTCATGGATGATTTCCCATTAGAACAGTACCGAATGATGATTACTCATTGGAGGACTAGCCAATTTACAGTTTATATCAAATTAGAGGTATTTAAATGAAAATTTTCATGTTTTTCATTAATACTGATTATTGAATTTTATTTATAATTCGTCTGGAAGAAATAAAAATACATCTATGATAAGAAATACATCCAAAATAGGGACATACTATGATGCTACATCATGAGAGGCTGTAGGTATGACAGTTTATAATATTACTTTACGACATGCACTTTCTATTGCTGCCTCCGGTATTTATTTGATTGCAAAAGTTGTTATATAATTTTATTTATGAAATTAATGTTTTATTTGGAATAATATTTTTAATTATGGTTTCTAACAATCTATGTCATTTTAGAGGCATAAATTGAATATAGAAGGATGTGCTCCTCGAGAAAAACTGTTTTGCTCGTGTAGAAAGAAGAAACATGGAAATGCGGTTAATAAACCGACTCAGCAGAAGATTTTAAATTTTACACTATAGATATAAAATATTAATCTGTATTTTATAACTTAATAATATATTTATATGTGTATCATGACACTTTAGAGGCCCTTGATTCCCATGAACTTCACGATTTTGAGGAAAAAAATTACTTATATGAGGTGTTTGGAGATGAGCACCCTAGTAGAGTACGCTACCAACCTTGGATGAGTATAGTTCCGAAGAGGTATTTTCCCTCTTGAGGTATGATTTTTAGTGCCACCACATTGCAGAAGGTTAAGGTACATGCAGAACAGGCTGAAAAAGGGTCGCTAAGATAGCAGAGCGGTCTGCTAGGGAAAACACTGCAGTTATGAAATTGATGGAAGTTTCACGTCCACCACTTCCACCAGAGGCCCGCACTTCTTGTGTAAAATATTTTCAATCGATGACTTCTAAATATGGTGAAAAAAGGTGGAATTTATAGTAGTGGTCGAGATGATGTCGAGGAGTAGGCCGAGGTGAAGTAGGAGGAGGGAGAGGAGGAGGCCGAGGTGGAGGAGTAGGGCGAGGAGGAGAACGGGGACGATTATAGGGACGACGATGAGGACGGGGATGAGGGTGATGATGATGGTGATGATAGTTATGGTGATGAGGGATATATTGATCCGTTACATTTTGACTAATATTACTGAGCTTTGGGGTTTATTGTTTTGTTGCTCCTAAATATATGTGAGATTAGGTAGGTCGCATTATCATTAATTTTTATCTATAAATGATAAAACATGAATAGATGATTTGTTGTGATTGATTCACCCCTCCCCCAGACAGCCCCCAGCCCCTAAACACCCCGTACCCCTGGACATCCCTGAAACCCCTGTTGACTGCCCTCCCACCCCCTGGATAGCCCCTCCCCATGTAGACAACCCCCTCCCCCTGGACACCCTCATACACCACAGGAATGCCCCGCCCACCCCCGTGGACCACCCACCCACCCCCTGGACACCCCATACCCTGTGGACACCCCGACCACCCCTGTGGGTAGCTTGCCCACCCCCAGTGGACAGCCCCCCACCACCCCACCACCGCCACCCTTGACACCCTGTACCCCCTGGACAACCCTTCCCACCCTCGTGGACTGCCTGCCCACCCCTAGAATGCCCCTCCCCTTGTGGACACCACCACCCCTGGACACCTTCTACCCCTTGGACAGCCCCACCCACCCCCGTGGACAGCCCACCCACCCAATTGACACCCCTTAACCACTGGATAGCGCAACCACCCTTGTGGATACCCCACCCACCCCTGGAAACCCCGTACCATTGGACATCCCCACCCACACCCTTGGACAGCCCACCCACCCCATGGACACCCCGACCCCCCTGGAAACCCCGACCACCCCCATGGATAGCTCACCCACCCATGGACACCCCTCACCCTGTGGACCCCCCCCCCCCCACCCGCATGGATAGCCCATCCACCACCATGGACACCCCTACCCCCGTGGCCTGCCTGCCCACCCCATGTATAACCAGCCCACCCCCTGGACACCCCCAACCCCTGGATTTCCCAGCCACCCACGTGGACAGCCTGTCCAGCCTCGTGGATAGCCCATCGACCCCCATTGGTCACCCTATACCACCCTTGAAAGCCCCATCCACCCCATGGATATCCCACCCACCCCTGGACATCTCGGACACACCTATGGATAGCCATCCCATCCCATAGGCACTCCCACCCCCTGGACACCACCCCACCCCCTTGACACCACCCCACCACAGACACCACCCCACTCCTGGACACCTCCAAACACCACCCCACCCCCTGGACACCCCCATGTACAACCCCCCTACCATCCTTGAGGCCCCCACCCCCACCACCGTGATGGAAACCCCCCCCCCCCCCCCACAACCCTGGACAACCCCCACCCCCCATGGACACCCTCATGGTCAGCCCCCCCACCCCAACACCATGGACACCCCCCACACACCCTTGAAGACCTCAAACACCCGTGGACATCCATGCCACCCCCATGGGTATCTCTCCAACCCCTAGACACCCCCTCACACTGTGGACAACCCCTGACCCCCTGGACACCCAAACCCCCTGGACAGCACCTCCCACCCCCTGGACAACCCATACCCCCTAGACATCCACACCCACCCCTGTGGATAGCCCAACACAGACCCTGGACATCCCCGCCCACCCCCTGGAGACCCCAACCCCCGTGGACTCCCCGACCACCCTCTCGACACCTCGAAACCCCGAGACATCTCCTCCCACCCCCGTGGACACCACTACCCCTTGGACAACCCCCAACCCCGTGGACCTATCCTCCCAACCCCTTGGACATTCCAAACCCCCTTGAGGGCCCTGCCACCCCCGTAGACCGCCCCACCCCTGGACATCCCCCGACCCCCGTAGACACCCTCACCCCCATGGACACCACCCCGCCCCCTGGACAGCCCCTCAATCCCTGGACCACCCCCACCCCCTATTCACCACCCACCCCTTGAAAATCCCCCCGACCTCCTAGACACCACCCAACCCCCTAGACACCCCCATGGACAGTCCCCCCACCCTTGACAGCCCCACCCCCCTGGACAACACCCCCCCCCCCACACCATGGAACCCCCCGCCCCCATACACCCCCTATCCCCCCAGACTCCCCCACCCCTCTGTACACCCCTACCTCCCTTGGACGACCACCCCAAACCGCTGAACAACCCCCAACCCCCTGAATTTTGAATTGAATTCATTTTTTATTTAATTATCTTATGAATTATGTGTTAATGGTGTATGGGTAAACTTGTTGTATGTGTATACTAGTAGTAATTATCATATGAATTCTGTGTTAATTAGGTATGTGTGTAGAGGGTAATTAAATACAGAATCCAAGGTATTTAGATTTAAATTTCAATTATGTGTTGGATGAATTCTATATGTATTATGAACGTATACTTGTTAATGGTGCATTGTGTTACTTTTTTTATGTGTATGTATTATTCACATGTTCTATTGTGTGTGAATTTTGATGGCCCACTGGTGGAATTGATGCAGCTGCATAGGGGGAGGCTAGCAACCCAACTAGCTGTTGTAGGTATAAAAAAGATACACCAATGGTTCACAACCGTCGACATATGTGTAAAACCAGAACATATATCAACGGTTTTATGTAAATATTTTGTATGAGTATATTCCAACAGTTTGTAAACCATTGTCATGAATAATTTTACCTGATATTTACCAACGTTTTGTGGAAACCCATTGGTAAAAGTCTATACCAACAGTTTACACAACCATTGGTATATAGATAATTCATACAATTACTCACAGTTTAAAACCATTGGAAACAATTCCTTCCAATGGTTTCAACCATTGGAATAATACTAATTTTTTCAGACAAATCCCAACAGTTCTCATAGAATTGTTGGGATATGTCTATCCCTTTGGCTCAAGACCCAACGGTTTGGAAACAATTGGTAAAGTTTATAAAAACGGTTTTCCAGACATTAATAATGATTTTAAACTGTTGGTAAATCTAAAATTTCCAGTTGTGAGATATAAGGGTTTAAGGTATTATGGGGTTGAGGGTTTACGATTTTTTTTTGACGAGGGTTTTTAGATTTATGGGGATGAGTGATTTGTGTAATCCAGGTATTAGGGTTTTAGGTTATCTAGGGGTGAGGGTTTATGGTTTCTTAGGGATAAGGGAATATTTATTTCTAGTGTTGAGAGCTTAGGGTTTTTTTGGTGTGATGGATTATTGTTTTCATGGGTTGAGGGATTTGGGTATTATTGGTATGATGCCTTAGGGTTTCCTTGGGATGATGGTGTTTTTCTTTGGATGAGTTCTGTAGTATTTTTGAGGCTGAGGGCTTAGGGTTTTCTAGAGATTTGGTATTAGGATTTTCTAGGGGTGATATATTAAGGTTTTATGAAGATTATGGTTTAGGTATTTATAATTCTAAGAGTTTATCATTTTTATGGATGAGGGTTTAAGGTTTTCTAGAGGTGAGGGATTTCGTTTTCCCAAGGCTATGGGTATTGGGTTTCTATGGCTAAGGTTTTATGGTTTTCAAAGGATTAGGGATTAGGGTATTTTTAGTTTGAGTGTTTGGTGTTTTGGGGGATGGGTTTTTAGGGTTTTCATGGGATGAGTGTTTGGGGTTTTCTAGTGATGGGGGTTTACTTTTTTATTGAGATGATGGTTTAGGGTTTTTTGGGGAGGGCCGTTTAGGATTTTTTGGGGCTACGAGTATAGGGTTTTCATGGGATGAGGGTTTATTTTATTAGAATGATTATGGTTTAAGTTTTTCTAAAGTTTAGGGTATTTTGTTTTCTCTAGAAGGGGGATTAGTTTTCTTATGGGATGAGGATTTACAGTTTTTTGGGTTTGTGGGATTATTTTGATTTTTTGGGTATGAGGGTTTTGTTTTTTTATATGGTTTTAAATGTTTTTAGGACCAATGGTTAAGGGTATTTAGTGAATGATGGTTTAGGGTCTTGGATACTAAGGGTTTAGATTTTTTGGGGTTAAGGGTTTAGGTTTTTCTGTGCGATGAGGGTTTATTGTCTTATGGGGGTGAGGGTATCTGTTATTTTTAGGCTTGGGGTTTAGGATTTTCTAGAGATATTGTTTTAGGGTTTTCTAGGATTGAGGCTTTAGGGTTAGCCAGGTCTTAGGGTTTATGTTTCTCTTGAGCTGTGAGTTTTGCGATTTTTTGGGCTAAGGGTTTTTGGATTTCTTATGACGATGTCCTAGGGTTTTATATGGACTAGGGTATATGGTTTCCTATTGATGAGTTTTCAATGTTTTCAAGGGATCAGTGTCTAGGATTTCCTATGAATGAGTATTAAGGGATTTCGATGGATGAGGGTTTTGGTTTTATGGAAAAAAGAGTATATGGTTATCTACAACTGAGGTTTTTGGGTTTTCTAAGGCTATGGGATTAGGATTATCATTAGATGATTATTTAGTGTTTTCTACGGAGTAGGGTTCATGGTTTTTTAGGGATGAGTGTTTTATATTTTCATAGGATGAGGGATTATGTTTTTCTTCGGATTTGGATATAAGATTTTTTGGGGGATGAGGGTTTTGGGTTTTCTGGTGTTTAGAGTTTTGGTTATTCTAGGGATAATATTTTAAGGTTTTATAGAGTTGATCATAAGGTTTTCCGGGGACTAGTTTTTATTTATTTATAGTATTGAGGGTTTCGTTTTCCCTTTTGATCTAGGTTTGAGGTTTTTTGTAGATAAGGTTATTACGGTTCTTTGAGGATGAGGGATTAGGTTTTTCTAGGGCCGATAGTTTAGGGATTTATAGGGATGAGGTTTTAGGTTTTTCCATGACTTATGGTTCAAGGTTTTCATGGATTTATGGTTAAAACATTTTGGGGCTGTGGGTTTAGGATTTTCTAGAGGTGAGGGTCTTGGGTTCTATAGGGACGATGGTTAATGTTTATCTAGGGATAATGGTTTAGGGTTTTTGGGATACGAGTTTAGGGTTTACTAGGGATGAGGGGTTATAATTTTCATAGCATGAGGGATTTTTGTTTTCTGAGGCAATGGGATTAGGGTTTTCTAGGATTTAGGATTTCAGGGTTATTGGGGAGAGTGTAATGGAAATTCTAGGGTTGGAGGTTTCAATAATTTCAGAGATTAGGTTATATGTGTTTTAGTTTCTATGGTTTTATGGGTTTTCATGATTAAGGAATTTTGGTATTGGGGGATGAGAGTATAGGGATTATAAAGATGAGTGTTAAGGGGTTTTTAGCCTGTGGGATTATGGGGTTTTGGGGTTAGAGTTTAGGGTTTTTGGGAATGGGGGTTTAAAGGTTTTTATTGCTAACATTTTACAGTTTTTTGGTGCTGTTGTTTTATAATTTTTTGGGGACATGGTAAATGTGTCCTTGGGATGTGTGATTAAGGATTTTTGGGGATGCTATTTTAGAGGTTTTTGGGTTTTGGTTTTAGGGTTTATGGGGATGAGGATTTTTGGATTTTTTGGGTAGGGGAATAGGGGTTTTAGGTTTAGGGTTTACAGTTTTTTGGGATGATGGTATAGGGTTTTCGGGGATGAGGGTTTATGTTGTTTGGTCAAAGGTTTTATGTTTTTTTTTGGGATGTTGGTTTTTGAGGTTTTTTGGTAGTTTTTAGGGTTTTGGGGCATAGAGTTAAGGGTTTATAGGGGATGAGGGTTTAGGGTTTTCATGGGTAATGGTTTACGGGTATTTGGGATTGATTTTTTTGGAGTTATGGGGGATGAGGGGTTATGAATATTTGGTGTTTATGTTTTAGGGTTTTCTAGGTTGAATGGTTTATTGTTTCTTGGGGATGATATTTCAATGTTTATGGATACGAGGGTTTTCAATTTTGTGTAGGAGGTTTTGGGGTTTTCTTTTCTAAAGGATTAGGGTTATCTAGGGGTGAGGGTTAATGAATTTATAGGGATGAGGGTTTAGGCATTCATGGGCATGATTTTCCAGGGGTTTTTCTGGCTATGAATTTGGGGTTTTAGGGTGTATGTGTTTTGGGGATTTTTTTATAGATGGGGGATTAAGGGGTTTTGAAAATAAGGTTTTAATGCTTTGCGAGGTTAAGGGTATTCTTAATTTGGGGGTTCAGGGTATAGGTTTTTTGAGTGTTGAAGGTATATCATATTTGAGGTGGACAATCTATTTTTTAGGTATGAGGATTTTGGGTGTTTTTGGGGAGGGGGTTTATGGTTTTGGGGGATGAGGTTTCAAGAATTTCAAGGGATGACAGTTTATATTTTTCCAAGTTTGAGGGTTTAGGGTTTTTGGGGGTAGAAGATTTAGTGTATTTTTCTATTGAGCATATAGGTTATTTTTGGGGCCATCAATTTAGAGTTTATTCGGGATGAGAGTTTTTTGGTTTTTTGGGGTGAGTGTTTATAGTTTTTTGTGGCTTTTTGATTTTGATTTTTTTACTGATAAGGGTTTATAATTATTTTGGGGTTCTGATTTTAGGGATTTTAGGTTCTCAGGGTGGTGTGGTTTTTGGGGATGCTTGTTTTTAGTTTTTGTTGTTGTGATTTTTGGTTATTTTGGGGATGTAGTATTTTGTTTATTTTAGTATGTGGATTTTGGGTTATTTTGGGGCTATTTGTCTTTTTCTATGGTTGAGGGTGTAGTATTTTTTTGGGCTATGGGTTTATAGTTTTGGGGGGATGAGGGTCAAGGGATATTTAGGGAGTAGGGTTTAGGTTTAATTTGTGGCTAATAGTTTAGTATTTTTTTGTGGCTGAGGTATTTATTTTGGATGAGTGTTTTGGGTTTTTTGGGATGAGTGTTTAGTATTTTTATGCACAAGGGTTTAATATATTTGGGGTTGAGTGTTTTCGTATATTTTTTAATGAGGATATAGGGTTTATTGGGGATTAGTTTTTAGAGTTTTTTTAGCTAGTGGTTTAGGTTTTTTTGGTGAAATGTTTTTACCATTTCGTTAGATTAGGGTTTAGGGTCTATTTGGGTAGAGGTTTGATGGTTTTTTGGAAGAGGGTTTAGGGATTTTTAGGGCTCATGATTTAGGGTTTTTTTAATAAAAGGATTTTGTGTTTTTAGGCCAGTGGGATTACTGTTTTTTAGGGATGGGTGTTTATGGTTGTTTGGGAGAGTGTGATTAGGTTTTTTTGGGGACGTGGGTTTAGTATTTTCTGGGGAAAATGTTTTAGGGTTTATTTGGGAAAGATATTTTAGGGGTTTTGGGGATAAGGGTTTAGGGTTTTTTAAGACTGATGATTTATGGTTTTTTTGGGATTATTGTTTAGTGTTTTTTGGGTTAAGGGATTATAGATTTTTAGGGATGCATGTATAGTTATTTTTTTGTCTAATGGTTTTGAAATTTTTAGAGCTAAGGACTATGGGATTTTGGGGATATTGGGTTAAGGGTTTTTTGGGGATTAGTATTTCGTGTTTTGGTGGATGAGGGTCTAGGGGGTAATGGGGATTATGGTTTAGGACATTTGGGGCTATGGGTTAAGTTCCTTTTGGGGTGGATGGTTTAATATTTTTATGGATGAGGGTGTAGGGTTTTATGGATTTGGTTTTAGTGTTTTTTGTTATGAGGGTGTAGGGTTTTTTATGGTTTAGGGTTTAGGGTTTTATTTTGGCTCTGCGTGCTTAGGGTTTTTTGGGATATTGGATTCGGATTTTATAGGGATGAGAGTGTAGGGTTTTTTGAGGTGGGGGTTTTAGGGTTTATTTAGGATGAGTATTTAAAGTTTTTTGGGGAGGAGAGATTAGGGTTATCATTTCATAGGGTTTAGGGTTTTTTGGGGATTATGTTTTTGGGTTTTTTAGTGCTGACTATTTAGGGGATTATTTAGAAAAGAGGTAACAAGTATTTATTTGTGGGGGAGGGGTAGAGTTCTTAGATTGTTTTGGGGTTTGGCGGTTTTTTATGGTTGGGGTTTTGGTTTTTTGGCCTGAGGGGTTAGGTTATTTGGGGATGCAGTTTTAGGGTTTTTTGGGGATAAGGGATTAGGGTTTTTAGGGCTATGGTGTTAGTTTATTTTGTGGCTGAGGGTATAGTGTTTTTGGGGATAAGGGTCTAGAAATATATAGTGCTAATTGTTATGTAATTATTAGGTAGTGGGTCTAAGGTTTATTAGGAATAAGGTTTTATGATTTTCATGGATAAGGATTTAGGCTTCTTCAAATTATGACATTCTATTCTTTTTATTGGGGTATAAGGGTTTTTGCGCCTCATTTTTTATGATTTTGGCGATGTGGGATCGGGTTTTCCTTAAATTATGGGTTTTTTTTTATTATTTTGGGATTTGGATGTTGAGATTTTTGGGGTGAATGTTTTAGTACAATTTAGGGAAGAGGGATTAGGATTTCTTTTGGAGATGATGGTCGAGGGGTTTTTGGGGTTACTAGTGTACTGTTTTTTGGGGCTAAGGGTATATGGTTTTTTAGGGAAGAGTGTTTTGGGGTTTTTGGGGAAGAGGGTTTTGGGTTTTGGGGGGATAACGGTATATGGGTTTTTTGAGAAGATGGTATAGGGGTTTTGGTGGCATATTGTTTAAGGTTTCTTAGGCCTCATGTTTTATGATTTTTTTGGGATAAGGGTTTTGGATTTTTTTGGGTTGAGGGATAGGATTTTTCAGAGTTGAGGGTTTATGGGTTATGAGGGATGATTGTTTAGAGTTTCTTTGTGGCACAAGGTTTAGGTTTTAATTTGGAATAGTGTTTAGGGAATTTCATGGCTCATCTTTTAGGGTTTTTTGGATGAGTTAGTTGGGATTTCTATGGACGAGGGTTCAGTGTATTTTATATATGAGTGTTTTGGGTTTTTTTGGATGAGGTTTAGGGGTTTTGGGTGGAATATATTAGATGGTTTGTTTGGTATGAGGGTTTAGGCTTTGTTGGGGATGATGGTATAGGGTTTTTTTAGGGTGAGGGTTTATAGTTTATTATGCTTAGGGTTTATGTTTTTTTAGGGCTTAGGGTTTAGGATTTTTGGCGATGAATTTTTTGGGTTTTTTGTTGTCAGGGGTTATGGGTTTTTTAGGACTGTGGGATTTGTTTTTTTTTGTGTCAAGGAATAGGGTTAATGGTTAAGGTGTTTTTGAGGCTAAGGGTTTATTGTTTTTGAGGATGATGGTCTCGGGTTTTTTTGCTGCTGATGGTTTTGGTTTTGTATGGATTCTGATTTAAGGATTTTTTTGGCATTGGGTATAGGGTTTTTTGGAATTATGTTTAATGGGTTTTAGGGATTTTTGGATAGGGTTCTATGGGGATTAGGGTTTACAGTTTTCAGTTATAAGGCTTTATGGTGTTTTTTGGCTGAGAGAATTTGTGTTTTTAAATGGTATTTTAGGGATTTTTGGGATGAGGGTATATGATTACTTGAGGTTATCAGTTGAGGGTCTTTTTGTGGAAGAGGGTACATGGTTTTAATGGTTTGAGGGTAGAGAGATTTATAGTATTGAGTGATTTAGGTTTCATGAGGATGATAATTGAGGGTTTTTTGGGTCTTAAGATTTTGGGTTTTTTATATGAGGGTTTAGGCTTATTTGGGAAGGAGGATTTAGGTTACATTGGGGATGCGATTTCATGGTTTTTGTAGGAAACTATTTTAGGGTTTTTAGGGGATGAGGTTTTAGTGTTTATTGGTAAAAGGTTTTTGTATTTTTTTGTGATGTTGTTTTTTTGATTTTTTACACTCATAGTTTATGATTTTTTAGGGGGAAGGGATTATGGTTTTTTGGGGATGAGGGTTTCAATTATTTGAATATGTTTTTATGGGATATGTGTTTATGGTTATTTGGACTCTTGGATTATTGTTTTTTGGGGAATATATTATAGTGTTTTCTAAGGACGAGGGTTTATGGTTTTTCAAGGTAGAGGGATGGAGGTCATCAGGGCTGAGTCTTGGGGGTTGTTTGGGGGTGAGGGTTGGGGGTATTTTCTGGTTGAGGGTTGTGACTTTTATTGGGTCATAGGGATAGGGAATTTTTGGGGTTAAGGTTTGGGTTTTTTTTCGAATTGTATGTTAGGTGTTTTTTGGTGCCAGTAGCTTATGGTTTTTTGGGGATGAGGGTTTTGGGGGATTGGGGATAAGGGTTTAGGGTTGTTTAGCGATGATTATTTATTGTTTTTTTGGTAATGAGGGTATAGGGGTTTTAGGGATGATGTTATATTGACATTTAAGGATGAAGGATTATCATTTTTTAGGATGAAGTGTTGTGGGTTCGTGGATGAGGGTTTAGTTTATTTGGGGATGAGGGTTTGGTGATTTTGTGGGGGTGTAGGTTTAGGGGGTTTTAAGGAAGAGTGTATACGGTGTTTTGAGCTTACATTTTAGGGTTTTGGGTGGATGAGGGTTTAAGGTTTTTTAGGGATACTAGTTTAGGCTTTTCTAGGGTTTTGTGTTTACTATTTTTCAGGAATTATTGTTTAAGGATTTTTTGGTGTAGAGAATTTAGCGATATTTGGGGATGATGTTATAGTGTTTTGGGGGGCTGCGGTTTTAGGCTTTTCTGGGGTCAAAGGATTAGGGTTTTTGGGTAATTATTGTTGGGGTTTGTTTGTGAGGATTGGGGTTTATTTGGGGATGCAGGTACGGAGTATTTTGGTTCTAATAGTCTGGGTTATTCTTGGGTAGGCTGTATGGGGTTTTCTTGGGGATGATGATTTAGGGTTGTTTGGGGATGATGGTTTAAATCTTTTTGGGATGGGGTTTTAGGGTTTTCATGGCATGAGGGTTAGGTTTATTTTTGTGTGAGGATTTGGGTTTAATTGGGGATGATGGTTGGTGGTTTTTTGGGGATGGGGGTTTGGGATATTTTGGGGATGAGGGTTGGAGTTTTGGGGGGAAAAGGGTAGAGGTTTTTTCAGGTGAGGCAGTTGGATTTTTTGGGGAAAAGGGTTGGGGATTTTTTGAGGATAAGAATTTCAGGTTTTTTAGAATAAGGGTTTTTGTTTATTTTGTGTGGAGGGTTCAGGGTTTTAGAGGATGAGGTTTTAATGTTTTTTGGTGATGCTATTTTTGTGTTTTTTGGGCCTCAGGTTATGGCTTTTTTTATCATTAAGGGGTTTTGGTGCTGAGGATATCAGGTTTTTTATGGATAAGGGTTGGGTTTTTTAGGGATATGGGTTGGTGGAATTTTTGGGATGACCGATGGGGTTTTTTGGGGGGTAACATTTGGTGTTTTTTGGGGATGATGTTTGGGGGGGTTTCAGGATTGAGGTTTGTGGATTTTTGGGGGATGAGGTAGGGGGACATTTGGGGATGTGGGTGGGGTTTTTTTGGGATGACGATTAGGGATTTTTGGGGAGATAATGTTTTATTATAATTGGGGATTGGGTTTTTTGTTTTGTTTGGGCTGATAGTTATGGGTTTTTACTGGATAAGGTTTGAGGTTCATTATGGACTAAGGGATGGATGTTTTTTGTGGTTAATGTTTGGGGGGTTTTTCAGCTGCGAGTTTATGGTTTTATGGGACCAAAGTTTGAGGAGTTTTGGTGGATGAGGGTTGCATGTTTTTTGTGGTCTAGGGTTGAGTTTATTTTGGGTTGAGTGTTAATGGTTTTTTTTGTGTTGTGGGATTAGGGGTTTTGGAGCAAAGGTTTGCGGGTATCTGGGAATAGGATTGATTGTTTTTGACGGCTTAGGGTTGAGGGTTTTTAGGGGATAAATTTGATTTTTTTAAGGGTGAAAGCTATGTTATTCCTATTTATGGGGGTTTAGGGTTTGTTCAGGATGATGGGTTATGGTTTTTTAATGGCTGAGGTTTTTCTGTTTTTTTAGTGGAGGGTTCAGGGATGTTTTGGGATGAGGGGTGTCGTATTTTGTTGATGTGGGTTAAGGGATTTTTAGAATCATGGATTATTGTTTTTTAGTGATGAGGGTTTATTATTTTTTGGGATGAGGGTTGAGTTTTTTTGTGTTGAGGTATTTTCTTTGTTTCAGAAGTGGGGTTTTGGTTTTTTTGTGCAATGGTATTTGGGTTTTTTGGGGTGAAGAGTATGTTTTTTTCGGGGTTTTGGGTTTCGAGATTTTTTTGGATAAGGGTTGAGTGTCTTTTAAGGAATATGGTTTGAGGTCTTTTGGTGAAGATGATTCAGAAAATATTTGGGGAAAGGTTTTAGGGATTTTTAGGGATGTGGGTATAGTTTTTGGGTAGTTAAATGGTTTAATGTATTTTTGGGATGTGGGTTTAGTTTTTTTTGTGTCATAGAATTTTGGGTAATTTGGTGTTGAGGATTTAGTCAGTTTTTACAGCTATGGGAATAATAATTTTTTTTGGATAATGGTTTTTTGGTTTCTTTGGGATTAGGGTTTAGGGTTTTATTGTTCCAATTCATTAGTGTTTTTTGGGGATGAGGTTATAGGTTATTTTGGGGATGAAGGTTTAGGGGTTTTTTGGGACGAGGTTATAAGATTTCTTTGGAGTTGAAGGTTTAGGGTTTCATGGATGAGGGTTTTATTTTTTTTGGGATAAGGGTTTAGGGATTTTCTGGGATAATGGATTTTAGTTTTTCATGGATGAGGATTGAGAGTTTAGAGTTATTTTGGTGATTAGGGGTTATAGTTTTTTGGGGATCAGGGTTGAGGTCTTTTTAGTTGCTATGGATTTTGGGTTTTTTGGTGCAGATGGATTTTCATTTTTTGGGGATGAGTATAATTTTCTTTTGTGAAGTGGGTTTATGTTTTTTGGAGTTTAACGGTTTAGGGATTTTCAAAATAAGGGCTTATGTATTTTTATTTCCAAGGATTTTGAGTTTTTTTGGGATGATGTTGTAGGTTTATTTTCTGGATTAAGTTTTAAGGTTTTTTATGAGAGATTACAGTTTGTGGGACTTTAGGTTTAGGTTCTTTTTGGGTGCTACGAGATTTGGATTTTTTGGATTGATGGATGAGTACTTTTGGATATTAATATTTAGGGTTATTGGGGATGGTGGTAGAAGATTTTAGGGATAAGGGTTTAATGAATTGTAGGGTTGAGGGTTTATTGTTTTTTTTGGGGAAAGCGTTTAGGGTTTTTGGGCTTGAGTGTATAGGTATTTTTGAGGATGATGGTTTTGTGTTTTTTTTTTGAGGCTAAGGATTTTGGGGTTTTTTTGGATAAGGGGTAATTGTTTTTTATGGATGTGTGTTTAGGGTTTTTTTGGGCCAATGGTTTAGGGGTTTTTTATGTCTAGGGTTGAGGGGTCTTTTTGGAGTTGAGGGTTTAGGATTTTGAGGTGATGTGTATTTACAGTATTTTGGGGCTATAGGATTAGGTATTTTGGTGGTTGAGGGTAATTTTTTTGGGTGCTAAGGGTTAGTTCATTTTGGATTTAAGGTTTGAGTTTTTATTGGCGATGATATTTTAGGATTTTTTTATGGATATTGGTTGAGGGTTTGTTAGGGTTTATGATTTTGTGATTTTTGGGTTATGGGTTTAAGGTTGCGGGATTAGTGTGTTTGGTGGTGGAGTGTTTAGGGTTTTATATATCTAATGGAATTGTGTTTTTTTTTGGGTAGGATGTTCATTGTATTATTTTTTTGAGTGTTTAGGTATTTTAGGTGCACAATTTTTATTGGTTTTGGGGTTAATGGTTGAGGGTATTTTGGTTTTAAGGATTTAGTGTTTTTTGGTGCTGTGGTTTTAGTGTTTTGGAAGATGCGGTTTTACTATTTTTTGGAGATAAGTTTTATGGTTTTTTAGGCTTAGGGTTTTGGGTTTTTTGGGGTTGTGAGTTTAGGGTTATTGGAAATGATGGTTTAGGGTTTTTTAGGGATATTGTTTTGAGATTATTTGGGGATGTAGTTTTAGTGTCTTTTTAGAGGTTGAGGGTTTTGGGGTTTTTATAGATCTGGGTATCCGGTTTATTGGGGCAGAGTGTTTATGTTTTTCTGGGGATGAGGGTTTAGGGTTTTTTGGGTTGGAGGGATGTGGTTTTTTGGGGATTCAGATTTTGGGTATTTGGTTTATAGGGTTTATTTATTTTGGGGGTTGAAGGATGAAGGTTTTTTTGGGGGTGCATGGCTGGCGTTTTTTTGGAGATGAGTGTTTATTTATTTGGGGTATTATGTTTTATGTTTTTCTTAGAGTTTACGGGTTTCATGGGGATAAGTGTTTATGGTGTCATTTGAAATATGGTTTAGGATTTTTAGGATGCGTGTTTTTGGGTTTTTTGGTGATGGTGGTTTAGGATTTTCTATGATGTAGTTTTAGGATTATTTGGTGATAAGGGTTCATGGATTTTTAGGAAGAGTGTTTAGGGTGTGTGGAGATGAATTTTTAGTGTTTTTTGTAGATGATGGTTTTATGTTTTTCGGATATGAGGGTTGAGGTATTTTATGGATTAATTATTTGTGTTCGCAGGGATGATTGTTTTGGGTTTTTGGAGCTAAAATTTACAGGTGTTTTGGGGATGAGGGTATTTTAGGAAATGGGGTTTATTGTATTTTGATGGTGATGGTTTATGGTTATTTTAGTATGAGAGATTTGGGATTTAGGGATAAGAGTTTAT
Source organism: Viscum album (assembly GCA_963277665.1). Taxonomy (NCBI): domain Eukaryota; kingdom Viridiplantae; phylum Streptophyta; class Magnoliopsida; order Santalales; family Viscaceae; genus Viscum; species Viscum album. Next base: position 2,032,584,721 of record OY728148.1, on the reverse strand, counting down.
GTTATTTTTAGAAGTGTGTTTCAGTTTTTTAGGGATGAAAGAGTTTTATTTTTTGTGGATGAGGTTTTGAGGGTTTTTCTGGCCGAGGGTTGAGGTTTTTAGGGTTGAAGGTTATGTGTTTTTAGGGATGAGGGTTTTTGGTTTTATTGGAGGTAAGTTTTTTGGTTTTTTTTGGGGATGAGTGTGGAGAGTTTCTTGGGGTAGAGGGTTGAGGGTTGTTTTGTATGAGGGTTAATAGTTTGGGGGGGGGTTAGGTTAGGGGGATATTTGGGGTTGATGGAAGAAGGGTTTGTTATGCGAATAACTATGATTTTTTTGGAATGTTATGAGTATATTTTGGGGATCAGTGTTGAGGACTTTTTTGGGGATTGAGGTTGAATTATTCTCAGGGCTGAGGGGTGAGGGTATTTTGGGAAAGAGGTTTGATGTTTTCTCTGGGGTTGAGGGTTGATTATTTATTATGGTTTTGGTTTGATATTTTTTGGATTATTGGGTAGTGTTTTTTTGAGGATAAGTGTTTAAGGAATTTTTGGATTTTTGGGTATAATTTTTTTTGGGGATAATGGTTCATGGTTTATTATGCATGACGGTTTTTGTTCTTTTGGGTATTTAGATATAGTGTTTTTTGGAGAATGATGATTAGAGTTTTTAAGGGATGGGCTTTTAGGGATGTTTGGGTTCGGTTTTACAGTATTTCGTGGAACTTTTTTTACTGTTTTATTGGAGCTAATGGTTTAGGGATTTTGGGGGATGTGGGTTTAGGGTCTTTTTCGGTCTGATGGATTTTGATTTTTTGGGAAGACGGACAGGGTTTTTTTGAGATGTGTATTTAGTGTTTTTTGAGGCTATTATTTTCATGTTTTTTAACGGTTAATGGTTTATTGTTTTTTTGGTCCAAGGGGTTAGGTTTATGTGGGGGCTCAACGATATTTTTTTGGGATGAGGGTTTAGTTTCCTTGCTGGATGAAAGTATAGGGGGTTTTGGGATGAGGGCTTAGGGTTATTTTAGGATAATGGTTTGTTTTTCTCTAGGATGAGTGTTTGATGTTTTTTTTTGAGAATATGGTTTAGGGTTTTTTGGGGATGAGGGTTTAGTATTTCCTGTACATTGGGTTTAATGTTTTTTAGGATTGAGGATTTAGGGTTTTTTGGTGTAGAATGTTTAATGACTTTTTAGTATAATGTATTAATATTTTTTGTGGATGAGGTTTTATAGGGATTTCTAGGTTGAGGGTTTGTGGTATTTTGGGGAATAAGGTTAGTGATTTTTTGGAATGAGGGTTATTTAATTTTTATAACCAAGTGTTGTGATATTTTTGGGTCTAAGATAGAGGGTTTTTGGGATTAGGGTTGAGTGTTTTTTTGGTATGAGAGTTTTGTGATTTTTTGTGATGTGGGTTGATGGTTATTTAAGGATGATGGTCGAGGTTTTTTTGACAAGGGTTGAGGTCTTTTCTTGCAGTTAAGGGATGAGATTGTTTAGGACTGACGTGTGAGGGTTTTGGTTTTTTTTGGGAAAAGTGGTTATGGTTTTTTTGGGATCTGGTTATATTGTTTTTTGGGTCTATGTTTTTAGATTTTGGTGGGGAGGGGGTTTTATTATTATATTATGTCTGGGATTTATGGGGTTCTGGGGTAGAGGGTTTTGGGATACATGGGGGAGATGGTTTACGATTTTTGGGGTTGAGGGTTTAGGGTTTTTCGGGATGAGAGTGAATGATTTGTTGGGGATAAGTTTTTAATAATTGTCATGATGATAATTTATATATTTTTAGTGATAAGGGATTAGTTTTTTTGGGGTATAGGGTTTATTGTTTTTTGGGGGTGATGGTTTAGTGGTTTTTAGGGATGAGGTAGTATTTTTTTGGGATGAGATTTGGGTTTTTTTAAACATATGGGGTATACTAATTTTTGGCTGATTTTTAGGGTTTTTTGTGACTAAGGTATTTGAGTTTTTTGGAAGTGATTTTAGGATTTTCCAAGTATAAGGGTTTAGTGTTTTTTGGGGTTGGGTGTTGATGAATTTTTGGGGATGAGGGTTTATGGTTTTTTAGATCTAAGGGTTTGTGGTTTTTTTTGGTGTTGTAGGTGAGAATTTTTTATTTTGAGGAGTGAGGAATTATTGGGTCTGTGGGTTTTGTGTTTTTTTTGGGATGATGGTTGAGGGATATTTAGGGTAGGGTGTTGAGGAATTTTTAGGGCAAATGGTTTTTAGATTTTTAGGGATGAGGGTTTTTGTGAATTAGGGTTTAAGGGTCTGAGGGTTGTGGTTTATTTCGGTTTAGGGGATCAGTTTTTTTGGGGTAGACCATTGATTATTTTTGGGGGATGAAGGTCGAGGTTTTTTAGGGGAACATTGATGAGGGTTATCTAGAAATTAGGGTTGAAATTTTCTTGAGTATGAGGGTTTTTTTGGGGATGAGTGTTATAGTTGGGGGGTTAAGGGTTTATGGTTTTATAATAATAGGGTTTAGGTTTTTTTTGGATGAGGATTGAGAGTTATTTTACGCAGGGGGTGGTTGTTGTTATAGGCTGACGATTGAGGGCTTTGTTGGGGCCACCCGATTAGGGTTTTTGGTGATTATGGGTTTCATGTTTTTTTGGGGATTAATGTTTAGGTTTTATTAGGGTTATAGGATTAGGTTTTAATGAATCATAGGTTTAGTGTTTTTCTGTGGAAAAGGGTTTTGGTATTTTGGGAAAATAGTTTTGGGTTTTTTGGGGATGAGGGTTTGGTTTTAAGGGATGGGGGATAAGAGTATTTTAGGGATGAGGGTTTCAGGTTTTGTTTGGGTTGAGGGTTTGAATTTGTTTTTAGGCTCTAGATTTATGGTTTGTGGGTTGGGGGTTTAGGTGTTGTTTGAACATAAGTTTTAGGGTTCTTTACGGCTAATGAATAAGAAGTTTTTGCAAGAATATGGATTAGGGTTTTTTAGAGGATGTAGGTGTAGGGTATTTGGCGGATTAGGGTTGAGGTATTTTTGGGGCTGAGCGATTGGGGGTATTTTGGGATGATTGTTGATTTTTTTGGATAAAGTTTGAGGTTATTTTATGGATTAGGTTTTATTGGTTTTTTGTCCTGATGAAAGAATGTTTTTAAGGATACAAGCTATTTTTGGGAGAACAGTCGGGGGTTTTGGGGCTGAGGGATGAGGGTTTTTAGGTATTAGAGTAGAGGGGTTTTTGTTTATGATGACTTTGGGTGTTTTGGTATGAGGAATTGGGGTTTTGGATATAATGGTTTAGCATATATTATTGTAGAGGGTCGAGGGTTTTATGGTGATGATTGTTGAGGGATTTTTGGGGACGAGGGAAGATTTGTTTTCGGTTGAGGATTTAGGGTTTTTGTGGACTGGGGTTTAGTGTTTTGGGGATGTTGATTTATGGTTTTGAGGGGATGATGGTTTATTGGTATTTTTAGGTGAACTTTTTGGGTGTTTTGGGGTTATGGGTTATGGGTTTTTTTGGGGATGAGTGTTGATGGTTTTTTGGGGATGATTATTGAGTGTTTTGGAGATGTGGGTTGATGGTTTTTTGGGGTTCAGGGTTGATGAGTTTTTTGGATGAGGTTTTATGGTTTTTCTGTATATGGTTCATATGTTTTTTGTTTCTTAGGATATAGAGGTTTTGGTGTTGAGGGTTAATAATTTTTTGGGGCTCAGGGTTGAGGGTTTTCTTGGGTTTTATAGTTTAGGGTTTGTTGGGGGGTGAGGGTTTAGGGTTTTTTGGGGATGAGGGTTAACGGTTTTAGGGATGAGTGATTATTGATTTATGGGGATGCATTTTTTTAGTATTCAGGGGCTGAGGTATTAGAGTTTGTTGCTTCCAAGGGTTTTTGGTTTTTTGTGGATGATGGTTTAGTATTATTTTTGGTTTTGGGTTTTTTATTATTGGTGTTGATGATTTATTTTAGTTTGGATGAGGGTTTAATGTTTTTTATTGATGAGGGTGATGGTTTTTTGGGAGAGGGTTGATGGTTTTTTTTGCTATGGGTTTATTGTTTTTTGGATGAGGCGTCATGGGTTTTTGATAATATAGGGAAGAGTATTTTTTGGGTTTAAGGGTTGAGTGTTTTTAGTGATGAAGTTTTAGTGTTTTTTGGGCTCACATTTGAGGGTTTTTTGGGGATTTGGGTTTAGGTTTTTTGGGGAAATAGGGTTTTGGTTTTTTGTGGGAGTAGCATATACGGTTATTTAGGGATGACTTTTTATGGTTTTTTGGCTATGAGTGTTTAGTATTTTTTGGGTGTGGGGGTTTTTTGTTTTTTGGTGCTATGGGTTTTATTTTTTTAGGGGTCGTGGGTTTATTGTTATTTTGGGTATATGGTTTTTTGTTTTTTTTTTGGGTGAGGATTTATGGTTTGGGGGGATAATTGTATGTTGTTTTTCGGGGCTAAGGGTTTAGGGTTTTTTTGGAGAAAACAGTTGATAGTTTTTTGGTCACAATGGTTATAGGATATTAGGGGGTTAATGTCGAAGGATTTTTGGGCCAAAGTTTTTTTTAGATGAGGGTTAAGGGTTTTTGTGCATTATGTTTGAAGTTTTTCTTAGGTTGAGTTGTTATGTTGTTTTGGGGATGAATTTTGAGGGTTTATTAGGTCTCTCAGTGTTTTGGGATGAATGTTTTTTGGATGAGGCTTTTGGGTACTTTGGGACATAGTGTAGAGGGTTTTTTGGGGTTGGGGTTCAGGGTTTTCTGGTGATTATGGTTGAGTATTTTTTAGCGATGAAGCTTGAGGTTTTTATGTTTCTGAGGGTTGTGGGGTTTTTTGGAGCAATGTGTTGATAGTTTTTTTGGGCCTGAGGGTTTAGGGGTTTAGGGGTAGAGGATTGAGGGATATCAAGGCAGAGTGATTTGAGATTTTTGGGTATTGTGGTTGAGCGATTTTTGGGAAAAGGTTTTAGGGTTTTGGGGTTTGAGAGTTTAGTACTTTATTTGGAGCAGGGTTAATAGATTTCATGAGATGAAGGATGGGTGTTTTTGGGGAAATTTTTTTTTTGGGATTGAGTGTTTTGGGTTTTCTGATGGTGTGGGTTTAGGGTATTTTGGGGGTGTCGGTTGATGGTTGTATGGGGATAAGTGCTTAGTTTTTTATTTTTGATGAGGGTTTAGGGTTATGTATGGTTTATGCTATTAGTTTTTTAGGGATGATGGTTGAGTTATATATTGGGAATGAGTGTTTAACTTTTATTGGGATGAGGGTTTAGGGTTTTTTCAGTATGATGTTTGAGGTTTTTTAAGCCGATGATTGAGGGTTTTTGGGGATCTGGTTTTCTAGTTTTTGGGGATAGTGTAGAGTATTTTTTGAGTCCAAGGGATGAAATTGTTTTGGGAATTGGATTTAGGTATGCATATGGATGAGTGTTTAGGTTTTTTAGGGATAAGTGTTGAGGGTTTAAGGGGTCGATGGATGATGGTTTTTTTGGATGAGGGTTGAGCATTTTTTGGGACTTATGTTTGAGTTGTTTCCCACTTAGGGTTGTGTTTTTTTGGAATAAATATTTAGGATTGTTTGGGGACAAGGGTTTAGGTTTTATTAGGGACTAGGGTTACATGTTTTTTGGGGATGAGGGTAAATTTTTTGGGGGGTGAATGATTAGAAATTTTTGGGGCTACAGGTTTAGGGTTTTTAGGAAAAGGGTTGATTGTTTTTTTGGGAAAAGGGTTTAAGGATTCATTATGATGAGGGTTTATGGTTTTTTAGGGATGCGTTTTACTATTTTTTCTGAGGGTTTTGGGAATTTTTTTGGAAGAGGGTTTATGTTTTTTAGCGATGAGTTTTAGTGTTGTTTTGGGACTGAGGGTATAGGATTTTTTTGGATGAGGGTTTAGAATTTTTTGGGGATTATGGTTTAGTGTATTTTGGGGAGTGGGTTAGGTTTTTTTTGGATGAGGGTTTATTGTTTTTAGACATATGTTTGAGTGTTTTGGGTTTTATGGTTTAGGGTTTTCTCATGATAATGGTTTAGGTTATTTTAGGGGTCAATGTTGATTTAAATTTGAGATTTAGGGTTGCAGGTTTTTGGGGAAGTGGGTTTACTATTCTATAGGATGATGGTCGGGTGATTTTTTGGGCTGATGGTTGAGGGTTTTTTGGGCCTAAGGAATAATTTTTTTATGATTGTTGAGAGTTATTTGTGACAAACATTTTAGCATTTTTTATTAGGGTTGACATTTTTTTCATAAGTGGAACGCTGTTTTTTGTGGGTAAGAGTTGAATGAATTTTGGGGTTGAGGGTATAGGATTTTTCAGGGATTAGTGTTTAGGGATTTTTGGGGCTGAGTGTTTACTATTTTTTGGTAATTATGTTTTAGATTTTTATTACCACAGGGGGCTGAGTATATTTTAGGTATGAGGGTTGATGTGTTTTTGGGGTTGAAGGTTTAGTTTTTCATGGTTTTTAGTGTTTATAAATTTTGATTTTTGAGTTGTAGTTATTTTGTTGCGGCTCATGATTTCAGGTTTATTGAGGATGAGTGTTTAGGTTTTATTGGTTTTGAGTATTTCGGGACATTCGAGGCTATTGGATTATGGTTTTTTGGGGCTGACTATTTATGGTTTTTTGGGCCTGAGGGTTTATGATTCTTTAAGACTGAGGGTTGCTGGTTTTTAGTGATGAGGGTTTAGGGTTTTCTAAACTGATGATATATTGTGTTTTTGGGATAATGGTTTATGTTTTTTTGTACAAAGGGTTTTGGGTTTTGGGGGAGGATTTTTGGTTTTTGGTGAAAATTATTTAGGGTTATTTGGAGAATAGGTTTGAGTATTTGTTTTATAATTAAGGTTTATAGTTTTTGGGGTGGAGGGTTTAGATTTTTTGGGGATATTGGCTGATGGTTTCTTGTCGAGAGGATTAGGGGCTTATTGGTGCTGAGAGTTTAGTGTTTTTTTAGGATAAGTGTTGATTGATTATTTGGGTTAATTTTTGAGTGTTATTGGGGTATATGGGTTGAGGGTTTTTAGGGTTCAGGGTTTTTTGGACAATGGTTTATTGGGTTTTGGGTCAAAGGGTTGACTTTTTTGGCTGAGGGTTGAATGTTTTTTTTTGAATGAGGATTGATGATTTTTTGTGGATGAGGGTTGAGGGTTTTTTTGGGATGAGGGTTGATCGATTATTGAGAACGATGGTCGATGGGTTTGTTTTTGTTGCGGGTTGAGGGATTTTTGGGAATAATGTTGAGGGTTTTTTGGATCTAGGGTTGAGGGGTTACTTGGTCTGAGGATTCAGGTTTTTTTGGGGTTGTGTGTTTAGGGTTTTTTGGGATGAGGGTTGAGGGATTTTAGGTGATGGTGGTTTTGGATTTAATGCGCATTTGTGTTTCATGTATTTTGGGTTTGAAGGTTGAGGGTTTTTTTATGTTTGATTCTTGAGATTTTTTTGAGATGAGGGTTTAGGGTTTTTTGGATATTTTTTTGATTTTTTTTAGAAAAATATATAATTCTCTTCATTCATGATGTTGAGTTTTTTTGGGGATGGTATTTTATGATTTTATGGGGATGACGGTTAATGGTTTTTTGGAGATGAGGGTTTCGGTTTTTTGGGGGTTGAGGTTTTAGGTTTTCTTGTGGTGGGGGTTATGTATTTTTTGGTTGAGTTTTATGGTTTTTTGGGCTATCCATTTTGGGTTTTCTGGGGCTGATGGTTGAGTTTTTTTGGGGATATGGGTTTTAGGGATTTTATTGATTATGGTTGTGTGTGTTTTTGGTACCTAGTGGTGTTTTTTTGGGGATGATGTTTGAGGGATTTTGTGGATAAGGATTCCATATTTATGGAGGATGTAGGTTGAGGGGTTTTTGGGCTGATGGATAAAGTAATGTTGGGGATTCATGTTTTTTATGTTTGAGGGTTGATGTTTTTTAGGGATTAGGGTTGAGCATTTATTGGGTATAATGGTTGAGGAATTTTTAGGGAGGAAGGTTTAGGGTTTTTTTGGTATGAGGGTTAAGGATTTTTGGGGCTAAGGGAATAGAGGTTTTTGTTACTAAGGGTTGATTGAATTTCTGCAGATGAGGGTTGAGGTTGTTTTTGGTTGAAGTGTGAGTTATTTTTTAGGCTGAGGGATTATGTTTTTTTTATGGTGTCGGTTTAGAGTTTTAGGGATGTTTTTTTATGTTTTTTCAGGGAAAATGGTTTTGGGTTTTTTGGGGTTGAGGGTTTAGGGTGTTTTTTGGATGGCTGTTCTCGGTTTTGGTGATGAGTTTTTGGGGTTTTTTGGGGATGAGTTTTTTTTGTGGTTTTGGGGTGGAGGGTTGATTGTTTTTTGGAGATGTGCATTTAGGGTTTCTTGGGGTAGATGGTTCAAGTTTTTTTGGTTCTTAAGGTATACGGTTTTTTGGTTTATAGGGTTTATGGTTTTTTGGGGCTTAGGGTTTATTGAAATTTTTTGGATAAGGTTATAGGTTTATGTGGTGCTATGTGTATAATATTTTTACGGATAAGTGTTTACAATTTTTTTGTTTGTGAGTTTATGGTTTTTTGGTTATAAGAGATTGGGTTTATTGGGGATGATAGTTTGATGTTATATAGTTTTTAGGGTTTAGCTTTTTTTGGTGGGTGTTTTTTTAGTGTTTTAAGATATAGGTATTCTGATTTTGAGGTAGTGGGTTGAGGTTTTTCTCGGAAAAGTGTAATGGTTTTTTTAGATGAGGTATAGGGTATTTTGGGGTTTCAGGTAGAGGGATTCCTGGGAAAAGGGGTAGAGGATTTTTAGGGGATGAGGGTTTGATGGAATTTTGTGGTTGAGGTTTCAAGGTTATTTATGGATGATGGATTAAGATTTTTTGGGGCTAGGGTAGAGTATTTATGGGGGTTGACGGACGATGAATTTTTAAGGTCGAGTTTTTTCTGGAATGAGGATTGAGTATATTCATGAGGCTGAGAGATGACTGTTTTTTGGTTGTAGGGTGGAGTGTTTAATGGGGATGATATTTTAGATTAATTCAGGGGTATGGGTTTTTTTGAGAAAAAGTTTTAGGGTCTTTTTCAAGATAATTGTGGAAGCCTTTTTGAGGTTAAGGGTTTTAGGGGTTTTTTGGGATGAGGGTTTCAAGTTTATCGGTGATGAAGTATTAGGTATTTTTTGGGATGGAGGATGTGGGTTTTTTGGGTCTTAGGGTTGTGGGTTTTGGGGGTGAGGATTTATGTTTTTTGGGGATGAGTTGTGAAGGGGTTTTTAGATGGTTAAGGGTTTTTTAGGATGATGTTATTTTAGGATGACAGTTTTTTGGGATGAGGGATGATGATAGTATTGGGATGAGTGTTGAGTGATTTATTTGGGAGGAGGGTTGAGTGTTTTTTGGGGCTAAGGGTTTAGGTTCTATTGGGGTTCAGGGATTTGGGTTTCTTAGGGGATGAAGGTTCGTTGTTTTTTTGGGATGGGGGTTTGGGGTTTTATGGCCTAAGAGTTTAGGTTTTTTTATGAAAAGGGGTGATGTTTTTTTAGGGATGACGTTTGAGGGTTTTGTTTTGGGATGGGGGATGAGGTTATTTTAGTGATAAGTGTTGAGGGTTTTTGGGGCTCAGGATTTAGGGGTTTTTGGGGAATATTTTTGAAGCTTTCTAGTTGATGAGGGATGATATTTTTTTGGAGTGAGGTTTTAGGGATTGTTGGGAATGAAAATTGAGGGTAGTTGGTGGATGAGGGTTGATGGTTTTTTTGTATGAGGCTTAAATTGCTTTGGGATGAGGGTTGAGTTTTTTTTGGGGGATAATGGTTTAGGGTTTTTGGTCCCAAGGGTTTATGGTTTATTAGGGACAAGGGATGAAGTTTTTTTGGGGTTATGTATTTCTTTTTTTGGTATGACGGTTTAGGGTTTTTTTTGGATATGAGGGTTCAGAGTTTATTGGAGAAGAGGGTTTAGGAATTCTTAGGGCTTAGTGTTTTGGATTTATTAGGGATTACTGTTTAGGGTTCATTTGTGAAAAGGGTAAAGTGATTTTTTGAAAAAGGATTGATGGATTTTTAGGATGAGGTTTTAGGGTTTTTAGTGGAGAGGGTTTCATATTTTTAGGTGTTAAGGATTATTGTTTTTATAGGGAACATGTTTTATGGTTTTAGGGGTTGAAGGTTTTAGGTTTTTAGGCAGAGGGATTACGGTTTTTTGGGAAATTGGATGGTGGTTTTTTTTGTGGCAGAGCATTTAGGGGTTTTTGGGTTAATTGAATAATGTATTTTGGTCCATTGGTATGAGGTTATTATGAGACTGAGGGATGAGGGTGTTTTGGGGATATGGGTTTAAGAATATTTGGGGATGACCATTGAAGAATTTTTTGGTGCTACAGGTGTAGGTTTTTTTATTGATGAAAGTTGAGGGATTTTTATGATGGGGGTTGAGGTTTTTTTGGGGCTAAAGGTTTAGGGTGTTTAATTAAATAGGGTTGATGGTATTTTCAGGTGAGGGTTGAGGGTTTTTTTTGGGATGAGGGTTGAGGGTTTTGAGGGATGAGAGTCAAGGGAATTTTGTGGCTAGGGGTTGAGGAGTTTTTACATACGAGGGATAAGGTTTTTTGGAGGATATGGGTTAAGTTATTTTTGGGGCTGATTGTTTATATATGTTGCGGTTGAGGGTTTTGTGTCTTTTTGGTTGAGTGTTTAGGGATTCATTGGACTGAGGTTATAGAGTTTTTTTGGATAAGGAACAATGGCATTTTATGGATATATGTTAATGGATTTTTGGGGTTGAGGATTTATAGTAATTTGTGGATGAGGATTTTTTCTGGGGGGAGAGGGTTTTCATTTTTTAGGGATAGGGGTTTAGACTATTTTTTTGGATTAGGGTTTTGGTTTTTTTGGTTTTGAAGGTTTAGGACTTTATTGGGACAAGGTTTTTTAATTTTAATGGGTGTTGGGGGTTTAGGGTTTTTTGGGGATGAGGGTTTATGGTTTTTTGGGGTTGATGATTTCTGCCTTTTGAGGATAAGGTGTTGGGGATTTTTGTAAGGGAATATTTCTTTCCCATAGATGCTGGTTTATGGTTTCTGGATCGATGGGTTAATTTTATATTGTTCATGATATTTTAGTTTATCTGTTGTTTAGGGTTTAGGATTTTATTTGGTGGATGGTGTAGGGTTTTATTATGATGAGTTTTGAGGGGTTTTTTTTGAGGAAGAGGGTTTTTTATTATTTAGGAATGATGGATGAAGAAATTTTATTATTGGTGATTTAAGGGTTTTGGGGGCTGTGGGTTTACTATTAATTTAGGGATGAGGTTTGAACATTATTTATGGTTGAGGGTTGAATATTTTAATGGTTTTGGTTATAGTTTTTTAGGTGTTTTGTTTTTTTTGGAAAATTGTTTAGAGTTTTCAATGTTAGAGGGATGATAATTTTTTGGGAGGAGGGGTTGTGGTTTTTTGGGGATGAGGGTTGATGATCTTTTTGGGATGAGGGTTTATGGTTTTTTGGGGGTAAGGTTTGAGGTTTTTCTACTTCTCAAGGTTGTGGGTTTTTTGACGATGAGGGTTGAAGGTTTTTTGTTCCTAAGTGTTAAGGGGTTTTAATGCTTTGGGTTGCATGTTTTTTGTGGTTGAGGGTTGAGGGGTTTTTTGTAGGAAGAGTTGTGAGGGTTTTTTGGGGGTGAGGGTTGAGGGTTTTTGGGAAGGTTGTTATTGGGTTTTTTGGGTTGAGTGTTTAGTGTTTATTGGGTTTTAGGGTTAAGGGTTTCAGAGCTATGTGTTTAGTGTTTTATGGGGAATAGGTTTCAATATTATTTTGGAAAAATAGTTCATGGTTTTTTGTGGATGATGTTTTGGTTTTTTTGGGGGTTTATTGTTTTAGTTTCTTTTGTGATGATTTTTTACATGTTTTTGGGGATGACAGTTTATGTTTAGTTAGGGAATGTGTTTTAGGTTTTTTTGTATAGATGGTTTCTTGTTTTCTGAGTCTGATGGTTCATGGTTTTTGGGGATGGGGGTTTGGGATATTTTGATCATATTGTTAAGGGTTTGGGACTGAAGGGATGCAGATATTTCTTGAAATAGAGATGATGGTATTTTGTTGATAATCATTGAGTATTTTACAGTAGTGTGTTGATGGTTTTTTGGGCTAAGGGATTAATAGTATTTAGGGATGTATGTTTTTTAGGGATAATGTTTGAGGTTTTTTGGGGATAAGGGCTGATAATTTTTTGGTGACAAGGTTTTTTTTTGTTGGGGATGTGGGTATATGATTTATTTGAGATTCGGGATGAGGGTTTTTTTGTTACTCAAGGATGATGGTTATTTGGGGATAAGGGATGAGGTTTTTTGGGGCTGAAGGTTGAGGATTTATTGGGGATGAATGAATAGGGGTTTCTGGGTATGGGCATTAAGAGTTTTGGTGGATATTACTTTATGTTTATTTGAGGATAAGGGTTTAGTTTTTTTGTGAATTAGTGTTTAGTGTTGTTTGGGGCTATATTTTATGTGATTATTTTGGGATGAGGGTTGGTGTTGTTTTAGGGATGAGGGTTTTGGTATTTTTGGGTGAGGGTTGATTGTTTTTTGGGGATGGGGGTTGAGGGTTTTTTAGTGAAGAGTTTTATGGTTGTCTGGGATGATGGGCTGAGGGGTTTTTGGGTTAAGTGTTTTTGGTATTTTGTTTCTAATTTTTTTTGGTTTTTTGTGGATTATGGTTTATGATTATTTGGGGGTAGGGTTCAGGGTTAATTTATTGATGAGTGTTCAGGGTTTTTTTTTCAAATATCGTATAATGTTTTTGTGTTACTGAGCGATTATGGTTTTTTGGTTTTGATGGTTTCATGTTTTTGGGGTAAAGTGTTTTGGGGTTTTTCGGTTTACGGTTTAGTGTTTTCGGGGTTGTTGGATTATGTTTTATGGGGATGATGATTAATATATTTGTGGGGTGATTTATTATGGTTATTTGGGGGTTTATGGTTTTAGGGATTTGTGGTTAAGGTTTTGGCATTATTTGGAAATGAGGTATTTAAATTTTTGGGGATGGCGTTTTAGGGTTTTTTTTATGAGGATTCAAATTTTTTGGGGGGTGATGGTTTAGTTATTTTTAGGGAAGAAGGTTTTGAATTTAGGGGGCTGATGGTTTTATGTTTTTTGGGGATGATTATTTTCGGTTTTTTTATAAGGGTTTAGGGTTTTTTGGGGCTGAGGGTTCATTTGATTTTGGGATTTGGGGTTGAGGGTTTTTTGTTGATTAGAGTTTAGGGTGTTTTTTGGTTTATGTTTTAAAGTTTTTTTGGGATGAGGGTTTATGATTTTTGTGGATGAGGGTTTAGGTTTTTTGTAGGAAGAGGTTTTAGGGTTATTTTAGGAATGTGGGTTTAGTGGTTTTTTGTCTATTGGTTTAGGGTATTTTTGGGATAAGATGTTTTATTTTTGTAATGGTGTTAAGGGACTAGGGTTCTATTAAGATAAGGGTTTCATAATTTGAGTGGATTCAAGTATGAGTTTTTTTATTCTTAGGGTTTTATATTTTTTGTGGATGATGGTTTAGGGTTATTTAAAAATTAGTGTTACGGTATTTTAGGACATATGGTTTTAGGTTTTTTAGGTCTGAGGGTTTTGGATTTTTTCATGGATGAGGGTTTATAGTTTTTTGGGGATGATAGTATAGGGTATTTTGGGGAAGAGTGTTTGGTGTATTTTGGTAATTATTGTGTAGGGATTTTTTAGAGTTGAGGGATTATGAATTTTGGGGGTTAGGGGTTTCAGGTTTCATAGGGTTGAATTTTTTTATTATATTAGTTCTGAGGGTGTAGGGTTTTTTAGCGCTGGGTGTTGAGGATTTCAGGAAGCTAAGGGTTCAGGATTTGTTTGTTGCGGAGGTTTTCCAATTTCTTTGGCTGATGGTTTAGGATTTTTTGGGGATGAGGGTTCATGACTTTTTTGGGGAAGACGATATATTGTTTTTGGGGTAGAGAGATTAGGATTTGTTGGGATGAGGGTTTAGAGTATTTTTTGGATTAGGGATCATGATTTTTGTTTGAGATGAGGGTTTAGAATTTTATGTGAATATATTTCTATGGTTTTTTGGGGATGAGGGTAAATGATTCTTCGGGGTTGTCGGTTTGGTTTTTTTAGTTTTGGAGTTTAGGGATCTATGGGATGAGTGTTTATGGTTATTTTGGGGAAGAGAATCTAGGGTTTTTTTGGTGGTTTAGGGTTTAAGATTTTTGGGGTAGGGGGTTTTGGGTATTTTTCGGGTTGATGGTTTGGGGATTTGTGGACTTATGGATTACTGTATTTTTTGGGATGAGGGTTTGTTGTTTGTTTGGGATGACAGAGTGGGGTTTTTTGGATGATTGTATATGTAGTTTTTGGGACAAATGGTTTAGTTATTTTGGGTTGATAATTTGAGGTTTCATGGGGATGAGGTTTTTGGATTTTTTGTGATGATGGTTTAGTTTTTTTGAGGATTAGGGTTTATGTTTATTTGCAGATGTGGGTTTTGTATTGTTTTTGCCTATGGGTTTAGGATTATTCTAGTGATGTTGGTTTTTGGGTTTTCTTGGGGATGAGGTTTATGGTTTAGGATATTTTTGTGGTGAGGGTTTGGAGTTTTTAAGGGATTAGGGTTTTCAGTTTTCTAGGGTTGACTAATTTGTCTCTTCATAGGTCTAATAGATTATGGCTTTTTGGGGAAAATGTTTTACTATTTTTTGGGGATGAGTATTTATGTTTTTTATGGATTTAGGGTATATGGTAATTTGGTGTAGAGGTATTAAGTGTTTTTTTAGATGAGGTTTTATAGTTTGAGGGACTTATGGTTTTGTGTTTTTTGGGGCATAGATATTACTATTTTTTGGGGGAATATGTTTTAGTGTTTTTTAGGGGAGAGGGTTACTGGTTTCATGGGGAAGGTGGTTTGGGATTATTTGCGTATGAGGGTTTTCTGTTCATTTGGTCTTGGATTTTAGGCTTTTCGGGGCTGAGGGTTTACTTATCTTTGGGTTGGAGAGTTTAGTAATTTTTTCATTTGAGATTTTAGAATTTTTGTTTCCCATGGATTGTGGATTTTTGGGTTGACAGTTAATGGTTTTTATGAGTGTTTATAGTTTATTTGGACCTAGTGTTTATGGTAATTTTCGGTATATGGTTTGTTGTTTTTTGTATTTATATATTAGGGTTGTATCATACAAGAGTATAGGGTTTTTTTGGGACAATGGTTAAGAGTTATTTAATGAAGAGGATTGAGGTCTCCTTACAGCCAAGGGATTGGGCTTATTTGGGATGATTGTTTTGGGGAATTTTGTAATGAGGGATTAGGGTTTCTTAGGGTGGGTAGTTTGGGCGTTTTTTTGAATAAGTGATTAGGGGTTCTTGGGATCGTTGGTCTAGGATTTTGGGTGGATGAGGGGTTAGGTTAATTGAGGACTATGGGTTTTTGGGGTTTTAGGGTTAAGGGTTTAGGGTTTTTGAGGGCTGTGGGTTTATAATTTTTAGGGAGGATAGTGTTGGGTTTTTTGCATTCATTGTTTAGTGTTTTTTGTGTAAAAGTGTTTAGGGTTTTTTAGGACTAAGTGTTTAGTGTTTTTTGGGGATGAGGGTTTAGGGTTTTTTTGGTTATAATGATTTAGGGGTTTTTGGGATTAGGGTTTAGATTTTCTTGGTACTATGGGTTTAGGGTTTCTTTTCGGTTGAATTTTTATGGTATTTTTTGTGCTGAGGGTTTTGGGTTTTTTGGTCTTGAGGGTTTATTGTTTTTCGGGAGGATGGTTTTGGGATTTGATGTACGAATTGATTATTTGTTTTGGTGGATGGGGGATTATGGTTATTGGGGGTTCAGGATTTAGGTATTTTTGGGATTGAGTGTTTCAGTATTTGTAGAAATGAGGTTTTAGGGTTCTTTTAGGATGATACATAGGGTTATTTATGATAAGGGATTAGGGTACTTTTGGATAAGGTTTTATGATTATTCAAGGATAAGGGTTTAGGGTTTTATTTACTTTGGGCATTAAGATTTTTGGTGATGATTTGTTATGGTTTTTTGAATTAGGGTTCAGGGTTTTTTAGAACTAAGGGTTTAGAGTTTTTTTGAGGATGAGTGTTTATGCATTTTTGGTTATAAGGGATTAGGTTTTTTTAGGGATGCTGGTTGATTATTCATTAGGACTAGGGGTTTAGGTTTTTTGGGGGTATATTTTTTGCACTGAGTGTTTTGGTTTTTTTGTGGAGATGGAATATGATTTCTTTTTTTATTAGTGTTCAGATATTTGTTGGTGTTGTGGTGTTAGGGTTTTATAGTGATGATGGTTTAGGTTTTTCTAGGTCAAAGGATTGGTGTTTTTTATAGAGAGTTTATTGATTAATAGGATTTAGTTTTTCGGTTATTTGGGGGATAAGGTTTAGTGGTTTACCGGTGCTAAGGGTTTATGGTTTTTTGGGATGGTGGTTTGGGGTTTGTCAGGTCTCATAGTTTGGGGTTTTTGGGTAGTGAGGGTTTGGATTTTTCTAATTAATAAGGTTTATTTTTTTCTAGGGATAAGGTTTTAGGGTATTATTGGGATGATTGATTATTTTCTTCTGGGGATTAATGATTTTAGGTATTTTGGGGATGATGGTTTTTGGTTTTGTGGGACACGTGTTTATCGTTTTCTAGGGTTGAGGGTTTATTTTTTTTGGAGATGAGGCTTTAGGTTTTTGGGGATGTGTTTTTAGGGTTTTATAGGGATGGGGATTTATTTTTTTGGGGCTAAGGGTTTAGGGTTTTTAGGGATGATGGTTTAGGGTTTTTGGTTTTGGAGAGTTTAGTTTTTTTATTGTGGTGAGGGTTCTGGTATTTCAAAGGTTGACGGTTGAAAGTATTCTGGGGATGAGGGTTTAATGTTTACGTAGGATGAGGGTTTAGGTATTTATGGGGTTGAGTTTTTAGGTATTTCAAGGGATGGGTGTTCAAGGATTTCAATGAATAGGGTATTAGAATTTTTGGGGATGAGGTTTTAGGTTTTAAGGCCAAAAATGGTTTAGGACTTCTAGAGTATAGTGTTTGGGGTTTTATGGAGTATATGGTTGTTGACGCTCCTTTCGTCACAGAATCTAAAGATCGGAAAAGGGGAATATCTGAGCTCAATGTGATTCATCCTTTGAAGAAACATCAAAAATCGACAAAGGGATGAACAAGGAGAACATTACCCATAGGCCGCGCAAGTTCCCTCATGGTCGCGCAAGTACACTTGCGCGCCGCCTAGTGGTCGTGCAAGTACTTGCGCGACACCTTATGGTCGTGCAAGTGACTTGCGCGACCTAAGTGATAACCGCCCGGTAACCGCACGGTAACCGCCCAGGGTCTTCTTTTGCCTATAAATAGACCCTGTGGGCCCCCCATTCGAGGGGATCTTTGCCCAGAAACTCGGATCAAAGCTCCCGACGCCCAAGTCTCTTCTCAAAGCTTCCAGAACACTTCTAAGGTAATTTCTTACCTAGAATGGAAGATCTAAAGGGAAGAAGGAAGGCCTAAGTGTTGAAACTTATCAAACACTTGCGCGCCGACTTAATTCCTTCAATATAACTTGCGCGTCCCTCTTCTGGAAGAACCTCAAGAGGATGGGAAAGGGTTTAGTAAAGAGTCGCTCAAGTAATTCAACTCTGGTTGAAAATCGCGCAAGTATCCCTTATGTCGCGCAAGTATACTTGCGCGACCAATACTTGCGCGCCGCCGCAGGACTTGCGCGACCTTCAATACTTGCGCGCCCCTATCTTTTTGGGTGCCCATCTTGCCCTTTTTCACCCCTCTTAAGCCATTTCACCCTTCCTATTCAAGATTCAGTCTTCAAGATACTCTTCAAAGCCATTTATGGCATGATTTCTTGATTTGACATCCTTATCTGAAAGGAATTATGTGAAATATCTCTCAAAACCTAATGATTTAAACATCTTTATGTCACCAAAGATTGAGAGTTCATTCATTCAACCTCATCCTTTAAGATGAGAGAATCCTAACCTGGGTTTCCTTTTCAGGAATAATCCCCAGTTATAAAACCTTTAAACTTGGGCATCTTCCTTAAGAATAAGCCCCAATCAAAGTCCTTTAATCTTGGGCATCCTCCTCAGGAGTAAGCCCCAAACCTTAATCCATAACCTGGGTCTCCTTTTCAGGAATAAAGACTCAGTCATAACCTTGGGCTTCCATTTCAGGAGTAAGCCCCAAGTCCCCTAACCTAGGCTTCCTTCTCAGGAATAAGTCCTAGTCATAAATCTTGGGCATCTTCCTTAAGAATAAGCCCCAATCAAAATCCTTTAAACTTGGGCATCCTCCTCAGGAGTAAGCCCCAAACCTTAATCCCTAACCTGGGTCTCCTTTTCAGGAATAAAGACTCAGTCATAACCTTGGGCTTCCTTTTCAGGAGTAAGCCCCAAGTCCCCTAACCTAGGCTTCCTTCTCAGGAATAAGTCCTAGTCATAAATCTTGGGCATCTTCCTTAAGAATAAGCCCCAATCAAAATCCTTTAAACTTGGGCATCCTCCTCAGGAGTAAGCCCCAAACCTTAATCCCTAACCTGGGTCTCCTTTTCAGGAATAAAGACTCAGTCATAACCTTGGGCTTCCTTTTCAGGAGTAAGCCCCAAGTCCCCTAACCTAGGCTTCCTTCTCAGGAATAAGTCCTAGTCATAAATCTTGGGCATCTTCCTTAAGAATAAGCCCCAATCAAAATCCTTTAAACTTGGGCATCCTCCTCAGGAGTAAGCCCCAAACCTTAATCCCTAACCTGGGTCTCCTTTTCAGGAATAAAGACTCAGTCATAACCTTGGGCTTCCTTTTCAGGAGTAAGCCCCAAGTCCCCTAACCTAGGCTTCCTTCTCAGGAATAAGTCCTAGTCATAAATCTTGGGCATCTTCCTTAAGAATAAGCCCCAATCAAAATCCTTTAAACTTGGGAATCCTCCTCAGGAGTAAGCCCCAAACCTTAATCCCTAACCTGGGTCTCCTTTTCAGGAATAAGACTCAGTCATAACCTTGGGCTTCCTTTTCAGGAGTAAGCCCCAAGTCCCCTAACCTAGGCTTCCTTCTCAGGAATAAGTCCTAGTCATAAATCTTGGGCATCTTTCTTAAGAGGAAGCCACAAGTCTCTTAAAATTTCTCTTAACCAGTCATAAATTCCCTTTGAATTTGGTTTCCTTTTCAGGAATAAAACCCAATCATAAGTCCCCTCCTAACTTGGGCATCCTCCTTAGGAGTAAGCCCCAAGATTAGAGTATTCAAATCTCCATGAAGCACATATAACTTTGTGGACCCTGTTCATGGATTTTCTTCCTAAAAGTAAATCCTAAACCTTCGCCTATCTGGGCAGTCATCTATACATAAGCCCCAAAACAAATTCTTATGATTGCATCTTTTATGGCACAATTGTCTAAATTTTACCAATACCTCTTGTTTCTCACACCGAGCATGACTCACGTGAGCTTAGAGTGTAAAAGTAATTATGACATTCATCTTTTGAGCCATCAATCATAAAACATCATATCCCATTCCTTGAACTACGTGGGTTCTGATTCCTTTTTCAAAACAAAGGATACGTAGGTAGCCCATTCATGGGTTCGATCCCAACATTGAAATAATCTCTGTCCTTCTGAATGACGATAAACTTCAAGTGCCCCACTGAGTGGCTTTAAAACCAGCCTGGTCATCAAAATGACCAAGAGACTTTTATATAAATGTTTTGAAGGATACCATTGACCAAGAATCTCTAAACAAATATAGATGATTCTATATTGATGAAGAACCTCGAATACATATAAAAGATTCTCTAAATTTCTTGCATATTTAATCATTGATTGTTAAAACTAAAGGAAAGCTCATTTTATACTTGGTAATGTAATAAGGATTCACGAACTTAACTTAAATCTATAATGAGAGTCCCGGAGTAGACAATAATTCCCCTCAAAAAGGTGTGATGAGTCCGACCTCCCATCCTCTCGACCAATGCAAATTCCTAAGCCTCATTAGCCCACAAGCTAATGAGCGCCTGCCTTTGGAAAGTAGGTCCAAACGGATGTGGAATCATTGGATGTTTCCGGTTCTACGAACAAACCCGTTAGAAACCGATCGGAACGTTTGAATCTCCCGTCCAGGAGGTCATCCCCGGATTCCGCGCGAAACAAAAAATGGTGAACCCGACGTGAATCCTTAACCAAGTTAAAGTGATGTTCTTCTTAGATGTTAGGCCCCTTGGGCCAACAAGGCAATCATTGACATATGATCATCCAAAAGATGCAGTAGCCGGATTCATCTTGATTATGTCTGTTATATGGAACAGGCACTCTTTTTTCAAGATCTCCTACAAAAAATGGCTTTCCTTAAATTCACCCCTGTGAATACTGCTGCTGAGAACACCTCTACTGTGAGGTCTGCTGCCATGAAAACCAATGCTGCTACTCCTGCTGGAACGTCATCCGCTCTGAGGATGACATCACCAACTCAGCGTCTTCAACGCTGTGTTTCAAATGCACTGGTTAAGGAGTACCGTCGTAACGGTACTATCCCAACTCTGGAGGCCGCTCGTCAAGCCCTCCAAGTTAACAATTCTACCTGGTCGTCCGGACAACGGCGACCAGCAATCAAGAAGCAGGCGGTGCTGACTACCGTCTCCAACCGTTTCGGGTCGTTATCCCCGGAACGCAATTTCCATTCACTCCCTTATTCTGAGGAAGTGAATGAGCAGGTCCCACAGGACCTTAATTCAAAGAGACAGGAGTCCTTCTCAAGGGCTCCCATCAACAATCGCCGCCAGACTCGTGCGGTAGTGCATCCTCAACATGATGAGGGTACCGGCTCCAGGCATTCAGCTCAGGTTCCTCGAACCCGAGCAGGCAAGATGAATCACCAGAGACGGAATCCGGTTAATAATAGGCAGGTTGTCATCCCTGCCATCTCCGGAGAAGTCCACCAACCTAACTTGGTGGCAAATAACGAGCAGGCATACACACCTGTTCGTTTTAATCCCGCTGTCCAGCAGACTCGTCTGGCAGCATCAAGCCGATCCCGCCAGGCAATTCCGGCGGAGTACCATAGGCAAGAACATACACCTGCTTATACATCAGCAGTTAGTCAGCAGGCTCGTCTGACTACATATGATGGATCTCGTCAACAGCGTTTGGCGAAGTGTAATCAGCAGGCACATACACCTGCTAATACTAATCAAGTCTACCAACAGTCTCGCTTGGTAGCACCCGGAGAAGTCAGTCGGAAAGTCCCGACGACAAACAGGAGGCAGACTAAACTCTCTGCCTCCACACTTGAGTACTGTCAGAATTCACTGACAGGAAAAGGAGGACAGGAGCAGGCACATACACCTACTCCAAGCCCGGAATGGACGTATATCCCTGTTCCGGCGGCTGAAGTCACCAAGCATATTTTATCAATGGTGAAAGAGCAGAAGCAAATTCCTGCTCATATTCTGGATGCTTGCCAGGATATCATAACATCTTCAGCATCATCTCAGGGACAGACACATAAATCTATCCCTAGCAGTGGAGTGACACATCAACAATTCACTCCGGAACAGACACACACATCTGTTCCAGTCCAAGAGGGTTGTGGGGCCTACTCCCCCATATCATATGGACAACCAAGTCAGGCACATACATCTGATTTGAGCGATGATCGTCAGCCTAACCTGACCATCTTTCCTGATCAGGCACATAGACCTGCTCAGAGCAATCACTTTCGTCATCAAGTGATTTCTAAAGCGAGTAAGAAGGCATCTAAGAAAAAGATCCGCCCAGCACAGTCAGGAGATCAAAGGCCAATCTGCAACAAGGCCTTGCTCGATGCTGGAGTTCTTGAAGCCCTCAGACATTTATCTGTCGGAATTCAAGATTCTACTCCCTCAGTTCCCAATAACAGGAACATTAATCCCGAAGGTCTTCAACAGACACTTCCTCATGAAGACTTGCTTCATGAAAATTCGGTCAATCTTGAAGTTTCTTCTTCAGATGAGAACCACAGGAACCCTCTGTGTGGTCAGAAGACCAAGGAGCAAGAGATATCATCTTTTGCTGTAACCCATCATGAAGGTCCTCCTCATGGTGATGAACTTCGCTGCGAAAGTCCTCTCCGCAGTAGTGATTCACATTGTCTCGAAAATTCTTCAGAAGGCAATGTAGTGACGAGAAAGCCCTCCTATCTAGAGGCACTTGCAAACGTAAAACCAGTCATGTCTGAAGTTTTACTATCGGCAGGTGAAACTCTTTCTCCATCAGAAGATAGCTTGGGGTTCAGGTTATTCTCCGAACCTTCCCTAGGTCATTCATCTTCCAGCATGAATAGTGATTCCTCTACCAATCTTGTTGAATCCGATGAAGCAACAAGGAAACACCAACTCTGGTCCAAACAGGTAGAATAATCTTCATTTAATGATAAAGAGGAAATGCTGAACATGAGGAAAAAACTGGCAAAAGGTGAAGTACCAGTCATGTTTTGGCCTTTGGCTGATTCACAGTATGACATTCCAAAAATGTTGACGGATGATGGAATCCATGATATTCGTCTTAACATATGGAAAACTCTTTGTCAATTAAAGAAGAAGGTATTATCTTACGATGAATATGAAAATCATCTTAAGATAATAGAAGGGTTACAACGCCAGATTGATTTGGCATCTCTATCAGTCTCTCGGTATCCGAAGGCTGAAAAGCAACAGAGAACCCTTCAACGTTCATGCCTTGGCGCGCTGAGAAAATTGCGTCAGTTAATTTCCAATGCTCCATCTAATGTTCATATCAGAGGATGGGGTATTCACGGAGCACTACATTTCACAGTGCTTTCCGGTCAGCAAAGCCCGCCGAAAATGGTCTCATGCAATGTTATTGCCCATGGCCGGCCACAGTCAATGGGCTTTGTTCATAATCAAAATCTTGCTCGAGATCAAGCTTCAACTAGTTCCTCTCAAAATCAATTATATAGAGAACAGGTTTTTGAATTGCTCCTACATCAAGCAGGCGAGAATATTGCGCAAGCCTCTCGTCTGGAGCAAACACGTCATCAAATGATAGAAGTTTCGGAAATCATCCAACGGTCTGTTGAACCAGGTGATAAAAGTGGATACAGGTTAATGCATCCAGCTAATTTCCGAACTAAGATCCGCAAGATCAAGAGAGATTTCAAGAAGATCTCAGACATAGCATGTCAAGAGACACCCCAGCTTGCCAGACTGGGGACTTCTCTAACCCAACCCTCAGAATCAACGAATGGGATTCGAGGAGTTGAGCAGAAGCAACAGGAACACCCCCAGTCCACCGGACTGGGGACTTTTTCAAATCTTGAATCCCTCCCTCAGAGAAAGTCAGTATTCTCTCGATTAGGGAATAAGCCTCAAGAGGAACGAAGAGCCAAGATGTCAGGAGATTCTCTCCAAGTGACGGTTCACAAAGAAATTCCTGAGAGGTCAAGTCAACGGAATGCCATGTCTTATCATGGACATAAAAGGAGACAATATCATAGAAATGCTGATAGAAAGGATTTCATGAAATATGCATCCATTAATGTCATCACTGCCGTTTCTGCTGATTCACCAGATGAGGCTCAATCAGAGGGATCAGATGAAGAGGTTCTTGCTCAAGAAGTTGCGCACACAGACCTAAATGAAGAAGGTGTGCGCACACGTAATCAAAGGCTTACCCAAAATTTGGGTATTCCTTCAAGTAACCCACTTCCCCCTCTCCGAAAAGGATCCAATAAGGGGAAAGGAAAAAATCAGGTTACTTCTCACCCTTCCTCTGAAGGAGGTCAATCGCTCTCATTAGAGCAAAGGCTTGCACAACAGGAGGAAGAAATGAAAGAATTAAGAAGGTTGAATGCAGAACTACTTCAGAGTAGTCTTCTTCTTAAGAATGCTGAAGTCCGACAGCCGAAGGAATTTGTTGTAACTACTGAGATGGATCAGGAATATCCTCCTTTATCAGTACACCCAAAGAGGTCTAATCCTACGGGTCAAACACAACAACGGTTGGCAGCACTACCATTAGTTGCAGCACCAACCTCCACGGCTGTCCAAGCTCCATTCATTGCACCTACCCAAAACCAAGTTCAACCTGACGTTTCTCAAAAGTTAATAACTACTATTGAGTCATTAACAGCTCGGTTAGAAACTATGGAAGGGAAACGGGCGCAAGTTCAACCTGAAAAGAAAGTTTACCCTGAATGGGTAGATTCAATTTCTCCTCCATCCAGTTTTGGAAACCCTATTTTCCCTAATTTCAATGGATCAGGCGACCCTGAACAACATTTGACGCATTACGTGTCTTGTTGTGATCCTATGATGGGAACTCCAGAACAACAAGAAGCAGTGAAACTCAGATGCTTCGTGCGAACCTTGCAAGGACCAGCTTTTGTCTGGTATACAAGCTTGAAATCCCGGTCAGTCATCGGATGGGAGGATCTTCGTCAAAAATTCCTTCTTCAGTTCAGCTCAACTTTGCCAAAAACGACAGTTTTCGATCTTACAAACTGCAAGCAAAGGGAGAATGAAAGAGTCTCTGATTTCATTGCTCGTTGGAAGGGATTAACGTATTCCTTGAGTTTATCACTCCCTCAGGAGGAATTATTGCCAATCTGTGTGGAAAATTTGCGTGACGAATTACGCACGCCATTGATCCCTGTGAAATACACAGGAGGGTTTCGAGACCTTACTTCAATCGCTCAACAGATTGAAGATTCCCTTATGCAGGCTAAGGATAAATCTCGGGTAATTCCATCAGCTCCAGGAAGAAGAATGGGTAAAGCAGAAACTGCTACAGTTATGCTTAAACAGGCACCTGTACCTATTTCTACTTCAAAACCTTCATCTTCTCGAAGGGCTCCACCTCCTGAACGCCAACAACAAAGGCTGTTTCGTCCAAATGATCAAAAAGATCAACGACGAAAACAATTTGAGGATATGAAGAGTAAAACATACTCTTTCCGAAGTGAGCAAGTTCCTGGTTACTTCATTTCAGCTCTGGAAAATAATTTGGTTCAATTACCAGTGCCGAAGAGACCAAACAAGGAAGGAGATGAAGACCGTCCCAATTTTTGTCCCTTTCATCAAATGTTGGGACATCCCATCCAGGAGTGTTTTGTCTTTAAAGACCTCCTACTAAAGATGGTTGACTTGGGACAAGTCAAATTGAAGGGTTCTTCAGCTCATGTAGCGTGTATTACCGCTACAGATCCAGAGGAAGGAGGCGAGTGGCAGGAAGTCAAAAGCAAAACTGCGAAAAAATATGATGATTGGATGGTCAGAAAGACAATCATTCGGACTCATTCCATTTTGCGAACACAATTGAAGAAACCAATTGTGTCTCCTACAAAAGCTGCAGTAAAGCCTCCATCAAAGGACAAATCCTCAAAAGGGCAGCGTAATTCGAAGAAGAAAGAGGAATCAGAAGAAGATGAGTATGCATCAAAGCCTAAATTGTCTTTGACTCTGGCAGATTTCATGCCATCTACTTCAAAGTCACGGGCACCGTCCCACCAAACGGCACAGCCTAAACAGGCCAACCAGGCAGATTCTTTATCAGACGAAGAATTGATCTTTGGTTCTGTTAATATGATTCAATTAACAGATTCATATTCCAGTCTTGATGAACCTGAATTCCCTGTATCAAATAAAGGAACCCGAGGAAGTTCTAGAGGTTCAGGATATAGGGGAAGACGTGGATCTTTCCGAAGCCACTACTCTAATTCTACCCCTGCTAGCACTGTATATGCAGCAGAAACTCGTGGTAGAGCCCTTCAGCGAGCTCAAAATGAACAAGCAAGTTCTTCTGCTAATGGCCAACTCAGCTTCGGCACAATTATTTTGGAAGACCGATTAAAGGTTCCATCTTCTTTATCTCAGCAAGCAAATGGATCTAATCAGTCTAATTTTCCAAAACCAAAGATGTTGCCAACTTCAATACAAGATGCATCAGCTTCCAAAGCATATGCTTCCAAGATACCTGCTAAACCACATATTCCTATTGGGAAACGCAGGCCTCTAGATCAAAAGTATGATATATTGAAACACTTGGCCCAAGTACCAGCCAAATTATCAATTTTGGATGCTTTGAATCTATCAAGAGATCTTCGGGAAGCACTCATCGAAGCTTTGTCAAGTCCTCAAGAGTTTGAAGCTGAGATTGCTGCAGCTGAAATTTATCACATAGAGAATAATCCTACAGAATGCCATGCAGTGATATCTTTTACTGATAAAGATGAGGATGATGTTGTGCATGGGCACATAAAACCTTTGTACTTATCTGGCAAAGTCAATGGTATAGATGTTCGAAGAGCTTTCATTGACAATGGTTCAGGAGTCAACCTCATGCCCATTCGCACACTTCGTCGATTGGGCCTCACAGAATCTGATTTATCTCCTTCTACCATGATGTTGCAAGGATATGATAAAAATGAACAAGAACCACTGGGAGAAGTTACGCTCAGAACTCAGTTTGGAGATCTTGTTTCCAATTCAGATTTCATGATTGTTGATCAAGACTCAGCTTTCAATATCTTGCTTGGAAGACCCTGGTTACATCAGCATGCAGCTATTCCGTCATCATACCATCAATGTCTCAAATACTGTTTCGATGGTCAAGTTGGAACATTATATGGTGATAAGGCCCCGTTCAAAACATGTGAGTCTCAATACATTGAGGCGGAATTTTATCACATGAAGGGAAGAGAAAAATCTACAATGAAGGAAATTACCAAAGTTAATGCTCCATATGGTTTGGAAAAAATTCCAATAAATCCATTTTCACATGTGAGTACAGATTATGTGTTACCTATCAGTCAAATTGACAAAATAGGCCCAAATCAAAATACTCTTATGGAAAGATCCATAATGTCAATTACGGCAATCGAGCCAGACAACATGGGAGAAATTGGTAACTTACCAAGCAATGATGAAAGCATAAGTGGTGATGTTTTCATTTCGTCTGCTGAAATCCAACAAGTCTATACTTCGCTAATCAGGCCAGAAGAAGTTATAGCAACACCAGAGGTGAATGTTGATGTCGATTCTCAATCCATCATCTCCTCTTTATTTCCCAAAGAAGACCCTTGTTCATCAATAGGGACGGAAATGGAAGCTTCTTCTTCAAAATGTGAAAATTTTGACATCTCTTATGATCATGAGAATTTCGTTTTTTCATCTACTTTGCAAGTAGAAACGGAAGATATAACACATGATGAAGAGGAAGAGGAAGATCTTAGAGATGCTCCTCCAGCATTTGAAGATGGTATCTCTACCACTGTGGATGAACTCAGAGAAGTAAATCTGGGTACAGGGAAAGATCCACGCCCCACTTTAATTAGTGCGGCCATGACCCTTGAAGAACAAGAGATGTATATTTCTTTTCTAAAGCAAAATAAAGATATCTTTGCTTGGAATTATACAGAGATGCCTGGCCTTGATCCTGATGTTGCCACCCATCATTTGGGTTTGCCAAAAGAACATCGAGGATTCAAGCAAGCCGCGAGAAGAACACACCCAACCTATGCTTCCAAAATCCAGGCTGAAGTGGATAAGCTTATCAAAGCTAACTTCGTCAGAGAAGTTCAATATCCCAAGTGGTTGGCTAATATTGTCCCAGTAAAGAAAAAGAACGGACAAATTAGGGTTTGCATCGATTTCAGAGATCTTAATCGGTATTGTCCCAAAGATGATTTTCCAGTTCCGATTACAGAACTCTTAATTGATGCGACGGCTGGCTATGAAGTACTTTCTTTCATGGATGGATATTCTGGATATAATCAGATCCGAATGGCCCCAGAAGATGAGGAATATACAGCCTTCAGAGCTCCTCAAGGTGTGTTTTGTTACCGGGTGATGCCCTTTGGTTTAAAGAATGCAGGTGCAACATATCAACGCGCCATGCATCGTATCTTCAAACCTTTTCTAGGGAAATTTGTTGAATGCTATGTAGATGATTTGGTGGTTAAATCCAAACAACGTTTTGATCACTTGGCTGATTTGGAAATCATATTCCACAAGCTTCGACAACATAATTTGAAGATGAACCCCTTAAAATGTGCTTTTGGGGTAACCTCAGGAAAATTCCTCGGCTTTGTTGTACGCCATCGTGGTATTGAAGTCGATCCTGAGAAGACCAAATCAATCCTTGGTATGTCACCTCCTCAGAATTTGAAAGAATTAAGAGGACTTCAAGGACACTTAGCCTATATTCGGCGTTTCATCGCCAATTTGGCAGGCAAAAGTTTACCTTTTACCAAATTATTGAAGAAAGGAGTCACTTACCAGTGGACTAAAGAATGTCAAGAAGCATTTGATGTTCTCAAGAAATACCTCTTAAGTCCACCAGTACTCATGCCACCTGTTGAGGGTAGACCTCTTATCCTCTATGTGACAGCTTTAGAGCGATCATTGGGTACCTTTCTCGCTCAAAAGAATGATGCTGGGAATGAAAATAGTCTCTACTATCTCAGTAGAACTATGCTTGAAGCAGAAACCCGGTATTCGAGTATTGAAAAATGCTGCCTAGCATTAATCTTTGCAGTTCAGAAACTGAGACACTACCTGCAACATCACGAGGTCCAATTGGTATCTCGTAATAATCCACTCAAATTCATCCTTAGTCGTCCAATGCTTACAGGACGTCTGGCAAGGTGGGCGGTTATTCTACAGCAGTTCGACATTCAATATGTGTCTCAAAAGGCAATTAAGGGCCAAGCTCTGGCTGATTTCCTGGCTGAACACCCTTCAGTGGAAGACACATATTCAGATATCGAACTCCCTGATGAGGAAGTTTTTTCTATTCAAGAGAATCCTCAAACATGGGAAATGTATTTTGATGGTGCTTCTAGAAGTCCAACAGGGAAGAAAATGGAAAATCCTAAATTCAACAAAGTTGGTTTAGGAATTGTGCTCATTTCTCCAGATAAGGCAGTGTTACCTTATTCCTTTTTGTTGTGGGAAGGTGGTACCAATAATGAAGCTGAATACCAAGCTCTCATTGCAGGCTTGGAGTTAGCGCTTCAAGCACAAGTGAATCAATTAAAGGTAAAAGGTGATTCAGACCTGGTAATCAAACAAATCAATGGGGATTATGCCATCAGAAAAGAAGAATTAATCCCTTTGTATGATTACGTCAGAGAATTAATGTCGGAATTCCCTTCAGAACCGACATTTTCTTATGTCCCAAGATCACAAAATGCTCAAGCTGATGCACTGGCTAATATAGCCACAACTATAGCAGATCCAAATCGGGACGAGACAACCATCGGTATTGCCCACCATCGTGCAATTTCACCTTATGTTCAAGTCAGAACAGAGGAAATTAATGAAATTAGTCCCATTCCTGAACCATATGGTCATACTACAGGATGGATGTCACCTATCTGGGAATACCTTCAAAATGGAACACTTCCACATGATAGAGCCAAGAGAGAACAAATTCGGCGACGTGTGGTCAATTTTACTCTTTATGATGGTCCAAACCACCTCGAGAAAATTCTCTACAAACGTGGTTTTGATGGAGTTCTCTTCAGATGTATTGATGGTGAAGAGACAATGGCTGTCATAAAAGAAGTGCATGCAGGAGTCTGTGGTGCCCATCAGTCTGGACATAGATTGTCTGATCAAATTCGAAGACTTGGATACTTCTGGCCTTCAATGATACAAGATTGTGTTAATTTCACAAAGAAGTGTCATTCATGCCAAGTATATGCCAATTTCATTCATCAACCTCCAGAATTGCTTCATACAGCTAAATACTCATGGCCATTTTCCACATGGGGAATGGATGTGGTGGGACCTTACCCTTCAGCTACGGCCAAGCAGTTTAAGTACATTCTTACTGCTACTGATTTCTTTTCCAAATGGGCAGAGGCAGTACCTCTCAAAGAAGTCAGTTCTAAATGCATTGTTAGCTTCATCAAGTCTAACATCATTACTAGATTTGGTGTCCCTCATACCATATTGACAGACAACGGCACCAACTTATGCTCTTCTGAGGTAAAGAGATTGTATCAAGAATACAACATTAAGTCCAACCATTCATCTCGATATCATGCAGCGGCTAATGGCCAGATAGAGGCCTTCAACAAGACTCTTTCAAATATACTGCAAAAGATGGTGGATAAAGATAAGAGGTCATGGCCTGATAAACTCTATCATGCTTTATGGGCTTATCGGACTACCACTCGCAATGCAACGCGGTCTACTCCATATTCATTGGTATATGGAACAGAAGCAGTCTTGCCAATTGAAGTCCAATTGCCCTCACTCAGAATAGCGATTTGTGATCAGTTATCAACAGATGAGCAATCCCAAAAGCGTTTGAATGAATTGGAACAGTTAGATGAGAAGAGATTGTGCACTTTGCACCACTTGGAAATCTATCAGAATCGGATAGCACGAGCTTTTAACAAAAAAGTTCGTCTTCCTTCATTCATTCAGGGAGAATTGGTATTGGTTCTCAGAACACCAATGATACCAGGAAAGAAACCTCCCAAGCTTGAACCAAAATGGGAAGGACCTTATTCAATACATAAGGTCTACTCCAATGGAGCGTATTCTCTAATCTCAATGGATGGAGAACACATCACGACTCCAACTAATGCCAGATTTCTGAAGAAGTATTTTGTATAAACACAAAATATGGTCCCCGGAACCAAGACTTACAATTGGTTCATACAGCATGACCTTAAACTGCATCAGCAATGGTCCAGTATGACCTTAAACTACAACTACGTCCAGCATGACGATAAACTGTATGGTCCGTGCATATGACCTTAAACTATTCGCACTTATGTCCCTGCAACATGACACTAAACTGTGCAGCACCGATAGTCCTAACTGCAAGACTTTAAACTGCATAGTCCCTGATTTTGTCCTACATGAAAATAAACCGTATAGAAGTTCTTATATTTTGTCCGAGATGACATTAAACTATATTTTGTCCTAGCGACATGACATTAAACTGTGTGGCACTTTCATCGTCCAGCATGACGTTAAACTGTGTTAAGTCCCTTATTGTCCTACATGACACTAAACTGTATTCTGTCCGAGATGACATTAAACTATATTGTGTCCTAGCAACATGACATTAAAAATGTGTGGCACTTCCAATGTCCAGCATGACGATAAACTGTAAAAAGATCAGAACTGATATCCTCATATTGATTCACCTTAGTCTTAGCTACATGACTTTAAACTGTACAGCATCAGTTCGTCCTTGCTATATGACGCTAAAACTATACAGCAATGGTCCAGTATGACTTTAAACTGCAACTTCGTCCCACACGACATTAAACTGTGAAAAAGTTCCATAAACAGTCCAGCATGACCTTAAAACTGCATCATTCCTGGTCCATGTATACGACCATAAACTATTTGCAAATATGTCCAGCAAGACGTTAAATTGTGACGTCCTAACTACATGACGCTAAACTGTATAAAAGTCTCTCACGTCCGGAAAGACGTTAAACTATATAATCATCAAAAGTCCAGCATGACATTAAAACTGCACAATCCCCCTTTCGTCCAATATGACGTTAAACTGTATTGTCCCCATTGTCCTAACTACATGACGCTAAACTGTACAGAAAATCCTTTATATGTCCTACATGACATTAAACTGTGCATCGTTAAGGTTGTTATTACCTCTTGTTTCTCACACCGAGTATGACTCACGTGAGCTTAGAGAGAACATCAACCATAACACTCCCTTTGGGCCACTAACCATGTGTAAGTCCCAACAACATTTTTTTTAGATCATTGTCCACAAGAACAACTTGATCATTAATTCATTCTTTAATTGAACTACACAGACTTTGATCCTTGCCCTCCAGGCGGGGTATGTAGGCAACCTCCCAAAGGTTCAAGCCCAAAAACAATCTCTTCACATTGGTTCACCACAATCTCATATGATGATGATTTGTGAAACCACCCTTGGAATCAATATCTTTACATTGATTCAATTTCGTCCTTGTTATATGACGTTAAACTATACAACACTTTTGTCCGGTACGACAATAAACTACAATATTCTTTGATTTCCTCATTTGAGAAGGAACCATTATTAACATTGATTCTTTTTTCAATCATGGTTTTCATTTTTTTCAAAAGACTACGTACATACATGGTAATGCCTAAACTTTTTATCTTAGGTTAAAACCATCATTGCACTAAAGTCCCTTTTCACCCTTCACATGTACGAACCAAATTTGTACAAAGGGTAGTTTCTAGAACTACGTGGACTTGATTCCCATCTTTATGGGATACGTAGGAACATTCGAGTGTCCCTCGAATCCAGTCCCAAGTCTTTTGGGCCTAACCCCAAATTTCACTTTCAGTCCCTTGGCTGAAAAGTCCTCATGAAAACACACACTGTGTATTCATTATTATGGTCCGAATTCTATGACCCCAAAAAACTAATATCACTCATCCTTTCGTCCTGCACGACGTTAAACTGTATTTCAAGAACTACGTATGGCTTGATTCTCATTCTTATGAGATACGTAGTGAAGTCCAAGTTTCAATTCAGGACCCAGCCACAACATGATTATGGTTTTCATTGACCTATGTATCTCTATATACATTGGAAAATACCCATCTTTATGTATTATAATCCTAACCTTAAATATTTTCAGATCTTCATAACCCTTTTTCATGACTTATGGTCACAAAAATGTCAAACTTCTGAGAATTCTTTTGCCTGACTATGCAGCACGTGCCCATAGGTGGCCTTGCATAAACAGTCCACATAACAGACTTGTCAGCCAAGAGATGCTATTTATTTGACCATGCAGCCAATGCCCATAGGTGGCCCTGCATGTTTTCAACCCCCTAACGGGTTTGTTAAATAAATAGTAACTTCATTCTTGGGAAGAATGCCTCTTTTGTCCTTATTTGTCTTAAACGACAGTATGTAGAGATCCGCAAAAATAGCCATCCTTAACGTATTTGTCCCATATCCTTTTTCATGATCTGAAAGTATTCAAGTCTATGGTTTATTCTTCTTCCCTACGTTTGGGTCAGACCTTCGTAGGAGTGATATTTATCCAGTTCTTCGATATTCTTGTTTGAAAATATCTTCTCCATATTCAAGTACCTCTTTCCATACAACAAACTCTATGCTTTAGAAAATTTGAATCTCCATAAACATTCACTGGCTTTTAGCACTAGGAAAGTAAATTTCTGAGAGTTCTTTTGCCTAACTATGCAGCACGTGCCCATAGGTGGCCTTGCATAAACAGTCCACATAACAGACTTGTCAGCCAAAAGATGCTATTTTATTTGACTATGCAGCCAATGCCCATAGGTGGCCCTGCATATTTCAACCCCCTAACGGGTTTTGTTAAATAATAGTAACTTCATTCTTAGAAACTACTTCTTCTAATGCTATTTAGCTCTTTTTCATATCATTCCTCAGATTCAAATATTCTTAAGTCATAGTTTACATATTTTCTCTCATACTTGAGTATGGTAATTTGTTTTCAGATAAATTATCAAGGAATTGAATCCATTTTAATCCATTTTCGGTCAAAGCTATTTCGACCTTAAACATTAGCCACTTTATGTCCGGCGTGCATGACTTTAAACTGCCCACACAAAAGACAAAGGAACTTTGAATAAAATTCAAGTTCCAGCACACTTGCGTGCTGCCTTCTGTGCCCTGAAGACTTGCGCTCCCCCTTTTCCTTTGAATGAATTCAATTTCCTCAGAGTCAAATCCTCATTTCTTTCCGGATCCAACTCTGAGGGGGGACTTTTGTTGACGCTCCTTTCGTCACAGAATCTAAAGATCGGAAAAGGGGAATATCTGAGCTCAATGTGATTCATCCTTTGAAGAAACATCAAAAATCGACAAAGGGATGAACAAGGAGAACATTACCCATAGGCCGCGCAAGTTCCCTCATGGTCGCGCAAGTACACTTGCGCGCCGCCTAGTGGTCGTGCAAGTACTTGCGCGACACCTTATGGTCGTGCAAGTGACTTGCGCGACCTAAGTGATAACCGCCCGGTAACTGCACGGTAACCGCCCAGGGTCTTCTTTTGCCTATAAATAGACCCTATGGGCCCCCCATTCGAGGGGATCTTTGCCCAGAAACTCGTATCAAAGCTCCCGACGCCCAAGTCTCTTCTCAAAGCTTCCAGAACACTTCTAAGATAATTTCTTACCTAGAATGGAAGATCTAAAGGGAAGAAGGAAGGCCTAAGTGTTGAAACTTATCAAACACTTGCGCGCCGACTTAATTCCTTCAATATAACTTGCGCGTCCCTCTTCTGGAAGAACCTCAAGAGGATGGGAAAGGGTTTAGTAAAGAGTCGCTCAAGTAATTCAACTCTGGTTGAAAATCGCGCAAGTATCCCTTATGTCGCGCAAGTATACTTGCGCGACCAATACTTGCGCGCCGCCGCAGGACTTGCGCGACCTTCAATACTTGCACGCCCCTATCTTTTTGGGTGCCCATCTTGCCCTTTTTCACCCCTCTTAAGCCATTTCACCCTTCCTATTCAAGATTCAGTCTTCAAGATACTCTTCAAAGCCATTTATGGCATGATTTCTTGATTTGACATCCTTATCTGAAAGGAATTATGTGAAATATCTCTCAAAACCTAATGATTTAAACATCTTTATGTCACCAAAGATTGAGAGTTCATTCATTCAACCTCATCCTTTAAGATGAGAGAATCCTAACCTGGGTTTCCTTTTCAGGAATAATCCCCAGTTATAAAACCTTTAAACTTGGGCATCTTCCTTAAGAATAAGCCCCAATCAAAGTCCTTTAATCTTGGGCATCCTCCTCAGGAGTAAGCCCCAAACCTTAATCCCTAACCTGGGTCTCCTTTTCAGGAATAAAGACTCAGTCATAACCTTGGGCTTCCTTTTCAGGAGTAAGCCCCAAGTCCCCTAACCTAGGCTTCCTTCTCAGGAATAAGTCCTAGTCATAAATCTTGGGCATCTTCCTTAAGAATAAGCCCCAATCAAAATCCTTTAAACTTGGGCATCCTCCTCAGGAGTAAGCCCCAAACCTTAATCCCTAACCTGGGTCTCCTTTTCAGGAATAAAGACTCAGTCATAACCTTGGGCTTCCTTTTCAGGAGTAAGCCCCAAGTCCCCTAACCTAGGCTTCCTTCTCAGGAATAAGTCCTAGTCATAAATCTTGGGCATCTTCCTTAAGAATAAGCCCCAATCAAAATCCTTTAAACTTGGGCATCCTCCTCAGGAGTAAGCCCCAAACCTTAATCCCTAACCTGGGTCTCCTTTTCAGGAATAAAGACTCAGTCATAACCTTGGGCTTCCTTTTCAGGAGTAAGCCCCAAGTCCCCTAACCTAGGCTTCCTTCTCAGGAATAAGTCCTAGTCATAAATCTTGGGCATCTTCCTTAAGAATAAGCCCCAATCAAAATCCTTTAAACTTGGGCATCCTCCTCAGGAGTAAGCCCCAAACCTTAATCCCTAACCTGGGTCTCCTTTTCAGGAATAAAGACTCAGTCATAACCTTGGGCTTCCTTTTCAGGAGTAAGCCCCAAGTCCCCTAACCTAGGCTTCCTTCTCAGGAATAAGTCCTAGTCATAAATCTTGGGCATCTTCCTTAAGAATAAGCCCCAATCAAAATCCTTTAAACTTGGGCATCCTCCTCAGGAGTAAGCCCCAAACCTTAATCCCTAACCTGGGTCTCCTTTTCAGGAATAAGACTCAGTCATAACCTTGGGCTTCCTTTTCAGGAGTAAGCCCCAAGTCCCCTAACCTAGGCTTCCTTCTCAGGAATAAGTCCTAGTCATAAATCTTGGGCATCTTTCTTAAGAGTAAGCCACAAGTCTCTTAAAATTTCTCTTAACCAGTCATAAATTCCCTTTGAATTGGGTTTCCTTTTCAGGAATAAAACCCAATCATAAGTCCCCTCCTAACTTGGGCATCCTCCTTAGGAGTAAGCCCCAAGATTAGAGTATTCAAATCTCCATGAAGCACATATAACTTTGTGGACCCTGTTCATGGATTTTCTTCCTAAAAGTAAATCCTAAACCTTCGCCTATCTGGGCAGTCATCTATACATAAGCCCCAAAACAAATTCTTATGATTGCATCTTTTATGGCACAATTGTCTAAATTTTACCAATACCTCTTGTTTCTCACACCGAGCATGACTCACGTGAGCTTAGAGTGTAAAAGTAATTATGACATTCATCTTTTGAGCCATCAATCATAAAACATCATATACCATTCCTCGAACTACGTGGGTTCTGATTCCTTTTTCAAAACAAAGGATACGTAGGTAGCCCATTCATGGGTTCGATCCCAACATTGAAATAATCTCTGTCCTTCTGAATGACGATAAACTTCAAGTGCCCCACTGAGTGGCTTTAAAACCAGCCTGGTCATCAAAATGACCAAGAGACTTTTATATAAATGTTTTGAAGGATACCATTGACCAAGAATCTCTAAACAAATATAGATGATTCTATATTGATGAAGAACCTCGAATACATATAAAAGATTCTCTAAATTTCTTGCATATTTAATCATTGATTGTTAAAACTAAAGGAAAGATCATTTTATACTTGGTAATGTAATAAGGATTCACGAACTTAACTTAAATCTATAAAGAGAGTCCCGGAGTAGACAATAATTCCCCTCAAAAAGGTGTGATGAGTCCGACCTCCCATCCTCTCGACCAATGCAAATTCCTAAGCCTCATTAGCCCACAAGCTAATGAGCGCCTGCCTATGGAAAGTAGGTCCAAACGGATGTGGAATCATTGGATGTTTCCGGTTCTACGAACAAACCCGTTAGAAACCGATCGGAACGTTTGAATCTCCCGTCCAGGAGGTCATCCCCGGATTCCGCGCGAAACAATGGTTTTGAGTTTTCTATGGATTAAGGATTAGGTTTTTTTAGGGATGAGATATTAGGGTTTTCTAGGGCCGAGGGTTTAGTATTTAATTGGTATGATGGTAAAGGGTTTATAAGGATGATGTTTTAGTGTTTTCTATTCTGTGGGAGTAGTGTTTTATATGGATGATGGTTTAGGGTTTGTTTTTTGGATGGGGGTTTAACATTTTCTATGGAGGATGGTTTATAGTTCCCTAGGATAGCGTGTTTAGGGTTTTCTAGGTCTAGGGGATTAGTGTATTCTCAGGATAAATGTGTAGGGATTGATGAGACTTATATATTATAGTTTCTTGGGATGCGGTTTTTGGGTTTTTTGGGAATGAGGGTTTATGGGTTTTTAGGGTAGATGGTTTAGGGTTTCTGGGGATAAGGGTTAACGGTTTTCTAGGGATATGGGTTTAGGGTTTTCTAGGGATGAAGATTTGGGGTTTCATGGGGCTAAAAATTAATGGTTTTTCTAGGGATGGGGGATTATCATTTTATGAGATGGGGGTTTAGGGTTTTCATGTTCTAGGGGTTTTTCTTTTTTTGAAGACATGAGTTTAGGGTATTATGGGTCTGATGGTTTACTGTTTTATTTGTTTGAGGGTATTAGTTTTTCTAGGACTGGGACATTAGGTTTTTACAAGGGATGGGAGTTGTGGGTTTTATGGGGATGGTGTTTTATGGTTTTTGAAGGAAGAGGGGTTAAGTGATTATAGGGAAGACAGTTTAGTGTATTATAAATTATTGGGTTTAGGGTTTTTTGCTGTTGGGGGTTTTTTGTTATTATTGGGATGTGGGTTTTGGGTTTTTTGAGGATAGGTATTTAGGGTCTTATAGAAATAGGGATTAAGGTTTTTAATTAAATTATGGATTAGGGTTTTTGTGGGTGAGGGTGTAGTGTTTCAAGGGGATTAATGTTTAGGGTTTTAAGGGATAATGGTTTAGTTTTTTCTTGGGAATTGGTTTTATGGTTATATGGTACTGACTATTTAGGGTTTTATTGGGGTGAGGGTTGATGGTTTTATGGGGATGATGGTTTAGGGTCATATATGGATGATGGTTAAGGGTTATCATGGGATGAGGGTTTAAGGTTTTAATGGGATTAGGGTTCAAGGTTTTCGAGGTTAGAGGGTTTATGTATGTCTGGGGATGAGGGGTTAGTGTCTTCTAGTTCAGTGTCTTTATGGTTTTCATGGATAGAGTGTTTAGGATTTTCTGGGGATGAAGGTTTAGGTTTTTTTAGGTCTTAGGGTTTTGGATTATCTAGGGATGGGGGCTTTGGGTTTTCTTTGGATAAGGGTTTAGGTTATTTTTGTGGTGAATTTTTTATTTTATTCGGGGCCTTAGGGTTTAGGGATTTTGGGGAATGATGGTTTATGAATTTTGGAGGGGGAGGTTTTATGGGTTTTTTTGGTGTTGATGGTCTAGCATTGTTTTGTGATGAGGGTTAGTTTTTTTCTAGGAATAATGTTATAGGGTTTTCTGGGGATATGTGTATAGGGTTTACTAGGTCTATGAGTTTTGGTATTTCTTGGGAATAAGGTTTAGGGTTTACTAGGGATGAGGATTTAGGGTTTTCAATGGATTAGGTATAAGGTTTTTATGTGGATGAGGGTTTAGGATTCTCAAGGGAGAAATGTTTAAGGTTTTTTAGTGGAAATTGGTTTATAATTTTATAATGATGAGGGTTTAGGGTTTTTTTATCAGGAGTGTGTCTGTTATTTAGGGATACAAATATGGGGTTTTGTTGGGTTAAAGAGTTTTGGGTTTTTTGGGGCTATGGATTTTGGATTTCTGGGGATTAGGGTTTAGTGTAATTTGGCGGTATGGGTGAAGCAGTTTTTATGGTTGATGGTTTTTTTCGGGCTGAGGGTTTTGGGTTTTTTTTTATGAGGAATTGGATTTTTTGGGGAATTATGGTTTGAGGATTTTTATGGATGAGGTTTTAGCAATTTTTTTGGAATGATGGTTTTGGGGATTTATTTGGATTTGTGTTTAGGGATATTTTGGGCTCAGAGTTATGGTGGTTGTTTTGAATGAGGGTTTGGAGTGTTTTGCAGATGAGGGTTTAAGATTTTGGGGAGGAGGGTTTTGGGATTTTTGGGGTTTTTATTTGGTGGAGGGAAAGGTTTGGGGTTTTTTGGTACTGAGGGTTTTTTATTTTTGGAAGTGAGTGTTTTGGGTGATTGTTTGGGATGATGTTTTATAGATTTTTGGAATGAGAGTTTCATATTTTAATGCGGCTAAGCCTTTATGGTCTTGTGGATGTTGGTTTAGGGTTTTTTATGGATGTGTGTCTAGTGATTTTAGGGGATTAGGGTTTGGGGTTTGATGTGAGATAACGGTACATGGTTTTGAGGGATGAGGGTTTTAGGTATTTTTAGGAAGGATAGTTTGTGTTTTTTAAGATGAGAGTTTGGGGTTTTAATGGAATGTGAGTTTCATTCATTTTTATGGGATGAGTGTTTAAGGTTTTCTTGGGGATGAGGTTTTATGTTTTATATTGGATCTGAGTGTTTTAGTTTAGTTGGGGATTATGGTTTATTGGTGTTTGTGGAATATATTTTAGGTTTTTGGGGGAATAGGGCTCGAGGGATTTTTCTACTCAGGGTTTGGGGTTTTTGGGTCATATAGGTTTGGGTTTTTTGGGGGACGAGGGTTTAGGATTTTTTTGAGTTGAGGGATTAGGTTTTGGGGAGGGGGATATGGGGTTTTATTTTGGTTGATGGTTTTCATTTTTTAGCATCGATTTTACTGTTTTTTGGGGCAGTGAGTTTAGGGTTTTTTTGGAATAAGTTTAGTGTTTTGGGGATGAGGGTTTTTGGTTTTTTTGGGGATGCAATTTTATTGTATTTTAGGATTTGGGTTCAAGGTTTAAAGGTTAATTTATTTGACATTTTTTGCTATGTTTTCGGGCTGGGGGTTTGGGGGTTTATTGGGGATGAGGGTTTCATGGTTATGTGGGGGTTAAAGGTTTTGGGTTTTGGGGGCTCAGGTTTTGTTGTTTTTTGGGATGAGGGTTTAGGGTTTTTAGGACTCTTGCTCTAATAATTTTGGATGATGATATTTTAGTGTTTTTTAGCTGAGAGTTTAGTGTTTTTTGGTTGATGGATTTGGGTTTTTTACAATTGAGGATTTAGGGATTATGATTTATATTTTTCTAGGGATGAAAATTTAGGGGTTTATGGATAAGGGTTTTGGGTTTCCTAGGGCTAATTGTTTTTTGTTTTATGGGGATAAGGGTTTAGGGTTATTTGTGATGAGGT
This sequence comes from Viscum album, assembly GCA_963277665.1. Lineage (NCBI taxonomy): Eukaryota > Viridiplantae > Streptophyta > Magnoliopsida > Santalales > Viscaceae > Viscum > Viscum album. Next base: position 2,032,544,698 of record OY728148.1, on the reverse strand, counting down.
TTTGGATTTTTTTGACTGAGGGTTTAGTTTTAAGTGGGGATGATAAATTTTTGTTTTTTAGGATATGTATTTGGAGTTTTTTATGAATATGGGTTTGGGGTTTTTTTGATATAGAGTTTTAGGTTTCCTAAATTTTAAGGTTTTGTTTTTTTGGGGATGTGGGTTCGATGGTTTTTTGGGGATGTGGTTTTGGGCGGTTTTAGGGTTGAGAGATTACAGATTTTTGTGGACTAGGGTTTAGTTTTTTTGGGGTTGTATGTTTGGGATTTTTTTTGTTATGATATTTTACCTATTTTGGGGGTAAATGTTTTTCGATTTTATATGGTTTAGGGTTTATTATTTTTTATGGATGCGGGGTTAATGATTTTTATGTATAATGGTTTTGGGTTTTGGGGGTGACATTTTAGTATTTCTTTTGTTTCTTCATTTGTTGTTTTTGGGGTTTTAGTTTTTAAGTGTTTTTTGGGGATGATAGTATATTGTTTTTTGGGTAATAGAGCCAAGATGTTTTTTATGGGGATTTATGCTATATTTTTAATTATGTATTATGTTTTTTTAGTGATGATTTTGAGGATTGACTATGGTTTGGTTCATATAGATAAGTTTTTTTAGGGATGATTGTTTAAAAAAAATTGGTGAAAAGGGTTTTGTGAATTTTTAGGGGGGATGGTTTAGAGTTTTTTTGGGGTTAAGGATTTTTGGTTTTTAGGATGATGTTTTTGGGTTTTTGGGGATTAGTGATTTTGGATTTTGGGGTATTAGGGTTTAGAGTTTTTTGGATTTGTGTTTTTTTTTCTATTTTGGGGATGAGGGTTTACGGTTTTTATGGATGACTGTTTGGGTTTTTTTGGTGATATGAATTTTGGAATTTCTAGGTATATGTGTTTAAGGATTTTTGAGGATTGGGGTTTAGGGTATTTTGTGGATTAAGGTTTAGGATTCTTTTGTGTGTGGTTATTAGGTATTTTGGGCCTGAGGGTATAATTATTTTTGGGATGAGAAATTAGGGTATTCTAGTGATAATGTCTTGGGGTATTTTTTTGGTGACCGTTGATTGTTATTTGGATAAGGTTTTGAGGATTTTTTGGGATGAGTGTTTGAGGTTTATTTGGGTTTAGGGTTTAGGGCCTTTTGGGGTGTGTTTTTAGGGTTTAGGGGGAGTGGTTAGGGATTAGGGTTTTATGGGGCTGAGGGGTTACGAGTTTTTGGGATAAGGGTTTAGTGTGCTCTAGGAATGATGGATGAGGTTTTTTTGGGGATGAGGGATTAGATTTTTGTTGTTGATGCAAGTCATCTATTATTTGGGGATCCTGATTTTAGGGGTTTCTGGCTAGTGTTCTTTTGATATTTGGCGATGAGTGTTTGGGGTTTTTTTGGTGATGAGAGTTTGGGGTTTTTTTTGGGGTGAGGTTTTAGAATTTTTTTCATTTTAGGGTTTAGGGCCCTTTTTGGGGATGAGGCGTTTTAGTTTTCTAGGAATTAGGGTTGAAGGATCTTTGGTGATGAGGGAATGGGTTTTTTGTAAGGGAAGAGTGTTTTGGGGTTTTTGGGATGATGGTTTGGTGTTTTTTGGGGTTAAGGTATTTGGATTTATATGTATGTGAGATTAGGGATTATTAGGGATGTGTTTTTGGGTATTTTTGGGGCTAATAGATTGATGTTTTTTGGGGATGAGGGTTTATGGTATTTTAGGAATGAGTTATTTATGTTTTTTGTGGAAGAGGGTTAGTGTTTTTTATATTAGAGTTTTGTGTTTTAGGGGATTGGGATTATGTGTTTTTTTGGGTAAGGGTTTTAAATTGTTTTGGATGAGGGTTTATGGTTTTCGGTATGTGATTTTTTTGTTTTTTTTGGAGGTGATGGTTTTGGTTTTTTGAGAGAGGGTTCTGGGGTTCCTTTGGATGAGGTGTAAGGTTTTATTTGGGATGGTGGTTTATGGTTATTTGGGGTGGATGGTTTAGGATATTTTGAGGAAGATGGTTCTTGGTTTTTTGGGGATGAGTGTTTCATGAAATTTGGGGCTGAGGGTTAAAGGTATTTTGGGGAGATAAGATTATGGTTTTTTGGTGTTTCTGGAATTGAGTTTTTTTCTCATGTTTTTTGGTTTTTAGGATATGTGGGTGTAAGGTTTTTTGGTGTATTGGGATTGTATATTTCTTGGTTTGAGGAATTTGGAATTCTTTCAAAGGGTATTTTTCAATTTCTATGGATGAGATTTTATTATTTTTTGTGTTTGAAGGTTTAGGTTTCTTTTTGGATAAGGCTTTAGGGTACTTTAGGGATGAGGTTTTAGGATTTTTTGAGAATAAGGGTCTATGGTTTTTTAGGACATAGGGATTATTTTTTTGGGATATGTTTTAATGGTTTTTTAAGGCTGAGGGTTTATTGTTTTTGAGGTATATGGGTTTATGGGTTTTTGGAGATGGGTGTATATGTGTTTTGTGGATATGTATTTAGCATTTTGGGGGTCTGAGTTTTTAATGATTTTTGGGGATGATGGTTAAGGGTTATATGGGAAAGAGGGTTTAGCAATTTTTGGGGATGAGGTTTTAGGGTTATTCAGGGATGAAGGTTTTTTTTGGGATAATGTATATGGTTATTTTTTGGCTGAGGGTATGAATTTTTTTAGGTCCCAGAGTATGGGGTTTTTTTTGTGATTCATGTTTAGGGGTTTTTTCTCATGATAGATTTGGGTTTTTAAGGAACATGATTTTGGATTTTTTGGGTTTAGGGTTTTTTGGTATTTAAGGATGAGTTTTTAGGGTTTTTTGGTGAAGGGTATTTAGGGTTGTTTTGAAACAAAAGGGTTAGGTTTTTGTGGATTGAGTGTTTATGTGTTTTTTGGACTGACGGTTTGAGGTTGTTTGGGGAATTTGTTTTCAGTTTTTTGGTGCTAAGTGATCAGGGTTTTCTAGGTAAGAGGTTTTTTGTTTGTTTGGGGATGACTACTTTGACTTTTTTCTGTCTGTTGGTTTAATTTTATTGTGATGATGGTTTATGGTTTTTTGGGTCTGATTATTTAGGTTTTTTTTTCTCTGGTCATATCATTATTTATAGCCATGTGTTTTGTGTTTTATTGTGATGGGGGTTTATTATTTTCTTAGGGATAATGGGTTAGGGTTGTTTGGGTCTAACACTCTACGTTTTTCTTTCTCGAGATGCGAGTTTAGGGATCTTTTTATGATGGTTAACTATTTTTTGTGGATGGGGTTTTTGGTTTTTTTGGATGAGGGTTTGGTGTTTTTTGGGGATGGGGTATTGGGGTATTTCGGGCATGGAATTTCATTTTTTTGGATCTAGGGTTTGTGTTTTTTTAGGGTTTAGGATTCATTGGGGGTGATGGTTTATGATTTTGGGCTGAGAGTTTAGGGATTTTGGGACTGAGGGTTGTATGTTGTTCTTAGTCTGAGGGTGTTGGTATTTTTGGGGTTGTAGGTTTTGATATTTTTGGGTATAATGGTTTAGGGTTTTTTGGGGATGATATTTTAAGGATTTCTGGGGCTAAGGGATTGGGGTTTTTATAGATTATGTTTTCGGAATTTCGGAGATAAGGGTTTTGTGTTTTCTGGGGATGAGGTTTTTCGATTTGAGGGGATGATTGTTTAGGGTTTTTGGGCGGTGATTTTTTGGATTATTGGGGATGTGGGTTTAAGGGTTTCATGGATGAGGGTTTATAGTTTTTTGCGCTGAGAGATTGTGATTTTATTAATAATGAATTTATATGTTTTTTGGGGATGGGGGTAGAGGGATTTTGGGGACTGTAGGTATATGGTTTTGTAGGGATGAGGGTTTGAGATTTTATTGAGATGGGTGTTTAATGTTGTTTCGGTAGATTATTTTTTGTTTTATGTGTTTAAGGAATAGAATTGTTTAGGGATGAGGGTTTTGGGTTATTTGGTGCTGAGAGAATCAGGTATTTTGGGGATGAGGGACTTATATTTTTGAGTTTCAGGATATTGGGTTTTGGGAAGATGATTCTTTTAGGATTGGGGGGTGATGGTTTATGTTTTTTGGGGGCTGATTGTATAGGGTTACTTAGGGACGGGGGTTTTAGGATGTTTGGGGATGGGGGTATAATCTATTTTGGGGTTGAGGGTTTTGTTTTTTTTCTGTTGAGTGTTTATTATTCTATAGATATTTAGGTTTTGGGTTTTGGGGAATGAGGGTTTATGTTTTTTTTTTGTGGATGAGGGTTTATGATTATTTTGTGATGATAGATTATGGTATTTGATGATGAGGGTTTAGTGGTTTTTTGGGATGATGGTTTATAGTCATTTGTGAATGAGGATTTGGGGTTTCTTAGGGATAAGTGTTTGTGGTAATTTCTATCTAAGGGTTTAGGGTTTTTTGGAGATATGAGATTAGGGTTTTTAGAGAAAAGGTATAGGGTTATGTTGGGATGAGGGTTTGGTGTTTTTGGGAAATAAGGTTAAGGGTTTTTTGGTGTTGAGGGATGAGGGTTTTTTGAAGATCTTGGTTTAGGGTTTTTTTGGGTTGAGGGTACAATTTTTTTTAGAATGAGGGTTTATCGTTTTGTTGAGATGAGTGTTTAGGTGTTTTGAAGGATAAAGGTATCAATGTTTTTTTTTGATGCGTGTTTAGGGTTTTTTGGGGATGACCTATTAAGGTTTTTTATGGATTTGGTTATTGGTTTTTTATGGTTGAGTGTAATGGTTTTTCAGGGGGTGAGGTTTTAGGGTATTTGGGGGATATGGGTTTCTATTTTTTGAGGATGAGTGTTTAGTGATTTTGGGAATTAGTGTTTATGTCTTGTTGGGGATGATCAATAAGGGGTTTTGGGGATGAGGGTGTACGTTTTCTTGGGTTTTTGGATTTTAGAATTTTGTGGCTGAGGATTTTGGTTTTTTTAGAGATAAGGGTTTGGGGTTCATAGGGGATGGGGGATTAAGGTTTTTGGGGATGAGGGATTGGGTTTTTTGGGTTTGAAGGTTTGGGGGTTTTTTGGACTAAGGGTATACATTATTTTGGAGATTAGGGTTTAGGATTTAGGGTGACTGATTTTTTAGGGTTCTAAGGGATGAAGGCTTATGGTTTTTTGGGCATATTGTTGGTGCTTTTTTGGGCTATGGGTTTAATTTTAATTTGGTGTTTTTGGTTTTAGGGGTTTTTAAGTGTCGAAGGATTAGGTTTTTTTGTGGGCTAACAGTTTCAATTTTTTTGGGGATAAGGGTTTAGTGTGTTTTGGTGATGAGGGTTAACAATTTTTGGCTGCTGATGGTTTAGTGTTTTTTTCTATTGAGGGTTTATGGTTTTTTGGGTATGAGTTTTTAATGTTCTTTTATGATGGTTTAGGGTTTCAGGGTGAGGATGGATTTGGTTGTTTTTGATTTTAAGGATAAATGTTTTTTGGACATACAATTTATTTTTGTGGGTGTATAAGGGTTTGGATTATTTATTTGCAGAGGATTTTTCATTTTTTAATGCTAAGGGTTTTTATTATTAGGGAGTAGGAATTAAGCGTTTTTAAATATTTGTGTTTTGAGATTTTTATTGATGATGGTTTGTTTTTTTGGGATTTGGGATTAATAATTTTAGGGATGATGATTTATTATTTTTTGGGGCGAAGGATTAGGGTTTCTAAGGGCCTAGAGTTTCAGGTTTATTGGGGTGAGGGTTTTTTAGTTTTTAGGGATACGAGTATTGGATTTTTTGGGGTAAGTGTTTAGGGATTTAAATATTCCTAAGAGTATACTATTTTTTGGGGTGAGGTTTTATATTTTTTGGGGGCTGAGGGTTTTGGGACTTTAGTTCTTAGAGTTTAGGATTTTTGGGGCTGAGGGTTTAGGGTTTTTTGGGGCTAAGGATTTTAGTTTTTTTATTTCTTAGTGTGTGGGGTTATTTTGGGGATGAGGGTTTAGGAATTTGGGGGTTTAGGTTTTCGGGTTTTTTGGGGGATTTTTCTTTAGGATTTTGGGTGCTGAGGGATTATTATTTTTTGGGGATTAGGTTTCTGGGATTTTTTAAGGCTAAAGGTATAGTGATTATTTGGGCCGTGGGTTTAATATTTTTTAGGCTGATGGTTTAAGGTATTTTTGGTATGTGTGTTTAGTGTCATTTTTTGTTTAGTGTTTATTATTTTATAGGGTTATGTTGTTAGAGAATTTTAGGGCTTGTATTCTATGGGATTTGGGTTAATGTTTTTACTTATTTTGGGTCTTGGGGTTTATGGTTTTTTTGGGTCCGAGGGTTTATGTTTTTTGGGGATAGGGGATTAGGGTTTTTTGGGGGTCGAGGGTAAGATTTTATTCGGTATGATGGTTTGGGGACTCTTTTGGATGAGGTTTTATTTATTTTAAGGGATTATGGTTCATATTTTTGGGGTAGAAGGTTTTAAGTTTTTTAGGGATGAAGGTTTTGTGTTTATTAGGACTTTGGGTTTCAGGTTAATTGGGACTAAAGGTTTACTATTTCTTGGGTTTATGGTTTAGGTTTTCATGGGGGTGAGGCTTTGGGTTTTGGGGGGTTGATAGTTTAGGGTTTTTTATATCTTAGGGTTTAGGGTTTTTTATATCCAAGAGTTTACAATTTTTGATAGCTGATGTTTTGGGTTTATTTCATACTGAAGGATTAGGGGTTTTTTGGGATCGAGGTTTTAGGGTTTTTTCGGTTAAGTGGGTTTAGTGTTTCCTTTGTTCTTGTGGTTCAGGGATTTTGGGGATGCGGATTTTGGTTTTTTTTGGTGGTTGGGGTTTCTGGTTATTTTTTTTGTGTGTTTAATATTTTATTTCGAAAATAGGGTTTATAGTTTTTGGAGTTTAGGGATTAGGGTTTTTGGGGGATAACTATTTAGGATTTTTTTTGGGATGAGGATTGGGTTGTTTTATGTTTTAGGGTATAATGTTTGGAGGATTAATTTTATGGGTTATAGGGTTTTTTGGGCTCATATTTTAGGGTTTTATGTGGCTTTAGGTTTAGTGTATTTTGGGGTATAGGGTTTAGGTTTTTTGGGATAATGTTTCGATGTTTTTTTGTGATATGGAATAAGAAAATTTTGGGGTTGATTTTTTGTGGTATATTTGGGCATTGGGTTTTGACTTTTCTATTTTTTTTGTATTTTAGGTCTTTTCAGGATATTGGTTTATAGATTTTTAGTGCTAATGTTTTATGTTTTTTTGTTGATGATGATATAAGGTTTTTTTGTGTATCTTTTACGGTTTTTTTAGAGATGTGGGTCTATAAATTTATGGGGATGAGGCTTTAGGGTTTCCGGGTTGAGG